>JANHMN010000017.1:35222560-35272320 GCA_030674055.1 Rhabdomys pumilio
ACACACACACACACACACACACACACACACACACACACACACACACAATGGGTTTTGAAGCTATAAATTCTCAAAGCTTGCCTCTTATGAGACATCCTCCAGCAAGGGTCAACACCCCTCGCATCCCCATAATGTCATAATCTCCATAAATAGTGCCTTCAATTGCTGACCAAATGTTAACATACATGAGCTTACAGGGGACATTTCTCACTCAAATCATCATAATGTTGGTCTTAGCAGAATGAGAAGCATTTTAGACAAGAATTCACTATGACCATTGGATCTGGGAAGGAAGAGAAGACGAATTCCTTTGTTTTCATCAGGAATGTTGTTGAACAGGGTGGACAGTTCCTGCACTGGGTATCATTGTGAATAGGTCTTGAAGACCTGAGGTTCCATTTTCAAATTGTTAATACAGTATAAGCAGGAGTCTGAATTCTATAAAAACACACAGAAGTGATTCCAAATGCAGAATATTCCTAGGATATTCTAGAACAGGCTTCTAAGTAGAAATGTGCTTGTGAAATACAGACCTCAATTTTTCCACAACATCAGAGTAACATCCCCAGAAACTAAAGCTTCCTGTTCAGAGACAAAGTAGAGAGGAAACCTCATAAGTTCAGTGAAAAACTAGCAAGAGGAACACTCAAATTTAAGCAATAATTGACTAAGGTAGTCAGCTTAAGAAAGGCAGCTTGTAAGTAATGAAATTGCTTGGAAACCAGTTACCAGATAAATATGATGCTCTAAGACAACAGAAATCTAAGGAATGTTAAGTGATAATCAATTGTTCAATTTGCAATAATTCCAGAAAACTGGGTGACACTCATTTGTTGGTTAGAAAAATCCAGGGTCTGAGAGAAAGTATGTAAACCTTCTACATGGTCTTCATTCATTTAGGAAATGATAAGGATATAACTAGTATAGTTGTGGTGTGATGGGCCTGGTGAGTAGAAGAGGGAAGAGGGTCATGGGAAAGTGAAGGAAGAAATCTGGACCATTTTCTGAGGAAGAATACCACTCTCTGTAGTTCTAGATGGGCATGGTAGGTGGATGGAAAATGATCACATGCAGCAATGAGGCATTATTTAGTGCTGAGGAGAAATGACTGAGATAAAATACTCATGAAGAACGTTGTATAGTGAAGAACTGTAAAGGCACATTACCAAATGAGAGAAGACAATGTGGGAAGAGTGTCCACTTCATGATTCCAACTATGTGGTAACCTAAAAAAGGCAAAGCAGCAGGTAAAGATTAATGGATGTTGAATGGCAAAGAGGAACTAATAGTAGCTAGGAAGAGGAGAATGGAACTATTTGCTAATGACAGATATATACTCAAATCCACAAAACACACAACTCTTAGAGTGAGCTCTCACATGGGTTACAGACGTTGAATGATGAAGTGTGGATATGCATTTATCAGTTGTAAAATGTGTAATATTGTGGTGTATGGAGTCATTAATGTGGCAGGTTAGTTAGAACTCTGTGGGGTAGGAAGAATGTAGGAAGTTATACTCCCTACTCAGTTTTATGGAGAGTCTGAAACTGCTCTAAAAATACTATCAAAGAAAAGCATAAAATTATTTAACAAAAATGCAAAGAGCAGGCATGAGAAATCCTTTGAGTCATTGGTCATCAAAGGGATTCTCAAAACATCACAGGCTATTGCTATGCACCTTGATTGCCCAGCTGAGGTGCAAAGTAAGTTCCTATTAATGAAGATGCCATACACTTCAGAAACAGGGCCCAAAGGTCCCTGAACTGGAACTGTCCCGAATGCCTCAGTCTGAAGACTAGTTCTAGTTTTATAAGAAGACACCATGAAGGTTTCCAAAGGATGGAGGCAACTAAAAGTCCTATGTAGCAGTGAATCACAAAAATGACCATCACGACTGAATAACCCTAAGGGTACAGTAATGGCACATATATATTGACTGTAACCAGAAGGACACACTCAACAAGAGAGAAAATGCAGTCAGTACTGGAAACATGGCTAGCTCCCAAGTGCTCATGAGCTCATGGATCTTGAAGGAGAACTACAACCACTATTTCACTAAACAAGCATAATCACTAGCTACATTCTAAGCATTTCTCTTTATACTCATAGATAAATGTAGTCTTCACATCTCATCAAGGAAACTTTTCTTTGCATGAGAGAGAAGCAACTACAGGAAAACCACAGCCAATCAAACTGCAGAGTTCTGGGATCCAGTCCCAATGGATACATATACAAAAAAACCTTCTGCAACCAGGTTAAGGAATGATTGTTGAAGAAATAGTGAACAGATTGTAAGAGTCAGAGGGCTAGGGAGTTTGTTGTAAGACTGTGTTTCCTAGTAATTTCAGAAGCTACATTCATAAAATACCAAGATGATTTCCTAAACATGAGTTGCAAAATGACATCAATAATAGTCATTCTAAAGTAGACAGTAGACCTAAACACTACACTGGGAACTACAGGCAATTAAAGATGAGCACATGAATTAAGTCTACTTCTCTCAGCTATGCCATCTCAAGGACAGAATTGTAATCCAGGCAAAACGTGGGTTGGGGAGCACCCTCATAGACACAGAAAAAGGGGGATGGGATAGGGGGTTTCCAGAGGGGAAACCAGGAAATGAGATAACTCTTGAAATGTAAATAAATAAAATACCGAATAAAAAAATCAAATCTGGATAAGGATAACTTTCTTTATTTATTTTTTGTCTTTTCTTATGTTTTTGTATCAGGATTATATGTTGAGTAGTTCTATTACCCATCCTAAATATGTGAAATTTAACAACAAACTGACAACCACTCGGGCAAAAACCACTAATTAGGGGAAAGAATAATTAGGAATATAGACACACATAAAGCATAGGAAGAAATTACATGAACTCCCTGAATGTAAACAATAATTTTGAGTACACATCAAGAGCATTCATCACTGAACAGCGATTCTACCATGGTACCAGGAGATGAAATGCTGAGTGAATTACTATGTTAATCACATGTAAAGTGTTTAAAGAAGCTCTGTCATTTTAACTTATTTTACTGCTCTCTTGAAACACTTTGTTAAAATTCCTTCTTAATCTCACAGTAATACACGGAGTCACAAGTGTCAAATGAATTGAGTTTCACCCTTCCTCTGGCTCCATTCCCAATTCATTCTTCAGCACGAGTGCATGCTTAAAATTTTAAACCTGTCTTTTTTCTTTACCCTTAGAAGAAAGTTCTTCATGAATTTTTAAATAAAGATTTTGAATAATTGAGGAAAAATAAAAGGCTTAAGCATATGGCTCTAGCCTATATTTTCCACATCGAAGGCAAAGCAAGATTTTTGCACTGTTCCTCTTTCTTTCCTAGTTTCTTTATAATCCAATTGTGATTTATTAATAGACATGGTCTGAAATAGAGTTACCAGGAAGCTTCAGCATCAGTGCTCGAATTTGCATTGAAACCTGCCAAAGTCCTGTGTGTCTGTTCACAAGACCTTACAATTGTGTCAAATGTTCTAAAGTTAGGCAGTATAACCTCAACCTAAAAAAACAAAACAAAACAAGTAAAACAAAACACGATCTATTCACTCTAAAATCTCTGTGTTACACTCTTCTGTGGGTTCCATGACTTTGGATTGGACAGAGTTTGGGAAACTTACTTCATTTAAGGGTAGCTTTATATAGTTAGAATGTGTGGAGCATAACTATGAGGCTCAGTTACTGCTCGATTCATTTCACTCGTTTCTAGCTGTCATAGTAAAGCAACAGATTTTAGGAATATTCTGATCAGTCACTGTGCAGATGCATTGAAACCATGAAAAGAAGAAAGACCAATGAACACATCCACATAGGGACACAACACCAGAGGACAATATAATTTCTAAAATCAATTACCATTTAGATCTTTTAGTGTTATACTACTTAGTTTTCCATTCCTACAATGATGTGTCATAAACAGTCTATTGTGAATTATAGGGAGATACATGATGTATTATTGAGACTTTTGGTCTGGTATATACAGACTTGAATATCTAGGGCCTTAGAAAAAATATAAACTTCTTTTCATGACCAACTACTTATTTCTACTCCTAAGACTGAGACAGAGGGCCACTTACTGAAGATTTCTGTATCCAGGCATTAACTTCCCCCTTACCCCATTTCAGTTAGGTATTGATTCAGAAAAGGTGGCTCCAAAGAGAAAATCAGAGAGATACATCCATGAAGGTGTGAAAATTGAGCTTAACTGTTCCTTAAAATTAAGGCAGTGTCTCTGGGATGCATGATCTCATATAGGTAAATATTTTTTATTTCTAATTTTCTAGTGAAGGAGGTAATATTTGCTGAGGCTGGGTCAATACCTGAGATTGCACAGCAAAGTAGCAATAGTACTATGACACAAACATCTAAATATTTGACACTAAAGATCACTTGTTTTCTACTATTACATATTTCAGCAAAGGTAGAATATCAAAACCAACAAGTCATGTACATTGGGTCTATTAAAAGGAATGGGCTAATAGGGCCAGATGAATGGTACCTATGGCAAGAGCCTATACTATCATTTTCTTAATATCTGCTTTGCCTGTTAGATAGGTGTCCCTGTATCTTCACTTCCAAACATATAGGATGAACTAGTTTTGTGCACAAATCATATAGATCTATTAAACACAGTGAATTATAGACATAGTACAATATAGAAAAATACATTACTAAGAGATTATAGTTGGCTATTTTATTTCCAGTGACACAAAGTAGGAGAAATAAGACGACTTGTAGAGAAACATACGTATTTGAATTTAGCTATATGTAAAGGTGTGAAGCTTTATTAACTCATTACCTCATGTCAGGGACCATTAGCAATTATATCCAAATAATCTTTAGATAATCAACTTAGGCTTTGCATGGCATGTTAAGTGTGAGGGACTTCACTGCCCAGTGGTTCCTATGAAGAAGCTAGTAGGCATAGCAGACGAAAAGGGTTAATAAATTAATACATCTCTCTTCTGCTTCTAGAACAAAGAGAACTATATTAGTCACATAACTAAGATGAAAGGAGGACCTCCTCTGAGCTAAAGTATTTAATTCTATATGCACAGCTCTACAGGCCTCTATTTTTATGCTATAAAGGTGGTAGAAGAATGTGTTTCTGTAGATGAGACAGAGTCAATTATTCTATTATACTGAGTTTTTGGGTCGGAGTCCAGCATCCTTAGAGCAGACTTTGCACAAGTGAGAGATAACTTATTGTTCTGCCATGCCAATGAGACCTATAAAGTGGCTTGATTCCATAATGAACTCCACTAAATGATTTAGTTAGCAGAAGAAACTCTGAAGCTAGGACCATACGGCTTCAAAGGTCATATATATGTATTCTTAAGTATAATATTTTTCTCTTCAAATTGTTTTATTTTTAAATTATATTCTTGGTTATAAAAGTATTATGCGGCTCTGGTTGTAGTTCACTGGCACAGAACTTGTTTGACATGTGTGAATGCTCATATTTCATGCCTAGAATTAAAACAAACAATTATGAAGTATATGAACATTCTGAAAAACAGCATATAGTGGAATGGTATGAAAAGCTCTCATAGTCTCTACACAATTGAAAATTTTGGGAACCATACTTAACTGCATTATTGTGTGAGCATGTGTGCTTTAAAACTATAGACATAATTCAGTAAATTTGTGTTCTACTCATTTATATTAAACACCATTCCTAAGTTTAGCTCCATGTTTACAGATAACATTGACAAGCATATTTTGTCACACGGATGGTGGTGAGGTGCACATGCTTTCTTGCTTAGTTTTTCTTGCTAGTCCTGTTTTCTTGTTATCTGATGCACACTCCTCACTATTCCTTACCCTGGAATAAGAATAAGCATTTAATCTATTTCCTGATCCAGGAGGCCAGCTCTATGTGATGAGAAGTGTTTTCCAAATTCCATCTCTCTAATCAATGATATTCACACAGTAGAGTTCCTGAATGTTTAAGTTGACCAATATTTTTCTCCCTGAAAGTCTTACAAAAATTATAATTATATATCTTCTACTCTGAAACACAGTATATATTTATCTCTGTTCTGTATTTTTATTTTGTGTGCATTCCTGGGAATCTATGAAACATGTTATAGATCCAAATTCATTTTATACCAATCAAGTCGGGTTGGAAATGATTAGAATTCATAATACTCAACACTATGAGCTTTCCAACTGCTAAACTGAGACATATTATAGAAATGAAGCTATCATAAATTTTAAATAGGAAAGTGATTATTCCTTTTAATAATAAAAAACTGACACAGGAGAAATTTTATTTAATACATTTAAGGAGACTGAATCATAATATCCTTGGTACTAGATCATAAATCACAAAACATATTTAATAATTATCAGATGTTTCATAAATTACACACCCTCACTATCAGTTTGGTACTACATTTTCTTTTGTTTTGTCTGTCCTCAAGTTCCTGGCAAGGATGTCTTTTTTTTTTTTTTTTTTTTTTCCTTTGGCTTTTTGTAGTAGCACTGCTCAGTAAATTTTGCAGAAAACACAGTGGTGAAATCATCTGAAGCTTAACCAAGGATAAAGGTTCATCAGTGCCCCAGGAACAAAAAATAGCTCCTATTCACACTGCAGGAAAATGGGCATGGATTTGTGGGCTTGTAAAAGGAGCCATAGCAGAAACTCTGCAGGCAGAAACACTTTATATACATAACAACACATGAGTAGGCAGCTATGCTGCATGCTCTCCTGCAGATCCAGCTAAATAGGGATGCATTGAAAAGGGCTCAATCTAAGAGTCTAAAACTGCGAGGCTTTTCATGAAGAACTTATCATGGGCAAGTGCCGAGTAGAGTTAGATAGTTCTTGTAAGTGAGGACTAAGGCTAGGGTGTATGCTAGTTTCTCCAATTGGACAGTTATCTGGGCTAAGGAAGACAACCAAACAACATAGCAGTTCTCATTTATTCAGTAATTAACACAAAGCAGGTATTTTGGTAGCTATTGAGCATATCATGTATGAGTAGGCATTTCTGGTTTTTAAATGAGGAAACTGAGCTAGAGAGGCTAAATAACTTGTACAGTGTCACACAATTAAGTTGTAAAGGAAACAGAACTCATAGATCTGTTTTTGGATTCCCAGACCTTTATTACATCTTCTCTATCCATGTTCACCTCACCAACCACCTTGTCACTCATTAGCTGTGTGACACTGAACAAGAGACTTAACATTTCTTCAATTTCTCTTCTGAATAATTAATATTCCCCCAACATGAGGAGGTTATTATGAATATCAAAAGGAGTTACCAAATGTCACAGTGCTCTATCATTGGGAAATGCCACATAAATGTGAACTATTTTATAGCCATATTACTTGCAATAGTAATTGTTTTCATAATTGGACTCATTTTGCTGCAGTTACTTACATGTAAAGAAGATTCTTTTGCTAGGATTCTAAATGTGGCCCAAGAGCTGCAATTTTAGGAGCTGCTGGGAATGTGACAGACATACAAATGGTCACTCATGAACCCATGCCTCCTGAAATTAGAAGACACACACACACACACACACACACACACACACACACACACACACGCACACACTCATGTGTTTGTGTATGTATATGCATATAATGCATATGTAAATGTGTATGCATATGCATACATGTGTTTGTATACTATATATGTGCATACATACATTATATGTATTCTACATATATTAGTAGTGATTATATTTATATAATTTTTATATATTCAACTTAGGCTTTGGATGATCATATAAGTATAAGGAACTTAATTTTTTTGGTAAAGCATTTTATTAATTTATTTATTAGTATTGAGGTACACTGTCATGTGAAGTATTATACACGTATTCATTCTACACCATTAAAAAGAGGAAAAAAAATCATTACAGATGTCTATTTTATGTCAATTATATAGGATTAAAAATATAACAAAACTTTTATTTAGGAACTGAATTCAAATGAAGTTACAGATTTAGCAAATAGACTAAAATATATTAGGTTGAATTATAATTTATAAGAAACAACTATATATTTATTAGAATATGTACCAAATAGAAAATGTGACCATGTATGTGAAGCATTGCTTGTCTAAATTTTAATTTGAGGTTTCCAAATGACATTTTTCAAATCTTAGGTACTTTTAAAGAAAACTATCTCATTGAACTTTTCACACTTTATTTAAATGTCTTAGATTTTTTTCATATAAATAAACCATTAACAGTGAACACAGAATGACAGAATTTAACTGAATCAATGTTTTATGCTTCATGGTCATTATAATTGTACTATATTTAATCAGGTCCATGTTCCTATTTTTTATTGGATATTTTATTTATTTACAGTACAGATGTCATCCTCTTTCCCCATTTCCCCTCCCTAGAATCTCCTATCTTATACCCCCTCTTCCTTTATGCTTTTATACCATTTTGATTACATGCATGTAATTAGGTCAGTTCTAGGTTGAGGGTTTAGCAATACAATAGATACAAATAGTTGAGGAAGAAGCATTACAATAAACACAAATAGTCATAGAAGAAGCAAGGCATTAAACTCAGTTAGGCAAACACTCCTGTGATCACTGTTTCTAAAGGCTTATTAGGATAACCAAAGTATCTGAGCCTACTTCCCAATCCTAGCCCAAGGTCATTTTCATGTCTGAAGCCTATTTCCTTGTTCTAGTCTAAAATTTAGAATTTTGTCTGAAATTACTTCTTTGTTCTGGTCTAATTAAATTTCTGCCTGAGACTACTTCTTTGTTGTAGCCTATGATTTAGCTTCTACCTGAAATTACTTTTTTGTTCTAGTCTAATGTTAGATTCCTGCTTGAAACCTATTTTCTTGTCCTTGGCCAATGTCAGCTTCTTACCAAGCAGCCCCAAAGGCTCTCCATCTCTCCCCCCTTTTTATTTTGTTAACAAGACTGAACCTGTCTTAGGTTGTTCTGACAAGAATGCCTTTCTTACCCATCATGGAATATGCATTATTGAAGGCAATGCATTTATGTCTTAGGTTGATAAGGCTCTGTGCAGAATCTTTCCCATCTTTGGCTTGCCTGCCTGTTAATTTAATAACTTTGTCTGTGGGTCCATTTTCAGGTTTAAGTCATGTACTTTGTCTGCCAACATGTTGATGTTGTTTAAGATAAGCTTTAACATTATGGGCAGGCATAAAATATTCCCAGAACAAGAAGGGCTAGCCTGATCAAGCTATATATGCCATTCCTGAGGTTTGTGCAAAATGGAAATACTGAGCTCAGGCCATGGGCAATTTTATCGGGATTATCTGCATTATCAATGGTCAACAGAGCAGCATTCTTTAAATTCATAATCTCAGTATGCAAAGTTAACACACTCAGAGTGGTGTTAGAATTATGCAAAGTATCTTACAGATGTCTTTAAACTTATAATGACAATCATTGTGAATTACAAAAGTAATACTACTTTAATAATATTTGTCATGACACTTGGGATGGCTCCTAACTCTTGAACCCTGAACCTCCTTCAGATAATTTAAATGGGTTATAGAGCATCATTCATTGTTCCAGATACCTATATAAATCCTTTTTTATACTCAATACATTAGTAACATTTTTTTGCTAGATAGTTAACAAAATAGTTGTCTTAACTCCTCATATGAATGCTATTGCAGAAGCAGTGGTGCTAGCAATTAATGGAATTAAAGCTGTTATACCAGCAATAATCAAGCCAGCTACCCTCTTGCTTCTGCTTAAAGTCTAACTCACTTCTTCCAGCACTTTCAAGATTTTTTTCAGAGAATCAAGGTTTTCTAATACTCAGGGCAGTGAGACAAAAGCTGGATGATAGACGCCCGTATCAGACATGTCAAGTTTCAACACACTAACATAATTATAAATTATACAGTCAATGCAACTTACAATAAATGCTGTAAAAGAGACAAAACCAATTTTAGCTTGACAATTAAAAGAGCCTTAAAACATGTACTAACCCTTGTTTAAAATCCAAATCCTGTCACAACATTATCTCTTACTATCCTAACATCATAGTTAGCTACAGCTAACTTCCAAATATGTTTCTGATAAAGTCCAGATCTTGTCTTCCAAAAGTAGACTGTTATTTCCCATATTGGATTGATTTCTAGACCAGTGCATGATTAAGTTCTAATAGCTGAACACCTTTAAGAAGAAAACAAGAGAAATAGTTTCTCTTTTCGATTCTCTATCCCACAAGGTCTAAAAACTTGAGGTACGGTAGCTTGTCCCATCTGGGATATAGTTAAGCACAGATGGGTCATGAACATATGTCCAATAGAGCTCCCTAGTCACCCTTGTCAGGGCACTCAGGAAGCTCACAGGTCAGCATCATTCTTTGTCTCAGCAACAGTATGTCTCAACAATTTTCTTAAAGTTCCATGGGCTTCTTCCACAACACCTTGTCCTTGAGGATTATCCAAAATCTCTGTAATAAATTGTTGACAAAAAGTCTCAACTGCTCTACTACAATTGCCAGACCCATTATCTGTTTTTTTTTTTAAATTGGATATTTTATTTATTTACCTTTCTGTGTTATCTCCTCTCCCATTCCCCCCCAAACCCCTTTTCCCATTCCCCCTCCTCCTATTTCTATGAGGGTGTGCTCCCACCATCCTCCCATTCCTGCCTCCCTGCTCTCAAATTCCCCAACACTAGGGATTCCAAACTTTCAGGCACCAAGGCCATCCACTTACACTGACGCCAGGCAAGGCCGCCCTCAACTACCTATACAGGTGGAGCCATGAGTCACTCCCTTCATGTTCTTGGGCTGGAGATTTTAGAGTGGTGAATTGAGCTTGTTTCTTAGGACCATTTGCCTGAAAAATTGTTTTCCAAGTTTTTACTCTAAGGTAGAGTCTGTCTTTGTCACTGAGGTGGGTTTCCTATATGTAGCAAAATGCTGAGTCCTGTTTACATATCCAGTCAATTAGCCTGCATCTTTTAATTGGGGATTTGAGTCCATTGATGTTAAGAGATATTAAGGAACAGTGATTATTGCTTTCTGTTATTTTTGTTATTAGCCACACAATTATCTTTGTGTGGTTATCTTCTTTTGGATTTGTTGGAAGAGGATTACTTACTTGCTCTTTCTGGGGTATAATTTCCCTTCTTGTATTGGAACTTTCTTGCTATTATCCTTTGTAGTGTTGGGTTTTTGGAAAGATATTGTGTAAATTTGGCTTTGTTGTGGAATATCTAGGTTTCTCCATCTATGGTAATTGAGAGTTCTGCTGGGTATAGTAGCCTTGGCTGGCATTTGTATTCTCTTAGGGTTTGAATGACATTTGTCCAGCATCTTCTCACTTTTATAGTATCTGGTGAGAAGTCTGGTGTTATTCTGATAGGTCTGCCTTTATATGTTACTTGGCCTTTTTCCCTTACTGCATTTAATATTCTTTTTTTGTTTTATGCATTTGGTGTTTTGATTATTATGTGAAGGGAGTTATTTCTTTTCTGGTCTAGTTTATTTGGCATTCAATAGGCTTCTTGTATGTTTATGGGCATTTTGTTCTTTAGATTAGGGAAGTTTTTGTCTATAATTTTGTTGAAGATATTTATTGCCCCTTTAAGTTGGGAATCTTCACTCTCATCTATACCTATTATCCTTAGGTTTGGTCTTCTCATTGTGTCCTGAATTTCCTGGATGTTTTGTCTTAAGACCTTTTTGTATTTTGCATTTTCTTTGACAGTTGTGTCAATATTTTTAATAGAAACTTTTGCACATGAGATTCTCTCTTCTATTTCTTGTTTTCTGTTGGTGATGCTTGCGTCTATGACTCCTGATTTCTTTCCTAGGTTTTCTATCTCCAGGGTAATCTCCCTTTGTGATTTCTTTATTGTTTCTACTTCCGTTTTTATATCCTGAATTGTTTTATTCAATTCCTTCACCTGTTTGTTTGTTTTTTTCCTTGTAATTCTTTAAGGGATTTTTGTGTTTCTTCTTTAAGGGCTTCTACCTGTTTACCTGTGTTCTCCTCAAATTCTTTGAGATTGTTATTTATGTCCTTTTTAAAATCCTCTATCACCATCATTAGAAGTGATTTTAAATCTGAATCTTACTTTCCTAATGATATGGGGAATTCAGGACTTTCTTGTGTGGCAGAATTAGGTTCTAATGATGCCAAGTATTCTGGATTGCTGATGCCTATGTTCTTGCACCTGTCTTTTGCCATCTGGATCTCCTTAGTGTTACCTGCCCTGTCTCTGACTGGAGCTTAACCGTCCTATTATCTTGGTTGTATCAGAACTGTGTGGGGTGGGTGTTACTACTGGGGTTAGAGCTGGGGCCCAAGATCTGCTCAGTGCTCAGACGTAGATGAGAAATAACTAGTGCTCTGGGCCAGGAGTGACTTCCTTGGTCCTAGTGGGTCGCAGTAACTCTCTGTTTGGGGTGGGTGTTGATGTCTCCTTACCTAAGATACTGCCTGGGTTAGAGCTCCTGGGAGGCTCACTTCCTCTGGGTTCTATGAGACTGGGGGCAGAGCTGCCGCCTGAGATCTGCTCAATGCTCAGTACATGAAACTTCAATGCCCCGTAGTATGTGGAAGCTAGTGAGCATAGTAGACAAAAAGGGTTAATAGATTATTACATTCTCCTCTGTTTCTAGAAGAAAAAGAACTGTATTAGTCATATGACTGAGATGAAAGGAGTATCTTCCCTGAACTGAAGCATTTAATTAATTCTTGATATAGAACACTACAGACCTCTTTTTTCATGCTATAAAATGCTAGAATCATGCATATCTATAGCTGAGCCACACAACCACATACATATAGAGTGTATATATAATCTATACAATAAATAATATAAAGTATACCATATAACACATATTCTAATCTTTACATATACATACACATATCTGATATGTGTATCTATATGTTCTATGTTAAATTTGAGATTTTCTGAGAAAGATAAAATGAGGAAAATCTACGTCCAAATTCTAACTTTTTAGATGTTTTAGAGTTTGTTAGTGTTAAACAGGTGGTACATAATAAACTTTAAGACTCACTGCTTTAGCTTCTCCCAAAGGTTTTCAGATCACTTTGATTTCAGACATATGTGGAGTCAAGCAGTCAACCTGATATACTCATCTGTTTCCTAAAGTTTCTGAATAACCACAGTCATTCCAAAGGATGCAAGTATGGACAGGTAAAATGATACCTCCTGCATATAGACATATACTTTCCTGGCATGATTTCCAATTGCTTGTCTCCCTTTTTTGTTTTATTTTTGCTTGCCTGTTTGTATGGTTTGTTTGTTGAAAGTGTCATCTTAGACAAAAATGGGCATCACGCAGGACTCCAGCCTGGCAGAGGATTGCAGTGGGCATGGCCCATGGATCTCAGAGATCCAGACTCTTAAAGGGAACTACAAAAAAAGAACTTAAACATTTGGAACACAACAGAAGTTTTAAGAATTCTAAGAAATAAAGAGATTAATAATCCTTTTTGCGAGACAATGAAGGAAATTGAACTTGAGGACAAACATAGGCTAATGAAAATGATTAAGTGTTAGCAATGGATTTTTGATGTTCCAAAACTGAGAAAGAATTATGGAAATGATAGGAAGTGGTAATAATAATTAATCATTGACATTATTTCCTTAAAGTGATTTCATATGCAAAAGCAGCAGGAAATCTTTAGGCACAATCAAAGAAGACTATATTCTTTTAATAAGAAACACAACACAGGATAACAATGTAATAAAGTTGAAAGCTAATGAGGTGATTTCCAACGTCATTTCTGTTGAAGCAATGCTTGCAGTAACAGCAGAGTGCTCAGGAGTAAAAGAAGAGCATATGAACCGAAAGCTCTCCGATGTTTCATGTTCTAAAGGACATAGAGGTCTCAGCAAATCTAGGATGATTAAAGGATCTGTTAAACTGAGCTTAGAAATATTTCTTAAACAGGGCTTACAAACATCTTAAAAGAACTTATGACTTTAAAATATTTAAGTACTCTTTCTGGTTGCACAGTAAAATTCACTGCAACATATTTTCAGAAGAAAACTTAGAGGATAAAATAAATGAAAGGAAAGTCTCATTAGTAACTTGTGTGCATAGTTGATGTATGTAAGAACTATCAGGCACAGCTACAACTATAAATAATAAACAAGCATCTAAAATTATATGAAAATACATCTCATAATATACAAAAAGGTACATGTAGAAGCATTAATAGATTAAAATTTTTTATACAAGATATGGAGGGATGGCTTAGTGATAAAGAGCACTGGTTGCTCTTGCAGAGAACCTGGGTTAGATTCCCAGCAAACAATATGATCTGTAACTCCAGTTCTAATGGTTCTGATGCTTTTTTCTGACCTCTGCAGGCAGTGAGTATATCTGATGAATATCCATACAAGCAGGCAAAAGCTTTATACATATATAAATATAAAAAGTTAAAATAAAATAAGAATTTTCAACTTCATTTTTTTTTTAATTTTTTCATTTTTGTGTTTATTCATCAGCTTGGAACAACCTTAGAAAGGTTAGAAGATGCTAAATGTGTACAGTTTTATGAGGAAATAGACATTCTTATTTATTGATGGGAAATTATAAAAACTTACACACATAACCAAACAATTTTACTTCAAGAAAATTCTTTTTCTTTTTTTGTTTTTATTGGATATTTTATTTATTTACATTTTAGATGTTATCCCCTTTCCCCATTTCCCGCCTCCCCGACAATCCTCCTTTTTCACTTTTATACTAGTTTAATTACATGCAGTATTAAGGTCAGTTCTAGGTTAAGGAAATAGCAATACAACAGATGTAAATAGTAAAGGAACAATAAGACAATAAACACAAAATAGTCAACGAAAAAACAAGGCAATAAAGTTCCATGATCATTCCAGTGATCACTATTTCTAAGGGCTTATCAGGAAAACCGAAATATCTGAACCTATTTCCGTGACCTAGCCCAAAGTCATTTTTATGCCTGAAACCTACTTCTGTGTTCTAGTCTAAGATTTAGATACATACCTGAATTCTTTCTTTGTTCCAACCTAATATTTAGATTCCTGCCTGAAATTACTTCTTAGTTCTAGTCTAATGTCAGATTCCTGCCAAGCAGCCCATTTTCTTGTCTTTGGCTTATGTCAGATTCGTGCCAAACACCTCCAAATCCTCTTCACATCTCTTTCTTTTTTATTTCATAAACAAGACTGAGCCTGTCTTAGGTCATTCTGACAAGAATGCCTTTTTTTACCCGCTGTGGAATATGCTTGCTTTTGATAATGCATATTCCATGACAGGCAAGACAGAAAATTCTTATATGATATACATATATTTTTCATAAATCTACAAACATTTTGGTCCTGTGATATTCTCAGTTGTTAATATTAAGCAAGTAGAAATAGTTAAGATGTTGATTTGTTGGGAAGTGAAGAAATTTATTATGATTCAATGATATAATGGTCCTGTTCATTTCAGGATCTAATGGTCATCTTGAATGTCAATTTGGGCAGATTTAGAATCATCATGGAGACACACCTCTGACTTTGTTTATGAGAGGGTTTTCAGAAATGCTTAACCAAGTAGGGAAGACCCAATATAAATGTGGAAGACATCATCTCATGGTTTGTGGTCTAGACTAAATACTAAAAAAAGTAAAGCCTGAGCATTCATCTGTCCATGTTCTCTGACGTGCATAAAATTTGAGTACCTGGGTCTTACTACTGCTGCCATGTCTTTTCTGACATAAGAAATCAAAATACCCTATTTAAAAATGGGGTGCAAAGCTAAACAAAGAATTCTCAACAGAAGAATCTCAAATAGCTGAGAAGCCCTTAAAGAAATATTTAACATCCTTTGTCATCTTGGAAATGCAAATCAAAATGACTCTGAGATTTCACCTTACACCCATCAAAATGGCTAAGATCAGAAATTCTAAGGGCAGCACATGTTGACAAGGGTGTTGAGCAAGGGGAACACTCTTCCATAGCTGCAGCTTGTACAACCACTCTGAAAATCAATTTGGTGGTTTCTCCAATAATTAGGAATATTTCTACCTCAAGACCCAACTATACCTCTTCTGGGCATATATCCAAAAGATGTTCCATCATACCATATGGGCAATTGTTCAACTATTTTTATAGGAGCATTATTTATAATTGCCAGAAACTCAAAAAAATTAGAGGTTCCTCAATTGAAAAATGGATTAAAAACAATGTGGTTCCAGTCCAGTACAGGAGAGAGGTACAGAGAGTCAGGAAATCAAATAAAAATACTACCCCAGATTGAGATCCATCTCATGGACAATCACCAATCCCTGACACTAATAATGATACTGTTATGACTGCAGACAGAACCTATCAAAACTTTCCTCTGAGAGGCTCCACCCAGAAACCAATGGAAAGAAGTACAGAGACTCACATCCAAACATTAGATGGAGCTTGGGGAGTCTGATGGAAGAGTTGAGGGATTTAAAGTTCTGAAGAAGACAGGGTCTCCACAGGAAGACCAACAGAGTCAACTAACCTGGACCCTTGTGGGCCACTAGAGACTGAACTATCGACAAAAGAGTGAGCACTGTCTGGACCTAGGTACCCTGCACATATGTAATAGATGTACAGCTTGGTCTTCATGCAGGTCCTCCAACAACTGGAGAAGAGGCTGCCCCTAAACCTGTTGACTGTCTATCTGCAGATCCCGTTCTTCTAACTTGGCCACCTTGTCTGGCTTCAGTGGGAGAGGACACATCTAGTACTGTAGTGACTTGTGTTGGAAAGCAGGGAGGAGGTGTAATGTGTAAGGGGGATGAGGCAGGAGGAATGGTGGGAGGATCTGCGTGGGTTGACTGGGAGGAAATTGGGGATGTATCGGGATGTATACAGAATTAATTTAATTTAATTGAAAACTTGTGGTGTGTGTGTGTGTGTGTGTGTGTGTGTGTGTGTGTGTGTGTGTGTTTTGGTGGATGTTTAGAGATCAGAGGACAACTTGCACCAGCCAGTTCTTTTCTTTATCATGTTGGTTCTGGGGATGAAACACAACACTTCAGGATGGGAAGCAACCAATTTTTATCTACTGGGCATTAAAGACTTTTAATAAAAGCTCAAGACTAAAGCAGTTGATTTTCTGCATCATTACAAATTTCTGTGTTTTGAAAAAAGGTTTATTTTATTTTTAATTACAAGTGTGTTTTTTGTCTGTGTTTGAGTATGTCCAGGTGAATGACTGGTGCAGAATAGGACACTGATTTCCAAGAGCTGGAATTACATGCAGTTGTGAGCTGCATGGTATGGAAGTTGGGAACCAGCTTGAGTCTTCTGCAAGAGTTGTACGTTGCTCTTCAACCACTCAGATGTATTTTTGACCCAATACAAGTGGTTGGTTGTTTTGCTTGTAATTAGTTAATTGGTTAATTAATTGTATATCTTATGTTTATATAACATTTTTTTCTCAAGATGATATTTTCTGACCTTTTTGAACTTCTTTTTGCTGTGATTCCATTCTAGCTGGTTGAGTAACTTTTACTTAGAGTCACAATAATTGTTTAACTAGAACATTCAAGTTATACAGTGCTTTAAGAATGCATTCTTTTTCAACAAAAATTTAAAACACACATCAAGCAATGGATGTGACTTTAGTGTCATGGAAATGAGAGAATCAACAAGTTAGATATCGTCCTAAGGAAGGACTATAAACAGATGGCCACAGATACAGTGTTTACATTATGAGCAGAGAAAAATGATGGGAGATTTGAGAGCTCATCAAATTAACCATGCTTGGTGTTTTCTTTTGATAAAGAAGAGCCTCCTGAATTATGAACTGAGTACAGGCAAGAAATATAAGAGGTTGTCTTGAAAATGCCACTGCTTCACTCCTGTTGTAGTTTTGTGATTAGATTTTCCTGTTCTTACGTATCAACTGTTCCCTCCTGCTACTATAATTTTCTACCCAGATCACCCAATTTCTAATTTCTGAAGGAGCTTCAAGTCAACTGTAATGACTATCTGTACTTTTGAAGCTTTTGTCTCAGTTTGTAGTGGTGGGGTCAAGAATATAATTTTTTATCAGTGCAATAAAATAACATTTCCAATGAAAGACACATTCTAAAATTGTCATTTATTGCTCAGTTTCTGGAACTGGCTATCACTTTGTATCTATTGTGTTATCTGTTTTAGTCACTGAAAAATAAAAACATTGAAATTTTCATGGCATTGCTCAACTAAAAATATCAAATATTTTTCATCACATTAATTAAGGTTTTAAGGTCACGTATGCAAGTG
Source organism: Rhabdomys pumilio (assembly GCA_030674055.1). Taxonomy (NCBI): domain Eukaryota; kingdom Metazoa; phylum Chordata; class Mammalia; order Rodentia; family Muridae; genus Rhabdomys; species Rhabdomys pumilio. The sequence goes on from JANHMN010000017.1 coordinate 35,240,810, forward strand.
AGGAAAAATTTATTTGAAATAGAAAATAAAAACAGCTTAAAGGGGAACAATAAATAGTAAAAACTTATGAAAAAAATAATGGTTTCAAAATAAATACAGACTGGCTTAGAAGAAACATTAAATAAAACAAAATGAAATTGCTAAAACACTATTTCACATGTCAATGTGTTAGATATGGCACAGATTACCATACCTAGCAAGATTATCCATCACCATTGATGGAGACAGAAAAGTACTATTTAGCAAAAAGAAATTTAAGCAATTTCTATGTACAAATTTCTCCCTAATTAATGCATGAGAATGAAAAATTCAGTTTGAAGAATGGGTTACTTATACCCAAGCAGTCACAGGGACAAATCATCTCAGAATAGTAATCAAAAAAGCAAGAGAAAAAGCACAACACCAAAACAAAATAATATGAATTATAAACACTGCTGATTAATAGTTGTAAACATTAATTGTCTTAAAAGCACACTAAAAGTCATAGGCCAACAGACTGTTAGAAAACAGAATTAATATTTCTGCTACATCTCAGAAATATGCATGACTATCAAGGACAGCCACTGCCTTAGGGTAAAAGAATGAAAAAAGATATTTTAAATGAATGCTACCAAGGGACAAGCAAATTTGGCTATTTTAATAACTAAAAATATATATTTGAAAACCAATTCTAATCAGTGGAAATAGGGAAGGACACAATAAACTCACTAAAGAAAAAATACACCAAGATGATTTTAAAGTTCTAAATATTTATGCATCAAACACAAGGGTACTAAAATTAGTGAAAAAATGCAACCATACCTCAAATTACATATTGACCCTTACCCAATGTTGTGGTTGAATTTAATACCCTACTTTTGCCAATAAACAGTTCATCCAAAGACTATTTAACTCTTATTAAATAGTACCATAGTCGAGTAAACATAGCAGACATTTATAAAATATTTTACCTATTAGAACTTCACATAAAGAACATACATTCTTCTGAGAAGCCCAAAATGACCACTTATTGGGATACAAAGCAAGACACACACACATCACACACACACACACACACACACACACACACACACACACATTTATGTGTATATATATATATATATATATATATATATATATATATATAGAGAGAGAGAGAGAGAGAGAGAGAACACCTTGAATCCTGTCTGATTATCATGGATTAAAGCTAGATAGCAACAAAAAACAGAAACTGTAGGAAGTGTATAAACTTATGGAAATAAAAAAATTATTGCATAAAAATAGGATCACAACTCAAATCAAGAAGAAAATAAAAAAAACGTGTAGAATAGAATGAAATGAAAATATAAAGCATCCAAACTTATGGTACAAAATGAAAGCAGTTCTTTTGTGATTTCATAGCAAAATAGGATACAGACCTAAACAGAAGCCTCATTAGAGGAATCTCAAATGGCTGAGAAACATAAAGAAACATTCAACATGTTTATGAATCATGGAAAAGCAAATTAATATGACTTTGAGATTCCATTTTACACCTGTTGGAATGCCTAAGATTAAAACCACAAATGACTACTATTGCTGGCAAGGATGTGGAAAATGTGTAAGACTCCTCAATTTCTGGTGGGAGTGAAATCTTGTATAATGTCCCAGTTAGACATCTTATGTCACCAAATTAAACTTCCAGTGCTAGGAGTGGGATACATCATACTGAGACTTTAGCCATGGTATCCCCACAAATCTCAAAATTCACAGGCTATTGACTAGCATATTGATTATCTGCCAAAACCTATTCCTGAAGACACTACTTACTTATGTCCTTGAGCATGGGAAATGGAACTGATTTCCAACCAGAAGCTTTGCTCCTGCTGATTAGTATAAATGGTGCGGGAAGATACTCTTCATTGCTACCGGGAGAGAAAAGTAATCATTAATATCACCCAGCTACAAAACCTGTGACCCACAAGAGCAACTCTCAGGCATGATGTACTATTGATATTGTGGCAATAAGATTATGGGAATAACCAGTCACCTTCTCTGATTGGATTTAAGGCCCACTTCATCAGATGGAACCTATACCTGACCTTGCTAGAATGGCAAGAAATTGAAACTAGCTAGATCATAGACCTAGGATAAAAACCTCCTACTGATGTTCTTGCCTTAAAAATGAGCAATAAAATGACTTGCTTATATATTGTGACGTTCATAGATCATTCATAGACATTTGTAGATTCAGCTCTCATTAGAGACACAGTGTTTAGCAGTAAATGGGAATTAAAAGAGAGGTCTGCATCTAGACAATTTGCAGTGAGTAAGAGATATGGAACACATAGACCTAGATAATTAAAGCCCTCCACTCATTGCATGGGGGGGGGCGTAAGATGGGAAGAGGATAACTTGTAAGAACCAGAAATGGTATATGACTTCAAAGAAATAACATCTTTCAAGCATAAGAGGGCTGATATACATATAAATCCATAGACATTATGACATCTGCGTAGGTCTGCACAAAATCCCAGCACTGGCAAAGTCTAGCTCCCTGACTGAGAAGAGATTTGCAAGTGCTATCTGTTGGTAAAGGAAAAAATCAGTTTTTTTCCAAGGGGTTGTCCCAGGGTATTTCAACCACACTCCAGAGCAGGCTCCAAGCACCAAACAAATTGTATTTTTCTCTGTGCATTTTTGTTTTTTTTGCATATTTTGTGTCTTGTTGTTTTTTGTTAGTTTTGAACATTTTTTTATCATTTGGAAGAACCAAAGAGCTGGGGAGAGAGGGTAAAATATGAATTTGGGTATGTAGGGAGTATCTAGGAGGATTGGAAGACAGGAAATATATGATATAATTATATCGAATGTAACTTTTCTTTTCAAATAAAAAATAGAGTACTATGTCTCAGGAGGGTTTCTGGTAAAGAACAAAGACATGCATTGTCTCTTCTCTTCTCTTCTCTTCTCTTCTCTTCTCTTCTCTTCTCTTCTCTTCTCTTCTCTTCTCTTCTCTTCCCTTCCCTTCCCTTCCCTTCCCTTCCCTTCTCTTCCCTTCTCTTTTCTTTTTTCTCTTTCAAAAATTAATTTAAATGAGTGTATCAATCACCTACACAGGAATGCTATTTTCTTGAAAGTTATGTATTTCATAAACATTAGTTAATATTACAATGACTTCTAAAAGATGGGTCAGTTGGCAAAGAGGTACCTTTGGGAACTATCCACTTTCATCTTTAAAAGTTTCATCTTTAAAGTGTTGCCATTGCCTGGTCTCACCTTTGACAGCGCCCTCAGTATCCTGTACCAAATACATCTTTTTTGTGCTCTGTGTATTTCATTTGAATCATTCGTCTGAGATCACAAGACCATGGAGTCTTTACCAGAGAGGCTAAAGTGAAATCATAGTAAGATTTAGAATGGGGCATTCATAGTGTTTTATAGATGTGTGACTGTGGTGTTTACTATTGAGTATAATGAACTCTGTGTGCCAGACATCTCCCACCATGTGTATCATTCATCAGCATCACCTAATTCTGACAGTTTGATTGGATTGTGGTTCAAGGGTTACGATTATTATTATTGTCTTGTTTTCAGGTGAATATGCTATGCTACTGAGGTGTCAAATTTCTTGTCACAATCTACATATAGCAGGGAGAAGTAATTATTAGAACCTAGAGGCACTGGCACTGGTATTGATATATTTGATTACATTTTGTTGATTACAATAATCAAAGATTGGGACAATCAAAATTATTGTTTGAAACAGACAAATGAGGAGCAGCTCTATATACATCCACAATATCTTGGAAAGCTTCTAATCTAATAAATTTCTCCTCTGACCTCCATATTATCACAGAAGTAAACTACTTTGTTTTTAAGTGCCATAGGATACCATATAAATTCACCTTTACTCTTGTTTTACTTTGGAGCAGGGTTTTCCTGTCTGGCATGCTGTTGACTATGTAGATCAAACTGGCCTCAGAATGACAGAGATCCACCTTCCTCTGCTTCCCAAGTGGTGAGATTAAAGATATGCACTACTGTATCAGGCTGGAAGATGATGTAAAAAAGTAATTGATGAAAGTAATCAAAATGGATACTTTCTAAATGAACATATTTTTATGTATGAGAGAAAGATACATTTAAAAGACTATGATTATGCTAAAAAACCCAAAACAACAATAGCGACAAACAACCAAAAACAACATACTAATAGTAGGTGCCAGGAGTACAAGCCAGAGTGGTGAATGATTTGGTGTGATCTAGTGTGTCGCAGGAATTCCTCCCTTTGATCCTGTGATGTCACTTTCAGAAGTAGGTGTTACAGAAATCTTCATATATACATTCCCAAGGACAAATGTATATTACTTTGTATTTTTGCAATATTGTTCACAGTGGACAAAACAGTAGCATTCGTGGGGGACTATACACGTAAAGTACAATGAGTCACCTAAGAGCTATAACATATGGACTAGTAAAACTAGTAGGTTATCAATGACCTTGAATCTATTATCCTACCTAGTATATTTTATACTATACAAATTATCACATGTATCTCATAAATTCCTATGCATTTTTGAGTTGAAATGACATAAACTTTCTGATTTAAAAACATGGGCATATATAGTATAATATAATGTGGTGTGATTTATGTAGTATATAATGTGATTTAAAAATATGTGTACTATGATATGATTTGTACAAAGTTGGAAAATTTCCAGAATAACTTTTTATGGTTTTGAGCACATTTATTTAAGCAATATAGCTTACTAAGGAATAATGAACTACAACACAGTAACCCAACAGTAGGTTTCCAAGGGAGTCACAATTTATCCATTATGTCTTACCTTATTCAGTACACATTTTAAAGAAAATATAGCAAACTGTAAAGACTAGCCAATGCTGAAGGTCAGGTGCATGCTATTCCATATTGTCTATGTTTGATGTGAGCAAAACAGCCCACAAGAACATATGATGTGCCCTTTAAATGAAAAGGGAGGAGGTAAAAATACGGCACCCTACTATCCTAATATTTAAGCACAGCTATTTTGAAATTCAATATTTTTTCCAGTCAGTATTAATTCCGAGCCACAGGTATGCCACACACAGAATTTTGTGTTCCCTGTGGGAGAAATGCTGTAATGTGCAGCTTGATTTCTCCAGCCTCCATGGAAATGCTAATATCCTGGCCATGAAATCACATTAAAATATTATTGGATATCATACCTCAGGGTTACTTTCTTCACGAGATTATTTTCCAGTCACAGCCACCTAACTTGTGGTCCCCATGGACTGTAAAACAAGCTGCTGTATTTCCATAATGAGACATGTGCAACAACTTAGCATTCTCCCTAAAGGATGGGCAGTGCCGATGTTCAGGTCAGTAGGCCATTGGGGTAGTAGCTGGTGAGAAAAATGCCTGTCACATTCATTATGGAAAGAGAGGAAATCTGTTAAGTATAAACAGCATGTTTTTCAGTCTTGCCTAGGGCTAGCCCTGAAGAAGATGAAGAATAAACCTTCAGGATTTAAAGTCATGCTATAGCTAATGCACAATTTGAAGGAATAACTCGTTATTAGAAAGACTGACCACGACACAGCTTATTGTCTGTATCTAAAAGGATTTAGACATTTTCAACCATTCAGGACTTTTGGTAAGCCTTCTGGGCGAGATTGAATTGGAGTTGTCTTCTGAAGCTGCCTGGTTTTCAGCAGCAGGGTCATAAATCCAGTTCCAATTCCAAATGAAGTAGAGGGAGGCCACATACATAAGGTAATGTAGGGGGTCAAAGGAAGGCTCCAAAGTGTTGCTGTGAGGATATGAAATCAAAGATTGTTTTTAAATAACTTTATTCACTTTACAACTCAATATTAGTGCTTCCTCTCCTCCCAGTACCTCCTTGCCTAAGTTCTCCCCCCACATTTTCCTTAGAAGAAGAACCCTCTCTCTGGGTGTCAACCTCCCCCACCCATATTGAAAACAGATTTTTCTCTTATATAATACATTCTGACTACAGTTTTCGCTAGCCTCCACTCTGTCCAGATCCCCAGATTCCCAGCCTCCTCTCTCTCCCCAAATCCACTTCCCTTCAATATTTATCTTCAGAAAAGAACAGGCCTCCAGGAGACAACAAACAAACTGCAAAACAAAATACAGTTATACAAGGCAACATACCTCATACTGAGACTGGACGAGGCAACCCAATAGAAAGAAAAGAGTCCCGAGATCAGGCAAAGAAGTCAGAAATACATTTGCTCCCATTGTTAGGAGTCCCACCAAAGCATCATTCTACCAACCATAACTGTTTTAGAGAAACTTGTGCAAACCTTGCAGGCTCTGGGGCTTGCTGCTTCAGTCTCTCTGAACCTATGTGAGCCCTATTTAGTTGAATCAGTGGCCCATGTTCTCCAGGTGTCCTTCATCCCCTCTGATTCCTGAAATATTTCCTTTCCCTCTTTCTTGGGGCTCCTCAACTCTAAGGGGAGAGAATTCACGAAGACATTCAACTTAGACTCTCTCTTTGCATAATGTCTGGCTGTGGGTCTTTGCACCTGCTCCAATCTGCAGCAAGGGGAAGCCTCTAATGATGATTAGACAAGGCACTGATCCATGAGTATAGCAGGATATCATTAGAAATTATTTCACTACTTGTATATTGTCCATGGATGCCGGTATGTATGTGCACATGTGTGTGGTGCCCACAGAGAACAGAAGAGGTGTTGGATCCTCTGGAACTGGAGTATAGGTGGTTGTGAGATGTCGTGACATATGTACTGGGAACTGAACTTGGTTCCCCTGAAAGAGACTCATGGGCTATTAACTACTAAGCTGCCTTTTCAGCCCCTGTCCTTTCAATGAAAAAGAACCATGACACCACCCATTATGCTAGTATATAAAGATAGCCAATTTGAAATTCAGTATTTCTCCCAGTCAGTATTAATTTATAGCTACAGGTATGCCACAGACAGCATTGTGTGCCCCTTGCTATTAAATAACCTCCAAAAGACACGTATGGAGCAGGATCTGTTATTCCTTTCCAAGTAAGTACAAATCCAGGCTCCCCACCTGAAAAGTGCCCAGAGTTCCCCACCCAGGGTTCTAAACACCTCATCTCTGTATTTTGCAGGAGAAAGGATGGGACATTTCACAAGGCTTTGCCATGTAATATTAGCAAACTCTGCCTAAACATAATTTGGCAATTAATAATTGTAAGCTGTGACTAAAATTAAGTACATTTAAAAAATATGTATGTAAGATTTTACTTTTAAACGACTTTTGAGTAGAAACAGTCTTCAAATGAGTAGCATCTAGGAGACATAACCAAATTGATTGATTACTATATGATGTATGGTATTTATTTTCTCAAAAATTGGACTATAGGATAAGTCTACAATGAATGCCCAAGTTAGTTTTTTTAATCTCATGTATTGAGTTCATCCTATTGACATTATATTGGCTTCCCCTGTAGCATCAAGTTGATTTTAATATTTAACAAGTTAGAGCATTTCTGGGGACTCAAAGGCTGAACATGTATGATATTAGTCTTTGTGTATGAATACAGCTTCCTCTGTAGCATAATTGTTATTATTCAAGATATAGGTAAAGTCAACCTTTAAAAAAAATCAAACTATCACATTATTTTCATGAAGTTGGGCTCTGTGCCTGACATATTCACATGTAAACTTTACTTGCTATCTTTTCTGTGCACGGATTTCCAGCTTTAATGTATTTTTGGGTTTTTTTGGGGGCCAAGGGATGTCTAAGAATGAAGGATAGGGACAGTGCTTTTATTTGATATAACGGGCTTTTGACAAGGAGGTGTGTGCACCTGCCAAGTCCCCAGCCTATATACTGGCTGATGAAAGAATTCTCAGTAATGTATTCTCTCTCGGGGCTCACTCTCAGTTTTCAGTAATAGATGTCTTTAAAAACTACATTGACATGCTTGAGTGAATGATGCCAGGACTGCTATTCCATTCCCTAGACAGGCACATGTTAATTTACAGCCTAGATGTCCTGGGAACTAAATAAACAGGGCTATGCTGGCCTCAGAGAATAGCATTTCAAATGTTTTCATATAAAAGGATCTGCACAAAACACGTTCCTCATTAAATGTGAAGTTGCTTTAATAAAGTGGTATGGACCATGGGACTCCAATTATCAATTTTTGATCAGCCTCTTCATTCCTCTCCAAAAGAATTGCTTCAAATGAAATACCAGCATTAAAATACCAGCATGTTCTCAGTGGAAGATATAAGGAAACACTATATTCCTTTAGGTGACACCTGTGTCCCACTGGATAAGATGACCAACCATCAATGAGTGCCCATAAATAATAGCAATGGAAGGATTTGATTGTCCCTGTCTGATAAAAATTCTCAGTTGATAAGGAAAAGCATGCATTAAAATCATGCCAAACTCAAAGGAAGGAACTATTCATCTTCCATTGCTTCCTGCTGCTGTCATGGAAGCACTGAACCAAGTAAGATTTCCCATGAGGAAGTTATGTGGCATACCTGGGTGATGGTGTGTTAGTAATTACATTACAGCAAGGTCATTTCAATGTATGAGTATTTTGCTTGGAAAATACCTTTGAAGGAGGTAGTCAATGGACATTTTATATTTGCTTTGAAAGAAAGTATGACACCTGTGATTTTGAATGCCAATGAAAACTGGGCATATTGTGAATCATTGAAAGGAAATCTTTTTCATGATAGCCTTGCCAAGATATGATTAAATACAAGGGGGGCTCCTCTTATGTAAGGAGAAGGGAAAGGGTAATGGAAGGAAGGCCTTTTTAAGGGTAGGACTAGGAAGAGAAGAGAGAGGGAGAGCTGTGATCAGGATGTAAAGTGAGTAAAAGAAGAAAAAAGAAGAAACAAAAAAATAAAGAAATACCTGACAATTTTTTAAAAAGTTAAAGTCATTTTAAAGTAGACCAATATAAAAACCTAAGGAGTAGGGAACCAGTTTGCTCTTTATAGATGATGTGCAGCCCCTCATGGAAGCTGCTATATGTTAACTGGCAGTTCTAAAATGCTGGCACTGTTTCAAGTTTTCTCCATTTACTGTAATTTCCAGATCTATTCTCAGGAAAACAATTTACAATCTGTATTACTGTGAATATTTCATTTTCTTTTATCTGATTTTCTTTTGTTTCTTGTTAAACTTTATATTTCGTGTAGGAGGAGCTAAGGTGGAAGGAGTAAGGAGAGGAAGAGGAGGAGTAAGGAGAGAAAAAGAAAGAGTAGGAGCTAGAGAGAGCAGAGATGTAGGAGCATGCAGGTATGGAAAGCAGTTGTGGGTAACAACTTTTATTTAGGTTAGCTAATTGGGAAACAACTTTCTTTGTATGGGCATATTGTTATTGAGTATTACTAAATATGTAAAGCCTTTGATTAATATTTAAGCATTAGAGTCTCATTTTTTTACTGGGCACACATGGATGGTGGGATATGCCCAGCCTTTCGGAAACAGCATGGAAGATTGGCACAGCCATCTCCCAGGTGGCGTCTTGTGGGTGGCAGGGCTGGTGTTTCTGGCTGGCCATTTCTAGCTGCAGCTTGCATGTAGCCTTTGGCCACTGAACATGGCGGCTGAGCTAGGCAGAGCCGCTGCAGCTTAGATAGACGGCTTAACCAGCAACTGATTTAAAATAATTACTACAACAATTTCAGCTTACATGGATTTTCAGAAAGTATTGCTTGAATTTTATGTAGAAAGTTTTTCTTAAGTTTGAGCGTCTTCTGCTCTATCTACATGTGGACTCCAGCCCTAATGAGGAACAGTCTGCCTTTGTCACCTGCTGTCCTGCCTTTCTTTGTAAGATGTTCTTGCATCAGGAAACAAAGTTGTATGCAAACATATTAAAGGAGGTTTTTAAACTTTGGAAAGACGTTGGATGTTCTTTTCCAGTGTTTCTTCTTTGATACTTTTTCTACATATTGGAAAACAACATTTTAGTTACTAAGCAGAGGTTTTGACATAGCTGTAAGCAAGCTAAAGTCAGATGCAGAATGTAGCCATCCTGATTTGAGTAAGTGACCCTAGAAAACACCTATAGCTTCCTTCTCTTGGCCTGTTCATTGCTAAAGGGCACTGCCAGATTCATTTCCCCTAGTACAGGCAGGGTTTTTTCATTGTTTAGTATAGAAAATTTATTAATAAAATATGTACAGATATCTTGAAAATATATTCTATAAGCTGTTGGTATTTGTTTCTTGATATCAATCAGAATATTATATTAACACTGAGTAAGAATTTTAAGAGTGTGTCTTAATAGAGGTTTTTATTGCGTGAAGAGACACTATGACCATTGCAGCTCTTAAAAAGGAAAGCATTAAATTGAGGCAGGCTTACAGGTTCAGAGGTTTAGTCCATTATCTTCATGATGGAAAGCATAGCAACAGTCAAACAGATGTTGTGCTGGAGAAGAAGCCAAGAATTCTACATCTTCATCTGCAAGTAGAAGAAGAGGGAGAGACACTAGGCCTAATTTGAACATTTAAATCCTCAAAGCCCACCCACTGTTGGCATACTTCCTTTAACAGGGGCACACCTACTCTGATAAGACCATATTCCCTAATGGTGCCACTCTCTAATAGCCTTTGGGGCCATTTATATTCAAAACACTACAGTGTGTAACTGAAAAATCATCTACTTGTGTTTATGTGTGTAGCATGACTGCCCTCTGGGAGATCCAACAAGCAGTTGAAAGAGTCAGATGCAGATACTTGCACCCAACCAATGGCCAGAAACCAGGCCTCCCTGTGGTTGAATTAGGGAAAAGCTGGAAGAAGCTGAGGAGGAGGACGACCCTGTAGGAGGATCAGCAGTATCAATTAACCTGGACCTCTGAGATATCTTGGGTGCTGAGCCACCAACTAGGCAGCATACAGCAGCCGATATGAGGTTCCTGACACATATAAGCAGAGGTCTGCCTGGTCTGGCCTCAGGGGGAGAAGAAGCACCTAACCTTCTGAAGCCCCAGGGAGTAGGGAGGTCTGGTGGGGTGAAGGTGAGGGAGTGAGGATGTCCTCTTGGAGGTATGTTATGAGGAACAGTCAGAGGACAGACTGAGATGGGGATAAGGACTGAACTGTAAAAAAGATTAAAGAATAGTATTCATAATAATAAAAGATGATTTACATTCATTTTCTGGTACCCATATGGTAGCTCACAACTGTCTGAAACTCTAGTTCTACAGAATCTGATCCTCTTCTGTTCTGTTCAGGCACCAAATGAATGTGTTACACACACATAAATGCAGGAAAACAATCAGACACAAAAACTAACAAACAAAACAAAACAAAACTATCCAAGAAGGAAGAAGAGACTAACCATGAAGAGTTGTCTTTTAGCCCCCCTATTGCTCACACACATGTACATACACAAAATAAAATAAATAAATCTTTAAAAATACCCTAAAAGCAGAATATTTATGTTGAAAGAACGCTTTGGTGTAGTTTTAAACATTGTCATAGATGATAAAAATGATGGTAGTTCTTTAGAGCTACTCTGTCAAGTAGTACTGAGTTGGGCTGCATCTAATTTAATGCACTAAATAACAACAATAGAGTTGTATTAAAATAAAAATTTGAAATATAAAGTATATTTATTTAACTGTAAATATGTAAACATCTAAATATATAAACAAAAATATACAAATAAATGTGCCAATTTATAAAAAGTAAAATTCCTTTGAAATGACTTTTAAGTGTATGTCAGAATTTGAAAAAATATTTGGATTTCATTACTGTATCAAACATCAATGAATTTCCCATGAGATGAATTATTATTACTTCATTCTTTTCATGGCTAAATTTTTGTTTAAATAACTATGTCCTTGAGGCTTTTATATGTATGGATTGGGTTTGACTTTTGACAGTAGGTCCTGTAATTTAATCCTTTAACAATAAGTTTTCTATTATTATGGTTCTATCAGGCCAAGCAATGAAATTCATGTAAAGATTTTGTTGGAATTCTATTAGTTACTTAAACTTACCCAACTTATTATATTTGATTATCTGAAATTTGTGGCATTTAGAAAACTGAAACAATATTTATACAGCAAAAAATGCTGTCATGGTGTTCAGATGTTCTTACATTTTCAAAAGACAAAATAGTATTTTTTGTCAAAAGACAAATTTTAAACCACTGTAGTGTGCAAGGCATCTTCTTATTGAGCCACACGTTTTTCCTCCTCCATCTCCTCACAGCCATCATTCAGACCTGTATCAGAATTATTTCAGAGCATCAGTTTTGCCAACCTGGGTGTTCATGTTCTATTTTTCTTGGCATGTTCAATTTTTCTTTGTGTTGGAAAGCAGGTACAATGATCCTGTTATAAAATTCTTTATAAAAGAATTTTTGTCTTTCAAATACTAAGTTATTAAAATGACACATATTTTGTCAAGAGATAGATATACTGTATATAGTGTTACTGTGAAATTACAAAAAATAATAATTATCCCCTTAAAACATTTAGGAAGTCACTGCCATCCATGTGGTCTTAGCTTGCGTCCCTATTGCTTCGTTAACCCAGCTGTTTCAGGGAAGTGCTCCAAACCTGCAGGAATAGGTTTAAGTGATTTGCAAAGGTTTTACCTAAACAGGAAGAAATGTCTATGTCACTTGCAACATTTATACATTTAATCTAATACAGCTCATAAATCATAGTTACAACCTTCAAATTTCAATCAATAGGGTGTTTTATAGCCTATAGCAAAATCGACTACAAGAAGTTTGAGAAATGCAGAAAGTGTGTAGCTGGGGCCTGTCCAAGACTAGATTCTGCATTCTGTCATCCTGAAGGGATTAATGCAACTTCAACGGATGCTTAACAATGAGAGACCTTTCCAGAGCAGCTGTGTGCAGGCCAGGGCAGATCTGTGTTAATGAAGCATGCTGGGAAGATGTGATCAATAACACAAAAGCAAAAATGTGTTCCTGTTCTTGCATTTAAGTTTAGAGTGAATTACAGAAATTCGCTGGGGAACGAATCTAGTAACTATAACTGTCCCTAGTCTGAAACGTAAAATTAGCCCTTCAATGACAATGTATCTTAAAAATATCATTCTCATAGAGTATTTTACATGAATATGTTGACATTTTCAGGACAATAATAGTGTATTATTATTTTTTAACTCACATTGTCATAAAATTTTTACTAATGTAGAATTACATTTTATAAAGCAACAGAGAACTTATGTTCCTCACCATGTGCACACAAATAAATTATTTTATAATTTTCCTAAAGTATATGAGCAATTGTTGTCCTGCTATTGATTTAAAGTATTTTAATAAGAGAAGTGAGAAATATTTCATTTAAATATTCTCAATGGTCTATACTTTTAGCTATGGGTCATATAAATTTTGTAGCAAGTTGTGATTATGAATTAGAAGATCATGAACTAGGGAATTAGTATAGATTTACTTAGCTGATGCTGGTTTGTAAAATTAAACTATATGGCAATAGGGAGAAGGATGCAGAGATTATATTCTCAAAGTTCAAGTAAGGGAAAAAAGATAGAAGAAGAAAAGAGGAGAAAAAAGTTGTATATATACATAAAAACAATCTGGCTACAGTTAATGTCAAGAATAAAATACTGTACAGCATTGCCTTTGGAGTCATGTATAACTGATCATTTTTTTTCAAACAGTATGATGGAAAATTTATTTATTCATTATTTTTTGTCTATAGAAGGAAATGCGTTTTCCATATTTCTGGGCTGTACTTTGAAGGCCATGAAAAGTGTTCATCCTCGGCTTACTGTTTCAGGGGTGCTGAGGGGAAGGTAGTTAAGAGGTACAGCCAATAGTGTCAGGAAAACAGTACTTACGCTACATCTTGTACAATTTGTCAGAAAAACCTGCTCATGTTGACAGAAACTGTGGCTAGACCCAGGAACTATCCCCACGAGTAGAACTTTATTAGGTCCTAAAGATGATAAAATGTGTCTAATGATTTCATGTGGTGCTGTGGTGTTATCTGTAAGTTTATGCTTATAAGAACTGTGTAACTGAGAATGAGATTTTAAAAAAATGGGGCAAAAATCCTTCCGTAGCTCTGTATAATGTTTTAAATAAGTGTATGTTCTTGTGTTGGACAGTGTTCATAACTACCTTGCTCACAAGCAGCAGCATGAGGCAGTGGGCTGCAGGTTGGAGGCGACTGTAAGGAGGCGTTTATCAGGAAAAAAAATGTATCTCCTGCCTTCTTGGACTTTTCATTCTAGTCTATAGGGTAAAGGAACAAAGACAATGGAGAAAAGTGTAATGCATAACTTATCTCTGTTAATTTTTATAGTCTTTGGATCTGGTGAATTTCAGTGTGTGACACATTTTACTTAAATTTTTTTTTTAAATATAAAAATATAATGGTATTTCTTTTCTTTAGAATTGTATTCCTTAATAAGAGCCACGTTGCTTCTGATGACTAATCAGTGGTTAAACTTTTAGTCTTTGTAAAAGAGTTTAAAGTTTTATGCTATATGTGCATGAAAATAAAACGTAACATTGAGGATCATGTTGAGAGTGATCAAAAATGTGAACCTGAGGTGGGGATGTAGATCAATTTATAGAGTGCTAATCTAGCTTGCAAGAGGCCCTGGGTTTGACCTTGTCTTAAAAACAAAATGAAGCCAGGCAGTGGTGGCGCACGCCTTTAATCCCAGCACTTGGAAGGCAGAGGCAGTCAGATTTCTGAGTTTGAGGTCAGCATGGTCTATAGAGTGAGTTTCAGGACAGCCAGGGCTATACAGGTTTTGAAACCCTGTCTCAAAAAGACAAAAATAGACCATATAATTGGTCACAAACAGGCTGCAACAGATACAAGAAAATTGAAATAATCCCATGCATCCTATCAGAGCACCATGGGCTAAGGTTGGTCTTTGGTAATAACAAAAACAATGCAAAGCCCACATTCAAATCCCACAACTGAACAACATTCTACTCAATGATAATGTGGTCAGGGAAGAAATAAAGAAAGAAATTAAAGACTTTTTAGAATTAATGAAAATGAAGACACATCATACCAAAACTTATGGGACACAATGAAAGCAGTGCTAAGAGGAGAACACATAGCTCTAAGTGCTTACAAAAAGAAACTGGAAAGAGCATACACTAGCAGTTTGACAACACACCTGAAAGCTTGAGAACAAAAAGAATCAAATTTACCCAAGAAGAGTAGATAGCAGGAAATAATCAAACTCAGGGCTGAAATTAACCAAGTAGAAACAAAAAGAACTATACAAAGTATCAGCAAAACCAGGAGCTGGTTCTTTGAGAAAATCAACAGGATAGATAAATCCTTAGTCAGACTAACCAGAGGGCACAGAGACAGTATCCAAATTAATAAAATCAGAACTGAAAAGGGTGACATAACAAAAGAAACTGAGGAAATCAAAAAAAAAATCATCAGATCCTACTACAAAAGCTTATACAAAACTGGAAAATCTGGAGGAAATGGACAGTTTCCTAGACAGATACCAAGTATCAAAATTAAATCAGGAGCAGATAAACCATCTAAACAGTCCCATAACCCCTAAAGAAACAGAAGCAGTCATTAAAAGTCTCCCCACCAAAAAAAAGTCCGGGACCAGATGGTTTTATTGTAGAATTCTATCAGACATTCCAGGAAGACCTAATACCAATTCTCTTCAAACAGAATAGAACAGAATAGAAACAGAAGGAACAATACCCAATTCGTTCTATGAAGCTACAATCATGCTCACATCTAAATCTCACAAAGACCCAACAAAGAAAGAGAACTTCAGACAAATCTCCCTTATAAATATTGATGCAAAAATACTCAATAAAATTCTCACAAACCGATTCCAAGAACACATCTAAACAATCATCCCAGGAATGCAGGGATGGTTCAATATTTGGAAATCCATCAATGTAATCCACTATATAAACAAACTCAAAGGGGGAAAAAAACTCCACATGATCATCTCACTAGATGCTGAGAAAGCATTTGACAAAACTCAACATCCCTTCATGGTAAAAGTCTTGGAAAGATCAGGAATTCAAGGACCATACCTAAACATAGTAAAGGCAATATACAGCAAACCAATAGCCAACATCAAACTAAATGGAGAGAAACTTGAAGCAATCCCACTAAGATCAGGGACTAGACAAGGCTGCCCACTTTCTCCCTACCTATTCAATATAGTACTGGAATTCCTAGCTAGAGTGATTTGATATCAAAAAGAAGTCAAAGGGATACAGATAGGAAAGGAAGAAGTCAAAATTTCTCTATTTACAGATGATATGATAGTATACTTAAATGACCCTAAAATTTCCACCAGAGAACTTCTAAACCTGATAAAATAAAAAAAAAATTAAGCAAAGTGTCTGGTTATAAAATTAACTCAAACAAATCAGTAGCCTTCCTCTACTCAAAGAATAAACAGGCTGAGAAAGAAATTAGGGAAATGACACCCTTCATAGTAGTCACAAATAATATAACATAGGGCAGGACCCATGGATCCAGCTGTATATGTAGGGGAGGATGGCTTTGTCTGGCATAGATGGGAGAGGAGTTCCTTGGTCCCATGAAGGCTTGATGCTGAGTGTGGGGAAATTCGAGGGTGGGGAGGTGAGAGTGGGTGGGTAGGGGTACAGCCTCATAGAAGCAGGAGGAGAAGGCATAGAATAGGGGGTTCCTGGGTCGGGGTGTGTGAACATGGGTTAAGGGGATAACATCTGAAATGTAAATAAAATATTTAATAAAAAAAGAAAAGAAAAAAAGATTATTATTGTAACATCAGAGCAAGAAAAAAAATACAAGGTTAGAAAAAAAAAAGCAGAGAGAACTTTTTGGAAAACTTTTGTATAAATGTTTTGCAGAACTGAGGAACTTAGAAACAAAGGCAAAAACCACTTTAAAAAAATAACTAAAGGACAAATATCTGTTGTTACCAAAGTGGAAGCAAGAAGTGAATATCTTGTAAAACAAAACAAAACAAAACAAAACAAAACAAAACAAAACAAAATGAAGCTAACTTTTTAGTGTTATTTTTATTTACTCTGATGAGGATGAGATGAAAGAAAAATTTCACACACACACACATATATTGCAATATCATATTTCCCACTATATATCATTTTTTATACCCACATAACTAATAGCATCATAATTGCAAATATATAGTTATAAGAGGTGACTTCTAATAATTTATATTATTTGGGTAATTTTTGTTTCTGACAGAAAAGCAATGATGTGCTTTTTGTCTATCCACAGTGAGGTTATACACAAACAGAAACTACTGAAAACTTCCAAATGCCTGTTTTTTATTTTTTAAAAATTTTGCTTCATTCTCTTTTGTTGTGTTTTTGTTTCTCTTTCTGTTTTTCTTCTTTAGTTCACCTGGTTTTGAATTCATGGTAATCTTCCTTCCATTTGTTTTTAAAGCATTCATCAAATATAAGCCAATTTCACATCCTTCATTGTCTGCTATTTTGTTTGGTAATTTTCTCTTTAACACACCTTGTTTCTCCTTTCTATTCTATAGTCTTGTTCTAAAAAGTATTGTAACGTTAATCCGCACTAATGAGATTGTGTTTTCAATTATCCTTCTAATTAGTTCCCCCTTTGAAATGTCATTAATCCCTTGGGTTATTTATTTTTGTATGAATATGCATGACATATTTTTATAGGAAGTCCATCTAATTTAGTTTGCTGATTATACTGCTAATCACCTAACTTTTATTTTTTTTTTTTGGTTATACTGATCAAATAATGTTTATTGAGGTTTATGTTCATGAAATAATATGATGACAGGTGCTAGAAGAGGCTTTGGTGTTTTATCTGCAATGATTCACACTTGTTGAATCTGTTGAATTTTCCAAACCCCATAAACATAGCCCAAACTATAGCCCAATAAAATGGCTTAGAGACAGAGGCAGTTCCTAACAGCTGCTCTCCATTCTGATTACCTGAGGAATCCTACTTCGAGACCAAGACTTTCTTTCGGGTCCCTCTCTATTCTTTTTGGACACACCAGTTCACAGGTCCTTTTCCACCAGGGACCTTCTGTACATGGTACAGAGACAGGAGACATTCTGGGTCTCCATGCAGCTTGCTAAGACAAGGATCTCTTCCACGTTCCTTTCCTGACCTTTGAGACTCACAAGTTCTCAGCCTAATGTTCACAATGGACTCTCCAGATGGAACATATGTGATTGGAGATCCATGCCAATCTCTTCTTTCAAGACTAACCTTCCATTTTTCCTATTGTGCTTTGAGACCCAGGGCCCATCAAGACTGCCAAAAGACGTTTGTTTTACATCATTGACCGAACCACAGAAGACACCAAACAGTAGCTCATAATCAGAAAATCCAGGGTAGAGGCTGAATACCCAAGTACCAAACAAAGAGAGAAAATGCAATACCATACCTGCAATGAATTAGCTATGTCCTGAATATTATAAATACCCCTGCTGAAAGAAGTAAGATTCCTTAAACTATGAAAGAAAAATATGAAAGAAAGAACTCCAGGTGTACAAATCCAAAATGAAGACCTTAAAACAACATTGAGAAAAACTAACATGCCTCTCCAAAAAGTACAAATCCCATAGTAACAACTCCTCTGGAAAATGACCTCAAGGAACACACAAAGAATTTAAAGAATTGATTACAACTGTTCTGAAACAGTTGAAAGATGACAATGAGTTGAATTAAACAACGGAGTCAATCCAAGACATGAAAATATAGTTTAGATACTTAAAGGAACCCAAACAGAAAAAAAAAATACTGGAAATTAAAAACAACAAATCAATTAAAAAACTCACCAACCAAATGAGTTATTTTGGAAGAATCAGGGATAGAAAACAAAGCAGAGGCTGTTGATCACTCAGTAAATGTCAATGAGAAGTTAAAAATATGAATGGAACATGGGAACTATTTTGAGATAGCAGGAAACATCTCCAAGTTCTGAGTATAGAAAGAGAGAAACATCATAGCAAACACATAGAGTATATCTTTAGTAAAACCACCAAAGAAAAGACCCCAAGTCTAGAGCAATAGATCCCCTTTGTCTTGCACAAGATGCCTACAGAACATCAAATAGACAAGGGCAGGAAAGAAATTTTCTAGGTAACATCATGGTTTAGACATTAAAAACACAGAGTAAAGAGAAGGCATTGAAAGCTGTCAGAGAGAAAGGTCAAGTCAATCACAAAAGCAGAGCTATTAGCATAACACTGGCTTACTCAACAGGAACCTTTATAGTCAGAAGGTCTAGAAAAAAAGATGCTACAGGTCCAAAAAACAAAACAAAAAACAAAACAAAAACAAAAACAACAAAAAAACAAAAGACTAACTATCATTCCAGATTATAAGACTCAAAGAAACTATATACTAAAATTGAGAAGGAAACACTGACGAATAAAAACTATGGTAAGGATAGGTTAATGAATGTATAATTACTAATCCATCTTTACAGTAATACTAGAAGAAACACCTCAATCTGAAGAGATGAATAAACACAGCCAAAACATCACAGAAACAAACAGGACACATAGTCAAAAGAGACTGGAGAAAATACGACAAAGCAACCAAATGACAGAAACTAAAAGAAAATCTTTCAAGATTAATTTAATAGTAATGGTCTAAGTTCTCTAATAAAAAGACAGAAACTATGTTTTATTTCTGCGGGCTCCAAGAAATATACCTCACAATTAATTGTAGACATTGATATAAAACAATGCAAGAAGGGTGTTCCAACCAAATGGAAATAAAAGACAAGCAAGCTTATGTATTTCAGTATCAAACAAAATAGACTTCAATACGAAAACAGAAGAAATAATGAGAGATAGTTTACACGTTAAAGGAGAAATCCACCAAAGGATCACATAATCCTATATACCTATGTAACTAATATAGGGGCACACAATTTCATAAAAGAAATACTGTTATATGTGAAACTACTAATTGGCACTAACACAATGGCAGTGGGTGATGTCAATACCCTACTCTTACTAGTAGATTCATCATCTTGAAAAAACAAAACAGAACAAAACCGAAATAAACATGAAAACTCTATAGTTGAGAGACATTATAAAACATACAAAACAAATTAATATCTTCAGAACATTTGACCCAAACACTAAAGAATAAACAGTCTCTCCTGCAGCCCTTAGAACTTTCTCCAAAATTGTTAGAAAAAAAAAATTAAACCCATATGAGAGCACTAAAAGCACATCCTCATGTTCTGTATAGCTGCACTGGAATAAAGACAGATATCAACAGCAACAGAAATTATAGAAAACTAGTTTCTAATTTAGAAAACTAAACTATTTCCATAAAAAATATAAAAACTAAGCAACATATTAAATGATAAGGAAAAAATGTCAAGGAAAATATTTTTTCCTATGTCAAGGAAAAAATCAAGATGGAAATTTAAAAATTATCTAGAACTGAACGATTTAACACAACATACCCAAACCTGTATAATTCAGTGAAAGCAGTCCTAAGAGAAAAATCTGTAGCACTAAGTCTCTGCATAAAATATTACAGACATTTAAAATTACAATGTTAATGATTTATCTAAAGTCTTGAGAATCCAAGAAAAACAAACAAACAAAAAAAAAAAAAACAAAAAAAAAAAAAAAAAAAAAAAAAAAAAAAAAAAAAAAAAAAAAAAACAGCCAAAAGAGTAGGTAAGTAGAGCTAACCAAAATCATGGCTAAAACTACTGAAATATCATTGATGAAAAATACAGAGAATCAGTGAAATAAAGAGTTGGTTCTTTGAAGAAAAATTAACAAGATTAACAAAACTTTAACCAAAAAACTCAATAATAAAATGAATGATCAATATTCATAAAGACACAAATGAAAAGAGACATAGTACAACAGATACAGAGGAAATTGAGATTACTGTAAAGCCCAACTGAAAAGGACCTCACGAGATCCGTGGAAAACTGCAGACGCACCCCAAATCACTCACGAGAAACACAACTTGCTGCAATCGCATGAGGTTTACTGGCTAGCCAGGGCTGTCCTCACTTCTAGCCCACGCAGGGGTAGAGGAATTCAGTAGAGGAATTCAGCCCCGAACAAAAGAATTTTACAGCTTTTAAGGGGTTATCTACATACCAGGTGGGGGTGGAGTTAGGGAAGGGGGAAGGCTGAGAGTGGAGTTAGGGAAGGGGGAAGGAGGCAGAACAGGTCACTAGGTCATCAATACATTTGATCTCAAACTCTTAAGATGGATGGTATGTCACTTTATAATTGGCTATTTCAGACTAGTTTCACATCGTATGTATATCATGAGTTCTGGTTCAAAGGGGTCAGGCTTATCTCAAACTTTTAGCATCCTGGCACCAACTGTCTCAGGGCTGTTTGTTCAAAGCGCAGCTAGGCTAATCTCGGGCCCAGAGCATCTTGACACCATTGTCTTAGGGCTTGCTTAGTTAGGGCCATGTGTTCAATGGTCAGCTAATTTCCTGGGTCTGAGGCGACACAGTGTTTGACTTATAGGTTTTTATGTCTTTGCTTTTAAGAGTAGGGTTCAGGGGGTCAACTTAGATTTTTCTCTCTTTCAATTACAAATTTAATATCCATACTCTATCACACTGGAAAATTTAAAAGAAATGGATAAATTTGCGAGTATTCATGGCCTATCAAAACTAAATTGAGATGCACAAATAATTTAAATAACTCTATAATATCCAGTAGAGAAAATCTCTAAAAAATTCTCAACTAAAACCCAGGTCCAGAGGAATTCACTGCGTAATTCAAACTGGTTCCAAGAAGAAATAATATCAATGCTCCTGAAATTATTCCACAACATAGGAAATTAAAGAACATTTACAAATACTTTTTACAAAGCCAATATTATCCTTATATGAAAACAAGATAAATATGCAGCAAAAGAAGAAAATTATAAGTTTGGTAACGCTCAATATCAATCAGAAGTGTAACCCAATACCCAACCTAGATATATCAACTATCTTTGACTGGTGGGGACACGCAAACATCCACCTCACTGTCCCCCCTCTCTAGCCGATTTTTATTGTTCAGAACCATGTAGTCTAACTTAGACTAATAAGATAGGCCAATCTCTCTGATGAAAATGGCTGCAAAATTTTCAATAAAATACTTGCCAACTGAATTCAAGATTCATAGTAAAAACTATTTATCATACCACCATCAAATCAGCTTCATTCCAGAGATACAGGAATGGTATGACATATGCAAGTGAATAAAAAAAAAAAAAAAACCTACCACATTAATAGACTTAAATAAAAACCACACAGTCTTTTCATTAAATGGAAAAAATATGACAAAATTCAACATCTCATGATGAAAGTATCTGAGACTCTATGAATGCAGGAAATATATCCCAACCTGATAAAGGCAATATGCAACAAGCCAACCACTACCAAATGAAGAAATGTTCAAATTATTACCATTAAAATGAGGAATAAGCCAGATATGGTGGTGCATGCCTTTAATGCCAGCACTCAGTAGGCAGAGACAAGTCAATCTCTGTAAGTTTGTGGTCAGCTTGGTCTACAAAGTGAGTCCAGGAAATCAAGGGCTACACAGTGAAACTGTGTCTCAAAACACCAAAAGAAAATATAAAATAAGTTAATAAATAATATAATAAAATGATAATAAATAATATTATAAAAATAAAATTAATAAAATAATTAAAAATAACTACAATCTTAAAATTCATAGAAACACAGGTATTCAGGTTAGACTACATGGTTCTGAACAATAAAAACCTGCTAGAGATATCATCATATTATATTTCAATTTCTACTACAGAGCTATGGTATTAAAATTTGCATATAATAACAGAAACACAGACATACTGATCAATAGAACACAGCTGATGAAACACACACATATAAGCCTTTCAAGTCATCTGATTTTTGACGAAAAAGTCAACAATACACGATGGAGAAAACAGCATCTTTAATGAATGATGATGGTTAAACTAGATATGTAGAAGAAAAAAAATGGTTCTTACCTCTCGCCTTGTACAAAACTCAACTCCAAATGGACTGAGCTCAAGAGAAGAAATAACATCCTGAATCTGATAGAAAAGAGAGTGGCACAATAAAGGATTTTCTGAACAGACCTCAAACATAGCATTTTGATTAACAGTTAATCAATGATACCCTTTTAGAAAAAAATGGTTTTGAATTGTAAAGGGTACCATGATTTGAGTGAAGAGGCTACCTAGAGAATAGGGAAAAATTATCAATTATACATCTGACAGAGAATTAGTATTTAGATTATACAAAGTACAAAGCAAAACTGATTACTGAAGAAAGAACCAATTCATTTTTAAAAATGAAGAATGGAACTAAAAACAACTCTAAAGGATGAAAGACAAATGCCTGTGAAACCTAAATAGTATAGCCATTATTTAAAAAAAAAAAAAAAGAAAAAGAAAGAAAAGAAAAACAACTAGCCATCAGGGAAATAATATTCAAGCTATATTAAGATTTAATTTTACCACAATCAGAATGGTTTAGACTTAAAAAAGAAAACATAAAGGACAAAGACTACTGGTGAGCATGTAGAGAAAGGGCAACATAATTTACTGCTGGTGAGAGCACAGATTGGTGCTGAAACTATGAAAATCCGTATAGAAGTTCATGAAAAATCTATAGAGAGATCTATTATACATTCTAGCTACATCACTCTTGGATATATACTCAAAGGACTCTATATGTCACTGTAGAGATACCTACTCAGCCATGTTCATTGGTACTGTATTTATAATAGCCAGAAAATAGAAAGAGTATAGATGACTACAAATTAATTCATTGATAGTAAAATTGGTATATTTATACAATGGAATCATTTTCAGCTATTAGGAAGATTTAAATTGTAAAAATAACAGGTAAAGTGATAGGACTAGAAAAAAATCACTCTGAAGGACGTAACCCAGAGAAAGAAAAATTTCACTGATCTTCTCTCCCTCACATATGTAATTTTCATTTGGAATACCATATAAGTTAGGATGTTAGTAAGGGATATGAAGGAAGGGCTTCCAAAAGAAGGAGCAGCAAAACACAAGGGTATGAAGGACTAAAGAGAAATAACGGCTAAAACTGGGGTGGCAAATGTGAGGGCAGGGTATACCTGAAAATATAGGATAAGATCAGTAACATCAGTGACCTTTTAAAAAAGTCATATGGCACCTCCTTACTATTGTAGAAGCATCCATATATATGTATATTTATGTTTATAATGGAGTTGCTGTATAATGGGGTAAAATTGCTCCTACTTGATTACACATAACTAACAATACAAACCCATTATCAGAAATAGATTCTTTTAAAGTTTTTGGCCAAATAAGGTCTCATAAACCTCAAGCATTGTAGATTATTACACATTCTCTTGGTTACCCTCCAGAACTTGAGTATAATCTCTCATTGGTAAGGATAGTATATATTTGAGTCATAGATGTGAAAATAGAAAACTGGTCCTCATTTGGAAGCTTCATCCATCCTGGCTGGCTTTCTTAGTGCTGGAAGTGTAAGACTCTTGGGGAGCCTTAGCTTACCGGAGACCCCAAAAAGCAAGAGGAACTTTAATGATCCAATGCATTGAGGCCGTCCTACACTGAAGGTGGAGTGGTGACCTCAGGCGGGCCATTTGGTCAGTTTTTATACAGTTTAAGGGTTGGACTAGAGAAAGAGTGACTAGGTACAATTTGATTGGCAGAACAGTGTGACTTTTAAACTGATTGGTTTTTGGGGAATAGGTGGCAAGCACTTCCCCTGTCTGTAAGTGGCAAGGGTTGGTCAGTCCTGTGGAATGTGTCTGTGTGCTCTAGGTCTTTCTCACCTGCAGGTGGGTTCCCTTCCATGTGGTCTGAGGAATGTTAATTAGCCTCTCCCTTCCTTCTCTGAAAGTTAATCCAGCAAGTGTCCTCTGACTAAAGATGTTAATTAGCCTCTCCCATGGGGGAGGGAGGACAAGTGTTCCAAAGTCCCTATTCAGAAAAATCTGTGTAATCTATCAGAAGAGAAATATAATTATTAGTCTTATCCAGTAGTTAATCCCATGAGGTACAATAATAAATGGCCTGGCAATTCATGGCCAGTGTTGTAATAGTGGTATAAACATCATGGGAGTAACCAACTATTTTATGATTAGAATTAAGATCTGCTTCCCAAAATGCTACTCATATTTAGTCCCATTAACAGGGTCAAAAGCCTGAAGTTAGAAAGGTCATAGACAATAGAGAAAATATTACTAGAGTTATTCTGCTAAATGTAGACTGTATTAAATGACCTACAGTTATATACATAGATCTTTGCATCTCTTTACATTCACTAGAGAATCTATTTGCAATAGATGGTAATTAACAAAGAAACTCAGAACTAGTCAAGGACCCTCTTCAAATTGTTCAGAAATCATTGTAAAGAAGGCACGGGAGGAGTATAAGAACTAGAAATGGTATATAACTACAAGTCTTCTGGACACAACAGGATAGCTGCACATAAAAAAATGTGACCTGTGCAAGCTCAAACAACATCAGTTTGAAGACCCCCAAATTAGGGAGACCCTCACTCAAGTCTCGGGAAGACGCGGCCCCCCATACACTACAAGACACCGTACCTGGATGCAAGCTGCAGAGGCTTTATTAGGGAAATTGGCCGGCGGTCAATTTCAACCACGAGCTCTCTCTCAAGAGCAGTGTTTGGCCAAGAGTGATGGGCTAAGGGGTCTTTTAAAGCAGAAAACCACAAACCAGGGGAGGGAGGAGGGGGGTGAGGGGTTGCCAAGGATACATAACATAAGAATAGTGAAACATTCCAGAGAAACCCACCCTGAATGGTTTATAGTTGTGAAGAATTACTCTGTACACTCATTCTTCTCAAAAATGTGGTTTTACCGTCACTGTGCCCTACCCTGTCAATTACCAGCTATTTCTCACTTGCTCAGTCACAGAGCCACAGCCAGGTCAGGTCATTGTGTTTCCCCACCTAGGTGACTTGCATCTTTTTGTGGTCAGGAATGTGTCTTCCTGCTTTGGGCCTTCCCCACCCACAGGTGGGTTCTTTTCCCTGAGGCTTGAGGAATGTTAATACTCTTCCCGGGATGTATCCCAGGGCAGTGAAGGACTGAAATCCTACATTCAGTTCCGCCTTCTTGGAACTAGTGAGCCTGTATATATTTTATAAAATGGTCTTTGTAATTTTTCACTCTACAAGTTCTAGACATGAAAACCACTGGTCCTATCCCTTGTCAAGCCACTTGCTAAGTTTTAGATGAAGGAGAGTCAGTTTTCTTTGACTATATGCCCCTACAAAGTTCACCTTGCTCCAGTGAAATAACACACTTTAAGAGTACATGGGAAGCAAATTTAGATTTTATGGTTGAAAAAAAAAATAAGTCATAGAGTTGCATGTCTAGGGAAGGGATGGATCTGATAGATATTGAAAGAAGGGTGTACATGATCAAAATACATTATATGACAATTTCAAACAAGTAATAAAAAGGCAAGTAGGGGAGAATAACCCTTGCTCAGAGAGGAGGCACAGGTAGTTGACTTCTGAGCTGATTTTGTGTGTGTGTGTGTGTGTGTGTGTGTGTGTGTGTGTGCGTAATTTGAGTATTTGAGTATGTATGGTATGAACGTGGGTGTCACATAGTTCATGAGGATGCTTGAATTTGTATTCTGTTTTGCAAGGATGTCCATTCAGGTAAAGGAAAGTGACTAACAGGTAGAAACAGAATTAGAACTGTTCAGTGGAAATTTACTTTGATGTTTCTAGTTTTGGGACCAGTCATCCCTGAATACAACTACATCAAGATTCTTCTTTGTTTTGGTACATGAGACAAAACAATCCTCTCCCTGTCTAAATCACTGTTGGTTCTATAGTCTTATACTTAATTAGAAATAGTTTAGGATGCATATCAATTAACCAATACATAGCAAGTTATATTGTTTGTTTACCAATAACATGGCTAGACATTTCATGCTTCCTTCAAAAATGGAAGGGGGCTTCATGATGGAGAGGTAAGTTGGTTAATCCTCCTCTTCACATCACAGAAATGGAATTAAGTTACCTGAAAACCTGTTCGTTCTCTTTCCTCATTTGAAGGAAAGACCTTATATAGCACATGATAGAGATTTCAGCATTTCTAGAAGCACATTTTAAATTACTTCTTATATGGTAGAAAAAAAATGAACCTGCAATAAAAAGTCATATAAATAATATACAGTACAGTCCTTTACTCCTGACACAGGCTGATTATTGCTCATGTTCCCACAATAATGTTAAGTCATTATTACTAGAAGATCTAAATTTAAAAGCCATGTTTAGCTTCCAAGGAACTCTGCAATTGTCTTCCGAGGACATAATGTTGCTCACCCCCCTACTTTTATGCTTGCCTTGTAATTTAAAATTGTACTCACAGGGTGACAATAATGTCATGAGACTCAGCTAGACATCTTCTTCACATTAACTAGAAATCCCAAACCTTAGGTGCATGTTAGTTCATTTTATAACCAACACAAAGGTTCTTTAGGGCAAGAACAGAAGAAATATTATTTTATTTAAAATCTAAAAAGTATATATACCAGTAGTTTCAGATCAAAGTTGAGAGTTGTATCATTGAATATAGTTCTTTTTCTACTCTTTCAATTGTTTGGAGTAGGAAATAAAAGAGTAAGTGATAAAATATGAGAAGGATTCTACAAGTCGACATCTCTTATTGCTGTAAAACTACCTTGGGCTAATTCCACACTAAAACTGCCAGAGCATGGAACTCAAGAAATTGCATTTCTAAAAAGGTCTAAAATGCTGATTTTAAATCATAGTATAAACCAGCAAACTAACTTTGGAAATTTTGAAATGAGCCAAATTATCAACTGTGTGATGATATTCAAGATTTAAACGTATGAACTTATTTTCTACTAAAATATCAGATTAGTATCTACATGATTCAGTATTATATATACCAAGAACTTCTAAACAATCGGACATTAAGTAGATATGATCAAATGTTAAGGCTTGAAGGAAAGACAGGAAAATCTCTTTCCAAAACCTTCTCCATGCCAAGTGTATTTCAAAATCTTAACACACCATTACTTGCCTATCTCTGGTTGTCTTCAGTCTTTGTCCTGTATTTATGGCATTACTTAGTTGAAGAATAGTGATTTTTAAAATACCGAGGAACATGTAGGGTGATAAAGTGTTTGTGAAAGCAATGACATTTATCTATTTTCTTTTTCTTCCCCCAGACAATGCAGTAAGCATGCTCAGGGAAAGAGCACAGTGCATTGTTGAGAAATATACAAATGGAGAAGTGAGCAGAAAGAAAACACTTTCCAAATTTCACACAGGGAATATTGTATCAACATATCAGGAAGATGTCAAGAAACCTGGAATTTGAGTTAAAACAAAACAAATAGAAAAATGCGTACCAATTAAGACCATGAGAACACTGAGGTGAAAGAAAAAATGTGATTGGGTAGATATCAAGCTGTAAGTATGGAAATGTTACACTGGTCTCAATAATATTGCCAGGAATATGTGACAATACAATTTAAAAGCATAAAAGAAAGCAGTCTATGTCAACAATATTACTCCATTAAAACAACCAGTATACTAACACTATGAAATTGTTATATTAATAGTTTTTGATCAAAAATTAAAATTGATGAATTAACCTCTTCTCCCTATCATGTAAGACAAAACACCAGAGCTTCAGAATGGTTTTACAGTTTGTGGGCAGCTTTGTTAAGAATGCTTATGTTCCTTCCATAAATAATATTCCCATGTTTTAAAATGTCTGGGAAGACAATGATTATTCTATCTTAAAATTGGCAACATTGTAACACCAAGCATTGCATTAGAAACAAAATTGAATAGAAGAAAATTGTGATTAAATTTACAGGAGCAATAGCTTCCGTAATATTTATGGGAGTTAATATATAAAGTGGTAAGTATTTACCACTTTAACATTTAACTGTTGCAAGAACTAGGAGAGATTCAAAGACAGGTATTCACTCTAATGGACCGTGTAGATTTTTGAAGGAGACGAGTTGTGAAGACAGGTAGGGAAGAAAGCAGGAGCTACTTCTAAATTACAGAGTAATGTTTTATGGATGATAAATTGTAATCTAATAATGATTTATAGTGTGGGCATTATCCTTAATTAGGCATTAAAGATTTCAGATTGGAAGCAACAGTCTAGATTCATCAATTTTATTATTAAATTTAAGTTATAATAAAATTAGGTTCAGTAAGGGTTCTTTTAATGTATTATCCAACAAATTATACAAGTTGATGAGGTTCTGTGTATGTGTGACGCTTACGTCATTATTCAGAGGGTTTATGTCCTGAATGTATTTATTAAATTCAAGGAAAATGTCCTTTAACAGGATAAAGGCCGGTGTTTATTCTTTTAAAAAACAGAGAAATTTCAATTATCATGCATAAACACAGACTGAACTCTGATTAACTATGCTTACTTTGTAATATTTCTGGTACAGGCATACAAGTGAATTACCTTTGAGAAGAAGATCCACACTGCTTTTTCACAAAGCCCGAGGAGACCCATAACATTTCGCTAGATTACCTAATTATCAGAAAATTACCACCAACTGAATAAATGGTAGACTTTCACTTCTCCTAACAAAGATGCGTTTTTATCTCCAAAATGCCACAGATTGGTTTTTAAAAAGCAATTACTTGTCATTTCTACTGCATAGGTTGTTACATTCAAGTTCCTTTAAATGACAGATTTTCCTAAGGGTTAGAAAATTAGTTGCTAAATAGGTCACGGCTTTTGCAAACAATCCATTTTTTTTCTTTTTTTCTTTTTGTTACCAATATTCTCAATTAGTAGAAAAAGGCAGCGAACTCTTAGGGCTTAAACTTTGATCTGTTAGAGTTTACATTTTGCCCGCCTGTGTCTATTTACAGTTCTATTACCTGCTCAGTGCAACTGGTCTGACCAAAGGACACATCCTTTCCTGGAATATCCCGGTACACTGAATTTTAATATAGAAAAGTGTGCAGCTTTTTTAGTAAAAAAATAATGTTTTCTCTGTCTTCAAATGCTTTGAATTTTATTTCAGATCCTTTAGGTATATATAAAATTTCAGTTTGAATTGATTTTTTTAAAATAGTGGTTATTTATGTGATATCAAAATATGGAATAAATGCTGACTTTACAGTGTCTCTCGAATTCACTCAAACACACTGTCTGTAGGCAAGCCACAGTTTGTAGATCTTCCGGGTTGTGCCGCTTACTTTTCTTGTGAGTAGAGTGAAGGCACAAGCTATCATGGAGGAAGAGTTTGAAAACTAAGGGTAGTGCTGGATGGACTCAAAGTCCCCAGAATGTCATTTCACCATCTTTTTTATTTTCTTTTCTGCTGTTCGTTACAAATGATTTTTTTTTTCAGTGTTTGTTTCTTCTCTTACTACCAGATTTAAAAACATAAGTTGTTTTGATCATTTTTAAACAAAAATAAGTATTCTTTTTGCTCCAACACTATCAGTAATTTCATTGTTTCTTTCTCTGTATCAGCTGTTGTGTTTTGTAAAAAGATAGGAAGGATGGAGTATGTTTGGTGGAAGAGCAGTAAGGGGAGGGGGAGGGGGTGCCTCAGCGGGCCCATGCTGAGGCATCCCTCCCCCTGCCACCTCAGGTACCAGCCACACTTTATCCTGTAGAATTGATTTTAGTTAGGGCTTGGGGAGAGGAGTTGAGAGAAAGGCAGAGAGAGAGAGAGAGAGAGAGAGAGAGAGAGAGAGAGAGAGAGAGAGAGAGAGAGGAGAGAGAGAGGAGGGGGAGAAGAAGAGAGGGGGAGGGGGAGGGAAAGGGGGAGGGAGAGAAGGAGAGGGAGGGAGGAAGAGAGAGAGGAAGAGAGAGAGGAAGAGAGGAGGAGGGATGGAGGGAGTAGAGAAGACTGGCCATGAGTATGTGGAGAGATAGGGAGAGTGAGGGAGGAGGGGAATAGCAGGAGCAAGGGCAAGAGAGCAAGAGAATTAGGACAGGGCAGGAAGCTCCTTTTATAGTGAGTTAGGCACACCTAGCCTTTGCCAGGTAACTGTGGGCAGAGCCTAGATTAAATGCCAACACCAGCCCCTTCTCCCTCTTCTCAGAACAGAAGCCACAGAGGGGCAGCTGCCAACTGCCTCATGCCTCACCTCAGCTCTTCCATCATGAATTCAGTCCTGTGACAAACTGCTCCTGACTAGATCATGCCTTTCTGGGCTGTTTCTGCCACATACCTCTCTGCTCCCCCTCAGAGTCGCTGGGTTACCTGCATCTGTACTTCAGCCTTGGGTTACAAACCAGCTCTGTGTGAAACCGGTCTTCCGGCCTGGTTAGAATCTGGCCTGTGTGTACACCTTGCAGCAGGCTGTCTCAGGAGATTAGGCAACCTGTAAGACAAGGACATGATCTTTTTCCCTCACTGTTTCTCTAGTGTATAACACAGGACGTACCCTGGTACAAGAATGAATACATGGAGAAGAGAAGAGCAGAACTCCCTCTCTTCTCTCTCTCTCTCTCTCTCTCTCTCTCTCTCTCTCTCTCTCTCTCT
>JANHMN010000017.1:35272330-35315397 GCA_030674055.1 Rhabdomys pumilio
CTCTCTCTCTCTCTCTCTCTCTCTCTCTCTCTCTCTCTCTCTCTCTCACTCACACACACACACACATGCACACACATACATACACAGATAGACAGATAGATAGATAGATAGATAGATAGATAGATAGATAGATAGATAGACAGATAGATAGCTATCACTAAGTAATGATAACAATTTGAAATAACAGAACTGCAATTTGGCCTATTCTTGAGTTGTGTTGGCTATATAATTTTGACTATTCTTTCTGTATTGATATTAAAAATATCAATACACTGCACAACATTTATTTTAAACACAAGGACATGCAATGTTGTCTTCTCACCTCATTTTACATGATAATTTAGGTTAACTAAAAACACAATAGGTCAATGTTAATAACTAGACTTCTAAACCCGTTTCCTATTTTTGGCCAATTTTCTCTCTAGGTGATTTTCTTTTTAAATCATAAAATCTGCATGTAAGAATTTATTTCCCTGTCCTTTGTGGGAAAAGAGTCATTCTTAAGTCAGATAAAATATCTACAAAGAACAGTAAGTGCTCACTTCATTGTAGTTATCAGAAAAACTAGCATTTTCTGTTCTCATTTCACTTCTGTAAGAAAAAAAATATATCCACTTTTCCTCCAAGTGACTCAGCACTCATGAGAATTCACCATGACACACAAAATCCTTTATGCCATTCAAATGCTATCTATTCCTTTTCTTTTGGGGAGGTGAGCAACATTTAAATCTAGATGGCATTATAATATACTATACTATATATAGTATACTATATATACTATATATATTATGTATATATAAATAATATTATATATATATATATAAATAATATATATATAAATAATATTATATATATATATATACTATAGTATACTATATATATCGATATATATAGTATATATTGACACATATATCGATATATACTATATATATATCGATATATATATTGATATATATATACTATATATATCGATATATATATAGTATACTATATATGGCATTATAATAAACTGTACATTATAACATAATATACAAAATATACTAAAAATATCCAGAAACAAAAAATTCACCCTTTGACCCTTGTTCAGAATTTATAAGCCTGGATGGATCTCACGGGTTAAGTTTTGAAACCGAAAATGATTTTCCAAATTCAGTTGAAGAGAATAAGAATAATTCCACTGATCTCAGAAGTAAGAGTCTTGTTCCCAAGTACACTGTGCTTCATGTTTCTGGCTTCCTGTCTGTCACTAGCTTTACTGTCCTGCTTCAGGAGGTGGGGTGTCTGGAGAAGGCAGTGAGACGTAAGGGCAAGGGCTTTATGAAGGAAACCAGTGCTCTTATAGTGGAGACCTCAGAGCAGAGAAGACTTCATCAGTGAATCAGGAAGGAGTACCTATCAGACAGTAAATCTGTCAGTGCCTTAACCTTAGACTCTTAGAGCTTTTATGAGGAATAGCTCATAGTTTGTAAGCTATCAAGTTTATAGCATATTTTTAATAAAGAGAACTTCAGTAAGCATATATATTTTAAATCACTCTCTGAAATTAACTTAGCAACTAATCCACAAAGCTAGCTTTATTCTATTACAATTCTTTATAATAGAATACTCAGTGATACTCAGTGAATAAGATAATTTTTCCATCTCACTTTCACTTAAAACTTTCCTCTAACCTACAGATCATATTCTGAAAGTCTTAGTATTTCATAGTGGATAGCTGCAGGCTACAAAATGAGAACCCGGACACCACCCCAGCCACAAAATCCTCCTGCCTGGAAGATGTTCTGGGGCAATGATGGCTGTTAACATGTGGGAGTTGCAAACTAATATTTGGCTTAACTTGAGGCTCATGCCACAAGAGGGAGCCCTTGCCCGTCACTGCGTGGATGGTCAGGAACCGGAGACTGGATAGTCCAGGGACCTAGGATTGGTCCCTTGTCCAACAATCATCAGAGAGGCTTTCTCCAGTAGCACATGGAAGTGGCTACAAAGACCCACAGCCAGTCATTATTCAGAGAGTCTAAATTGGAGGTCTCCATTGGGTCCCTCCCCTCGGAGATAGGGGAATCCTATGAAAGAGGTGGGGGGAGACTGTAAGAGTCAGAGGGGATGGAGGACATCATGAGAACATGCTCTATTGAATCAACCCAGCAGGGCTCATATGGGCTTATAAGACTAAAGCAGCAAGCCAAGGACCTACATGGGTCTGCACTAGGTCCTCTGAGTATTCTATGGCTGTTAGCTTGGTGTTTTTGTGGGATTCCTAATAGTAGGAGCTGATATTTTTCTGACTTTTTTGCCTATTCATGAGACACTTTTCCTCCTATTGGATTACTTTGTCCAGCCTCGATCTGAAAGCTTTTGTCTTTTTTTTTTTTTAAATTGTATCTTGCTTTGTTCTGTTTGGCTGTCATCTCTTGGAGGCCTGCACTTTTCTGAAGAGGAGACATAGAGGGAGCGGATCTGAGGGAGTATGGAGAGCTAGGAGGAATGGAGAGGGGACCAGTGGTTCTGATATATTGTATAAGAATACATTTTTAACTTCTGAGAGAAAACCAAGAGCAATAATAGCCTACAAAAACTCGGGGGCGGGGGAGGCTGTTCTTTTAGACTCCTCTGGCTAACAGATTATAGGAGGTTTTTTCATTTCTGGTATTGGTGTTTTAAAATATTATGCGTGTTTTCATGGGGGTATTCACAGGGTATCTATTTGTGCACATGAGTAAAGTGCCTTTCTCTACCAGAAGATGGTGAGAAATACCCTGGAGTTGGAGTTTTCAAGAATGAACGCGGAAACAAAGTTGAGTTCTCGACAAAAGTTCTTTTGCCTTTTCATTAGTCAATTTATTTACTCACTTTACATACTAATTGCAGCCCCTCCTCCTCCACTTTCTTATTTTTCCTCCCATTGTCCTCTGGGAATGGGGAGGCACCCTCTGGGTACCAATGCACCCTGGCATATCAAGTTATTGCTGGACTAGTTGTATCCTCCCTCACTGAAGTCAGACAAAACACCCCAGATAGGGGAACTGGATTCACTTGCAGGCAACAGAGTCACTTGCAGGGACAGCCCTCACTTTAGTTGTTGGGGGAAGGGTCTGCATGAAGACCAAGTTGCACATCTGTTACATGTGTGTGTGTGTGTGTGGGGTGCAGGGCGGGTTAGGGGAAGCTTAACAGTTGACCAGTCTGTCTAGTATCTATCTTCTTGGCTGTTTCTTTTGTTGTTGTTGCTGCTGTTGTTTTTTATTTATTTATTTTTTTGCAACTAGTGAATAACAAATTACATATCTATATTGAAATTTATCTCTATGTCTTGAAGTGCCAACACCTTACACTTTAAAACCAGTGTGAAGGCTCAGAGGTTTTATTTTACAGAAATCTGAAATTAAAAAAAAAGGTACTGCATGCAGATGTGTTATTCCTTAGTATGCATTTCATTCAACCCTTATTACAACTGATAGATTGTAGTCATACTTTCCTTCTTTGAGGGGAGCTGGTCTAGGAATGGTAACAACCTTTTTATCACTCCAGTTTAAAGAGCACTACTGGGAAGGTATGTAATTCTACTAGGCTAGGAAATTTGCATGCCTAAAGGATCTTGCCTGGGTGAAGGAAGGCAGCTTATAACATGGTGGAGGGAACCTACCAAATCTTTTGAAGTACCAGTACTTAAAAACTGCTATGTGCGAAGCTGTATCAAAGGTTGCAGGTTTTCTGACTTCAGGAAGGAATCATGGCCATCTGTGGGTGCCCATGAACATTTGAGTATATTAGGAGATCTAGGAGTATAATTGTGGCTTAGAGGAAAAATTGCAGCTTTAAAAGAAACAGGGTAGAAAAAAATCTTATTAGGGGAATGTGGCAGTTCTCTCTATCTCTCTCTGTTTTCATATTTATATTCTCATGTGTATTAGTTTGGGTGAGTGCTTATGGGAGCCAATCTTTAACTTCTACATTCATAGGGGCATAGTCTTTGTTGTTTATACTCTCATTCCCTGCCAGCTTTGAGAGATTCTCCTGTCTATACTGCTCACACGCAGGGACATAGGAATAAACAGACATTGCAGACATTTCTGCTACTTATCTGTTTTTTCAGGGGTTCTGAAGAGATTTGAATTCAAGTTTTAAGGCTTGCCTGGCAAGTGCTGTATACAGTAAGGAATCTCTCTTCCCTGAATGTAGTATTTTTTTTTTTTCTGGTAAAATTCTCCTGCATTTTGAAGGTAGTAAAATGTATGTTTGTTTGTTTTTCATGTTGTATTTGCTTTTGTTTGTTTAAGACTGTGTCTTATTGTGTAGCCAAATCAGGCCTTTGCATTGAGAGTTGTTCTGCTTCAGCAACTTTCATGGTAGAACGAAATACACATTGGTATATTTGATATTTGATGTCAAATATGCTTTTATGTGTAGAAATTTTATTAGTGAGTTCTTAATACTCTGGAGTTTCAGGTGTGGTTTCATATCAGAGGTAGATTTTAAATTGTTTTAACCTACCTTATTGTTGCATTTACTTTTATTATAATTTTCCTTTGGATAAAGAATATTATCTATATAGAGATAGGCTGACTTTTTGGCTGACATAATACTGTTTTTAATTAATGTAATTTATGGTTGGTGTTAGTGTATAATCTACAGTTGTTTAGATCTGTGTTTTTTCTCTCTCCCCCTTTCTAGATGTATATGCATATATGCATATATATATCACATAACTTGATTGCTGACAACATATATTGACTTTTTCACCATTATATTTTGTGAAATGCAGATGTTCAAAACATAAATTTAATATTGCCTTAGTTAGGGTTTCTATTAGTGTGATGAAACACCATGACAAAAAGACAAGTTGGGCAGTAAAGAGTTTATTTCACTTAGAGTCCCATATAATACATCATCTTCAAAAGAAATGAGGGCAGAAACTCAAGCAGGGCAGAAACCTGAAGGTAGGAGCTGATGCAGAGGCCATGAATGGGTGTCGCATGCTGGCTTGCTCCTCATGGCTTGCTCAGCCTGCCTTCTTACATAACCTCGGTCCACTCACCAAGAATTGCATCATCCACAATGGGCTTGGCCCTCCCCTATCAATCACAAGAAAAGGTCCTATAGGCTTTTCTATATCCTGATCTTAGGGAGGCATTTACTTAACTGAGGTTCCCTTGTTCAGATGACAAGTGTCAAGTTGACATAAAACCAGTTAGCACAACTGACCCCTTTTCAATTTGGCACACAAACATCACTGTTTAATACACAACTTTTTCTGTCTCATTCATCCAAGAGATCTTACATTAAAATATAAATAACTTTAAAAATCCCACAGTCTTTACAAATTTAAACACATTAAAAGTCTTTTTAAAATAGCCAATCTCTTTAAAAATCCAAAGTCTTAAAATTCAAAGTCTCTCAACTGTGGGCAACTGTAAAATCCAAAACAAATGAAATACTTTCTTACTTCAAGCAGGAAAAATCAGGTCAAACTTAAATCAAAGCAAAACCAAATTCCAAAATAATACAATATCTAATGTCTGGGATTCACTCATGACCTTCTGGGATCACCCAGAGTGTTTGGGTTCCTTCCCCAGCTCCATTGTCTATAGTACACACACACACACACACACACACACACACACACACACACAGACACAGACAGACAGACAGACACACACACACACACACACACACACACACACACACACACACACACTTTGTCTTCTAGGCTCCAACTGTCTCCATTTTACTGTGGCCACCATTCTTGGTGGTCATCCTGTGATAATGATATTTCTAAAGTTCCAGGGCCTTTTGCTGTAATGGGGCAGAACTTTCACAAACAGCATTTCATAGGCTTTCTTCTTGATAGCAAGGATCAACTTATTTACATGACCTCTTTAATCCTGGGCCTTCAACTGCCACTGAGGCAATACCCTCACCAATGTCTTTGTTTCACCTTTTACATTACCAAGTCTCAGCTGCTCTCTGTGACACCTTCAGGCCTTCAAAAACAGTATCACCTGAATGACTCTTATACTACTACTAAGTTTAGTTCCCAGCAAGAGGTACAACTTTGACCACCTCTGGAACACAGCTTCTGTGTGCTAATCCTCAGGAAAAACTTCCTAGAAGATTTCACCTCCCAATGCTACTGGTCTTTTTAAAATCACTGCTAATTTCTCAGTTCCAACTAACCAGGGTCTGTTGTCCCAGTGAAGAAGTCGAAAGGCCAGTGCTGGCTTCAGCACTTCCCCAGAAGCCTAATGGCTGGCTGGCTGGTGCTCGCTGCAGCACTTCTCCCTTAGCCCCATGCACATAGAAGCACCCTCAGTCATTCCTTCCAGCCACCTGGCCCTCCCAAAATGATGCAGCCAGCACCAAAGGCCACAAATTTTCATTCTAATAGCACCCACATTCTGGGAACGATGATATCACCCTGAGAACAGATAAACAAATACAGTACAGCAGTCTCCATGCCACCTGAAGCTGGCATCCTCTCGAGGGATGGCCAAACACTCCCCAACACAGGTGGCTTATGGCCTTGGGAAAAGTAAAAACCATACATCCTTAGAGAGAAATCATGCCAATTAAGTGTTCCCAGGCAGCTGTGACTGGTTTGTAAAAAACATTGTAGTTTCCCTTACTCACTGCTTTCCTTCCCCATGTAACCTGCTTGTATATAGTCCCTACACTCCTAGACATGGGGACCCAACTTTGCTTTGTACAATTTGTGGTTTGAAATAAAGGGCTCTTATGCATCTCTACAGTGGATATGGCAATTCTTTGAGAGCTCTTGGAGATCCTGAGACCTGGGCATAACACCAGTAAAACAAATATCTTACTTTTGTGGATCTGGTTTCTTGTTAATCACAGTCAATCCCACAGCTCCAGCTGACCAAACAACAAAGATTATTCACATAAATGGCCTGGCAGAGTCCTTGATTCCGTTTGAAACTTCACACACCAGGCTGCCATTGTCTGCATTGGTCTTCAACACTCTGGGAGAACATTCCACTGGACTCTGAACACTCAATGGTACTTATAGCCCAAACTCTTCCCACAATCCACCCAAAACAAGGTCAGATCTATCACCCCATTATTCTGGTACCAACCTGTCTTAGGATTTCTATTGCTCTGATGAAACACCATTACCAAAACAAATTGGGGGTGGGGTGGGTGGGTATTTGGGTATTCTACAGCACATTGTTCATCATTGGAGCAAGTCAAGACAGGAACTCAAACAGCAGGAACCTGAAAGCAGGATCTTGTGCAGAGGTCA
This sequence comes from Rhabdomys pumilio, assembly GCA_030674055.1. Lineage (NCBI taxonomy): Eukaryota > Metazoa > Chordata > Mammalia > Rodentia > Muridae > Rhabdomys > Rhabdomys pumilio. The sequence continues at coordinate 35,279,592 of JANHMN010000017.1, forward strand.
TGATGAGATGACTCTTACTGTCTTGCTCCTCATGGCTTGTTTAGCCTGCTTTCTTGTAGAGCTCAGGTCCACTAGCCCAGTGATTTTACTTCCCATAATGGAGCAAGCCCTCCTCAATCAATCACTAATTAAAATCTGCTATAAGCTTGTCTACATCCTGGTCTTATAAAGGTTTTTTTTTTTTTTTTTTTTTTTTTTTTTTTTTTTGCGGTGGTGGGGGAGGAGTGCTTTTGATGACTTTAGCTTTTGTTAATTTGACATACAACTAGCCAGGACAAAGTCATACAATGTATTTTTAATGTTTTAAATTATTGGTTAAAATAAAGTTAAGTAAAAATCACAATGAGATATTAATAGTCAAGTATTTTGTTTTCCTGACAAATAATGAAATTCACTGATTTATAATTTTTTCTTAAAAAAGAACTGAATGTTTTTCAAAAATATAACGACAGAATTACCTTGTGTTACAACTATATAGCACTCCTGGTTCTTTACCCAGATGTGTCTATATTCTCTAAGAGAGATACTTGCATATCTACCGTCATTACTGTTGTCGTCCCAAGAGCTAAGAAATAGAATCATCCTAGATGTTCATCAATTGGTGAATGGATAATGAAAATGTGCAAGATGTATACCATAGAATCTTTATCCAGCTGTAAGGAAAATGAGATTTTTTTTTTTTTTTAAAGAAATGGGTGAGACTTGACAACAGCATAATAAGTGGAGTAAAACAGGTCCAGAGAGACAAATGCTGCATATTCTTTCTCACATGTAAAAGTTAGCTTACAAGTTTTAGATTGGTCTGTTTAGTTTGGAGTGTGCTCAGGTCAGGAAGCTAGAGAGGAAGTATGAAAGCATCAAGTGACATGAGGTCTAAGTGAGTCAATAGTAGACACTGTGATCTAACAGGAGAGGGGGATGTTGGAAACTAAAGAGTTAAATGAAAGTCGGAGGGGGAAGATGAGGGAGATGATTGGGGCTAACAAAAACCAAGTATGTATAAAAGAGCCTTAGGGGAGATCATTTAAAAGCGTATATATTTAAATATAGTTTGTATGGAGGTACCCCTCATGGGAGAATATAGATGTGTGAATTATTAAGTGAAGATGTGAATTATTAAGTGAAAATCTCAACGCTGATCATGGTCTACCTCTCTATGACTTACTGAGAAGGATGATCCCAGACACTCCCATCCCCCACCAACCACAAAGAAAGCCTATTGCCTCTCATTTTGTTTGTCCACAATAGCTAAACGAAATCCTACTGTTGAAGTTACAACATATTGTTGCTGTAGAAAAACCAAGGATTCAAGCTGGGACTGACTTGTCACTAGAGACCAGGTTTCTTGGGTTCCGATTCCATCTTCGAGATTTTGACCTAAGGTTAAACTTGAGTTAACTAACAAGCAGGAACCTAGCACCAGTTTCCAGCTTACTCTTCAACAATTCTACACCTCCAGGTTCCAAGACTGCTCCAGGTACTTCACTTCTTCACAACTACCACTCAGGGAAAAAGCAGAAGTTAAGTTTATGGTTTGGCTCCCAGCATTGAACAATTATATTAAAGGACAATAGAATTCTGTAAGACTGTGAAAGGCAACCTGGTTTCTGGTCGAGCACAAGTTGGATCCTTTAGTCACATAGGGCAATGCCCCTAGTCCCTCCACAAGTAGAAGGCATAACCACAGGTCATAAAGCCTCAAGAGAGATCTCCATAATAATGAGGTACCTAAAGGCTAGATCTCTCTAAAGGATCCAACTCTATAGAGGGTTGCAGCTCCTGTCAGGAGCCTGGAGTCTGGGAGCATGGTGAAATGCATGCTGGCTGTCCCTTAGGATCACCTGGGGTCTCTGGCAATTTTCATCTTGTGCTCGACCAGAGCATATTCTCAGCACTTTGACTAATTATGAGCCTTGGTGTTACTGCAGAAAGAAATTTCTCTCAGTAAAGGTGACAAAAAGTAACCTATGTATATAGATTTAAATACTAAAGAAGGAAGTTTGATAGCATATCTCCTTAGTACGTTTCTTTCTAGGGCCTATAATTGTTCCATCTCTGATATCCTAGCCAGATTTAAAGCGTCAGTCATTAATTTTCTCCATTACAATTGGCCTCAAATCCAAACAAAGTAGTTGGCTACCTTCAAAACAGACATGGTTCTATTAAAACATTGCTTACCATGTAGATTTTGTTCATTCATATCCATGCCCCCTACCTAGGTTCAGGGAATGTCATGGAAAAGGAGGCAAGAAGAATGCAAGAGTTGGAGGATGTAGAAAGAATTTAGTAAAATATTATACTCTGGATGTGGCACGGCTATTGTAGTCATGAACTGAACATAGCTGTGGTTACCTGGAGACAGTTTGTATAGGATGCATCCAGTTAGTATTCCACGTATTGGAGAGAAGCTCATGCAGTTCTGTCTTATCTTAGGAGCTACTAACAATTGATGGCTGCTAGGAGAGTCATTTTCACTTAAAAGTGTGGCCTCTGGAAAGTTGCCCATGTTTGAGTGAATAGCCTCACATATGTATGCACTAGTTAGAATCAGTGGATTATAATTTTTCTTTTAAATAGGAAGACATGAGGACAGAAGAAACATTTCTGGGGATTGCTCAGCTGGAGTGGGAGGGGAAATCGGAGTTGAATATGCTCAAGATACATCATATACACTCATAAAATTATCAAAGAATAAATGAAATACTTTAATGAAATTGTTTTGAAGCTTTGTAATTAGGCTATAATGTATATGCTCATTACTGTGATACATGAACATTTATTCATGTGTGTATGTATATATAAATAAATTGTTATCAAAATTAGTTCATTGGTTGTTTTCAGATTTAATCAATCATAGGAAGTCTCTGTCCTGGTTTGCTCTTTATCACTGTACTAAAGATCATTATCAAAAGCAGTTTGGGAAGGAAAGGATTTATTTTGCCTAAAAGGTTACAGTCCATCACTGAGGGAAGGCAGGGCAAGAATTCAAGGCAGAACCTTGGGGTTAGGGACTGAAGTAGAGTACATAGAGAAATTCTTAATGAGTTTCTCCGGGTTGCTTACTGTTTCTCTTTTTATACCACCCAAGCCCACCTGCCCACAGGTGACACTACTCCAGTGAGGCGATTCCTCTTATATCAGTCTTTAATGAGGAAAATATTCCATAGCCTTGGTTTATTAGGCCAATCTGGTGGAGTCATTTTCTCATTCCAGGTTTCAAAATTACTCTACTCATGTGAAGCTGACAAAACAAACAAACAAATAAACAAACAACAAACCCCACCTAACCAACCCACTCTCTTTGTTTCATATTAATTTTTTCATTCCGTCCAACATTTTTTTATAAATTTGATTAGCCACAATATTTTATGGGTTTAATAACATCTGAAATCATTAAGAACATTATTGCACCTTTTATGGTTTATCTTGTCTTCACTACCGGCTTTTTTTCTTTTCATTTCTTTTGTTTCTTTGCCAATATTAGGGGCTTATTGCTATAATTACTGTTTCAATCTTTTATGTTTTATTTTATTAAAATCATTTTCAAAATAATATGCCTCCTGTCACTAGAGACTCAGAGCATTTACAATTTTCAAACATGTAGCGGGAATTCCTTGCTTTGAAATTCCCTAAGAACCATGCAAGTGTTAGTTTGAGTTGAAAATCCCTAAAGATGGGCAGATGCCTCTGAACTTTTGTGAAATATTTTAATTTTCTGTTCAACATACACTGTTTTGAAGGGCAATTTTGTATGCTGTTCTGTCTTTCTGTGTGTCTTTCTGTGTGGTTCTCTCTCTCCTTTCAGTTTGTTTATCTGATGGATTGATTACACTGGGTGATTTTCATATGTCAAACAATTCCTGTTTCTCTGGTATGAAGCAAACTTGATCATGGTGAATGATCTTTTTGATATATTCTTGGATTCTAGCTGTTGGTAACTTGTCTCTTGACTAGCCTTGTTTGGGTATTCACAGTGCCAACAAACTCATTGTATAATATGTAAGACACATATCTAAAAGCAGACAGGCACTTAACCTTCTTCAGGCAACTGACTTTTTAGAAGTCTCTCCTGCACATTCTGTAGCAGAAAAGTTTAAAACAAAAAACTGTGGTGACGCCATGAGTCTCACTTTTTCAGCATACATGAAAACCTAAAGGAACCAGTAATCAGATATTGAAAGGTGAAACAGGAAGAACCCAAGCATGGTGAAGTAAAGACAGAGCACTTCAGTGGGCTTATTTCCTTATGAACACTTTCTCTGCTTGAGTTGATAGATAAACATTAAAATCATGGGTCAAAATGGACTTCTAGGCTTATATTTTATCCTGAAACTTTAATCCTTCATCTGACTGGATTTAGAGATGAGGTCTTTTTAAGGTAATTACAGTTAAATAAGGTCATTTAAGTGAAGCTCTAATCCAACAGGACTCTGACATCAGTGAAAAGATAACAAGAAGATTGCTACTAGTAAGGCAAGAAGGGAACCCTCATTGGAAACCAATACCCAGTCAGAAAGTGGATATTGTATGAACTATCCAAGAGATCCGTATAAAATAAATATTCCTGTTGTTTAAGCTACCAGGTCTATACTATTTCATTATGGCACTATAATCAGAGTAGTTCAAAGACCTTATCCCTTACACACACACACACACACACACACACACACACACACACACACACACACAGATTAGCATAAATGGCTTATAGATCTAATTGTAAAATATAAACTGCTATTTTTCTAGAAGATAACATCAGAAAAACTTAAATGACTCTGTATTCAGTAATAACTTCTTAATACATAATTGATGCACAATCATCAAAAGAAATATTGGCAAGTTATATTTTAATAAAATTAAAAACTGTTATGTATAAAATTTTAAGTGAATAAATAGAAAATATTTGTAGAGCACAAACTTGATAATTTAATTATACCTAAAATAGAAGAAAAACAGCTAAAGTAAATAAATTAAAGCATAAGTAAATTCAAGAACGCAATTAAAAATGTCCCAAAATATCTGAAGGCATAGACACCTTTCTAAGACTGTACATGTACAGAGTGTAAGAAATCCTGCAAAAGAGATTAAGTTACTACATATTGATAGGAAATGGAAAGACACACAAAATATGCCAATTTTGGTTATTATCAAAAACATGGAGCACCCAGTATGACCAATATTATTGGTTGGAATAAAAAATAGTGTGAAGTGATAAAGTTATGCTGTATTAGACTATAATAGTAGATTCATGATATGAAAAAATTTAAATATATAAAACTATATAATGCAGAGTAAATGTCAATATGAAGCCTATTTCATCTAATAATAATATATTAGTTTTAGTCTATCACTTATAGTAAATTTACTGTATTAATGCAAGTACTAATAAAATGGAAAACTGTCTAAAACAGGTTGTCTTGCTGTGAAGAGACACCATGACCAAGGCAACTCTTAAAATGGACAACATTTAATTGAGACTGGCTTACAGGTTCAAGGTTCATTCCATTATCATCATGGCAGGAAGCATGTCAGTGTCCAGGCAGGCATGGCCCCAAAGAAGCTGAGAGTTGTACTTATTGTTTCAACTGCAGCCAAGAGAGGACTGTGGATCAGAGTGGTCAGACTTAAGTATACATGTTAAGACTTCTAAGCCCTGCCTCCACAGTGATACACTTCTAAGTAGGCTATATCTCATCCAATAAGGCCACATCTCCTAATAGTGCCACTTCCCATGGGCCAAACATATTTAAGCTACCACACAGACAAATATTATATGAGAATTCTCTAACAAGCAGTTCAAAAAGTACATCTAAAGAAAAGAAATGAGAAAGAACACCAGTACGTTGACCCATCTCACCATTTCCTCAGAGTGGTTGAAGACCCATGTCAGACTAAGAATTCGCTGTGGCTTAGATAGTCTGATGATTCTTCAGTATGGAATGCATGAGAGACAGAGGATGAGTGGATATTAATGACAGTGGTGCAGTCTTGATGGGTGGGAAGGTTAAGGCACAGAGCCGACTTCATGACTGTCAGTATAAATCATCTTGGGTAATTTTATGACTTTAAAAAATGCATACAGAGGCAGAGGCAGGCGGATTTCTGAGTTCGAGGCCAGCCTGGTTTACAGAGTGAGTTCCAGGACAGCCAGGTCTACACAGAGAAATTCTGTCTCAAAACAAAACAAAACAAAACAAAACAAAACAAAACAAAACAAAACAAAACAAAACAAAACAAAATGCATACTTTCCTTGAAAGGATGTATAAGCACTGCTCCACAGGAAGACCAGAAAGGGCTTGTGAGTAAACACTATACCAAAAGGGAGGACTTGTGAGCACTTAGTTTGTACTCTGTTCCTGTGTTGTTTTCAAGTGTTCTTCTAGACAGAACCTGCCCAAATTAAGTTATCTTCCTGAGAAATCACCCAATTCCAGAATTTCTTAGGATCTGAAAAATGAAAAGCAGTTGGGGTCGTATTTTAATCAGATTATTTAAGTATTTGGGGTGTTCTGGAGAATTTTTTGTCATAGCTTTGCCTCATAAACACAGTTGAAATGCTAGCAATTAGGTAGTTTTCTGGTCCTATCTGAAATAAAAGATAGGCCGTTGTTTCACAAATTTCCTTGCTTCCTTTTCATTCCAGTTTGATCAGGAACTATTCCTCTTGTATTATAGGGACAGATGGTCTGTAAATAGCAGTTATATATTTTTAGAAGCTTTTTATAATACATATAAAATGAATGAATTATATGTACAGCAAAACATCAAACTATTATTCCATATACATTCAGACTAATGAAACTTTAATGAAAATAGTAACAGAACCTTAGATCTAAATATTTCTGAAATTGAAGGAATGATTTGTGTATTGATAATTTTAGTTTTTAATAAAAATCCAGTTGTTATGTGAATATGTTTTTGTTTTAATATGTTTATCCCAGTTGTAGGGTATATGGTTACTTCAGTTTGTCCACAGCCATTAATTATGACTGTCTCATGCTCTATGAGGGGTGAGATTTTTTGCCAGCTCCAGATATTTTAATACTGGGGACTCTGAAGAGGGTGGAAATGGGAAAGCTCCATGAGGGCCTGTGGTCGCTCCTGCCTCTGCTGTTGTCTCTGCTGCTGCTTGTTCCCTTTGCTGTGGTTTGTCTAATGGTCCTAAGCAAAGAGACAAAGAGAATTTGCAGAAATCATGATGATTTAGACTGGACTTGCTTCAAGGAACATTATGCCTCTAACCAGCAGGAAGTACTCTACAGAGGTCTGTGCCCCCTTTCCCTCTAACATTCTTTCTCTCCTACTTAGTGTTAGGGGATTGGAAGGGATTAGGGTGGAATAAAGGTCAGAGGGTGGTAACATAAGAGTCCAATAAAATAGCTACAAAATGCCAACAGGTTTCTCTTTATCAAGGAAAATGATAATTTTCTACATGCATAGAATTATGAGTATACACATTCACCTTACAAAAATGCCGTATAACACTGTCTTAATCAGTGAAATTAATGACCTAAAATATAAGAAGCTCAAATAACTCTATTAAGCTGGAAAATTAACAATTCCGTAAAAAGCTGAAATAGATGTATTCATCTAAGAATAATTAAAAGTACAAGAATTTAAAATATTAAAATATTTTTAACTCAAAAGCAGTTGAGTCTCAGGAAATGACTTCACAACTTTAAAACAGTATGCATGCATTTTACATATATAAATATTAATATTTATTTGTGACTATCTTCCCTAGGGATGATTCCCTGGGAATAATGGAAATGACTTGTTGCTATATGTGAAACAGTGCTTCTAGGACTGGTGAATACAGGCTGTCAAGCATCCCACAGAAAGAGTAATGCAAAGGGTGAGACACTTGAGTGAAATAACCTAGTAGAAATGAATACTAATTGTCTAGACTTTAGGCTTGAGGTTTATCAAGAAACATTAGCGACATTGGATTCCTGTTTGTTTATGTCATTCAAGATTCTTGACAAAGTTCAGTCAGTGTAATGGCTAGCCCCATTCCATGTGCATGCCTCAGCTATTTTTTGGAGGGTCAGATGCTCATACCAGTCTTCTGAGAAGAAGGTCAAACCATAGTGATCCCTAAAAATTCTTGGAAATACTCCTAAAATCTTGATGTAGAAAGATGAATAAAAGCTCACCCTCTTTCCCCAACTTTCCACTTAGTGGTGGTGACCACTCAATCAAAGACTTTTGTGTTACATAAAATGTGTTCTTTAGAAATAAATAACAATAACATTTTAATACATCAATGACATCATCTAAAATATATCAGAAAATAAGTTGTATGAAACTTGGGCATAGTCTTTACTTAATATGAAAGTACATGTGGGCTTTAAGAAATAGAATAGATTATAGATGAATGTTGGCAGAGCTTGTAGTGGCATCAATTATAGTCTGTCAAAAATATATATGCTAGTTGGCAGAATATTATACACATGCATTCTTTTCCTGCAGTTGGAAGGCTAAAGAAGGAAAATGGGAATTTGAGTCCTCTAGTCCATATCTGTTCCAAACACACACACACACACACACACACACACACACACACACACACACACTCCTGAAAACATAATCTTATTTTAAAAGGACTTTTTCAGATGCAAGTGATGATAAAACCCAAGACAAGATCATCTTATAGGATAGTTGGATCTGGACACAATTATATGAGAGGAAACAGAAGAACACAGGACCAGGAAAGTGATGTTAAGATGGGAGTAAAGCTGTAGCTTCAAATCAAGGCAATGTCTTGGCAGAGACAGAGTAGCAGTTGTGTCCCTCAAGCTCAGTGCATTGAACTGACTGTGAGACAAAGCGGTCTGTGCTTGGTTGGCTACATATCATGCAAAAATGGATGCCTTTGACATAGTTTGTGTCTTTTCATGTTTTTGTTCTGATTGAAAATTTCAGTAAAGTTTCTCATGGAATACCATTCTCAAATGGATTTTGCCTCATTGAGAGTTTCTATGACCCTGCACTTTTCCTTCCCCTTTCCCTCCACTATTTTCATGGTAAAGTTTTTCTGAACAGATGTTTTGGGTTGAATATGTTATAACTACAAATCACTGAAAACCTGATTTAAAAAAATCAAGGAAAAGGACATTAAAAACAATAAAGAAGAATGTAAGCTAAAATTTGTGAATAATATGATAGATGAATAGTAAAATTATACATAAAATTACTATAATTATATACATTTCATTCTAGATATAAAACAATACTTGGATCATAGTAACTGTTCCATATATTAATTAGAACAAATAAATAGATTTATGCATGAATACATAAGTTGTTTAGGAAGAAAAGCTAGAACAAAACTGTTATCTGTACTTTAATTAATGAACCACAATGAGAAGCTGTAGTAATAATAATTATAGTTGTCATCTTACGGTCACAAACATCAATATCCTATATATATTTTTATGAAATTAGAATTTATTTTACAATATGTTTTACATTAGAAATTAAATTACATTTTACTACACATCAAAATGACTTGAGGCATAATAACTTAACACTAAGTGTTTTATCACATGTTACTAAGTCCTGGCATATAACCACAAGAAACTAAGGGTAACTGATTTGTTTGTTTTGTTTTAGATGTGTGTGTGTGTGTGTGTGTGTCTGTGTGTTTGTGCTTGATGTACTTGTTACACTTTGTGTGATTTTCATGTTGCTATTGAAGTTTGTACTTGAAACCAATGTTTTTCAAACATTTGTTTTTTAATTAAAAATATTATTTCTTTAAAATAACATATAATATATATTGATTATATTCATCTTCTCCCTCAACTCTTTCTCAATTCATTCACCCTTTTCTAACCAATCAATTTATGTTTTGTGAAATTCTTCTAGGCCACTTTTGGTTCCTAAATATTCTTGGATGTATGGTTTTCCACTGGATGAAATAACAACCAATTATACCCAGCCATGAACTCTGTGGGATGTGATAATGACTGGCATAGGAAGATTAGTCATTGACGTAATAGTGGCATGAACATCATAGGAATAGCCAACCATTTTCAAATATGTGCTTTTATTTTAAATGCAAAAGTAGGACATGTATCCTTGCTGGAAGAAATATATCACTGTGGGTGGGCTCAGAGGTTTCAAAAGCCCATGCCATTCCCAATCAATCTTTCTCTCTTGTGTTTGTTTCTCAAGATATGATCTCTAAGCTACTTTTCCAGAGCCATGCCTGCCTTCTTGTTGCCGTGCTCCCTGCCATGATAGTAATGGATTCTATTTGAAAATGTAAACTCCAAATCAATTCTTTCTTTTGGAAGTTGCCTTGGATTTGGTGCCTTAACACAGCAATAGGAAAGTATCAAAGATATTCTCCAAGGTATTTTTTTTCAAAAAACAATTCAGCATTTTTTTTTTATGATAGCAAAGTATTTTCCATTGATAAGGAGTGTGCACAGAGAATGAGGCATTTTTCAGGAAAAAAATCAATGAACTACTTAATCATTAGAATATGGTTGAATCTCAAAGCATGCTGAGAGAAGGAAGACCACATGCCAGTGCATATAATGTGTATGGATCCATCTACCTGAATTTCAAACACAAGGACAACTTATCCTCTAAAAGCTTGGTTGTTTCTGTGAAAGCATTGAATGAGGAGTTTCTTATAAATACATATAGAATGGAGTTTCTGGTACCATCATAATGTTTGGTGAAGTACTGTGTAAAACAGGTGCATGGATTTGCCAGTATTCAAATAATAGTAGAAATACCAGTTGACTTTGTGAAATTTATCTCTCATATTTTTGGTTGTGAAGCCTAGCCTTTAACAGCTGAGCCATCTCTCCAGCCCAAAATTTATCTCAACAAAGTTAAATATGTGGGTTATTGAAACCTGACATCTTATATATTATGTCACACACACACACACACACACACACACACACACACACACACACACACATCAACTTTTCTATTGTTGTGACAAAATAGCATGAACAAGACAACTTATGAAAGACAGAGCTTATGCTTTCACAAGATTAGAGTTCATACTGGTGGAACAAGGTCTGGTAGCAGGAGCTTGAAGTTGATGGCTCATATTTTAAGCGGAAGAAAAAGAAAATTCAAAATAGCTTGTGTCTTCAAACTCTCAAAGCCATCCTTTGTGACATACTTCCTTTGACAAGGCGACACTTCTTATACCTCCCCCAAAGCACCATCTATTGGGGACTAAGGGTTTAAATCACTGAGATTATGTGAGAAATATCATGTAAACTACTAGAATGTATAGTGCAAGTTTGAAGTAAATTAGTAAACAAGTTAATGGATTGACAGAGAGTCAAGAACATGTATACTAAACATACACGTTGTAGTTCTAAACATACAGAGTTGTAGCTCTGTGTAAGAGCAACTGTATCATACCATGCTGACCTATGCTAGATTCATTACACCTAAAAATATATTTAGTGAAATGTTCACAAAAGAAGTTAGATTGTGTTAATGCCGATGTTAAAATGATTTTGTCTCTTATAAAGTTTAAGATTTTCACAATAAGATGAAATAAACAAAATTAAAGCCTGCTCTTCATAGCTCATGCTTCGATTTCTAGCTAATAATAACAGCAGGATTTCTTTGAAACCATTTAAAAATATTTTATTTCCATAGAAACCCAAATGATTTGCATAATTTTATTTCATTACAGATTTAATTTAATTTAGTTTGTTTATTAAGATTGGTACAATTTGTAATATCCATTTGCACTTTCAAGTTATTAAATTATAATTGAGTAATACATTTTGATTTCTGTAATCAGTTCAGTTTATCCAAAAAGCTATGTCATATATATTTTTCATATAAAGAGTTGATTCATTAGCCAGATGATGATAACCTGATGAGTTTTGAATTATTCACATCATATCCACTGAACAAAACTTACGTCATGTAAAAGTAAGATGATAAATTTCCTCTGAAAATACTATCTTTTGACATTTCACTAATGAGCTATAATGAGTTAAGATGTGAAGACTGATTAACCTCACACTTTCATGGTAGCATTTTTGTGCAAAAATATTATATTCTCAGGATATTTCTAATTATCAGATCTGATACTCTCATGCACAGCAGAAGGCAGTGCTGAATTAGCAAGTACATATCACCCCAATTTTTTGAAGGTTGTTTAGGAAATATATTGACCTAGAAATGTAAGTTCAAATCGTTATCTCACTAAAAACAACCAAAACAAGTCTCCACGACCAAAATTTAGTCCCATAGTACTGGTGCCTCTTGAGAAAAGCAAGTTAGATGACATAAGATAATGTTTTTGATACAACGATAATACATGTAATCCAAGAATGTGAAGAGAATATCCACAAAGACCAGAGCAAATACCACAAAAATATAAAGATCGTTTAATAAAATTTGAAAACATTTCAAAATATGGAAATGGAATTTAATGAATAAGATTACCTCACTCAAATGATTGTCTCCAGCTCTGTATTTACCTGTGAAATTTATAATATTCTTTTCCTTAATCACTGAAAAATTTCATTGTAAAAACATACAACATTTTTAGTGTTCATTATAAGATGGTATCCAGACTGTTTTCATGTCCAGACTATTGTGAGTAGAGCAACAATAGACATGGATGAATCTACATGTAGAAGGTATCTATGAAGTGGACTATGGTATCCTTCAGTTATGTGACCAAGAGCTGGACTTTGTAGTAGTTCTACTCTTATGAGGAACTTCCAATTATTTCTTTATTTTTATTTTTTCTTGGATACTTTATTTATTTACATTTCAAATGTTATTCCTTTTTCCAATTTCCCCTCACTAAACCTCTATCCCATCTCCCCTCCCCTGCTTCTATGAAGGTGCTCCCTCACCAACCCACCTACTCCTACCTTACAGCCCTGGCATTTCCCTATACTGGGGCATTGAGCCTTCACAGGACCAAGGGCATCTCCTCCCATTGATGCCAGATAAGGCCATCCTCTGCTACATATGCAGCTGGAGCCATGGATTCCTCCATGTGTACTCTTTGGTTGGTTAGTCCCTGGGAGCTCTGGGGGTCTGGTTGGTTTATAATGTTGTTCTTCCTATGACGTTGCAAACCCCTTCATCTCCTTCAGTTCTTTCCATAATTCTTCCATTGGGGTCCCTGTGCTCAGTCCAATCATTGGCTGCCAGCATCAGCATCTGTATTTGTCAGGCTATGGTAGAGCCTCACAGGAAACAGCTATATCAGGCTCCTGTCAACAGCACTTCTTGGCACGACAATAGTGTCTGGGTTTGATGTCTGTATATGGGATAGATCCCCAGGTGGGGCAGTCTCTGGATGGCATTTCCTACAGTTTCTGCTCCACACTTTGTTCCTGTATTTTCTTTAGACTGTAACAATTTTGGGTTAAAAATTTGGAGATGACTGGGTGGCCCCATCCCCCAACTAGGGGCCTTGCCTAACCTCTGGATATGGTCTCTATAGGTTCTCCCCTTTGTTGGGCATTTCAGCTAATCTCATCCCTGTTAGGTCCTGAGAACCTCTTGCTTTCCTGGCATCTGGGACTTTCTGGTGGCTAACCCCAGTTCCCCATCATTGCTCAATTTCCTGACCCAAAATAATCTACTATATAAACAAACTCAAAGGAAAAAAAAAACATGATCATCTCAGATGCTAAAAAAGCATTTGACAGAATTCAACACCCTTAGAAAGATCAGGAATTCAAGGCCCATATCTAAACATAGTAAAAGCAATATACAGGAAAACTCTAGCCAACATCAAACTAAATGGAGAGAAACTTGAAGTAATTCCACTAAAATCGGGTACTAGACAAGGCTGCCCACTCTCTCCTTACATATCAAAAATAGTCAAAATCCTAGCCTGAACAAGCAGCACAAGGAGGTCAAAGAGATACAAATTGGAAAGAAAGAAGTCAAAAGTATCACTATTTGCAGATGACATGATAGTATAATTAAGTGACTTCAAAAATTCCACCAGAGAACTCCTACACCCGATAAACAACTTCAGCATAGTGGTTGGATATAAAATTAACTCAAACAAATCAGTAACCTTTCTCTACTCAAAGGATAAACAGTCTGAGAAAGAAATTAGGGAATGATACCCTTCACAATAGTCAATAACAATATAAAATATCTTGGTGTGACTCTAATAAATTATTTGAATAGTGGCTGTATCAGTTTTCACTCCATCCAGCAGCAAATAAATGTTCCTCTTTTCCCACATTCAGCAACTGTCATCATTTGATTTTCTTTTGAACCTTTAGTATTCTGACTGGGATGAAATAAAATCTCAAAGTAGTTTTTTGCTTCTTGATGACAAAAGATAATGAAGATTTTTATGTGCTTCTCAGTCATTAGTAATTTTTCTTTTGAGATTTCTCTAGTGTGATGCTTCATTTAAAACTGAGCTCTTTTTTTGTTTTTACTATTTTTTTTTTTTTTTTTAGTTTTTGTTATGTGTTAGATACTAACCCTCTGTTAGATGGTAAAAAAATTCCCATTCTGGAAGATGTCTCTTAAACTCTACCAATAGTGGACTATTTTAGTTTCACAGAGGTCAATTAATTAATTGTTGGTAATAGTAGCCATGCTATTCATGTTTTCTTCAGAAAATTATTGCCTTTATAAATGAGTTCGAAGTTATTACTAATTTTTCTTAACTACAGTCAGAACACCAAATAAAATTGTACCAGAAAAGAAAATCCTCTTGCCACATAATAATCAAAACATAAAATGTACAGAACAACAACAAAAAAAGAATATTAAAAGCTGTAAGGGAAAAAGGCCAGGTAACATATAAAGGCAGACCTATCAGAATTACTCAACAGATAATCTAAAAGCCAGAAGATGCTTGAGAGATGTCATGCAGACCCTAAGAGACAAGAGATGTGAGTGCAAACTACTATACCCAGCAAATCTCTCAACTACCATAAATGGAAAAATCAAGATACTTCATGACAAAACTAAATTTAAACAATGTCATTCTGCTAATCCAGCCCTACATAGGATTCTAGGAGGAAAATTCCAACACAAGGAGGGAAACTATACCCAAGAAAGCATAAGAAATTAATCATCTCACAACAAACCCAGAAGAAGAGAATTATATACATATAATATTGCCTCCAACAACAAAATAACAGGAATTAAACAATCATTGGTTATTAATATCTCTCAACATCAATGGATTTAATTTCTTGATAAAAAGACACAGGAGAAACAGATTGGATTCATAAACAGGGTCCATTGTTCTGCTGCATGCAAGAAACACCTTAGTTAAAAGACAGATACTACCTCAGAGTAAAGGGCTGGAAAAAAGACTTCCAACCAAATGGGACCAAGAATCAAGCTGGAATAGCCATTCAAATATCCAATAAAATAGACTTTCAACCAAAAGCTATCAAAAGAGATGAGAAGGACAGTTCGTATTCATCAAAGCAAAAATCCACCAACATGAAGTCTCAATTCTGAATATCTATGCCCCAAATGCAAGAGCACCATCATTCATAAAAGAATTTTACTAAAGCTCAAAACACACATTTAACCTCTCACAAAAAATAGTGGAAGACTTTAATACTTCACTCTCACCAGTGGACATGTTGTGGAAACAGAAGCTAAAGAGAGACACAATAAAATTAACAGAAATTATGAACTAAATGTAGTTATCAGATATCTACAGAACATTTTATCCTAAAACAAAAGAATATACCTTCTTTGCAGCACCTCATAAAACCTTCTCTAAAATTAACCAAATAATTAGACACAAAGCAAGCCAGAAGAGATAAAAAAGATTGAAATAATCTGTTTCACTCTATCAGGCCACCATGGACTAAGGTTGGACTTCAACAAAGATGAAAACAACAGGAATCCCATATACTCGTGGATACTGAACAACTCTTTACTCATTGATAGCTTGGTCAGAAAAAAAATATAGAAAGAAATTAAAGACTTTCTAGAATTCAATGAAAATGAAAGCCCGACATCCAAATATAGGGAATACCATGAAAGCAGTGTTGAAAGGAAAATTCACAAAACTTAGTGCCTTCAGAAAGAAATTGGCTAGATTCTTTACTAGCTACTTAATAGTACTACTGAAAGTTCTAGAACAAAAAGAAGCAAATACACCCAGGAGGAGTAAATAGGAAATAATCAAACTCAACTGAAATTAACCAAGTAAAAACAAAGAGAATACAAAGAATCAACAAAATCAAAAGTTCTTTGAGAAAATCAACAAGATAGAAATATCCCTTAGCCAAACTAACTGTAAGACACAGAGGCTGTATTCATATTAACAAAATCAGAAATGAAAAGGGAGATGTGACAACAGAAACTCAGGAAATTCAAAAAGTCATCATATCTTTCTACAAAAGTCTATACTTCGTAATACTGTAAAATCCAGATGAAATGGATGATTTTCTGGACAGATACCAAAGTTAAATCAAGATCAGACAGGAGCCTAGCATGGCTGTGCTCCGACAGGCTCTACCAACAGCTGAGACAGATGCAGATACATAGCAGCCTCATTGGACTGAGGTTGGGTTTTCTTTTAGAAGAGTTAGGGAAATGATTAAAGGAACTGAAGGGGATGGGAATCCCATAGGAAGAACAACTGTGTCAAATAACCTGGACTCCTGTGTGCTCCCAGAGCAAAAGGCACCAACCAAAGAACAGGAGCTGGTCATTGGCTCCTGGCACATATGTAGGAAGGGACTGATTGCTTTTTCTGGCTCCAGTGGGGGGGGAGGATGGGACTAATCATGTAGAGACTTGATGACCCAGACAAGACGGACAATTGGGGGTGGGGCAACCTCTCAGGGACAAAGGGGGAGGGGATGGGTGAAGAACTCTAGAGATGGGACCTGGAGGGTGCAACATTTGGAATATAAATGAACAAAATAATTAAGAAAGAAAATTGAGCCAAGCAATGGGAGCACTTGAGAGGCAGAGGCAGGCAGATTTCTGAGATCGAGCCCAGCCTACTCTACAGTGTGTTTTCCAGGACAGCCAGGGCTACACAGAGAAACCCTGTCTCAAACAACAACAACGACAACAACAACAACAACAACAACAACAACAACAACAACAACAAAACAAAAAAACAAAAAAGAAAGAAAATTGAAAACTATAAAGAGAATTATTTTTTCTCCATTAATTAATTTATCGGCTTTACATTCCAATCCCTGCCCCCATCCTCTTAGTCCACTTCTTACACAGTTCCTCTTCCATTCCCCCTTTCCTTTTCTTCTGAGAAGGTGGAACGCACCCCCATACCCAGCCCCCCCCCAGTATCCCTCCACCGTAGCAAGTCTCTGCAGGGGTAGGCACATCCTCTCTCAATGAGGTCAGACAAGGCAGCCCATTCAGGGGAACTGGATCCACAGACAGGCAATAGATTTAGTGACAGCCCCCATCCAGTTGTTGGGAGGACCATATGAAGACCTAACTGCACATCTACTCTATGTGTGGGGGTCCTAGGTCCAACCCATGCGTGCTCTGTGATTGGTGGTTTCATTTCTGAGAGCCCCTATAAGTCCAGGTTAGTTGACTCTTATTGGTCTTCCCCTGGAGATTCTATCCCCTCTTGGGCTCTCAATCCTTGCCCTACCTCTTCCACAAGACACCATGAGCTCCATCTAATGACTGGCTGTGAATCTCTGCATCTGTTTCAGTCAGCTGCTGGGTGAAGCCTCTCAGAGGGCAATTGTGCTAGGCTCCTGTCTTCAAGCATAACAGAGTACCATTAATAGTGTCAGGGATTGGTGCTAGCTCATGGGATTGGTCTCAAGTTAGGCCAGCTATTAATTAGCTGTTCCCTCAGTCACTGTTACATCTTTGTTCCTGCACTTCTTGTAGATGGGACAGAATTGGGGTTGAAACTTTTGTGGGTGGGCTGTTGTCCTTATCCCTCCACTGAGATTCCTATCTATCTCCACTGCTTGGAGTCTCAGCCAAAGTCACCCGTTAAACTCCTCAGAGCTTCCCTCATCCTAGGTCTCTGGCATGTCCTAGAGGTACACCTAGCAACTACCACCACCAGCCAATGATATCCTTTCATTCTCCTGGCCCTGTCTCCTGATCCTCCCCACACCTGATTCTGAATGCCACCACCATCCTCCTCCCTCTCCCACCCATTTTCCTCACTCTGTCTTTCTCCTATGTCTATTTTATTGCTCCTTCTGAGTGAGATTTAAGCATTTTTACCATCCTTCTTGTTGAGCTTTTATGGGTCTGTGGAGTGTAGTATGGGTGTCCTGTACTTTATGGTTAATATCCACTTATAAATGAATACATAGCATATGTATCCTTTTGGGTCTGAGTTATCTTACTCAGGATGATATTTTCTAGTACCATTCATTTGCCTGCAAAACTCAAGATGTCCTTATTTTAATATCTGATAGTATTCCATTGTGTAAATGAACCACATTTTTCTATATTTATTTTTTGGTAGAGGGGCATCTGAGTTGTTTCCAGTTTCTGGCAATAATGAATAAAGCTGATATAAACATAGTTGAGCAAGTGTCCTTTTGGTATGGTGGAGCATCTTTTGGATATATGCAAATGAGCAGGATAGCTGGATCTTCAGGTAAAACAATTCTGAGAAACTGCCAAATTGATTTCTACAGTGGTTGTACCAGTTTGCAATCCCAGTAGCTATGGAGGAGTGTTCTCCTTGCTCCATGTCCTCAACAGCATGTGCTGTTATTACTTCCATTTTACATCTTAGCCATTTTGTCAGGTGTATGGTGGAATGTCAGGGTTGTTTTGGTTTGCATTTTCCTGATGACTAAAGGGCTTTGAATATTTCTTTAAATGCTATTCCAGCATTTGAGATTCCTCTGTTGAAAATGCTCTGTTTAGCTCTGTATCCCATTTTTAAACTGAGTTATTTGGATTGTTAGTGTATAATTTTTTGAGTTCTTTATAAACTATGGATACTAGCCCTCTTTCAGGGTTGGTAAAGATTCTTTCTCAATCTGTAGGCTGCTCTTTTGTCCCATTGACAGTGTCTTACACCTTACAGGAGATTTTCAGTTTCACAAGGTCCCATTTATCAGTTGTTGATCTTAGAGCCTGAGCCATTGGTGTTCTGCTCAGGAAATTGTTTCCTGTACCAATGAGTTCAAAACTGCTTTCTTTTTTTTATTGGATATTTTACTTATTTACATTTCAGATGTCATCCCCTTTCGCCATTTTCATCCTTAGACACCCCCCATCCCATCCCCCTCCTCCTTTTTGCCTTTATATCATTTTAATTACATATATGTATTAAGGTCGCTTCTAGTTTGAGGGTCTAGCAATACAATAGATGCAAATAGCCAAGGAACAAGCAAGGCATTAAATACAATTACGTGAACATTCCTGTGATCACTGTTTCTAAGGGCTTATCAGGAAGACCAGAATATCTGAGCCTACTTCCCTGTCCTAGCCCACAGTCATTTTCATATCTGAAGCTTACTTCCTTGTTCTACCCTAAAATTTAGATTCCTGTCTGAGAATACTTTTCTTTAAAGCCTAATATTTAGATTCCTATCTGAAATTACTTCTTTGTTCTAGGCTAATGTCAGATTCTTGCCTGAAGCCTACTTCCTTGCTCTTGACTAATGTCATATTCCTGCCAAGTAATCTATTTCCTTGTCCTTGCCCCATGTAAGATTCTTGTCAAGGCTGCTTTTTACTCTCTGTTCTATTAGACTTAGTGTATTTGATTATTGTTGAGATCTTTGATACACTTGGATGATTTTTGTGTAGGGTTATAAATATGGGACTATTTTCATTCTTCTATGTGCAAACATGCAGTTAACTCAGCACCATTTATTTAAGATACTTTTTTTTCCATTGTATACTTTTTCTTTCTTTGTCAAAAAGCAAGGGTCTATATGTGTGTGATGTAACTCTGATAAATCAAGTAAAAAAAACCTGTATGACAAGAACTTCAAGTCTCTGAAGAAAGAATTTGGGGTAGATATCAGAAGATGGAAGTATCTTTCATATCCACCAATCAGTAGGATTAACAGAGTAAAAATGGGCATCTTAAAAAAAAACAATCTACAGATTCAATGCAATTCTATCAAAATTTCTATATAATTCTTTACAGACCTTTAAAGGAAATTATCTTTTGTAGAAGTAGACACAATTCATAAAGAATTCACATGGTAAAATTTCTTTAACTTTTAACTATTGCTTTGTCATTATGCTGTGAAAATAATTGGTCAATAGAATGTTGTGAGCAAAGATGCATTATTGGAATGATTTCTTATCATTCTTCCTCTCTGTCATCTTAAGAGTACCACTTTTATCTCAGTGCTATTGTTTATGTGGTCTCAGAATCATCTGGGAGACTCCTCTGCTATTCCTGCTTTGAGGAGCACGTAGCCAATGTTTCTAGCAGGTGGTTTTTTTCTCTGATTTCTTCCACTATTGCCTGTAATATTATTCAGACATTTAGAGCCATTTATGCATCTTGGATTACCATAAAGCTATTTACAGGATATTAAATGTGTATTTTATTACATTATTACACTGCTAAAAGAACACACTATACTATAGAGGAGTAAATATTAGGGCATGAATTCAAACTGTCTCTAGACTATCTTCTTTTATTTATTAGTATATCTGGTTTTCTCTGGTTCTTTTCTGGAAGACATAGATACAGAAAAGGAACAAAGTGTGGGTGTATTATAGTGCCTTTAAATGAGACAAAAAACAAAGTTTATAACCCAGTTCATGGAGGTCATGGTAAGTAAAAATTTCATTAAAAGTTACACATTTCTCTAATATTTGACATTTAAAAGTCCGGGATTATGGAGTCTGCTAATACCTTTGTTACAGTTCTACTTAGCCTTTCCCTGTAGGAGTTCATGGTCTACAATTTAAGAAATCTCCAATACAGTATACCATGAATTGAGTAGAACTGGAATATCTATGACGATAATAATAAGAAAAGGAAGGCTAATAGTAGCAAGTGAGCAAAATTCACGTAACATCTGAAAAGTATTCTGTTATCTTTTTGCATGATACTCTATTGGAGTTATTATCATGAGATGTCCTATAAGCAGTTTTGAAGAGTGAGGACATGACTGATGGGATCAAAGATATTAGTATTCAAATGTAGAGTAGCCCACTCTCTTTAGCATCATCATTTTCTATTTCTGTCTTACTACTCCTCAACTAACAATCCCTACTTTCCATTTTTTTTTACTAAGATGAATGAGTTAGAAAGGCATAATACTAGCAAGGAATTCAAATTTTGCTAAACAGTTCAGATCAAATTTTACTCTAAAAGCCACCTCTTGAGGTCAGGTTTCTTATAAGTTTAAAATTGTAACCTAAACTATGTAAACTAATGTACTATTTACAGTGTGAAGGAAGGGGAAGATCTCTTTAGGAAAGACAAATAGTATAGAGAGTTATGGATGTTTGGAGTGGGATCTAAAACTGGAGAGACACTTGGGAAGAATAGGGAAGAGGGGCTGAGGGAGGGAATACAGTGAGAGACAGCTAAAATTATGGACCATTTGATTAGTATGGAAATTTAATGCAGAAGAAATACACACACACACACACACACACACACACACACACACACACACACACATGAGTTTCATATATATGAGTTTCATAACTCAGACCTGACGGTGCTTGGGTAACAGAGAATTTGAGATTAGATAGGTCATTGACATAAAATCAACTTTTCTACTAAAGGAATATAGTAATAAAATAGCTTCTAATGACATTCTTCTATACACACACACACACACACACACATGGACCAGTGCCTTGCTCGTGTGTGTGTGTGTGTGTGTGTGTGTGTATTGCCAAGTACCCAGAAAGAAAAACCTCAGATGAACTCACCAAATGAAGCTTTAGCAGGATGAGCATACATCTAATCTAGCTGTTGGCCAAAAGGAGCCCACAGGAATATCCCAAACAATCCACGTTTTTGCAAAGATTATAAGTTGTTCTTCACAAACTAATGGAAAGATCCTTTTTTCGAAAGTACTTACACAACTAACTGAACATGGAGAAGTTCATCCATCTGGTGCCTATAAAGAGCCTTCGCCCCTAACTTGTGAATATTCTCCATACCAGAATGTACTATGCACATTACCAAATGAGCAAGGTAAACAGTCATCCCTAAATGAGGATATTTCCACCAAATCCCTTGCCTCTGCTCTCAGGGAAGCCTGTGGAAAAGGAGGCAGAAAGAGTATAACAACCAGAAGGAATGGAGGACACCACGGAAACAAGATCCTCTAAGTCACTAGGACTGATCTATTTACACATGAGATCATAGAGACTGAGGCAGCGTTCACAGGTCATGCATTGATCTGCATCAGATGAGGGGCCTAGAGCTGGAACTAGACTTGGATAAATACCTGAATCCCTAACCCTATCTACTTCCCATAGATAATAACCTGCAAATGAAAGATTGGTTTTCTCCAACAAAGTCTCACCATAGAACAAGGTACTTTTAAGAGTAGACTGTATGCTCAGTAGTAGATGGCGAACAGAAAATGAACTCAGTGGCACCTTTGGAGGTTCTTTGTCTCATAATGTTTTAACAGAAATTTTTAAAATTTGATTTTTAATTTACTTTTATTTCACTTAATTATTTGCTTATTTTTACCCATATGTATGATGTATGTGTGTGTCTGTGTACATATATGTGTGTATGTATATATATATATATATGTATATGTGTATGTGTATGTGTATGTGTATGTGTATGTGTATGTGTATGTGTATGTGTATGTGTATATGTATATGTATATGTATATGTATATATTCATATATACAGACACATATATACATATATATATATATATATATATATGACTTCTAGTTTATTGTTTTTATGAGACTGATAAGCAGTTGAATTATGTCTCTGTCTACATCTGTTTCTTACACTTTTCTGGGGCCATTCACTTCCGATTGCTTTGTCCTATTACAACACGTTTGTTTTTTTTAATTATACTATATTATATCATAATGCCTGTTTTTCCCCCTAAGGAGAGACAGAAAGGGAAGTGGAGTCAGATGAGAAGAGAAATGAGAAAGAACTGGGAGGAACAAAGGGAGGAAAAGCATAATTAAAATATATTGCTTGAAACATATTTTCAATAAAATAAAAAAATGTATTGCTTTGAAAAACAGCCAAACAGATAACTAGAATTTTCTGCCATGTCTGCTCAGTCAGCTAAGCTTACTGAACTTATAATCTTATACTTAGCAGAGTATTTTACTACCTACAAAGTCTGCCATTGGGCTGGAAAGATGGCTCAGCAGTCAAAAACACTATTCCAAATATATAAATGTATATTTAATAGCCGGCCATTATATATATATGTACATGCTTGGTGATAATTTTTATGTGTAGCCTCATTTGAATCATTTGCCTCAGAGATATTGATGAACAAATCACCTAATGCTGTTCTGGAGAGAGTGTTTACTGGAAGATCATAACTCCTTGTTTGTGGACTCATTGATGTTTATTAGGTAACTTATTAGTAAGGAATTAGTGCAATGGACAGAAAGACTTTTGCTTCTAGAAGCCACATGATAGGAGAAGGAGCAAGTGAATTATATTAAACCTCAGAAGTGCAATATGTGGCAGTTGGCCTGAAAGACAAGAGGTGACGGCAGAGAGAATGATTTAACCAAAATCTAAGTTTGAGATTAGGATTTTCTTCCCCAAACAAGGGGCCCAAGCGTGTAGAGAATTATTGTTTTTCTATAATGCATTTGGCAAAGAGGAATGCATTAGGGATGATTTCCTTTTAAAGTTTAAATCACCAAACTCGGGAAGGGTCAGGAATAGATTTAGCTGTTTCATGAGAAGCCAGAGAAGAAACTGGAAAGTTGAACAGAAATGTGTTCATTAACAGACTTCAAGGCTCTGTAATCACATACTGTTCCCAAATCAAGTTAATATTTTGATTTGTATCCATACAAATAAGAATAGAAATGGCAGCTTGATATCTATAACAGTGGAGAAGCATTAATTTTGTTAATTAATGTAAGCAATATTTATAGGTATTCAATATGAAAGATAAAACTTGTATATATGTTTATATATACATAAAGCATAAAATACATACACTATATAAATGATATCTATCAATCCTATCTATCTATCTATCTATCTATCTATCTGTCTATCTATGTATCTATCATCTATCTAAATTTGATTAAAGTTTGCAGGCATGTCACAATTTTCATTAGCTGTTTTCAGTTTTAAAAAGTGACATAATACTCCAATCAAGAGTGTTATGAGGAATTAATGTTGGTGTTAATGTCCTATGTTTCCTTAACAGTGAAACATGCAGGATTATTAAAAGACAAAATTTCAAATAAACAAATGTAAGTCAACCAGATATATTTTTATAATACAAATAGGTTTAAGATGAAGAGAACACTGCTTTACAGCAGGGAAACATTCTGTACAGCTATGCTTTGGGGTTTCAAACATATGTTCAAACATCTGAACAATGGTATGGTTGATTTCACAAACTCTAATTGTGTCCAGAGTCAAACATTCATCATTTTTAGCAATTCTCAATGCTGGCTCTTTTCAAGTGATTACACAGAAATGCGTTTGGATATTCATACATAATAGCATTTTATCACCTCCACAAAAACGGAATTATAAATCAACTCAACATGAAAATGCCTACTGTAATCAACTTTCAACTTAGAAAGAGAAGAAAAAAAATATAAATAAACTCATTCTGAACAAAGAAAATTCACTTTGGTTTTTTTGCTTTTGTTACCTTTATTTGAGTATGTTACATTTTCTTAAATGCTAGCAGTTCCTCCTAGAACACAGTTTGACTCACTGCATGTATTAAGTTCCCAAAGAAGGGAGTTTATTTCAATTGGTTCCTTTGCATTATCTCCAGAGATCTATAAAATGTGTTACAGTTAGAATCTGTAAGGGATAGTGCTATTAGGTTCTCTCTTATGGCAGATATTGAAAGTTTGTATCAAGAAAAAACAACAAATATAACATTATAACAAAGATGCTTAAAATGCTTACATAGTAGCAGGTTTTTTTTATGGTGTCATTAAACTGCTGATTGCCATAGCCTTCATTTTCCATTCTCCTTTTACAACAGTAGAAACCCCCTAAATTCCCTGTAGTTCATAACGATGAATATCCTACAAGATATAGTTCCACAGGTCCCAGTATCTGTACCCACTGAAGAATACTAATGGCTATTTTGGCTTAATATGTTCATAAGTATAACGAAATATCATAGAAAAATAACATCACTGAAAGGTCATAAAGTTTGTGAATAAACATATTAACTTTAGCCACTAATTAACACTACAGAATGAAATGTAGTAAGATGAATGAGAGTAGTTCATATGTTTGAATACTTGACTCTCAGTTGGAGGAACTGTTTGAGAAGGATTAGGTGTGGCATTCTTGGAAGAGGTGTTTTACTAGAGGTGAGTTTTGAGGCTTTAAAGACCACCGTGATATTCTCAGTTCTTGAGTACTTTAGAGTAAATGTGCAAGTTTTCAGCTATTGCTGTAGCTCCATTCCTCCCTGCTTGCTTTGAAACTGTAAGTCCCAAGTAAAACTCTTTTTTTTTATGTTACCTTGGTACTCATGTCTTATTACAAAAGTAGAAAAGTAACCAAGACAATGAAGTACACTTAAGCTGAGCTTATCAATGGAGATTGCATCACATCAAGGAATTTATTATTTGACCAATGAGAACGTGTTAATAACAAAGCCAATAGTAAATCTTATAGTCAGGAGTGGTACTCTATGTTATTTTACATGTATGCAGTGTCTCTCTGTGTGTGTGTGCATGTGTGAAGTTAATGAAACAAATCTCAATTTTAAAATACTCCATAGCTTCAAAATACCACTGTAGTTCAACAGATTATTGAAAAAATCTATGAGAAAAAAGTTTTAGTGGTTCATGAGACATAGTGGGATGGCAGATGGAGTTAAGTGTTCTGTGTCCCATAATCTTGCTGTTTTTTTCCCCACAAAGTGTGTGTTTTGAGGTCCCATTTAGTATACTTTCTACAGGACAATCTTTGTCTCAGATTCTGCTTCTCTGGGAAGTAAGCCTACAAATCTTGGATAGAAAAATAAGAAGCCAACTGACTGACTACTTTCTTGCCAAGGTAAATAGAGAGACATGTCTGTTGGGGCTGAACAATTTTAGTAGCTATACTTAGTTCAAATTCCAGAGAAATGGATGAATAGTTCCCAAGAGACTTTATGTTAGCTATCCAACCCGAATGTCAATATATTTCAGAGCTAAAAATCTCAAATTGATTTCAACTCTGACACTTCAAAGACAGAGAAATTGAAGGTCAAGAGATCCAAAAATTCCCTAAAGCCACATCCGTAATAATGACTGTGTTGAGGATACTATATTCTGTCTTTTTATCTGGCTTTCCCCAGTCGATCTGTGCTTCGCAAACATGTGTCCTAAGAAATCTGCACCAGCACTGAAGATTTTCCAAAAGTCACAGCAAAGACATGCAATCCAACAAACAATGATTTCATTCACCTTTAAACTCAGAAATCTTGTATTATAGAATCAAAGCACATGTTTAAAAGAAACAAGAGACTCAGGACCTTCTGAATTCAGTTATGCACAAGAATCCCTTTACTGCCAGTAAAAATAAGTCAATAATGTAGGAGTTTACAAAGGTCTTCAGCAGTTTTATACATTTCTGTCTTGGTAAAAATGTATTGCACTTTTGTGTTCATTCAATAACATATGTAGAAGAATGTTTCCTGCTTTCTCAAAATTCTTATTGAGCTCCCCAATTTGCAAATCATGGGTGAAAATTAACTCCTCTTCTACGGAAGGATATCAAACTTACACAGAACATACCTAATAATGGGCACAGATGCCTTTTCCCTAAAATATGTGTGAGGGAAAGTTAAAATTTTTTTTTTTTTATAAATGAGAAGTTGTCAAAAGGATTTCAGAGGAGAGAAAGCATGGCGGCATGTCTTATTCTCACCCAAAACAATGTAAATATGTCTCCAGAAGTATCAGAACTCCGATTAGCAGGATACATTCCACTATAGCAGAAATTTTTTCATAAAGAGAAACTCAAGGGTAAACACAACACATTGTTTAGAACCAAAGGACTCTATGCAAGTGTGTCTTACTATGAGGAACACAAGCCAGTAGAATCTCAAATAGAACAAGGTTGTGTTTTTTAGGGCTACTTCATCTGGCCCATTATTCTTCCCATGAAAAAGCCTTTCTGACTGAGAAAGAGCAAGGTTACTAGGGGAAATTTACTGTTTGCTTTGGCCAACAGCCAAATTCAGGCTTGTGACCTCCCTCAGAGCATTTGCTAAAATCAGCTTACTATCATCAATCCTGTTCTTGTCCCTTTGAGATTTTGTGTGTGTATATCCCATAACTCAGAAGTGTCTTTTTCAAGACCTTGAGAGCCCTTCCTCTGAAATGTAATAATCAAGTAGCACGGGGTCTTTATCTCCTGCTTTCTGAGGGAGGATGGAGTCCTGACTTCCTTAATTGTCAGTACACAGACACAGCTGTGTAATCTCATTTACAGCGACTGATCCTTTGTAATTTTTCACTTCTCTGACCATATTTGAGTTCTCTCTCATCCTTCTGTCTCATTTTCCCTTTAAAGTGTCAATCACAAGCCTAGTCCTCTGAACACGTCAGAATGGAATGGAGCTCTTTTACTTGGTGTACTTGTTGCTAAATAAAGTCTTTTTTTCCCTGATTTCATATGCTGCTGAGATTGCCCTTGACATTCTTGAGTGGGAAGACAGAGCCACAGAAAATGGTGCTTGCCTTTTGTTGAGCAAATACTGAGAGCCACTGAAGAATGAGGGCAAAGAACTTTGTAGGGTGTATAACCTACATTAGTGAGCGAAAGGAGTGGATTCTATAGCAAACCACTGAGTAGCATGCAATCATGAAATATGTTACTGCTCACAGTGAATGACTGCGAACTTGTACAGGAATATAGTTTTTGGCATCGTTCCTGCCCTCTACTATCCAGATCCAGCTCTGCCTCTTGGGAAGAAATGGTTTACATTCAAGTAGGGGATGCTGCAGAGGAAGCTGCAGGTTCATACTGGTGAGAATAAGTCAACTGGAGTATTGTTTTATAGCATGTCAGAATGACCTTAAAGCTACAGGATCCATGCAAAGTGTCACATGGGCAGATGAAAAGAATTAAGTGTTACGTCATTGCTAGGAGGAATTAATCTTAAGTTAACCCATCAATTCAGTCCTCATTTTAGTAAATTATTAGTTGTCAATGCAGAAGATATGGTTTAAATGTTTATGGGCTTGTAATTTGTTGTGGTCTTTTTTTTTTTTAAATTAACTTTTGATATCAGTTCTGACATAGATTCCAGACTATCCTTGAACTTGACATTTTTCTGTTTCAGTCTAAGTGTGAGGGCTGGGCACACAGATGAGAATATGAAATATCTTTTGTTTGTCTTTATACCTGAGACTTTAACAGAAATATACAACATCAGAAAATCAATTATCAGTGGTCCAATGTTAGGCCAGCATTCCAGCTCTATGAAAGGATCTCTGCATATTACATGTTCTATGCTTGCTTTCGTTAACAAGAACGGTCTGTTGACTGTGCTTTAGTCATCTTTGTGATATTTCAAGCACATTTTGTCTTTCTTGCACACAAAATGTTGATCCGTAAGGTAAAGAGTAATGCAGATTCCCACCAGTCAGGCCAGCATTACAGACTTCTGACTATTGGGAAAGGGACATCTCTTCATTCACACTAGATAATCTCTATCTCTAATCCAGGACCGACCCAAGCATGACTCAGCTCTTACACAGAAAGCAATTCTGTAGCATTGATTAAAAAATTATTGTCAAACTAGACAAGGGGGAGGAAGAAGGAAATGGGACTAGAAGAAAGTACCAAGAATGTCTTGGCTTTCATACCTCCTTTAGGGAATGCAGAAAGATGTGATTTTGGACTATGGTTCCAGACAGAAAGCCCATAGTGGTGGAAGAGACATGGAAGCAGGCAGCTGAAGTAGGAGCATGGAGAGATCACTTCCCCAAGCACATACGAGAGCAGAGTTAGAACTGGAAATGGGGTAAGGGTACAAACCCTTAAGACTGGTCCTCCATTACCTAAAGTCCATCAAAGCTGTACTTCCTTAGGGTTCTATAACCTCCCAAACAATATCATTAAAACTGGAAATTAAGTGTTCAAATACCTTGGCCTATATGGAACATTTCTAAATCAAATATCCAGAGGAACACCCCTTTCTTTCCTTCTATGAGATACCTCCTGTATATTTTATAATATATCTTTCTTTGTTTATACTAACTTGGATTAAACATGTAGAATACTTCAAAGAGCCTGGACTCTAATCCTAAATCCAGACATTTATGTTGAGTAATCATTGTCAAGTACCTTAAATCTGCCTCCAATTACTCCTCTAAACGATGGAGGTAGTACTGAATTTATTTATAAAAATAATTGTGAGGTTTCAGTGAGTCACCAAAGGTTGAGACATAAATCTAGCACACACAATGCACTGACAC
Organism: Rhabdomys pumilio; assembly: GCA_030674055.1. NCBI lineage: Eukaryota > Metazoa > Chordata > Mammalia > Rodentia > Muridae > Rhabdomys > Rhabdomys pumilio. The sequence goes on from JANHMN010000017.1 coordinate 35,309,146, forward strand.
TGCCAGTTGCTGTTTCTCACTTTGTAGCTTCTGATATTTGGAGACAAAAAACAGTAGCTGATTCACAGAATTGTTGAATGGGTTAAAAAATCAGCTGGTTGTCACAGTGTGTACCAAGTATGAAATATAGCACATTACTCATTAATATTACCTGTTGCCTATCTCCTGGTTACCACCTCTAGGCTATGATTTGAATACATCTCCCAGGAGGCATGTTTGTGTTTATCAATTTAATACCTAGCACGATAGGGTTGAGAGAGTGTTTAGTGTGTGCTTGTCAGTGACAATAGGAGGAGTGGATGGACTTCACACAAGTTATATTTCTTATTAAAGGGTCTCTCTGTGTGTGTTTCTCTCTCTCTTTCTTTCTCTTTCATTCTCTCTCTCTACTTCTCTATGTCTCTCTGTCTGATCCTCACCAGATGTGGTCTTCAATCTGACTTCACATCTCATCAATAGCCAATGTATTTTTTTTTTAAATTGAGAATCTTCTAGTCTACAGTTATGGCAGCTCAGAATAAATGAGACAATATGATAACAATCTACAGAAATACTGAGATTACTCAGTGCCTATCAACACATGAACAGCTGAAGGACCTGCAAGCAAAGGGTTGATGTACACATGTTTGAAGATCACTTTAAATTTCTGTCTTTCCTCATGTCTACTCTTATTTGTTCTTATCCATCCACATATTATCCTAGAGTCACCTTGGCAATGTAGATAAAAGCAACTGAAATTAATTTATGATTTCAAGAATGTGTAACTTGAGTAGCAATCACCTCAGGTAAGTTTCAGTTTCATTAATGAAACTTTATGAGTAAGAACACGATGTCATTCTATCACTAGTTCTGTTAACTTTACCCACAGAAGGCCAGTCACATACTAAAGGAAATATTTGCTTGGAAACCGGCTTCTCAAAGGCCATATATTCCTAAATAGCTCTGGTCCTTACAGAGTTTTTGCATTTCTATGGTGTAATTGTATTATAGTCAGGTTATTATTAGTCTTTATTTTTGATTATTGATCAATTCTCTCAGCATCCATCTTTGCCTTTAATTCTTTACACTGGTTCTTCTAGCTAACCAGGACACAGTACCCTTCAGATCATTGCTATTTTTAAGTTGGATAATAAAAAAGTGTTACTATGGTTCTGCTACAATTATGTCAAATGCAAAACTATATTAATATATAATTCAATGAAATGTAATTAAGTTAATGTAATTATTTGATACTGTGTTCTTCAAGGGAAAAACCTTTAGTGTTTTCCTTGAATGAGTACAGACTGCAGTGACTAAGAAAAATAGCTATTTTGTGTAACATTTGGCCATAAAACTTTACTAAGTTTTTAGAGACCAAGGACAATGTTTCATTAAAATTTTGACATAAATAAATAAGTGAAATTCTAAGAGGGTTTTCTTCAGTAGTTTGGTTTGTCCTATACTTATTTTTCTTGGTAAACAAAATTGTTAGTAATTATGATTTTCAGTAGAACATCATTCATGCCTATTCATGTTAGCACATTGCTCACTTACTCAAGAAGAACCTTTGCTTTTGGAAAATATGAGAACTTACATGTCTTGATTTATCACCAATGACATTTTCTTTTGATTTGTATAAGCAGGTCTTTCTCTACTCTCAGGACTCCCCAGCCTTTTATTTATTGTTACAATGCTCTCATTAAAGGTTTGTATGCTGGTGGAGTCCATCTGTATATGTAGGGGAGGATGGCCTTGCCGGGCATAGGTGGGAGAGGAGATCCTTGGTCCCATGAAGGCTGAACACCAAGTGGGGGGGATTTCGAGAGTGGGGAGGTGGGAATGGGGGGGGTAGGTGGGGGCACATCCTCATAGAGGCAGGAGGAGGGGGTATGGGATAGGAGGTTCCTGGGTGGTGGGGGAAATGGGGTAAGGGGATAAAATCTGAAATGTATATATAATATCCAATAAAAAAAAGTTTGTAAGTTTGTATGCTAGTTGTATAATGTTTTGGCCATTTTCTTTTAATTGATTTAATCTCTTAAAAGAGCTAAGAGGCAGAAAAGGAGTTTCTGTGTGTGTGTGTGTGTGTGTGTGTGTGTGTGTGTGTGTGTGTGTCTGTGTGTTACACCAGTATTAAATGTGGCACTTAGGATATAGCAAGGATACAATGCAGAGGAACAGTAACTATGGATCAATGCATCCTTCTATCCTAATCTACCAACTACTAAATACATCAACAGTAAGATGAGAGATAATTCATGGAAAATGTTCACAGTGCATTTTTGGATAAAAAGCTTGAATATGCAAATGTAAAAACATTCTGAACATGCAGTAAAATGACAGATTTAGACAAATGATTCTGGCACCAGTAGCACAGTAAACACCTAAGGCAGATTATAGTTCAGCATTTACATTCTGATACACAGGTAATAAGTAGTTGCCACAGAGAGATCACGATGGAGGTCTGAAAATTTTACAAAGAAGTTTTATATTTACTGTTCTAATGAATAATGTGAATCAGTGTCTTGGGTGTGAGAATATAAGGTCAACTGGTCTACCTTCTCACATCCTACTCTTAATTATCATGTGGAAGAGTTTTATTGTCTGCCCATGCTGATATCTTTGTAGAAATACCATTATTACTGTTGTTCTTTCTTTTTTTTTCATTTATGAGACATTATACTCTGTTGTAACAATTAGAGTGTATGTAGTAGGAATGAATATATCCCTACCATTATAACTGTGTTCTATTGTAGATGTGTTGAGTAGTGGGATTCATTTTTATGGGTGGGATTCTTTTCCTTAGTGAAATTCAAGCCTTTTTCTTCGTACCATCTCATCTACTGTATAAAAATGCAAGAAGGCTATTGTCTGATGGAAGCTTCTGGATATTTAACTTCCAGCATGCAGAATTGTGACTCTATGTTTTTAGTCATTACAAGTTATTACATCTATATATATATCTATATATAGTAATAGTTTACTGTAGCAGGACAGAAAAGTAATTAAGACATCCAGAACACAGTTATTGGACACTTGGAACATGATTACTTTGAATTAGGATAGAAGGTATATAATACATTCCAAAGATTGTGTGTAAAAAATGTCATACACATTGTTTCATTAATATCTTTGTTGTCTGATAATACAGTTTAAAATACTAAGTTAAATTAAATATTGCATTAAAGTTTGATTCTTCTGTTTGTTTTCCTTTTTTTCCTCTTTTTTTGTAAGACAACAGATAAGATTTTAAATTATTTGTGGGCCTTTAACTATATTTTATTGGTCATTACTTCTACATAACCATTAAAATAATAATTGTACATCTTCATTAGGGTTTTACTGCTGTGAATAGATATCATGACCAGGGTAATTCTTATAAGAACAACATTTAATTGAGACTGGCTTACAGGTTCAGAGGTTCAGTCTACTATAGTGCCACTCCCTGGGCCGAGCATATACAAACCATCACAGTGTAGAATACCAACTATTTGTTGCTCAAATATTATCACTTTAAAGTGATTTTAGATACTGGTATGAAGTATTCTAAGTAGTTTTTCTTGAACACTTTTTTTTTAGAAATATACTTTAAAACATACTGATTACTTAATATTTGATAAGTTCAAATTATATTTCTATGTTTGTAGTCAAATAAAGCTGTATTCCTGTATTCATGTACAGGTAATTTAGAACAATTGGGATCATGTATTTAAATCTATGACACTGTTTCAAGCAATTGCAACTGTACATAATTTTCCTGAGTGCATAGAGCAGATAAAACTTTGAATGGGTGAAGTCTTGAGGAGGTGTGCTGTTGATGGACTGGGCCATATAAAAGACCCCAGAGCCCCAGAATCCCTTTGTTTCCAGAGAGACTTAAAATGAAATGAAAAAGCCTTCCTTTAATCCTGGGTAGATATTGATAATGTATGTCAATAATGTTTGCAGTAGCTATGCCCTATCACAATGCTTATGGCATGAAGATTCCTCTCCAGGAGAGATTTCTTGCTCCATGATTAGCTCAACCTATCTTATAGATCCTCTCTGTACAGCATAAACCCCGACTTTTTGTTTATCTGTATGTGGCAACCCTATATCTTTGTTTACCTGTATGCAATATCCCCTAACTCCATGTTTAATTCTATGTTCTTTCTGAAGGAGAAAACCTAACTTCCAGATTGATGAAGTTTCTTCATTAGAGAACTCATTCCACCCAACACCAGAATTTCTATCCATGTATATCTGTCATTATCTTTCTGCTGCCCTCAGTAATATCAAGTCACTGGAAGCCACGCATGTGCATGGACATGGTACATGATGTTCAATTTAAGATATGTTATTAAAAAACTTTAAGAGATACATAGTGAGGTAGTTGATAAACTATTTGAGATATTAATAATAAATTTCTCTTCTAAATTTACCTCTAATTCAGGAGACTGCTTTCATCCCTATATTCTTTTGGATGTTGTTTCTATGCCTATATTATATATTTTTAATAATCATAATGTCTATTCTAGTATTATATTAATAGATATACAATATGTTAAAATTATTTTAAGTTTTGTTCATGATGTATAATAAATATTTTGGAAGTAGATATACAAGTATGGAGTGAAATATCTACAGGAGAAGTTAATGTGGAAGCAGATAAAGAGATACATCCCATTTCTCAGTGTGCACATCCTTAGGCATTAGCAAGTTAGCAAGTTAGTTAAGCCATTCTTCTCAGAATACCCAGTTGTATAACAAATCTTCCTTGTTCTCTTTGTTTATATGTACTGATTGTGAACAGGAACATGTTATTGTATTTGGTTTGAGTTTTCTGTGGATATAAGAGACAGAAAATGGTTCAACAGTTGAGAGAGATAGGTACCTTCAGAGGGACTTGTTATTTTTAGATCACATTTTTTTCTAACTCTATTTTTTCACTAAAGAATAAGTTAAAGGATAATGACATGATTCAGGACGGAAAAATCTTTAAAAACAAATAGCACACATAGAACATTTTGTAGCCAGAACACAAAATTCTGCTGTATTTTTGAATTATTAGGAACCATTAGGATTAAAAGTGTTTTTAATCTCTGTTCTCTCCACTTATTACTCCCCACTTATTTTAGCATCATCTTCCTTTCCAAACTCTAATCCTTTCTATATTCTACTTTCAGATCCATCATTCTGATGCTTAAGTTTGGTCATGACTTTCTTTCCTTTTATTGAAAGTTTTTGCTAGTAAATTTTACATTTTAATTTGTCATTTATAGTTTTCAGAAGCATGGCCCACTTTTGAATTTCTAGGTTTCTTTTCAGCCTACCTCTATAGCCTCATTGTCAAGATAGAGAAAAACATTTTAAACACTCCAAATGTATGTAAGGTACATTTAAGACACTACCTCAGTTATGTAGTATTTTTGTGAATGCTTAAATTGAATGCTGTAAATTTTGCTTTCTTCCCCTCAGATGAAGGTATGAGATAAGAGCTATACCTACGATTTAGGAATACATGCCTTGGGCTGAACCCAGAACATTTCCTTCTCTGTTCTAACTATCCCTAAGTCCAGGCCTAGAATCTTCTAGCCTCTGTACAATCTAATCTTCCAATCTGACAGATCCAGTATAGCTTCTTTTTCCACTTTTGACTTAATTGCTCTTCCTGGAATCATACTAATTTTGGCAATATGTTCTAATCCTCTGGCTTCTTCTGATTCTTTGGCTAGTTCTCTCTTCCTATGTCTAGCTTGTTCTCTCTGTAATCCATCCTGGCCAAACTGCCATATACACACCACATACTATACCCCACATACCATACACCATACCTTTTTTTTTCCTGATGCTCTTAAGTGACCTCTCTTTTCAGTGCTATTCTTCTAGGAGTTTGGCATACCATATCTCTGAATGATTAAAATTCATTTCCAGCATATTATCTTAATGTCAGTGTCTGTCCCTTACCAATAAATATGTAGACTTGTACTCACATTTCAAAGACCAAATATCAGGCTTAAATATTATCTTAGTTGAGGCTTCTATTGCTGTGAAAAAAAATATACCATGACCAAAGAAACTTGGGAAGGATTGAATATACTGGGGCCTTGTTTATAGTTTCAGATGGTTAGTCTATAACTATCATGGTGGGAGAGTATGACAAAAGAAATACAGAAATGGCTCTTGAGGATGGAAGCTGAGAGCTTACATGGTTAGACAAAAAAACCCTGGGCAGAGAAAAAAAAAAAGAGAGAGAGAGAGAGAGAGAGAGAGAGAGAGAGAGAGAGAGAGAGA
>JANHMN010000017.1:35315407-35330292 GCA_030674055.1 Rhabdomys pumilio
AGAGAGAGAGAGAGAGAGAGAGAGAGAGAGAGAGAGAGAGAGAGAGAGAACTGACTGGGAATGGTCTTAGTTTCTCAAACTCCACCCCCAAGTGACAGAGTCCCTCCATCAAGTCCACACCTAATCTATTCCAAACAATTTCAACACCCGGTGTCCATACATTCAAGCATATGAGCCTATGGAGGCCATTCTCATTCAAACCATCACAAGGTTGAAAATGCAGGCACTTATCTTAGAGTTCATTTAATGACGGGGATTATCAGTACTCAGGTGTGGAGATGATTCACTTGTATAGAAATCTTGCACACGCTCTTTCCTTATTCTGTCTTAGCTCTAAAAAGATCTGACATTCTGTCACCTAGTTTAAAATTAATCAATAATTTCACAGTGTCATAACATGCCTGTTAAGCATATTCTAGCTAAGGTTAGTAAAACAAATGCATCATGACTGTTTTTCTTTTTCAAAACAAAACTAACAGTAAAACCTCTCATTTTTATTTATAACTTTTCAGTTTACTCAGCAGAGTTAACCTTTAACCACATAAAGAATATATACAGACGGTATCAAATAAAATGAAAGATTTCTTGCTTTTCATGTATGGCATTTAAGTACTCTTTTATGACACTCTTTATAAAATTGTTTTATAGAACACTAAAAAGTATGGGCTGTTTAAAAATGTTAATCTTATAATTAATAGTCAGAGACATGCACTTCCCTCAGCATAAGGCACGGGTATTCTAAAACTGTCACTCTGAACTTTACAGTAGGAGACAGCCATATGCCTTGCATGCCGCCACATTAAAACCAAGCAAGGCTAGATGCTCTTATGTTTCCCCTGGTGAGATGAGGATCATTATGACAAAGTAGACAATAAGATTTAAGTATAGAACTTAGAATGGCATATGTTGAGGGGAAAAGATTCATAATAAATAAAATTAATCCTATCAGTCAATGTTATGAGGTGATTGGATGCAGATGATTTGATAGAGTAGAGCCTATGAGGTAATGCCTCAGAGGGAAGACATATGTGTATACATGACTCATCACTGAGCTCTGTATCCCAGCCTCCTCTTCTCTGTTACTGTAACTAGTGTTATCAAAATTAGGGCACATTTTTTTTTTCATTTGCATCACTGTTTGGAAACTCAGTGTTTTCAAGTATTTTATTCTCTCACATTCTAAGAATGTTAACTGAATGCTCAAAGGAGTAGGGCTTGTGTAGACAAATCAGTTCCCAGCATGTTATTTCTTATAGTAGAATGTCTGGTTATATTTTATTCAGAGATCCTTAGTCTTTCATTACTTATGTTATATTTTTCTGCAATTCAAATACTCTTGAGTCTACTTTTCACATTTAAAGCTACAGACTTAAAGGAAAGACATTGCCATTTGGACACAATTTGGCTTGTGCCACTAATTTTGTTCTTCAGGTTAGCTTTGTGGTAGAAATACATTAGAGGAACATTAACTATACTTTTGATGCTGATTTTTTTTAAAACAATAAACCTTCTCTTCCTAGAGTGTAGTCATTATTTATAACACACGACCGAGTAAGGCAATTAAAAGATTTGGTGTCATGCCATCACATTAGACTTAATTTTTAAGCACGCAGAAAGGTAGCCTAGGTGTTAAATGTGAAAGCTGGAGTCAACCAAGACCATTTCAAATCCTGTCACTACTACGTGCAGGTTATGTGATTCTGAGTGAGCAATGCAACAACTCCAGACTTTGTACTCTTCCTTTGAAAATAAGTTTAATTTAGAAAGCCTACTTCAGCTGAGTTATGCTGAGTGTTCCATAAAATGAGATACATAAGGGGCTCAGCACAGAGTCTTGTAAATCAGAACTGTTCACCATGACATTATGCAAAGTTTATCCCCAAAGGAGAAGTTCATATACAGCAGATCTCACTTATCCTCTGGGGAGAAGTATAATCCAAGACTCTTGGCAGAATCTTGAAATCTCTGACAGTACTCATCTCTAGAGGTGTCATCTTTCCAATCCACACATATTTTTGGTAGAATTCCATTTAAGAGTTTAGGGGTAGTAGAGAATAGCATTAACTAAGGAACTATTAAAACAGCCTTCTGCAATAAAAGTTATATAAACATGATCTGTCTCTTGCTCCCAAAATATCTTACTATACTTTGATCTTGTCACCTTTATTATTTCCTTTCCTTAGCACGACTTATCTCCCATCATTATTTGGGGGTAATTATTATTAAAATAAGGGTTCTGAAGCACAAGTACTGCAATCTAGTAAACTTTGACCTCGTAATGGAGAAGGTGACCGAGTGAGCAGCAGATGGGCAGAGCATGAAGGTTGAGTGTGTAACACTCCAGGTGACTCGTGTTCTGAGAAGGATGGAGTAAGCAAATGTGAGTTCATTAAGCTTCATAGGATCATGTTCCAGCAAAGGTTTTGAGTTATTTGTTTATAAAAATTGTATTAAAAAATTGAGATCATGATTGATGACCTGTGACTAACAAGACACAAAAATGAAATGAGAGATAAAGAGGGATGGCTATTTTGATGATTAATCTAATTATATATTAATAAATATTAAACAATACCTATGATTTAAATTAAAATATGTATATATTATTATGCAATATATATTATAATTATGTAATATATAAATATTATATATGATTATGTATTATATAATTTATATGATATAAATAAATATATAAAATTCATATATATAATATATAATATAAAATTGTATATTATATGGTAGTATATCATATATAACATATTATATAATACATAATTATATATACATAAAATAACCCTGGGTGACCTGGAAATTTATGTAGACCAGGCTGGCATTGAACACACAGAAATCTATCTGTATCTGCCTCCACAGGGCTGGTTTTAAGTGAATGAACAACTTCACGGGCACATGATTCTTTTTTAATTAATATATATTGTTCTTGTCTGTGTGAGTGTTGCCTGAGGTGGTTGCAGGATACATTCACTTTAAGTTAACATAGAATGAGATTAATGCTGTAAACTTGTGACATCTAGTAGAGCTTGGTCATCCTAAAAGGGACCAAGACGACATAAAGCAAATACAAAGTTGGAGGATAGGCTATGAAAGTGAAGAGTTGTGGTTGGATATGATCAAAATATATTATATAAAATTCTCAACAAGTTAATAACAACTTAATACACAATGTTTTAAAAATTACATCATGAAGCCAAGCCTTCTTAATCAGGGACTTTTGTGTCATCCTCTGGGTGCCAGAATCACAGAAATATTGTAAGTAGAAAATTAGTAACACATAACGACCTTCAGCACAAATGTAGGGCAGACTCCAACTCTGTTTTCATGGCATCAGTTTCTGACTTTTTTTCTACCTTGAACACCAGATTCAATCCTGTCAAGCTGTGGGCTTAACTCCAAATATATAAATGGCTTTTCTTTCTTTTTGAAGGGAGTATGGGCTACTTTATGAATAGAGGTAAATCTGTAATAAATTTGAGCAACAAATGTTGCAGAACAGAGAAGTGGAGACTATAACATGGAAACAAATGAAGGCTAGAGGGTCCTTCATCAGAGAGATAATAACATTAATATAATAGAACCTCAAAGTATACTAAACAGTATTTTCCTGAGATACTCTGGGGTGCAAATTTGAGGAAAGGGGCCCCCCAGTGTTTTAAAAGGTTAACAAGGCATAAGACCTTTACTTAATATAACTGGTCTCAATTGTCACAGAAGTCAAATCTCATGATGATTTTGAAAACACAAGAAACATTCTTCCAGATACCAAGGCACTGTCATGTGGCTTAAGAACATTTTACAATTAAGAAAAAACATTCCCTATTCCATGAAAGTTTCAAATGAACATGAAGATAGCCAGTCTGTGATCAGTGTTCTTATTATATTTACTTCTAGCCTTTTCTCATTCTTTAAATATTTATAAGACTGACATAAGGTCTCTGTAGGAGGGGAATAACATAAATATATACTCTGAGGTTTTATGTCAATCTTGGATAAATTATGGAATTACCATCGACACAAGCTGCCCTTCCTTTCCTGATTCAAGTCTATTGATTACTTTCACATGGACAACTATACTTTCAGCTGTCAGTGAGGTCACCACAGCCAGATGCCTCATCCTGATCTAGTTAACTGAAAACCTCTTGGGATGTTATTAAATGATGAGACAATGATACCAACAGAATGTTGAACGAATGTTCATCTCTAAAAGATGAAGCTTCAATCCTAGCTGTGAAAAATATAATACTGTCCCTAAGAAGGTTTTGTCAACATCTAGGAATCATTAAGTAATTTAATTATCAGTTAAGCAAATATTAGGTTCTAATCATATCTGTAGTGCCAAGAATTCACCAAAATTTGAGCCTTAACTGCATAAATTACTGGTCCATTTAATCTAGCACTTAGAAGTATATCTCAAATGCTATTTCTGATACAAACACCCCAAACCACATATTTATGTTTGCTTCTGTAATATTGACCAGTAAGTGCTCTATTACAATGCTAGTTTGATAAAGTTTAATATGTTTAACATTTTATTTTTTAAATTTTTTAAATAATTTATTTACAGATAAATATGTAAATATATATAAGTATATGTTAATAAATAAAAAATTGATTGAGTGAAGATATTTTATTTTCTCATACAACACACCCTGACCACAGTTTTTCCTTCCCCCAATGATCCCAGCTACCATCTTCTCCCCTAGATTCACTCTTTCTGCATTTCTTTTCCAGAAAACTTTTTACCTGCAAAAGATAACAACTGAGCACCACTTAACAATATACAATGGGACAAGGCAAAAGCTTTCACATCAAGGTTAGACAAGGAAACCCAATAGGAGGAAAAGTGACTTCAGAACAGACAAATATTCAGAGAAACACTGGCTCCCAGTGTTTGTAGTTGCACAAAACCCACCAGGGCAACAGTCTTAACACATAGTCAGAGGACCTTGAGCAGACCCACGTATGCCTGGTAAGCCCAGTTGATTCACTGGTCTTTGTTCTACTGGTATCCTAGATTCCCCCTGACTCCTACAGTCATTCCCTCTTTCCACTTCCTCAAGGTTTCCTGAGCTCCTAGAGGAAAGATTCAATGAAGACCTTCCATTTAGATTCTCTCTCTAATCTTAGTTCAATAAAATTATATAGTTTTATATGATTAACATTTATCTATTTGTGTTAAATTTGTTCTTTGACATTTTACAAGTTCCTTTGTGACTGTCTATTCAAATATTATAAGCCCCCTCTCTTCCTTACATGTCTCTTCCACATTTTTATGCTTTTATAATGTTTTGAGAGTTCAACCATGATCATCTGCATAGCCATAGGTTTGGAACTTAGAATCTAGTCGGCTTACCAGTAGATATCCAATTAGTGGTAGTGACTACTAAAGTCCCAATATTTGGCTGTAGCCAGTAATTCAGTGGGAGGGGAGCAGGTAAACCTTGTCAATGGTTATCTGTTGACAGGTCCATTTGAAGGCAGCCTCTGGGTATTTAAGATGGTTGGATTGAGTTTCTGACTATAGTGACTGTGGCATGTCCAGAAGATGTGCATATATTCCATAGTTCTTCTTATTTCTCATGTTTTACATCCTTTCTGTCCCTTTATGTGCAAAATTCTTTGACCTTAATACGTGGATTATTAAAATCTTGTTTATGGTTGAGAATTCAACCTTCACTTCCTCTGGAAATCTTTGTCAGCCGTGTAAAAACTTCCTGAAAAGAAAGGTTGCTCTGATTAGGGCTGAGAATAGCATTTGTCTACGTGTATAAACACCAACAATTAAAAGGTATTTTGGGTACTATGTCAATTTAACCAAATAGCATTAGTCAGTTTTTGCCTAGGGCCTATTATGTCTGCAGACATGGGTTTTTAATTGGAATTTACAACATCAGAAATACACTCCCTATTGAGGATTGACTCTCAGTCCAATCAGAGAGTTGTTGCTCCCCTCCATAGAATCCATGGCTAGCATGTAGTTTAGTACAGCCTCGAATTTGCAGCTGGGTAAGACTGTGGGTTCATCTCCCTCACCAATCTGCATAGTATTTTCCATCAATATGAAATCTACCCAGCAGGGAGAAAGCTTCCATATTAGTTCTAGCTTGGATTGACATACTGCTTATCTGAATTATTTTTTAGGATGATTGTATTCTTCAAACTAACTTGCAATCATTCCTGGGAGTTACTCAATTGGTACCTTCAAATAGGAAAATTCTCTGATTGATTTTGTTTTTGTTGTTGGAAATACTATAGTCTATTTGATTTCCCCTCAAATAAATGATGTACTAAAAAAAGATGCCTCCAAATTATACCAAGATTGCTTACTTTTTTATGTAAAGCACATTGACAATATAATCACTATTTTTTGTGTCTACTTTATCAGGATTCTTAATTCTGATCAAGTGTGAGTTCTACTCTGTAAGGATTTTAAAATTACCCAAAATTTAAAAATTTGTTTCAGCTACTTGATATGCACTGCTCTTTCTTATACAGTCTTCATTCACAGGGCCAACATTATGCAGATACTATCTTCTTTACATTCTGTCTTCTCAGTTACCATTTGCCAACAAGACGAAAATGCTGTGTCTCTGTTCTCTAAAGGTCTCCCATGCATCATTTGTTCCTCGGCTTGCATATTCACTAGGTACTTTTAGAATGGCCATACTATGTGCAATCTTTCTCATTGGCTGTCCTTGGCCATAACAAAAACTTTATATAATTTGTTATATTATTGCTTTAGATGGAGTCATGAATGTTGTTTACTGTTCTAGCACTAATGTTTTGGAAATTTCACTTAGTGATTATAACGTTTTAAAATGTACAAGTTGTTTTCAGAATTCAATTAATTAATAATAATATATTAACTGTTTTCATACTCATAAGAGTAAAACCCTAACAAAGAAATTAGTTTATACATTCTTTGAATAGACGTTAAGCGCTACTTTCTATAAGTAGTTGTACCTTGATGAGATAAAGCAAGAGAGCAGAGAAAAATAATAGGTAAACATTTCTAAAACACTATTTGACGGTTTAGAATTCACATTGGTTTACTGATAAAATGTTAGTGTTCACATTGGTTATTTACATAATATATTTTTATATTTAATCCCCATCGCAATCTTGGGTTGTTTTGGAGCTCATCAGGGATGGTCATGTTTTTTTCCCTGTTCGAGGCTGGCTTTTTTGTCTTTCCTCTGCATTGAATCCATGAAGACCAAACGGATCTCTTTTCTCTTTATTGCATTTATCTTTAATCAAATGTTTTATCTGCTTGTAGACATGTCAGTAAATGTTTTCTATGTGGATATGAATATCTTTGAAAATATGCAAAATATATTTTAAAGAAAATAGTAGTCATTCATTTTATTAGTGCATTGTGAATTTAATAACTCTGATAAGCTTTTGAATTTTCTAAGTAATATAGGCTTTAACACTTCTGATGCAAAGCTATGGCTAGCATTCCTTGACTCTTGTTCTGTTGGAAGATTAGCATACTTGTTCCCTTTGAACTCATGTGGTAACTCTATCCCTCTAAGGTAACTTTGTTCATATTGAATAGCAATGGAAAATGAACTACATGAGATTTATTACTCACGACTACATGCTACTTTAATATCTAGCTCATGTGTTTCTGAGTGACTCACCATTTAGTCTAACACTTTCTGTGAACTTTGGGAAATACAATCAATTCACTTTTTTTTAGGACTAAATTAGCCTATATTAAATGCCGTTACTTCTTTCTTTTATTGTGGCTGTTCTTGGAGCTGGTATTTTATCTGAAACATCAGTATGCCATGCATTTCATCTGTTAACTGATTACATACAAATAATTGGTATCAGTTAATCTGTCAATTAGAGATTTCAGTATCATAAATCAAAATTTGAAAGAATTAATCAAACTAGCATTCTATAAGAATCCAATTTTATATTTATTTTATTGTTATTAATTACTCTTGGATTATGATTATTTTCTTTTATGAACTGTAAGTTATACCATGAATTTATCTACTTTAGGATTAAGAAGAAAATTTTGATTTTTACATATTTAAAAAGTTACAGTTACCCAAATACTAACTCATTTTTATACAAAATTGAAAAACTCCAAATAGACATGAAGATATATTAGTCATAGGCAAATACAGATTATACACACATAGTTATATCATATAACTAGCACTGATTCACAATTTAGTTTTGTCCTAGATACCATGAGTAATAATGATTTAAATAACAAAAAATAGACATTTTCAAAATATTTATAAGAAACAAGGTTGGCAAACCTGAACTTTTCCCAAATTGTATAAATATTGATTTATTCTCTTTTCAAAATATTGAACATGATGAATCTTTTTGAGTTGTAAAGAATAACAAACCACAATACTGTGGCTAGGAAACATTTTTGAATCAATTAATGTCTAAATAACACTTGACAATGATATTCAAAAGTAAACTTGATCATTAGAGAATGCCATCTTGGCCAGTTGTGGGGACACATGTTGGCAGAATTTGCTGAAGAAGAATGCCATCTTAATAGGTCAAATTTCACTTTGTACTGCAGAGTCCTCGTTAGAACCAAGGCAGATGAACTGTTCATTGTCACTTTACTCTTCTAGAAAGTTCTCTAAAATTTCTGGGATTGCTTGCAGCTAGTAACTATAGAGCTAAAATTGTTGCTTCAGCCTGAAGGCTTTTGATCACTGTTATTTGGCTTAATCACCCTTTAGCGGATGATTGTGTGACCTGAGATTCTTAAATAGCAATGGTAGGCTTCCTCAGATATGGGACTTTGGGGAACTCTGCTTTATGAGCAGAACTGTAGGAAAGTTTTACAACAGTGAGTTTCATTACCTAAATGAAGACATTTGCCTGACAGGATCTTCAGGTTGGCTCTTTGCAGTATACAGGTAAGAAAAGTTTCAATAATAATTGGTATGGATTTGAGAAAAATAGTGAAATGACTATGTTTTAATATAGGCAACAAAAGACATGGTTCTCATATGTATGTCATGTATATAGTCGTATAGTGTGTGTGCATGTGTCTGTGTCTCTGTGTGCTTGTCTGTGTGTGTCTGTGTGATTTGTGTGAGTGCAGGTGTATACATTCCACTCCCAGCATGTGGAAATCACAAGAAAGAATTTGGGGGTCAGCATTCTTCTTCTTGCTTGATTTTGAGGCAAGTCTCAGTATTTCTGTTACACTGAGTGCTCCATGATTCTGGGCAATGAGCTTTCAGCTGATTGTCTTGTTTCAGTGTTCCATTATGGAGTAACTGCTTTGACAGATCTGTGCCATTGCATCTGACTTTTTCATGTGGGTTTTGGGGTATTCACCACATCTTGCAAGACTAATATAGCAAATACATTTACTCACAAAACCATTTTGTTAACATGTATACATTTATCTTTATATTTTTCAAAACTATCTTATTTTAAGCATATGTATTTCATTTACTTTATACTCTCAACACACTTAAAACATGATATTCTGCTCCTGTTTAAAAGGTCATGCTTACTTGGTGTCCTCCATCCATTCTGGCTCTTAAAATCTTTATGTTTCCTTTTCCAATGGGTTCTCTGAGCCCTGAGTAGAGGGATTTGATGAAGACATCTAGTTACAACTGAGTGTTCCAAGATCTATCACAATTTGCACATTTCCTGGCTGTGAGTCTGTGTATTTGTTCCAATCTGCTTCAGGAGGATGCTTCTTTCATGATGGCTGAGCAAGCCACCCATCTATGAATACAGCACAATATTGTGAGGGGTTATTGTATTACTATGTTCTTTTAGTATGAGAGTAGTAATTAGTTTTCTTCCCGAAGTCTACAGCCTATATAGTATCCTGTTCTTGTTCATCTGAGTCATGTTATGGTTCTGTTCCATTTCATGGAATGCACATCAAATCCAAGCATATATTGTTTGGTGTTTTCCACAAACTTTGTGTCACTATTAGAACAATGTAACATACAAGAAGGTCACCAGCATAGATAGGTTATTACTTATTCTCAGTTTTCTGATTGTTGTTGTTCTTTCAGATGCTAGGTTTCATTCTTTTCTTTAATAATCATTTTTAACTTCTTTTAAATTTATGATTATAAATAAATCATTTCCTCTCTCCCTTTGATTTCTATGAACCCTCCCCCAAATCTCTTCTTTCTTTCTTTTAAATTTATTTAAAATTTTTTATTTAAATTTATTTAAAATTTATTTAAATAAATTTATTTAAATAAATTTATTTAAATAAAATTTATTTAAATAAATTTATTTAAATAAATAAAAATTTATTTAAAATTTATTTAAAATTTATTTTAAATTTATTTAAAGACATCAAATTAAATTAAAAACCTGTAGTGAGAGATATTTAAATTGGTGGCATTCAATCTGGCTTTTCTTAATCAGCCGCCATGTTCCCAACTAGCCTAGGCCTGTGGCCAGAGCTGTTGCTGCATAACACCACTGCTCAGCTCATGTGGTCTGCTCAGGAGGTCAGAGACACTTACTTGCCCTGCCACCCATGAGACACCAGTGTGGGAGATGGCTCTGCCAATCTTTCAAGCCATTTCCACAAGACTGGGCTTAGCCCAGACCATCCTGCTATCCATGTGAGCTTGGCACAATGAGACTCCAATGCTTAGATTATCCAAAGACTTTATATGTTTGGTAATGCTCAATAACAAGATGCCATCTTATTATTGCCACAGTCAGAGATGTAACCCAATACCCAACCTAGATATATTAACAACCTTTGACTGCTAGAGACATATGCACATCCATTTCCATGTTCCCCTTTCTCTGGTCTCTCTCCCTTAGCTCCTCCTCTCCCTTCTCTTCTTTCTCTCCTTACTCCTTCTACCTTAACTCCTCCCAACAAGCAGAAAATTTTTCTGCTACAAAAGCCCACTAAATAGGAAAACATTCATGCCTAGACCTGTAAATCTTTCCAACTACCTGTGGCTGGTGATGTCATGGAAACTGAACCTACTCCTTTAATTTTCCTTAAACTAGTATAATTGCTAATTGTACTAAAACTAGTATAATTGCTAACTGTACTACTTGTCCTCATAGATAAGTGTGGGACTGTGAAAGGATGGCTTGGTTTCTGGTAGAGCACTGGCTTAGAGTTAGCCAGAGACCCAACAGGTGTCCATATCTGCAAGGGACAGCACATATCTCGTCATGCCCCAAGACTACAGGCTCCTGAAGCGATCCCCCCACCCCAGCAAGACCTTCATTGATCCATGCCTTCCAGTCATGTAGAGGAACGCCTCTACCAGCTCCTCCACAGGTAGAGGGCGTGACTACAGGCCACTCAGCCTCAAGAGATTTCCATATTAATGAGATACCTGAAGGCCAGAGGGACTAGCCAATTAAGCATTCTTTACCAGACCCTCCTCCTTCCTCCCTCCTTATTTAAGTCAGGTCAGCCCTGACCTAAGTGGGGGGGGGGGGCGACAGACAGATTCATCTACCATCCACCATGAAAATAAAGCTTGTAAAACCCTGGACTTCCTTGTGTCTTTGGGGCCCACCGTGGGGAACCATGGAGAAGGCCTTTAACTGTGGAGTTGCCACCATCTTGCCCTTGCCTAATCTCCCTCCAGAGGACCTCTCTATGTTTCTGTCATGGAGTTCACCAATTCAAGCAAACTAGCCCACCAAGTCAGTCAAGTGAGTACAGTAACCAAAGAGTCTCTTTCCCATAGAGTGCTGTTGGGACTTTCTCTCTCCCTTGTTTCTCTATGCTGTGGGCTGGTCCTGCTCACACCCCCACAGTCTCTGTTTGTCCGTGGCTACCAGAGAAGTGTAGCTCTTGTTCTCATAAAAAAAACTTCTCTGTTTTTCTTCATAAGACAGAAACTATTATAAAAAGCTACAACTTGTCAAACTGCAGCAAACTAATCAATGTGGGATACCTAAACTCTATGGATATATCTATAATACAACTACAACACCTAAGTTTCAGGGAACATCTCAGAAGAAGGGAAAAGAATGTTATAAGGGATAGAGTACCAGAATGACCTGCTATGAGACAGTATCTTTTATATATTGTCTACACCCATGGCATCTCTACCATTTGGTCAGATAAATAACATCAGTTAATATGTTAGTATAGATGAGAGAAATCTTATAAGGCCTCATCTCTGGATGAAGACCTAGAGGAAATTAATGACTATTAAGAGAAAATAGTTCATTTTCTTACAGGAAAGATTCCCCTGATAGATATGTTACACAATCACAAGTGGTCAACCCTTAAAACCCTTGAAACCCCCCCCCCCCCACACACACACAGACACACACACATACACAAGAACTATTAAATAAACTCTATAGGCTATCTTTATAAATATATTTACATATGGGTATATTTTTCTAACAGTATGTTTTAAAGAAGTTGAAGCCATAAATTAGACAGTAAAGGACACAAAAGGAAATGGAAGAAGGAGGTGTAGAAATGACGTAAATATAGGACCACATATGATTTTTTTTCAAATAGCATAAAAACATGCATCATTGGATGGATTTACTACATGTCAAATACAAATTTTATATTAATTAGCTTAAATTTATTTATTACATTATACAGAAATAACACTCAGCATACTTCTAAATCAACATAAAAATTGTAAGAAAGAACACTCCTCAAATGTCAACCAAGACTTAAAATGTGTAAATTCTTATTACCTGGAGAGTGTATCTGAAATTTTAAAGTTAAGTTAATATTGAAAAAAAAAGACATAATTGAAATCAATTTAATTTAGTCACAAGAACATATGTGTCCATAAAGAAAATTATAGGATTTTCTTTTGAGTCTTTCAGCAGAAAGGAACTGTTAAGGTGTGGCTTTCTCCCGAAGACATAATATTTCAGGATACCCATCTTGAAATGAAGAGTACTTTAGGTAGATAGTCATGACAAGTAGTTTAGTAGAAAACAACGTACGTAGCTAAATATATTATGACTGTATTTAACACATATGTTGCTATATCTATGATGATGATACATAATACATATGTAGTTATATTTATGGTGAGGTATATCAGACATATATATCTGCAACAATGGTAATAGAGCTGCTGAGATGTCCTACCCGAAAGAAGAAAGGGAGGGTTAAATGACCCTCACATGGAATTACATTTTGTCTTCTGCCATTTCACAGCTACAAATGTTCTTGGGAGGTACTAGAATATATATGGAATAGTACATTAAATAAATATTGTGCTCAGCATTGCAACTTCCATGAGCTCATAATCCACTACAGAGTGAGACCTGGTGGTGACGTGGTTGCTTTCATTCACCTGTAAATAGTCCATCCACATGCTCTTCAAGTAAGTTCAACAAACTCATTGGTTAGCAGCATTGGCCCTTGGAGGAATCCTCACTTCGGTCTTTAGTTGGTACCCTGTCTACAGTGAACAGGTGTTTGTTCACATCTCTTCAGCAAAAGTTAGTTAAAAATAAAACTTTTACAGATTCTTAGAAACTCTGAAGGGTAATTATTTTGTGAGGAAGATTTCATTAAGAAATCTAGATCCAGGCAGTATCTTACCATAGATTATTTGTAAAATAAGACTCAACAAAAAAGAAAATTAGTTAATTGCATACTACTCATTCATTTATTTGACCAAAGGGGACTTAAGAAATTCATTCTAAGCAGTAGCACTTACTTTTAGATATTCTTCAAAGACATGAGTTTTTAACATCACAGTATTTGCTTTCATTTATCTATGATATTTGCTTTAAAACTTTTCTATTACTAAAATTTAGAATATTTGAAATATTGCCATTTTGTAATTAGTATGTCTACATAAACCTTTTATTTTTTCATAATTTTTCAAAAGTGTATTCTATTAAATTTTGAATTTACTGATATAGAAAACAACTACTGTGAAAATATCATTGGAGTAAATAATTTTCTAAACTGGAAAAGAAAAGATGACTATGTGACTAGGAGAAATAAGGCCCTCCCCTTAGGAGACAAGGTACTTAACAATTACATAATATGTTGCCTGAAAACCCAGAACTTCTCCAAATGCTTCATATGTACTAAAATAGTAAAAATTTCCCCACAAACAAAAATACATAAATATTCTTTATTAATGTAAATTTACAGATGATTGAACAGACCCATAATACATTTGCTCATAAAATGAAAAACAATAAAAAACAGTACAAATCGATTTGAAATCAAATAATTTAAAGGTGAACTAGAACTTCAAAATTGTTTTTCTTCTAGCTGGGAAGAAAAGTTATTCTGATAGGATTAAAGATGAGATGATAACAGTTTGTCCTTCCTTCCTTCCTTCCTTCCTTCCTTCCTTCTTTCTACCTCACCTCCTCTCTACCTTATTCCTTTCCATTCCGTTTCCTCTCTCTTTATCTCCATCCTTACCTTCCTTCTCTTCCTTTTTCTTTCATTCCTTTATTCTTCCTTTCTTTCTGACACTGTCAAGAATGACTTTCTTAAGAGGTTTCAGCTAAGTTCTAAAAGGATAGAAAGAGCTAGTAAGAAAGACAGGCAGAGGATACTGTTGTTTATTGACATGTACTCAGGTCCCCATTTGAAGACGGGACATTATAAGTGCTGTAGTATTGTATGCATGACTTTCCTTGTTTCTGTGACCAAATGCTTGTCAAAATTTTAAGCAGGTAGAGTTTAGCTTGGCTGACAGATCAAAAGAAATCCAGTCCATCCTAGGAACTTGTGACTGTTCTGTGTCACTGGGAGTAGGAGGCAGCTAGTTATAGCATACTGACAGCAAACAGTGAGAGATGAATGCTGATGCTCAGGTGCCCATCTCTTCTCTCTCTCTCTTCTCTCTCTCTTCTCTCTCTCTCTCTCTCTCTCTCTCTCTCTCTCTCTCTCTCTCTCT
>JANHMN010000017.1:35330302-35455465 GCA_030674055.1 Rhabdomys pumilio
TCTCTCTCTCTCTCTCTCTCTCTCTCTCTCTCTCTCTCTCTCTCTCTCCTTCTTAAACCAGTTTTTAAACTACATTCAGGAAAATTTTGAAACAGAATGCTGTCAGTGAAAGTTTAAGTTTAGAAAACGCAATGATGATGCGGTTATCAGGTACAACTCAGCTAAAACAAGGCTGGCATTGGACATCCAGAGGGATATGAGTCAGCATAAAAATGGCTGATCCTGGATGCCTGGGGAAATTCCAAAAATAAACAGTTACATAATCTGTTATGTAACCATTCCTGGCAGAAATCACTTTTATATGGTTTCAATATAAATATGGCCTTGACATTAGAGACTTTGTGAAGCCTTAGTCAGTGTCAATGTACTTGTTTGCCTGCAGGATTGTGTGACTACTTTTTTTAGCCCATGTGCAGATGTGCAGATAGATCTGTATGTGTCTGTGTCTACCTGTGTACAGTCAGTGTGTACCTGTGTGTCTTGCAGCTCTCACTTGGATTGAATAAAGCATGTCCTGACAGTCTATAATTCTTTGCAATCTCTTCAACTTCCTATACCTCCCATGACCTTTCTCCTTTTACAGCATTGGAATGTGGACCACACAGATTTCCCTCTCAAATAATCCTTTCTGATGTCCTCAAGACAAATAAGCCTAGTGGTAGGTGACATTAATGCCTTAAGTGGTTCTTAATCCAATTAAATGGACAATTGTCTTTAATCACTATAGGCATAGAGGATGCCAGAGTAGTGTGTATAAGGTGTGTGTATAAGATGTGTGTATAAGGTGTGTGTGTGTGTGTGTGTGTGTGTGTATGTGTGTGTCTGTATGTGTGTACAGAAGCATACTAGGAAAGAGGCAGGGCTTGCATGGTTATTGATCACCTTTGGAGAAAAGTCAAGGTTGTCAGTGACTTAACGGAGGGAACTGACTAGGGAATCAACAATCAATGTTTGTTTCTAAATTTCCACTCTAATTTTAATGGGAAGAATGATTTGGAAAGGAGAAATAGCTGGGGGCACTTAAAGTATACTAGGAGAATTGGACTGTAACTTGAACTAAGAGAATATTTTATACAATATTATCTTATGTACAGAATATACAAAGATGAAATTATTCATATGAAATTTGGTTTGTACCTCAAAGGAATTTGTGATCGGTTTCAGGTATAAGGAGTCTATCAGTCAGGAACTGTCAAGAAACAGATGGTATATCCAGAAAAGGTAATTTAAGTGAGTTTAATGAACAGACTGTTTCAAGTTGGAAAAGTTTAAGAGAATCCACAAGAGAGGGTGAGTGTCTCAGGATTAGAATCTGTGACTATCAGCAGACCTGAAAGGGCAAGAAATTGAAATGGTTGTGATACAGACAGATACAGTTGTAGAAAGAAGGGCCACCAGATAGAACCTATGGCTTTGGAGGTACAAATTCAGTCTCTATAAAATTGTTTCTCAAAGAATATGAACAGGGGATGAAATCTGGAAATGAGTGGCCAAAGTTTGGGATTTTGGAGCTCATACAGACCGTCCTTCTAGACACCTTGAAAAGTGAACAAAATTGCGAGAAGTAGAGATAGAGTGTATTCCATGACTCACATTAGGGAGTCAGAGGTTTGAAAGATTGAACAATATCATTTACTGATGAGAAAACTAGAAATTTCATGCTGTGAAAAAATTCTCTCCATCTGGTTCTATCAGGATGGTATCTTATTGAAATTCTTAATAGGATTCTTTTAAATTTTTTTTGACCTTTTAAAAAATGCCTTTGCCAACTTGAGAGAGTGGGAAGTTGAGCTTATAAACCTATATCATCCTTTTGCATAAGATGTTAGTGGAATATGACTGCCAGAAATAAACAGTCATCCATTTAACATCCCTGCTCAGCTGGGTCATGAAATGACAGCCTTAAGTCCCATCACTCAAATGAGGACAGGTAGTCAGAGTAGCAGGCTACTCATGAGGAAACGATCATTCCTTTGGAGAGAAAAATACTGGTTTTACTGTATGATTTTAATGATTTATTTCAATATAGTAGGTTTAATAGAATTGAGTAAAACATGAATTAATGATGTAAATACTCATTATAAATTTCAAAAGTTAGAGAAATATGCACAGGCACAATGATTTTGTATCCAGAATGTGTGAACTCGATTTCTGAGAGTGAGGAGGAAGATAATGAATTTGCATGGAATACTTGGGAAAGCGTGAATGCAAAATATTAAAGCATAAAGTTATATGACAATCTAAATGTCAAATGATGACTTGAAACTTTATTGTGTTACAGGGACAAACTCAGGCACTTAGTGCTCTAACTCAATTTACATGTAAATTCTAAGGAAAGATGCAAACTAAGATGTCTTCATTAATTGTAGGAATGCTTGGTGTACTGTTTTCCCTTTGTATAATCCTTGGAATAAAAAGTGATTTTAAGTTATTTGTGCCAATTAATTTTTTGCAGAAGTGCACGTAATGAGGAAGGCAAACAAAGTAGATCAAAAGCTAAGGAGACAAAGTATGTCATGCACATTGAAATAATCCTGTTTGTCTCACCTTGCTTTTTAAACACTCCCTATTACTGAGACAATGGATTTTGCACTGACTGATAAGAACACTTATTAAAAGCTTGTCAGCGAGAAGGTGGGTAATTGGCTTTGACTAGCAGTATCCGGAGAACAGTGGAACACAGTTCATGTACCATTTGTTTCTGTGGAGCCAGAGGTGATACTTTAAAAGAGTATTGATAATTTTCCTCTCATCACAGGAAATGCTGATTTACTTTCTATGTCCAAGTTAATAATCTCAATAAATTAGCACATTATGTTCTGAATAAGTACCAGTACTCTTCAGGTAAGGAAAACAATTAACTCAAGAGAGAATTGTTACCTAGCCAACTTCAGTAATGAAGGATTCTTTGTAGTGTCTCTAGAGGCTGTCTTGTTTTTCTGAGTGTATTCAGGCAACTCCAGGAATGACAAGGGTGATTCATTTTGAAGGAAAGAATATCACACCCAAGTTGAGGTGCAATGTTAGAGAGAATGGAGTAGCAATTCTTCTTATATTTTCCTTCTAGGTAAGAAAATAAGCAGAGAGGCAGCTTTCTTGATGTAAAATTGTAGAATGTATCATGTGGTACCAGCTGACTTGAACCTCCTGACTGCTAGGGTTACAGACATGGACCATCCATTTCCTTTCCAGTTTTATTATAATATTTCTATTATGACTACTTGGAAGGTAGATGTGTCAATAGGTTCATCTATTGCAACTATTCTATAGATGTACATTATGCTTCTGATATGTGCCAGGTATTCAGTCTGCAAAGAATCCTGAGTCTGGCATGATCTTGAAGCTTTTGGCAAGAATGACAGTAAGTATTGGATCCTGGGCATATACCCAAAAGATGCCCCACAATACAACAGGGATGCTTGCTCAACTATGTTCATGGCAACTTTATTCCTAATAGTCAGAAATTGGAAAAAACCCAGATATTCACCAACTGAAAAATGGATAAAAATGATTGAATGGTACATCTACAATTGAAAACAAAGACATCACTTTGCAGACAGGAGCCTACAGAGGACCTACCAAGTGGCCTACTGAAACAGATGCAGAGACTCACAGCCAAATATTGGATGGAACTCTGGGACTCTTATAGAAGAGTTGGAGAAGGAATTGGGGGCCCCAAAGGGGTTAGGAACTCTACAGGAAAACCAACAGAGACAACTAACCTGGACCCTTGGGGGCTCTCAAGGACAGAACTAATGATTATACAGGGGCTGAACCACTCCCCCACTCTTGCTGCATATCTATGTAGAATATGTGCTACTCAGTCTTCATGTGGTCATCCAACTGGAGAAGGGGCTATCCCTAAAGGTATTGCCTATTTGAGGAATACATTCCCCCAGTTGTACTGCCTTGTCTGGCATCAGTGAGAGAGGATGCATCTAGCCCTGCAGAGACTTGATGTACTATGATGGGGGAATACCCAGAGTGATCTCCACCCTCTTAGAGGAGAAGGGGAGATGGCATGGGGAGAATTACTGTTTTAGTGGGAGACCAGGAGGGAGGCCATGTAAGGTGGCAAACTTAAAAATTTAAAAGAGTACTTCCCTGGTCACTATTCTGTCAGCCTTGAAGTTATCAAGAGATGCACACCACCAAATCCCTAAATGCAGGTCTGGTGATCTCCAAAAGAGGATGGGGACATGTACCATCCAAATCATCCCTCCTCTCATTACAACTCTGTCCTGAGCATTTTTGTTGGAGATATATATATATATCTTGTTGATATATATATATATATATATATATATATATATATATATATATATCTGGTTCCCTGGAGTGCTGGCCAGGTCTACAGTCAAGGAGCAAACAGGCTTAAGGCCTGCTGAAGACTCCTCAAAGATAGCTGTCTTCTCTGTGTAACTCACAGAATATATGGGGGAATAAACTTCTGTAGCACTGTTGACAAAGCCACTAGTCCTATTCAAGAATCATGGCTTGGTAACCCTCCAAGGCAGCCTATTTAGATATTATCATTAGGGAGAACGAGAGTGGGCTATATGAACTTGGAAGATGTCCAAATGTGCACATCATAACATGTGCACCTAAATTAGCTCCTTTCCCATTTGCTTTCTTAAAACTGTTTGTTAATCTTTTACTTATTCTTTAATCATTCCATACATACATACAACATATCTTGATCCTATCCACTCTCAACTCCCCCCTCCCAATCTTCCTGGACACTCTTTAAATTGTCCCCCTTCCCCTTTCAGGAGGAAGCCCCAGTGACTCACTTCCTCCCTTAAGGTTCTACTTCTCGAAGGTCCTACAACCTTCTCAAACAGCACCACTCATTGGTGACCAAGTATTGGTGAAATGTCACCCACCCATGTTTGGGTGATAACGTCACACTGGAAACCACAGCAGAATAAAGCTGCTTTGATGTTTTAAATTTATGGGATAAGCATTTGCTGTACTGATTTTGCTTTTTCCTCTCCAAATGTCATTACATGTTTTGCTTCCACTGTTTCATGGTATCCGTAACTTTTATTAATATTTGTCAATATTAATATGAATAAATTTTTCATGTTTATTAAAAAAGAAAGGATGCTTTGATGACATACAAAGGAAGAAATTCAGTCTGAATCACGATTTTAAGAAGTCTTCACAGTAATCCCCTTTGATCTGAGTTCCTAAAAGCAGCAACGTTTCCAGATGGCAGAGGTCATTCTATGATGAAGAAACAAATAGTACCTGGAAAAGTGTGAAGTGAAATACCATTTGTACTGGTGATTGGGAATTTTAAACATTTAAAGATCAGGTATATATCAATATAATTTGTGAAGAATTGAGCCTTGGATGTTCTCAGATATTAGTATCACCTTGTAGATGCTAAGTCCCAATTTATTCCCACAGTTTTCAAGTCAACTGTACCACAGTGTTCTGTGACACTGCTGCTGTGCAATCGACCCCCAAGGATTTACCCCATCTACTAATACAAAGTGACACATTTCCAGATAACTCTAAGCCTGTTATTCACAGCCAAGGCTATTTGTTTATCTGTCTCATTTTTTTTTAAATCAGTATTTTTTTCAGGTGACTGCAAAACAACTCCAGTCTGATTCCTGTCAATCATTCTCTTTGAGAAAGTCATGCCACCACATGAATCTGCTTGAAAATTTTCTTTCTCAGAACATTCTGAGCCTCTCCATTGGTCTGAGTATTAGGTTTAGCTTCTTCCCTACAGCTTCTAAAGGTATGGTTCTGCTTCCCCAAAAGTTTCATTTCTAATCACTCAGACATCACAAAAGTTCTTATTCCTTGTTTTGTTCTACCTTCTCTGACTGCTTCCTGTGTGTATTTCACTTCTTACTTTAGAGGATCTTCCTTTAGGAATCTTTGCTTGACACTTCTCAAACATTAGTGTTGACACACAGCCTGTGTATCTGACTCTCTGCCCTTCTGTTATAAGCCCTAATACCTTGTACTGTCGTAACTTATTTGTCTATTTTCTCTTGAGTCTGAAATACAAATTCAGGTATTTTACCATTTTTCTATTTTCACTGTATCCTGAGTGTTCAAAACTGTCCTGGGAACAGTGATCCCATTCAGTACCTGCAGACTAGCTGGATAAATAAATAAGCAGTCAAATATAAACGATCTTGAGTAGAAAGGCTGTTACGAAGCAAGCTGAGCCCTGAACTCTACTAGATCTTTAACAATGTGTCACAATTTGGGAAGCATCAGTAGTCCATAAAATTAGTATATAATTTAAGTAGTTTAAATGAATATTTAATACAAAAGTGTATTGAATTAAGGTGATATGTGAAATGAAATAATCTTTATGTTTTCTGACAAAGGTACACATCTGTGAAAATGTTTTTGCTTATTTCAGACATTATGCATAGAGACATAGGAAGAAAAGATGTAGTTACATAATGTGACATGATATACCTAGATAGAAATATAGATATAAGCACATTTCATTGAATTAATAAGTAGGCACTGTAGTTTATAAATTGTCTCCCCTACACATAGGAGAAGAGCTAACAATGTCTTGCAGCAAGCATTGGCAACCTTTAGTTCCCAATTTGCTGCAGAGGCATTTATAGTGAGTAACCCCTTATGACATCATCCACCAGACTGGGACCACTTCACCCATGCTTCAGGCTGGCAGAATTCTGGCACCCTAAAGTTTGCCTGAGCTGGATATGGAGGTATTTTGAAAGTGCAGAGTAGATTTCTTAGGGACAGATGCCACTCAGTAGGAATCTGAGGTTGAGAATGAGCTACACCGAGGGAAAACTTGTTTCTGTTCTCTTTTCAAGTGATACGGTATGTTATGCTCTGTTTGGATATTTGCTATTACCAAGTACCCATTTGTGACAATTATGGGGTTTTGATTTACTCACTGATAGCTTTGTTCCTGTCATCTTACTCCGGTTGTTTCTCCTTTTCTCTTCTTCCTCCTTAGTATCTTTCTTTTCTTCCTAACCTTTCTCTTCTCACACTTTTTCTCCTGTTTATTCTGTTTTACTTCATTCCCTCCTTTTCTAGTAACTGTAGTCCATGTAAGTTCTTTAACCTTTATTATGCAGCCATGTATCAATATTTATTCATCAATTGTAACAAATGAACATCATTGACCCAAGATGTCAATCATCCCAGAACCTGTGTGCTGTGTGAGTACCATATGAAAACTCCTATATGTTTGTGACAGTTTGTCATATATGTCAGGTTAAAATGTCCACTAATTTAGTTAGATAGCAAAATACACATTGCTTTTTAAGATAGTTAGATGTATCTAACATTTAACTCTGTACATTTGTAATAAAGATAAATAATATTCAAATGATTGAGTCTCAGCTATTTGGGTGAGGGCCTTAAGAAGAAGAACTTGAGCCAGGACTGCAACAAGGCATTCTTGCTCAAGTTTTTACAGTGTTACCCTATGACATTTATCTTCTCAACTATAATATCAAACCTTTACTGAACCCCAAAGCGACCAAAAGAAAGAGGAGAGAGTGGGTCAGAAAGAAACGGAGAGAGCTGGGATAGTGACAAGAGAATTCTGATTTGTTAATTGACCCCCACATAAGCTTTTAACTCATTGTTCTCTGTGTGGTGGAAGAATCTGATATAAGACTAAATCTTGGAGGGTGATGATGAGTCCTAGTTGTGTTCCTTAAGGTCATAATTAGTCCTTCTTGAGATCTCAATCAAGCAATTATAATTATTTATTAAACACTTTTTATGTAACATCCTTAAAGATCATTATTCTTATGTTTTCAAAGTGCAATACAAATCAATAAAAAGTCTCACAGTTTGTAACATATCACAGAAGAATATCTTACTTTGGGGCTAGTTCAGTGAGACATCTTATCTCAAGGAAATGAGTCAGAGATTTTAAAATATAGAATGCACAGTATCTTCCTTTATCCTTACACATGCACTGCCATAAATAACCATACACACATATATACATACATACACTATGCTCCATTCTGCCAACACTGTATTAATTTGGGAACCACTGTAACTACAAGTATTTGATGCCCGTGCAGAGAAAAAGCAGTAGAATTGCAATCAATCTCTGACCTTATGCCTGGTGTTTTAATTAATCTTTCAATGTCACTTTCTAGCTCACACTGCCATGTCCAGGAGCCTGACCTACTCAGTTTTATCAGTAATGTTCATATATCTCCAAGCTTTTAGATTATTTATTAAAATGCAAATTTCTGGTTACTTTGGAGACTCACTTAGGTTATAATGATGTTTTGCTGGGGCAGACAGGTGAAAGAATGTTTTGCTGAAGCAGGCACAGGTTAAAGGATATTTTACTATAGCAAACACATGAAAGGATGCATGATGTTTAGAAGGAATATAAACATACTCCATGTACAGTGAGAGCTTGAACACTGGTTTGCCTTGCGCCACCTTGCTAGTCTTTGCTGATGGCACACATGCATTCATTCACCTTACATTTCGTTGCTGAGCTTAACTTGTGGTGACTTAATACTTCTTGTGAAATTTCTGCTACTTCTTGCAGCTTCCAAGAACACAGGCTGATTGGTAAGCCTGAAGTTTCTTCTGGATTGAACTGCCCTTGCTCATTGGTGTGTAGTGTCTGCCAAGTGAACTGGGGACTACAGCTGTTGATGTTCTCTAGTGGACTGGACTGAGCACAAATAAGATTGAAATTGCCCAAAAGAAATATTTCTAAATGGTTCCACTTCCCATGTATCCTAGTAACCTTCCCTTTTCACTGCCTCTGGTGGGTGGTAAGCTAGAGAGAAGGTTGAACACTTATTTAGGTAGATTGTGAGAAATATATGCCTACAATTTATCCCATTAGTGAGGGGCATTGTCAGGACTTTTACTGAGGGAAATTGTAGGGTTAGAGTGACCCTTGTTGTTGTGAACTTTACTCTCTTGTGCGTGTGTGGGGCTGTTATGTCAAGATGGCTGCAGTCTTGTAGAAGACACTTGTATTTACTTCTAGCCTTCTGTGCTTTCTGGTTCCACATATCCTGTCAAATGCTTGCCTGGGATTCAGGTACCTTGTACCATTTGTATTTTGACCTATGTGACTTGGATTGTTGGAGCATGTTATAGATATCTTTCACATTTGTATTTTGAGTTATCCTTGCATATACCTCCTGTCCTGTGAAATTATAAGTACCATGGACAATGAGAATTGCAGGTTTATAGTAAGTGTAAGGTTAGTAGTGGAACTACATATACAAAAAAACCAGAAAGGGTAAATGGCAAAGTTAGAAGGCCAACAGATTTGTTTGTCTATTCTGGAATTGTTGTACTTGAGCTGGCTTTAAACTCAAGGCAATTCTTCTGCTTCAACCTCCTATAAAGCTTGTTTGGAAATATCATAACAGGGGTTATTGTGTGTTAAATGTAATTTTCAGAGAAATTAAATAGTTTAACTCAGGAGTCAGAGTTGAAGATTGTCACATAAACACATAGGTAGGTATATGGAAGATTATGAGCTGCAAATGTTTGGCTAGATAGAAAGGATTGAAGTTTGAAACATGTTGGCTTACTTTCAACATTTGAGTTTTCATTTTTGGCCATGGTACTTGTAATTTCAGTGAAGGCTGAGGCAAAACCTAGCAGATCATGAGCTATTTTATGAGTAGAAGGTGCAAGGGTGAGGAGAAAAATGTGACAACTACTCTTACAAAGCCCTAAACACCTACGTGATTAGGATTCTCAGATTCTCACCAGGAGCTTCCTTGGGTCAAATACTTTTGTGCTTTGTCTACCAGTCTCATCTTTTCTTTATCTTCGATTGCATTTTCACTTCTCACTTTTCACTAATATTTGTTGCTACAGACATAAGTAGAATTTATTGTAAATGTCATGACCTGTTGGTCAGCAAACTACAGATACAAAATTGATGTTCAAAATTCTTGATTATGTATCTTTAATATATCTATACTATCTTGATTTCTCTTGGTAGATACTAAACACATCATTGTTTATTTAGTCAAAGAAGTCACTGTTGTTTTAATTCAGTTGTTTAAGCTGAAAGAACATTATCTAAGAGTTCCTTCTATTTTCCCATTTCCACAGCCATGACTGTATGTGTGCACATAATTTCCTAATAACATATGCATCAGGTGACTCATTGTAGCAGGGCATGTGCACTTTCTGTGTGTTTACTGTGAAAATAATTATTCTTGGAGACTTCATTTCTTGCTCCTACTACTATCAACATTACTGCCTAAGTTAGCTAACTGGTCTATTAGATAGAGAAATTTATGTATGTTTTCTTACATCTGACTATTCATACTTTTGACTGATTCAATAATGAGTATTCCAATTTTTTCGTATAACTGAGAATCACTAATAAGTCATTTGATCTAAAGTGGTTTGTCAAGTCTCAGGAATTTAATCACTTCACTATTAGTCTTAATAATATTTATGTACATTTAGAATCTGAAACAATACTTATTGATATATTGCCTACTTAGATTTTGTAAACAGATTCAGTTTTATTATTGTCTGCTACATGCCTCATAGGCCCTTCACAAACTGAAGATGTGTGGGATTTAAATATTTCACGATAGTACAAAACAATGGAAAGGGGAAAAAATCTACTGAGGCTTATATGTGTTTGCATTCAGGATCTTTCCCCTGAGACTGATTTAGATGGAGGACTAGCATGTCTAATTCATTGGGCACTTTGCGTTAGCTTCATAGGGGTTCACAGTGAATGGCTGTGTGGAAACCACTTACACCATGGAGCTCTTGCTTGATATTTCGTTTAAGAGGCTCCTGTGGATTTTGCTCCAATTTCCTTTCAGCTTCGCCAGTTTCCTTTTTATTGCTAAGCTACAAAGGAAAAAAAATGAGACAAAGGGGCAGAAACAAAGGCAGCCCACTTCACTGCACAAAGAAGTTGTTGGGGTTCATCTTTCGTGTGGTAAAGTTATTAAGGCGACCCTGTGAATGCTGATCTGCACAGGAGCACAGGGGGCCATCAATAGAAACAGTAGTAATTAGACTCGGCACTAAGAAGTACCAAGTAAGAAGGAACGTAATTTAGGCAAGAATTGGAGCCTAATGTTAACAGTAAGTGTTATTTCTGAAGCCTGTGCAGCTAGGGGTAGGGGTATTAGAGGAAACAGGGCCATGCAAATAGGCTCATCACGTAAAGGAAAAATGTATGCATCTCTCAACTGGAAACTTCCAACTCTATTTCTCCTTTGATGGCTTTCAGTAACTTCAGTTCCAAACTTTGTCTCTTTTGTAGGTCATTTCTTTTTTGGGTCTTGGTCACTCATTCAAATTGTTAGAAACACAGAAGTATCTTGAGCACATCTTTCCTTTGTTTCAGTTCTTTTCCCAATATTTATTGTCTCTGCTATACAGGATGGAATTATTCTAAATTTGGACAATTAACTTCCTAATACTTTAAAAATCCTTTGTTTTCCTTCCAGCAAACTTAATAAGGCTCAGAAAACAATTAAAAAATATTATATTTAATAATGGTGTACATGGGCATGGGGTTTACTACAGTCAATGAGTATAGTACTTTCAGAGACCAGGAGTGGGTGTCAAATCCACATGGAATAAGAGTTACAGGCAGTTGTGACCTGCCTTTCCACAGGTGCTGGGAACTGATCTTGCATCCAATGGGAGAATGTATTAGAGAATTTTAAGCACAAAGTCATAAATCTAGTCCCGACAATTCTAGTTTTTAAGACAGTGAAAGAGTCTATTGTTCCAGCATCCTATGTGGTCAACACAATGTAAACCTTTCATTGGGAACAAGAGGCATGAAAGTCATGAGTCCTAGGCTACCTGCTATGATGTAGTAGTATTTAAGGCCAGCCTCACCTACATGGGAAGCTGTCTCTATTAATCACCTCCCTTTCCACCAAAACATCCACTGAATATCCACATTTTTCCCAAGAAAACTAAATATCTGACCTGAATGCACAAAATGGCATGCAAAATGATCTGTCTACAGGATTTCCAGACTTTAAAACTGAATGAAAACTTTCTTCTCTCAGAAGAGATAGTGACACACACATTTAAGTTGTGTTGGGTATTTACTAACATCAGCTGTGGGACATGAGCAAAGGTAATTGAAACTGACAAGGCATCTCGACTTTTACCCTGTTGTAGAAAAGCTTTTCCATTCATCATTTTGTGAAATTTCCCACACTTCCAGGTACATGATACGTTGCTTTATGGCTTCTGCTTTTCAGTCTCTTCCCGTCATTTTTCATCTGTCTATCCAGGAGTTCATGATCTACCTTGTGCCTTTAACTTTTCAAATGTTACAACCTAAAGAATTTCTTCACTTTGCCATTTAATACCTTGACAGGTACTTTTTATTTATGGTTATTCAGTGTCAGCTTTTGCTCAGATCTCAAGCAGACCTGGAATCCACCCACCATCATGTCCCATAGAGTAATTCTACTTGATATTTGAATTTTTCTTTAAGTTCCTTCTCAAAAATATAAATCTAAAGTGGAGCTCAGGACTCACATGCTTTGGTAATTCCAGTATCAAGCACCATGTCACAGTATCAGGTAAAGGTGAATTTCCACAGCACCTTTAAGCTCATTGTAAAGAAGTATGTATAAATTTTTAAATATCTTTTGAGATTATGATTTTATTATATTATTTCTTCATTCCCTACCCTTTCTTATAACTATCCCACCTACTTTCCTAACACAGTTTCAAATTTGTGGTCTCTTTTTATCACTAAATTTTTTATTGCACACACATGTATGTGTGTATATATAATTGTTTATACAACACATATATACAAACACACATATATATTTATAAACTATGAGACCTGTATGTTTGTTTTCAGGGCTGACAATTTGGCCCTGGATAAGCAATTGGTATAATTTGTTGTCTGGTATATCAGTTGTTCAGGAATATTCATACCCACTCTTGTCATAAACATTACAGATGTCAACAATATAAGAAGCAGATATCACATTCCAATCTCTGCTTTGACATCTGATTCCATAATGGTCAGTGTTGAAAGGATCTAAGAAGTCAGTGTCATTTTTTTGCAATCAAACTACACTAGGAACATCTTTGTATGCTTAGTACATACTCATGTGTGAGCCTAAGATATGTGTATCCTGTTTTGTCCAGTTAATCTTTCTCTTACATGGCAAGAGTCAGATTCAAATGCTATACCTAGAAGTAAGTAGGGACTTATTATGATGGTACAGGATGCAATAGATGTTAACTTTTCCCCACTGATTTCTAGGTGTTTCATGTATTGACTGTGATGGAGACTTCTGAGCCCCTCGAGTGCAAGCCTAGTGTAGGAATGAACTGTGGATCCTGGCATCAGTTGCAAAGCAGCCTCCAGGATGGTCTAGAGAACATGACAGGAAAACAATTTGGTTTCTTATTAGAAGAACCGTATCCATTGGATTTATATTGTTTAATTTAATCTTATTTATTTATTTTTAAGTATATGTGGGTAACCATCCTGCTTTTATGTCAGTGTAGCATTTGCATTCCCAATGCCCACATAGGCAAGAAAAGAGCACTGGTTCCTCTTGAACTGGAGTTACAGATGGCTGTGAGCTGCCACATGTAGGACATGCCACACACATATGTAGCAGATGTGTAGCTTGATGTTCATGCTGGTCCCCAAAAACCATAATTATTAACCTGGGGCCTCTGGAATAGCAATGTGTGCTGTTAACCACTGAGACATCTCTCTTGTCCATTGATATTGTTTAATAGAAATATAGAGAGGCCTTGTGTTTTATTACAACAGCTGAAGAAGATAAGGTAGATAATACATAGCAAACATTATCATTGAATCCAGGGTCATATAGTTTAAGCCAAAACAGATTTCTAACAATGGTACTATCCAGATTAAACAGGCTCATGATCTTTGTAAGTTCAACCTAAAAACTACAGAAAAACTTTAGTCTAATGGGATTTACATTTAAACACCAACTCACCATTCCAACGTATGCGGAGATCAAATTACAGAGAAATCTTGAAAAGTGTCAGTAATTACAGTCTACTCACATTATAGAACATTTTTAATTGGCTTGCTGAGATTCTTATTAAGAATGTAAGGTTCCATACGTGTACCAATCAGTCTTCTTGATATAGCACTTAATAGGTGTCTAGCTCAGAAGCAGAAGCCCAAGGCAGGACAATAGTAATCTGCCTCATCAATATTATGTCAACCAAACAGCTAGATGAAATTCAATTAGTGGCATACTGTGAGTCATTTGGGCCTATGATATGCCTGTGCCTAACTTAATGGCTTATTGTGTGAGAAATAAAAGGAGCCTTCTGAAGCCTTGCCTTTGTGGTACAGAGGTTCCGTATTTGTTTTGTTGCGGAATTAGTGTTTTTAAGAGACTCACCCATGGTTATTTCCTCCTTTTAAAAGTTGTTCATGAAAGTAAATATTTTAATCAAAAGTTAAAAATGTAAGTCTACTGTTCTATCCTAAGTTGCTTAGCCAATCACTCCCATCTCTATTCCTCACCATCATTTTTTCAGGTTTTGTGTACAGTCTAGCATGCTTGAAATAAGTATTGACAGTACTAATTTCCCCCTCATCTTATTTAAGGTTTTTTTTAATTGGTTATTTTATTTATTTACATTTCAAATGTTATCCCACTTCCCAGTTTCCCATCTTCAAATCCCCACATGTTCCCCTTCCCCCGTGTTTCTATGAGGGTGCTCCCCCACCTACCAACTCCAGTCCCAACACCTAAAATTTCCCTACACTGGGGCATCGAGCCTTCACTGGACCAAGACACTTCCCTCACATTGATGCCTGACAAGGCCATCCTCTGCTACATATGCAGCTGGAATCATGGGTGCATCCATGTGTATTCTTTGTTTGATGGTTTAGTCCCTGGGAGCTCTGGAGGGGGGGAAGGGTCTGGTTGGTTGATGCTGTTGTTTTTCCTATGGGATTACAAACCCCTTCTGCTACTTCAGTTCTTCCCTTAACTCCTCCATTGGGGACCCCATGGTTGGCTGTGAGCATCCACATCTGATAGAGTTCTATCAGCCACTTATCTCCTTTTTTATGCATATACTGTACCTGGACACAGAAAGCTTTCAAGTGTAAATGATGTAAATCATTTCTTTTCCAGGAGAATCTTCTATGTTTTAATATTTTCCATAGCCAGAGATTGCCTTTGTGCTCTTCAAATTGCCCTTCACTGTGACAAATGACTGAGGGAAAACAACATAAAATGAAAAATAATTTGGTTTGCAGGCTCAGAGGTCTCCTAACAATGTTCACCTGTTTCATCGTTATGCTTTCCTGATGAGACAGAATATATTAGTGGCCAGAGTGTGTGCAGGAAGGGATGCTCACGTCATTACAGTCAGGAAGCATACAGTGTTATGCAAAAAGGAATGGGACCAAGTCATATCCTTCAAAGGCACACTGTTGGAATGCCCTTTATTTCAAGAAGGCCTCAACTTCCACAGACCTAGAAGTATTTGATCCATTCAAGTTGTAGATTCATCACTACATTATAATAATCTTTAGAAAGGAGCCACCTGACCTAAGGCTCTCTGGAGAGCCTGCAAAGGCACACTAAAGAAAACCATAATTATGAATCATGTAGATGTATCTCAAACTCAAGCTGATAATGCTAACACTGTTCAGGTTTCACTGGAGGCATCCTTTTGATCACTACAGGGAATACATCATTTCCCAGTGCCAGTAGGAGAGTGGGAAAGCATCTTTGTTAACTGGTACTTAGCAACACAGATGTACTAATTGGACCAACTGGTACCACCCATTAAAATTCCTTCTCATGAGCTCACTGAAGAGCTTAGAATTCTCAGAAGGGGAAATAAAATTGGCGTCAGAGGTTGAGGGATGGATGGATGGGTGGAGGAAGAGAGGGAGGAGAGAGGATGGGAGAGGAGGTTGAAAAATGAGGGGAGGGATCAGATGCAGGGAGAACAGGGAGAAGAGAACAGAAATCTGCTGCGAGCTGGAGATGTGTGCGTGTGGTGGTGGTGGTGCCACCTACATGACTTGCCAGTGGAGGCAGGTCCCAGGGAGTCTATAGGAGTGACTTTACCTGAGACTA
Organism: Rhabdomys pumilio; assembly: GCA_030674055.1. Classification (NCBI taxonomy): domain Eukaryota; kingdom Metazoa; phylum Chordata; class Mammalia; order Rodentia; family Muridae; genus Rhabdomys; species Rhabdomys pumilio. Next base: position 35,346,394 of record JANHMN010000017.1, read on the forward strand.
CAAGCAATAGGGGATATGGAGCCATTAGTAGCCACCTCCTTTAGCAAGTCCAGTGGAGAGAATAAGGACAGCAACCCACCCACTAAACCTTTAACTGAAAATGTGTCCTGCTTCCAAGATGTGCAGGGATAGATCAGAGACATAGGGAATGGTCATCCAATGACTGGCCCAAATTGAGATCCATCCCATGGGCAAGAACCAATCCTGGTCACTATTAATGACATTCTGTTAAGTTTGCAGACAGAATCCCAGCATAACCAACAGCTTCCAAAACAGATGAAGAGACCCACAGCCAAACATTAGATGGAGCTCAAGGGAGTCTTGGGGGAAGGATTGAGAGACCTGAAGAGGATAAGGACTCCAAAAGAAGAACAAGAGAGTGAACTAACCTGGACTTTTGGGGGCTTTCAGAGACTGAACCACCAACTAAAGAGCAAGCATGGATGGGACCTAGACCTCCCATACCTATGCAGCAGACATGTAGCTTAATGTTGATGCCAGTCCCCCAACAACTGGAGTAAGGGTTGTCCTTGAACTTGTTGCCTGCCTGTGGATCTCATTCCCTGAACTGGGTTAACTTGTCTGGCCTCAGTTAAAGAGAGTACCCTTAGTCCTGAGGAGACTGATCTGTGGAGGTTGGGGGAACTCTTCCTTCTCAGAGGAAGGGGGAGAATGAGAGGAGGAGCTGAGGTGGGGGGGGGCTGGGAGGAGAAAGGTTGCTGATATTGGGATATAAAGTTAATAAATAAAGTAATTAAAAAGATTATCTTGTTTTTATTCCTCTCCATTTCTTCCTTCTGTCCTCTCCTCCCTCACCTTCAGAAGAGGGGACAGAAATAGTGTAAGTCTGAGAGAAAGGAAGAAAGTACTGAAAAATAACTTCATGATATGATATAGCTTCTGTACTTGTCAAGTCATTGCAGTTGTAGTTAATTGACAAGCCCAGCACAAGACTGGGATAACCAATGTTACATAGCAGGCTGGGTGGGCCCCACATCTCCCGGAGGGGCTTTTAGAGTTAATAGTGACTTGGCGAAGAGGTATCATCAGTGTTATGTTTTATGGGAGATTTCAGATTGGTATAGCTAACACATGGCAAAAATAACCATACAATGTTATTTTTCAATTTATGGATTTTATCATCCATATTTTCTATTCATGGTTTTGCATTATTTCATTTATTAGAACTTCAATAATGGTGAGTGGTAAGGGAAACAGATTTTTTTCTCCTTATTTATGTCTAACAAGTACCTTTTCCTTCTTTTCTCAGAATCTTATTACTACTTTTGATATTGTCTGTGAATTTAATATATAGTCTTGGTCTTTAAGTATTCTTTCTTTTCCCCCCTTAGGATCTAAATGAAAGCATGTTAGTGATAAGATATTGGCATCTACTCATATCATACTTTTTACATTTTCTTGTTGAGTCTACCATTATTAGAATATATTTGATTACTTGGTTGAATCTCAAGTCAGTGAAATAAAATTTTCAATGTTATTCTAAGCCTGCTATTTTAATATTTTGCTATGGTGTCTTTGTCCACTTTGAAGTTCATTTTGTCATTACTGCTTTATAACTTTATAATATAAGCAGTTGTGCTGATTTCTGCCTCTGTGCATTTACACCTACTCCCCCCGCCCACGCAGTCACCTATACACTGAGGAACCATTTTATTTTTCAGTGTCCAGAATTTGATTTTTGGAATTCTAAATGTTTTCTGTTTATTTATATAATTTATATTCTGTTTCAGGTTGCTGTCATTTACATCATCTCTTTTGTAATAGTCTTACTATACAGCATATTGAGTGGTTTAACATTAGGACTTTATTGAGATGACAAATTTCTCATCAATTTATATACGCTTTATTTTTGCTTTTTGAATTTCAAGCATAGCCAAGATAGGTTTAAAACTCAAGGCCTAGAACTGATTGGCCTTGAAATCCCCCCAATTCCCTTGCCTCAGTTTCTAGAATGCTAGGGTTACATGTTTGAGCTATCATGATGGCTTACAATGCCTATGCCATATGACTAGATATGTATCTGATTAATAACTGAATAAAAAATTGATAAATATTTTGACTTATTGTCCTTATGGTCCCACCACTGTTTATTTTGTTTTTATTTCTTTGCTTCCTTTTCTTTAGTTTTTTTTTTATGTTGGAGAACATACAATATTTTTATTATATTGAAGATACATTTGTATTCCACTTTTGTTTCTTGAGAATTTAGTATTTTTGTACAATGAAATATGATCAACATATGATCAAACATGCCTCATTTTCTCCCTCCAATCTCATACAACATATCCTTCTCCATACATCATGTCTTCTGTCTATGTGTGTATGTTGACACATTGAGTCCAAGTTTTTGTTCTATTCTTTATTTAAACATGGCTCTTATAGCAATCTAAAATCTCTCATCTTTCAGTAAGTTTCTTTAACCTACTTACACAGAGTTTTACTTGTTTTTTTCATTTTTTTGTCTAAGGCATGTGAACACTTTAATTTTAATTTCTGATTCTCCAAAACTAGCAGAGCAAAGGCACCACATCTGTAATGAAGTCTTGAGTTTCAGAATCAGACAAGCCTGTCCTTTGTGACAGCTTGAACATTGATATTTCCATGTGCACAGTGCTGTGTTTTAGGCTCCTTGTCTCTCTGAAGTCATGAAAGTTTAGACATTATGAGTGGTACGGAGATAAGATTGTAGTCTGAGCTATCATTGGAAGATCTGGGCATGGTTCCAGAGTCCCAGAGTGCTTCCTGTTAAATTCTTCCTATTTTCATCTCTCTTCTCACTCTCCCTCTTCATTCTTGAAAAGAAAATCAGCAGGATTTTATCTCCTAATTCCAATTTCTCAAGTCAGTAACTCTCTCCAGTAAATCTTGTGTGCATTTTAACCAACGTCTACATTTTTAGTTTTATTGCAATCTTTCTGATCTCACTTAGATGCTTTCTCATCTCTGTATATTGACTTTATGTCTCATCTTGTTTTGTTTTGTTTCCAAGTTGGGCTGTCCTTTCTTCATATCATGGTCTCATTGAATAACTTCCTGAAATTGATTTAATATGGCATTTTCCTTGCATCTGTAGTAAATTGTTTTGTAGTGTCTTCTTCTTTTCAAGATGATGTATGTTTCCTTTTCTCTTCTAGGATTTTCCATAAAGGCTTTATTGATGCTATGGCCTTCAACTAATACCACCTGTGTCTTGATAGATAAAACCACACCTTATAACCACCATATAAATGAATATTGGCTGGGCTGCTATTCAAGGAGAGAATGAATAGGATGGAGAGAATTTCCCTAAGTAAGATCCAATTAGAGCATGTGAACTTCAGCAGAAGGTGCCCCTTTGAGTCAGGGAAAATATAAATTTTCCATGTGAGCCCAGTTCAGAAGTAGTGACCCACAAAACTGAAAGCTAAGTTAACATTTTTTGTTTTGTAGTATTTTGTGACATGGCCCTAGGTAAATAACAAATCAAGCATAAGGTAGCTCAGTATCCTGAGGTTTTGCTTGGAGGCTTTTCCATTGTCTTATTGCTATATCATCCACCACATGATCAGTATGTACTTGGTAAAGCGATACTTTTATCTATTAAGACACAAATAGTATAAATGAAGACCATACCAATAATAAAGCTTTCATGAAAAAATCTTAAAGAAAAGAACTATGATATTTAATATATAACATATCTCTATTGCCAGAGAAAAGCTTTTAGTGAAATACTGAAGTTCTCATGCTCTAATTGGATCTTACTTAGAGCAATTCTCTCCATCCTATTCATTCTCTCCTGGAATAGCAGCCTAACCAATATTCATTTATATGGTGGTTATTAAGGATTAAAGAAAACAGTTCTTAGTCCTAAATGGGACATTTATATCAACCTTTTCTGGAGTCAAAACACCACCACAGTAAGAGGGACAGAAATAGTGTAAGAGTGAGAGATCAGAGAGAAGTACTAAAAAATACCTTCAGGACATGGCATGGCTGTTGCTCCTACCAAGGCACTACAACTGTAGTTATGTTCCCACATCCCTCACAAGACTGGGGTAATCTATGTTTCCTTGCAGGTTGGGGTGGGTCCCACTTCTCCCTGAGGGACTAATTAATGATAAATGTGGTTAACAGAAAAGTTGTGCATACTTCAACATATAACTTCCTATTTATGCTCATGATTGTAATCTTAATTAAGTCCAGCGGTTCCTAAACATGACAAAACAAAATGAAAAGCAGAAACAAAAAGCAGAAACAAAAAGCAGAAACAAATAATAATAAAGAAGACATGTCGTTAGATGGGGAGGTGCTTATTGGGAACAAGAAAGTTTCCTGAAATAAAGAAGATTGTTGAAAGTTCAAACCATCCAAATTTCATGACATACATGTATAAAACTGTCATAGAATAAGCAAGTTTTTAAAAAGACGTGAGAGCCTATGGCTCTTCTTGAGGTTTAGCTTCTTGTCCTATTGTCAAGACTATTCTGTAGCAAAAGCAAGTCCCAAGGATATCTGTAGACAAGGGGCAGAGTGACAGGATTCCTTCTTGACTTAGAAGTCAAGGCTTAGAATATGAACAGAGGCCACAGACAAAGGGCATTTCACAACTAAGATGTAAGTATAGAAAAACTAGTAGAAATAGTTTTTAGTTATTTGTTGTTGAAAAATAAAACAAAACAAAAATACCTTTCTCAGTTCAGATTTCCAAATCTGAACCCAGATCTCTAGTGCAACTTGTATTTTTGTACGCTTTATGAATCTATTAATTGATGTCAAAGACTGAAGTCTTGTATTATTTATAGTCACAAAAATGTCATTGTGAATATTTTCAGTACCTACTTCTTCTCATGCGTGTATATACTACAGAAGACGTCCAAGTGTGCATAGCAAATGGAAAGATTGAAACAAAAGAAATATTGATACAACCAGTTTGAGTCAACCTTGGATCGTTAGGCCTTGATTACTACTATAGCCTGCTTTTTTTTTTTTTTTTTGATCCTTCTGAAATAAGTATGTTGAGCTGCTGTTAACTGATCTTGACCTTAAATCAAGTTTCTTGGCTAACTCCTGAACTTAACGTTTAAAATTCACACGTTTCATAGAGAAATTCTAGAGCATGTTCAGAGCTTAGTATTCCTCAACAAGCTTAGGTCCAGATGACAGTCAGAAATTTATAAAGAAAATCTGCATGAGAAACAACAAATAATTTATTTCACAATCCTAAGAGAAAAGACCAATATATTGAAATTATTCAAAACAAATTTTCTTCACCTTTGTTATGACATTTAGATGTCAACAGACTTGTCTGACAATGGATTTCACATTTTAAAATGCCACACTGAAGATTTAAGGCATTTCTATACAAAGTGTTTAGAACAGGGTTTGGCTCATAAGAAGGCATTTACCAAAAACCTACTTGTTATTCTCAGTGCAGCTTTGGTTGAGATTCCCTGTAGATAGCACAGTCAATTTTAATTCAATTCTCTTGATTTTCTTCCTTCTCTGTTGTTTTCCTTGTTAGTTATTTTAAGCCACCTAGTTTCGAGTAGATATAGGTTTTACTCTCAGGTATTTATGGGGCCTTTGTAAAATGAAATTGTGGCATGAAATCGTCTATTTTTCCCAGATGCTATAAACATGCAGACTTTTTGAGTGTTTATATCTTATCTAGAGAACCGCTACTATGGAAGTAGTAAAATACTAAGATAATGAGCTACACTAGCTATTTCATTTCTAATTTTATGTATCAAAATTACAAGTTTATGGCATCCAGGTATGAAATATACAATTAATTTATTAGTGATTGCGTGTCTTAATTAAGAGATGAGTACGTCCCGGTCAGTGTTAGCTCAAAAAAAAAAAAAAAAAAACCATCTAAACAATTGATGTTAAGTGTGATGAGAAGTGGTGGATATTTCTCTTGAAAAGCAATAGGACATCTTTTAGATTACACAAACACGACCATCACAAAATCAGTGATTTCAGCGGAATTGTGACAAAAATCACGTTCCTCAGAAGACTCGTCTTCAGCAGAACTACTGTCCTAATTCCTCCATTTCATTTTTTTTTTGTTTGTTTGTTTAATTTTATTTTTGAGATTGGGTATCATGAAGTTCAGGCTGACCTTTGAACTCCCTGCACAGTTGGGGTTGGCTTTGAACTCCCAATCATCTTGTTTCTAACTCTTAGGTGCAGGTATTAAATGTGAGCATCACTACACCAACATGTAAAAAGTAGTTTGAGAATGAATTACTGAATGCGTCCTGACTGAAGATCTTGTATGTCAAGTCAGTCAAGGATAAGTATAATAAAAAGCCATTGTCTCGCTTTACGTATGTGGTGCTTAGATTTTTGGAAGCTTTGCTTTTTCTGAACCACATTGGTGCATTCCTTAATGACCTGGACTTCTACAGTCACACCTGTAACGTTAGCCATCCTTCTCTGAGGATATGTGGTAATCCAAAGGCTAGAGCATTCAATAAGAATCCATTGAATTAAGTACAGTGTTTTGTGAAGAGAGCAGCAAAAGAAAGGCAAAGTGCCACAGAGAAAGCCATAATAACACAGTGGCCACTGAAATTATGGCTGAAATTCTCGACATTTGTTTTAAACAAAAGTTTCTTAATGGTCTGGGAATTCTGTTGAGGAAAGCAAGAAAAGAAAAGATGGACATCTTCACGTGTTGCCTGACTCAGGCATTCAGTTTTCAAACTAATTATCTAGGATATGCTCTTGGGGCCAAGACAAATGAGGTGCTGTTTTATACATGTAGCATATTAAATATAGGAAAAATAAAGATACTTAGTCAAGTGCACAGATTTTTTTTAATATCTCAATGAAATTTATTTATCCTATATTTTATTTTTTGAGAGAAAATGGTGCATGAAATTAACATCACCATCCAATACTCAGGGAGATTGAAAATGTTCCATCATAACAGGACCACTCTTCCCATGAGCAACAACATATGACTGAAGCAGCTGAGAAATCTTCCCCATTCACTGAAAGCTGATCCCCAAGTGGTCTCTGTATCCCTTGCTCTTATTCTGTTACCTCTGCCCCCACATGCTCACTAATTCTGTTTCTCCTATGTCTTCCGTTTCTATCCCTGTGTTTTGTCACACATGACCAGTTTCTCTTTCATCATTCATTCCAATCACTACCATGAAGCCTTATGCTTTTTCTCTTATATGCTGCCTCACAGCAGCTTAGATGGCAGCAGAGGAAAATTCAATGTGAGAAATAAAACTGTTATCACACAGGGAGTTTATGCCGACAGCAAATGAACTGGAACTGGAAAGACCTCAGAAATGTATACTCAATGTGAAGAAAGAATTAAGATATTTGACTAAAACTATGGTGTCCATTTCATTTTTTTTCATTTTATTTTTTGTTATTTATTTATTTATTTATATTTCAGATGTTATCCCCTTTCCCCATCCCCTCTTCCCCCATCCACACCTATTCCATCCCTCCTCCTCCTGCTTCTATGAGTGTGTTCCCTGACCAACCCACCCACTCCCACCTCTCTACCCTCGAGTTCCCCCTTACTGGGACATACAGCCTTCATGGGACCATGGACCTCCTCTCCCACTGATGCCCGACAAGGCCATCCTCCACTACATATACAGCTGGAGCCATGGGTCCCTCACCATGTGCTTCCAGCCTGGTAGTTTCTAAATCAGGGTCTACCCTGAGAGCTCTGGTTGGTTGGTATTGTTTCTCTCCCCACGGGGCTGCAAACACCTTCAGCTCCTTCAGTCTTCTCTCTAACTCCTCCACTGGGAACCCCATCATCAGTTCAATGGTTAGCTGCAAGCGTCCACCTCTGTATATGCCAGGCTCTGGCAGAGACTCTAAGGAGACAGCTAGATCAGGCTCCTGTCAGCATGTACTTCCTGGTATTCATAACAGTGTCTGCCTTTGGTGACTGCACATGAGATGGATACTCAGGTGGGGCAGTCTCTGGATGGCACCTCCTTTAGTTTCTGTTCCACAATTTGTCTCTATATTTGCTCCATATTTATGAGTATTTTGTTACTCCTTCTAAGAAGGACCAAAATGTCCACACTTTGGTCTTCCTTTTTCATGAGCATATTTTTGACAGAAATACAAAATCAGACATTAGAAAAAGAAGACTCAAACAAAAGAAGGCACACACACACACACACACACACACACACACACACACACACAAACATACACAATTCATTACAAACATGACAATAGTTCATCCTTAGTTATAATTCAACATATTCACCCTTATATACCTGACTGTCAAGATAAGACAGGCTGGAGAAGTTCAAGAACCTCATGTTTTTTCATCTATGGACCATGAATGGATTTAAACTAAAGACTAGTCATTGCAATGTTGCTTTATTTCCATTATTGCTAATATTGATTTTGTATTTAAAAGCACATATTCTTATCTACAAGACTATTTTAAAGACACACATATGTGTATAGGCAAATAGATATAACTTAATATTTATTTGAACAGTTACTTCATTCTTCTTAGTCAAAAATCAGCAATTAGCTAATCAATTACCATAGAAGAAAAAAGTGTTATTGTATATCTTTAAATATATTATTAGGTTGCCATTAAATATAGTAATAGACATGATGGCTAAATGTGAACAGAAAAAGACAGAATGATGTTTATAGTGTATTTACTTTTCAAGTTATTGGGTAATATTCATATAAGCTATGATATACCTAAATAATTAACTTTAGGAATGGCATATAAAAATTCTGGCAAATTATGGTCTGTAGAGTTTTTGGGTAGGAGAGAAGAATAACTTAATGCATAGTCAGTTAAGCATTTTATGTGTGTTATATTCATAATAATGAATTGCTAGGTAAGTAACATTTGAAAATGTACCATAGAGGAAGGGAAAAGAGTTAGAAGGCTTCCACAGTGCTTGATGAACGGCATTAATATAGTAGAATAGGAAGAAACAGAAACTAAATGGTCTATGTGCAAGCATACAATGGTGTCTTCTACTTGCTGGTGAGTAGAAATTTTGTGATGTGGTACAAAATAACTAAGAATAGCTATGGTGTTCTGATCCAGACCCAAGAACCAAAATAAATGAAGACATTGCATACAACTAGGGCTAGTAAACATGGGACATTTTGACTTCTCTACTGTCCATCACTTAAGCTGATGTGCTCACACTCAGATGTTCCAGATGTGAGTTTCTTTGCTTTGGATAAAAAGAAACTGTTAAATATTGACATTCCCAAGGCAATAGCTATGCTTCTCAAAAGAAATTTATGTTTTAGGAATAACAACAACAAAAGCAAGTGCATTTTGAACTACTAATACATTATCTTTTGACTTAGAAAAAATATGGTTTCTGTTGTGAAGAATCTTTACTACAGATTGATTAATGGTTTAAAACAACAAAATTTTAGATTCAACTAGGCCAAGAAAATGTGATGTGGTGAGGCTCAGATATAGCTCTTGTTGTGAAGAGGTGATCTCAGAGCCTTTGGAAAATTCCACTAGGCCCCCTCCTTTCCCAGAAGGGAGAAGTCCTTAGAGCATGTGAGCATCACTCCCCTCTGGAAAGGAGAAGCTGAATGAAGTCCCTCAGAAGACCACATTGGATAGTGGGCAACCGGTGGCCACCAGTAGATAAGGAAAGTTCCAGAGCAGTAGACACATTCCTCAGAGCTGTTTAAAAGTCACACTGTTCTGCCAAACATATTGTGCCTAGTTGCTATTCTTCTATTATGCCCGTGGAAGCTGTATGAAAGCTTGCTGAACAAGGTGCCCTGCTCACCTCTCTTTTTGGATGTAGAATGACCCCAGCATGCTGAAACAATGAACTCCTTTTGCTTTTGCATTTATCTCTTCATCTCTGTATGATTCACTCATGGAGTCCCAGTAGCTAAGACTCATTAGAGTCTTTCAGTTGAAGGTGCTACAAATTAGTAGTGTGAGCCAGAGAAGTTTACTGCTTGTGATACTTAGTGTTCATTGTCAATTTGACAAAATCTAGACTCACGTGAGAGAAGGGACTACAGAATTATTCCAGAAGATTGTGGTAAAAGATATTAAATAAAATCTCCATGCAGGGTTTTTTACCCACCTTAGAGCCTTAGCCCATGGTGGTGCTCTCCCTCCTGTACGTTCTTCTTCCATGCTATGGTGGCTTCCTTTTCTCTCTCCTTTTCCTCGTGGTCTCCTCTCTCCAAGCCTGTGCAAACTCAACCCCAGCTGTCTCTCATCTGACCAGTCATTGACTGCCAGCATCTTGGCATCTTTCTTTATTCACCAATCAGAATTAACTTAGGGGCAGGGTCCCAGAGGCAGTCTCCAGATCTTGGAGACCAGCATTTAGCATTACAATAAACAGTAAAAGACAAAACCTTAACAGGAGATGCTGGATTGTTTAAAAATGCATAAATCAGGCTGGCCACTAGCAGGTATGTATTCACTGCTGCCTTCTGACTGCTGGAGTAATGTGACCTGCTCTACCAAGTGTTTTGCTGCTGTAAACTCTCATGCAGTGATTAGCTGTGTCTTCAACCATGTGATATAACCTCTTTCTCTCCCACCTTGCTTTTGTCCTTGTATTTGGTCACAGCATCAGTGAAAAAAAATTGTGCTGAGAAGTGAGGCTACTGACATGATCAACCTGACCCTGTGATTAGTTTTAGAAATAGTTTCCTGGCTGGAATGTGGAAGAACTAGGTAATTCAGGTTAGCAAAACCATTAAACACCCACAGTAGCATGTAGTGGGAAAGTTTGGTAAAACTTTAGGAGACTTTCATCCTGACAGAACAGATGATGGGTAGGTATGTTCTTTGTTTGTTGAAGACTGACGTGAAGACCCTTTGAAGCACATTAATGTTAACGTTTTGTTTGTTGTTGTATTTTGTTTGTTGTTGTGTTTTGTTTGTTGTTGTGTTTTGTTTGTTGTTGTGTTTTGTTTTTGTTTCTTCTCTTTATGTGAAGACTTTCACTAGTTCTTGTAAGATAATGCATTTTAAGATTGCTCTGGAAAACTGGTTGCATTTGGATGGCTTTATTACACGTAATTTCTTTAAACTGAAAGCTTACTGAACTTATCAGCTCACTGAGGGGTTTGACTTTTGCTCACCATCATAACATGCTATTTTCAATGAGAGATAATATGAATCTTCTTTTCCTGTTTGGATAACTTTTTTTAAAATTTTGTCCTTTTTCTTCTCCTTTTATTCCCCTGTCTATGACTTGGACCACTGTACTGAATATTAATAGCAGAAATGGACATTCAGGTTTATTTTTTCTTTTGTATTTTTGTATTACATCTTCTCATCGTTTACTATGAGATCACCTATGAGCATGTCATTCATAACCTCTGTCATGTTCATTGTTTCTTAGGTCACTGTTTCGTGAGTGCATATTAAACCTTATTAAGTAATTCCCTGTATCTATTGGTATAAACCAACACTCACTGTTACTTACTTGGTTGATATAATATTCTATAGTTACTTATTTTTCTGACACACTAGCTACTGTAGTTTTATTGATATATAAACTCACCTAGTATGATTATTCACAGGTCTTTGAGCATTTTTTTTTCAAATATCATTCTGGAATTCAATAAGAATTCTCTTCTTTCCATTTGTTAGATTTTTGATCAAATTTATGATAAAGGAACACTTTATCATTTTGCATAAAGCTATAAGCCTCACTACCTCCAGTTATATTCTGGAATTGCTACCTTGTCTTTAATGAATTTTACTTGAGCTGTCTATAGCGAACAGAGCATGCGCAGTAGCTCTGACTAGTAGACTGCCTAGAATCACTGCTGTAGCCTGGGGATCAAAATAGAACCTCATCATCATACATACTCATCCTCATTTTCTTAACTGAGGAAAAGATGAAATGATGGAACACATGTATATCTATTTAAAAATGACTTGGAAATCAGTAACTGGAACAGAGATGTTTTGCTACTGTTTGCTTCCAGGATTGCATCTCCAAACGATTGATGCTATCTACAGCATCTCACCAAGTCTCCATCATCACTCTTGCAGTACTCAAATCTTTGCCCTGAAAACTGGCAATTACTAATGGGATTAAAAAAATATATCTATTTCTATTTCCTTCAATTTCACACTGCTCTCTTTGGAAAAATATAGACATGTATAAATGGGAAGCCTCTTCTTTAGTTTAAATGAACCTCCCTATACAACCCGTGAAATAAAATTAATTATAATAACTTATGCTAACTCATGTTTTAAATTTAAATTTTAGTGATTTTCCCCTTGACACACTAGTTATTTAGATTTAAATTTAGTGTATGAGTGATGTTGTGCACAAAGTCTATACATGGAGACATCAAGACATGGTCATTTTAATTAAAAAACCTTTTCATATTTAATTTGAATTGTCTGCAGTAGATAGAATCAGAACTAACTAAAAATACACATTAATCTTCTTTGTTCAAAGCTTATTGCCCTAATAGATATTTCAATTGCATTACTGCTAATATTTAATGAACTATAGCGTCTTATCTTCTCATAAAACATTGCCTTTGAAAATGTCTTTTCTAGGATAGTCAGTACAGAAACTATTTTCCTTCAGAATATTTAAGGTTACCTTGCTTCACTTTGTTAGATACTCCTTGAATTTGTTTTGTATGAACTATGGTTGATGGTTTGATTACTAGGCTGATCGTCTCTCCTTGGTGAAGTGCTAAGTCTCCAAGAATACCTAACTAAGCATTTTTATAAATGAAATTATGTACCCCTTGGGGCCTTCTGGAATCAGATATAGGTCAAATGTATCTCAGAAAGATATATTCTCCTTTATCATTTATTTCCATAAATAAGTTACAACATATAAACTCTATATAATTTTTATTTCTTTATATCCATTGACTCCAGTACTTTCATTTCACAAAATGATTTTCCACGTGTTTCAACTATAATCTAGTTAAAACTCTCATAAAATAAATATTATGTATTTATTTTTAATTATTATTGAAATATTGCCATGGTTAAATTAATATCATGAAGAAGAGCAAACTGATTAGGATATCAAATACTCAAATAAATAGAGGAAACCATACGATAATTTTAATTAAAGGAATAAACCGTAATGTGAAACACATAATAAAGCAGAATTTAAATGTCAGCAATGGGTTAACATGCATGTTTGATTATGCATTTGCCTTTGTGGGGGAAAACGAAAATTTGTGAAAAAGAATTCTCCATTGGGAATGAATGCAGGTAGTTAGAGACTGTGACAATAATATTCTAATCTATGACCTTGCAAGTGGCTATAAACTACCAGAGACTTTAGAGGATGAAGCAGGAGGAGAGTGAGTTCAAGACCATCCTGGGAAACATAGTGAGATCTTGTCTAATAAACACGTGTAACAAGTGTAGACCTGGCCCCAGCACTATACATTATATTTTATTATTCTCATAAGAATGAATTAATTAAAACTATTATCAAACTAGAATTATCATTGAGTCGAATTAGGAAGTAGTTTAGTGGTAGGGCACTTGTGTGACTGTGTGTTTTAGGGCTCAAACCTCACACCACCAAATGAATAAACAAAAACAACCAACCAACCAACCAACCAACCAACCAACCAACCAACCAAATGTATTTGAAGATACTATACCGAGTTGCTAAACAATTGATTTTTAAGATATTCTGCAAAATATGAAAAATTCCATTAGTCACATAAAAACGGTACTCATAAAAATGAATATTTATTTATTTATTTATTTATTTATTTATTTATTTATTTTATATTTTTGTACATGCTTTAATTCCTTACACTAAAAACTATTTTAACTCTTTGTGACAGCTACTTTATTGATGTAGCTTTTCTTGAGAAAAATATCTTCTTAAATAATACATTCTGTAGTAACATTTTTAGTTACTTTTATGGCTGTTTCACACCTAGTCATGTTTGCATTGAAATAAAAACGAATCCAAACAGAGTGTTGAAACTTATTAAACTAATTCAAATACTATAGAGAATTGCTTCCTTCTGCCTGCTCCTCAGATATGAATCAAAGGCTTTGAGAACTGTGCTGTTAAAAAGCTTCGCAAGGGGATCTATGCCATCTTCACTATCATTTCACATCACATATAAACATCACTCATACAGTATCAAAACTAAGTTTTAAATGATCATCAGTGGTTGGCAAATAAGACAACATTAATAGATTGCTAGAAGTTTCAAATATAAAACTTTTACCTTATAAGAATAATTATTTACTGGATGGAATAGCCTATAAACTGAAACAGTCAAGTTTACCACGAGGTACCAAAATGGCTGTAAATTGTAACTTTCCGAGTTTATAAGGAATCAGGGAGAGTGGGAATTCAAAGTATGAATGAAATTTGATTTAATCTCAGAATGAATTCTGTCCTGATAAAATAACAAAAAAAGTAATTCCCAGTGTCCAGATTATATAAGCAATGTTTTGTTCTAGGGAGAAACTAAATAGCAAATGACTGTTTTAGTTTGCTTTAAATTGCTATAATAAAACACATGATCAAAGCAACTTGGGAGGAAATGGTTCATTTCATCCTATACTTCCAGGTAACAGCCCATTACGGAAGGAAGCCAAGGTAAGAACTTAACTCCAGTAAGAAATTACAGACTGTAATGAAGAGAGACCAACAAGGACCTACTCACTGGTTCAATTCCCACAGCTTGTGATGTTTGCTTTCTTGTAATACCCCAGGACTCTCGCCTGGAAAAGGCATCTCTCACAGTGGAAAGGGCCTTTCCAAGTCAATCATCAATCAAGAAAATTTTCTTACACAGGTTTGCCTGCAAGCTAATCTAATAGATACATTTTATCAATTAATATTTTTTCTAGATAACTCTAGTTTGTATTCCCATTGGCAAAACAAATAAACTAACACCCCAAACCAAACCAAATTAAAAAAAAATACCAAGCAAAAACCAAACAGAATGAAATTAAATTAAACCTTGACAACTTGACACACAAGTCACAATTACACCCCAGATTTACCTTTCTTGAGTGTCCCCAAGATGCCATGTGTCTTAGGGTTTCATTGCTATGAAGAGACACCATGACTGAGGAAAGTAGTATAAAGGCAAACATTTAGTTAGGGCTGGCTTACAGTTTCAGAGATTCAGTTCATTATCCTCACATCAGAAAGCATGGTAACATTCAGGCAGACATGGTGCTGGAGGAGCCAAGAGTTCTACATCTTGATCCACAGGCAGCCAAGAGGCGACTCCCTTGCACACTAGGCCGAGCCTATGCACTAGAAGACTTCAAAGCTCCCCTACACAGTTTCTCACTTCCTCCAACAAAGCCGTACTTCAAACCACCTTGCCATGTTAATATTAATATCACAATATAGAATGGAATGTAAGTGTAATGGCCTTACAGTCCTTAACATTTCTAACATTTGAAAAATTGAGATTTTCTTTAAACATACTGAAATACACAGACACTAAAATAGCATGTACTGACCACTCCTTTGCCAGGTTCTTTGCATATATATAACGGCTTTCAGGTTAGTGTTTTTATTAGATTCCTGAGTGTGCAAATGAATGCATTTTTGACATATGTACCTTGTCTGGGTTTTTTTTTTCCTTCTGTTGGTTTGTCTTGTCCAACTCTGATCAGACAGTTTTTCTTTTCTGTTATTATACCATATATATATATATATATATATACCATATATATACATATATATATATTTCAATATATAAAATATATATATATTTCAATGTATCTTTAAAACTCCAAAGTCTCTTACCTATATAATCTCCTATAAAATCAATAAGATACTAAATGAACCAAGGCATGGTTGCAACTAAATAAAAGTAAAACCAAACCTCAATAGGTTAAATAATATCATCAGGTCTGTGTCTCACAACTTGGATCCACTCCAAACCTTCTGTGATCCAAGGGGTTTGTGCAGCTGCACATGTCAGGCGTTGCCACTCACAGCACATACAATTAGCCTCAAAACTCAGGTCAGCTCTACTCTACAGCTGTGGCTGTGCCTGGTGAGCCTCTCTTGGACTCAGCACCTCCAACATGCTGGTGTGTCCACAGAATGCACCTTTATTAGTGGCGGATTCTGGCCTCTTAAAAGTGGCAAGACGTTGTTGTTCACAGTATCAAAGGAGTCTTTAGTGACTATATGTTTTTTAATTGAGTTGGAAGACCAAATTCAGATATCAACAAGACAACTAAAGAAATTCACCATTATAATTCTGTTTTTCCAGAACCACTGCTGATATCACAATTTGTATCAGTCAAAATTTTATAGAGAAACAAAATCAATGGGGAGAAAAATACAGAAATACAGAGTATAAATAGATCTATTAGCATTCTAAATGCAGACATCAATCTAGACCAGGACCATTTGTTGAAGATGTGTTCTTTTTTTCCATTGTATTGTTTTGGCTTTTCTTTTCTTTTTTTTTTCCTCAAAAATCAAGTGTCCATAGCTGTGTGGATTTCTTTTTGGGTCTTATATTTGATTCCATTGATCTACCTGTCTGTTTTCATACCAATACCACAGTTTTTATCACTATAGCTCTGTAGTACTGGTTGAGATCAGAGATCATGATTCCTCCAGAAGTTCTTTTATTGTCAGGATTGTTTTAGCTGTCCTGTTTTGTTTTTTTTTTATGTATGAAGTTAAGAATTACTCTTTTAAGGTCTGTAAAAATTGTGTTGGAATTTTGATGAATTTTGATGGAAATTGCTTTGAATCTGTAAATTACTTTTGGTAAGATGGCCATTTTCACTATGTTAATCCTGGCAATCCACAAGCATGGAAGTTGTTTCCATTTTCTGAGGTCTTCTTCAATTTCTTTCCTCAGTGACTTGAAGTTCTAGTCATACAGCTCTTTCACTTGCTTTGTTAGAGCTACACCAAGATATTTTATATTAATTGTGACTATTATGAAGGGTGTTGCTTCCCTAGTCTTTTTTCAGCCCATTTATCGTTTTTCTAAAGAAGGGCTACAGATTTCTTTGAGTAAATTTTATATCCAATCACTTTGCTGAAGTTGGTTATCAGCTGTAGGAGTTTCTTGGTAGAATTTTGAGGGTTGCTTATATATACTATCTTATAATCCATGGACAGTGATACTTTGACTTTTTAATTTCCAATTTGTATCCCCTTGACCTCCTTTTGTTGTCTTATTTGCTCTAGCTAGAACTTTGAGCACTGTATTGAACAGATAGGTAGAGAATGGGCAGTCTTGTCTTGTTCCTGGTTTTAGTGGGATTGCTTCAAGTTTCTCTTCATTAAATTTGATGTTGGCTATTGGCTTGTTGTATACTGTTTTTATTTTGATGGACCCAAAAATTATCATCCTAATTGAGGAAACACAGAACCAAAAGGCCATGTATGGTATGTACTCATTGATAAGTGGATACTAGCCGTAAACTACAGGATAACTATGATATAATCCCATAGATTCCAAAAAGTTAAAAAAGAAGGCAGGCCCAAGCAAGAATAATTGAACCTAACTTTGGAGGGGGGAATGAAACAGTTACAGGAGGCAGAGGGAGGGATAGAACTAGGTGGGAGTGGGAGAGAGAGGTGAATTGTGGGGTCAGGATCAGGTGTGGGGAGAGACAGGAGAGAGGACCTGGAGGTCAAGAAAATAAATGGAAATCTACAGCTGCCCAGCATGGGATTGAGGGTATATCTAGAAAATGCTAGAGATCTGGGATCAGGGAGGATTCTAGGAGTCAATGCAGGTGATCTTAGGCCAGATGCCTAGCATTGGAGATACAGAACCTGAAGAGACCATCTCCTGCAGCCAGGCAGGACCTCCAGTGGAGGAATAAGGACATCAACCCACCTACAAAACTTTTGACCCGCAATTTGTAAAAGAAATATGTAAAAGAAATTCAAGGACAAAGATGGAGCAGAGTTTAAGGGAATGGCCAATCAATAACTGGCCCAACTTGAGACTCATCCCATGGACAAGCACCAATTTCTGAAACTATTGCTATTCTGTTATGCTTGGAGATAGGAGCTTAACATAACTGTCCTCTGAGAGCCTCTACCCAGCAGCTGACTGAAACAGGTGCAGATACCCATAGTCAAATATTAGATGGAAGTAAGGCACTCCTGTGGAATAGTTGGGGGTGGGTAAGAATTGAAGGCCCTGAACAACATAAGAACTCTACAGGTAGACAAAGAAAGGCAATTAACCCGGACCCCTGGGAGATCTAAGACTGAGCCTCTAACAATCAAACACAGGCTGAACTGAGTTCACCGGCACATGTGCAGCAGATACACAGCTCAGTCTCAATGTGGGTGTTCCAACAACTAGAGCTGGGCAGTTCCTATAGTTGTAGCCTGACTCTGGAATTCGTTTCCCAATGGGGCTGCCTTGTCTGGCATCAGTGGGAAAACATGTGCCTAATACTGCAGAGACTTGATGCACCATGGTGGGGGATAAAAAGGAGGGGCCCTACCATCTCAGAAGAGAAGAGGAGGAGCGATGGAGAAGAGACTGTGAGGAAGGATCAGGGGTGGTGTGTAGCATTTGGGATGTAAATTATATATATATATATATATATATATATATATATATATATATATATATATATTTCATTCAGAATTTACTAAGTGAGCTTTAGAGTAGTAACTATAGCTAAACCACACCTGAGAAGCTAAGAACCTGGCATTTACTCAGTCCTTTAAGCTGAATGTCTCAATAGTTGCAATAATTCCACAATTGCTAGCTTTTTCTCAGTGGTGGTGGTGCCAAAGCCTGTAGTTACTGCACAAGGCAGGGTCCCTCAGTAATCCCAGTCCAGTGATTGAAGCCTGGAAATTTCCTGTAGACTAGCTAGTTGGTCCTAGTCCACAATAAAAGCTTGGAAAAGCTCATTCTGACGTCAGGAAAGAAAGCGGTAGCTGCAGAAACAGCAGCAGCAAAACTATCTGACTCAGTGTAAAGAGGGAAAGACAACATTGCTTAAGGGAGTAACTGGTCTGCAACATGGAATTTTATCTGGTGTGTTATGAGAAGTGGTTCCTATTATGTGGTAGGTCATCCCATATTATTCAAGGTAGTGAGGAAAGCTCTTCAGGTGAGGCTCTCATCTCAGATGATTCTAGCTTGTGGTGAGTTAAAGTGAGTCATAGAAAGAAGGGACAACTTAGAGGAGAACAGAACAATGCAATGGTCTCAGATTGGGGCATTTGAGAGTTGGGACTGATGATAGCTTGAAAACAGTGTAGGCCTTATTGTCCTTAAAGAAACTGAAAGAGTTGTACTTGGTCTTGAGAGCTCTGTTTGTATATTCTGGGGTAACAATATCGCACCTTTCACAGCACTTGGAAAATGCAGCTGTCTGCCTGATGAGATGGTGAGCTTCACATTAAGGTTTTAATCAGTGTCTGCCTGACCCCATGTCAAAGATCTTTAGAGACGCTTCTGAATGAGGTGAGAAGTTTCACACCACAGCTGCTAAGTTGTCCTCCAATTTGTAAATGTCACTGTCATGATATGATATTTTGCTTCTTGTAATAAATGCAAAGAGTGTATAATAATAGGTAGCATCTTCCAATCAATCGCTGTAAAGAAACTTTTACCAAGGAAACTGTTCAATAATACTTGAAAATTATATTTTATAAGATTTGTCATCTATGACAATGCATTTTATATAAGAAACTGAACCCTGGATTTTTAGATTTGTAGAATATACTTCTCTTGGGTCTCATGTAAGCCAAGCTGGCTTCATATATAACCTGTAGTTGAGGAAGAGTTTAAATGCACACCCTATCTATCTATCTATCTATCTATCTATCTATCTATCTATCTATCATCTATCTATTATCTATCTATCTATCTATCTATCTATCTATCTATCTATCTATCTATCTCATCTGTCTATAATCTATCTAATACTTCTACTTCAGCCCCTTTCTTTCTCTTTCTCCATAGTTCCACTATATAGCCCTAGCTATCCTGGAATTTCCTATATAGACCAGGCATGGTATAAACTCATAAGGATTATCCTGACTCTGCCTAATGGATGCAAGTTCTGGGATTGATGGCTTGTGCCACCAATCCCGTCTGACTTGAACCAAGGTCTGGAAAAGTAGGTGTTGCTCACTATGTCTTATTTAGAATATCTTTCTTTTAATGAGTGCTTATAGGCTTTACCCACAGAATAATTAAGTTGTTTTGTTATTGTAAAATTATACCAGCCTTGCCTCTTCCATGACTTCATGGCTTACATAATCAAATTCTTCTTGACAATTGGCTACATCTTGGTTGGGTTCTTCTTTGTTTTTTTTTTTTTTAAACAAAGTTTTCTATACTTTCAAAAATTTTGTTAGCTTACTAGAATAACTAGATACTATAAAAACAGGTTTTGAATTATCTGCTGCCATCTTTCAATCTTTTAAACTTCTTTATTAACATATCATGAATTCATATTTGGTTATTAGTGCTTTAGTAAAAATTTCTAAGTATCAGTATTTCTATGACTTCATACACATGTGTTTGTCTGATTTAAAAAAAAAAAACTCCACAATAATATAAGAAACACAGTGACTTGAAATGAGTTCATGAAAAAGGAATCTGTTTTTATCTGCAAGACTTGTGAGATATACAGTGTTAGTTCCCAAAGGGGTAAAGACAGTATTTTAACATAGGCAGGAAGCTTACATCAGCCTCAAGCCAAAACAAATAGTGTATTTTTTTCTTTACAGAAAATTCATAGTCAAAGTTGAGGAGGAAAGGCCATTACCAAGTTGCTGTTTACTGTAGCTCTTTACAATGTCTCCCTGGAGACCCCTTTTCCTGCTTTGGAGGCCATGGTCAAATGAAGGCTGTTGCCTTTGGGAACATAACAAGAATATGACATGGCTCTCAGCTTCATATTTTGTAGCTTGGAATAAGAGAATTCTGACCTCATAGGACTGCAACCACAGGAAGGACTGGATGGTTAAGGATCTGCTGTTCATTTTCCAGACTAGTAGTCTTAAGCAGCAAGATCCTGCCTAAGTGATTTTGTTCTGTGGCAAATTTCAACAATTCCCCCAAACATGCCTTTGTTCTTTCTATATCTTCTTCTTCTTCTCTGCATTCTTATTTTCTCTGCTGTGTGGTTGGGTAGATGACCTCACACCCAGCCGAGGAAACAAGCATGTTTGAAGATAATTTCTGAGATACCCATCGACTCTAAAAATCTTATTTTTCTTATAAATTCTAAAACACACACCTATTGTATATGAGCTAAAGACAATGAGTGGATTCTTGTAGGTATGAGACTTGATTCAAAACTGAATGAAGAGAAATCTTTAAGTAATATTTTTTAAAGGAAATATTTAGATTCATGAAGATGTTCCAATGCATGGTATAGACAGTGATAGACAGTTTGGTAGATGGGGAAATAAAAAAGATCAAAGAAAATAAAACTCTTAGATTTTTTTTTTGTTATATTCACATTATTCTTTAGATTGTAGGAATCTGTTCCTCACGAAGTCAAAAAGCTAGAAAATATCAATCTACAAAGCTACAGGGCTGTAGAGGGCACTGCTGTACCGTACATGCAATTGGGCTTATTGATGAAGGCTTAAGCAAGCTTTCATTAAAGAGTTCTGCAGGTCTCAGATACAGAAAAAGCACATAAACTATTTATAATCAATTTAAACTTTGAGAAAATTAGGTAACTGTGTAAAATATTTATATGCAGTTTTTGGAAACGAATGTTTCTTTTGTCGGAAAAGGTATCTGTCTTTCTGCAGGAACTGTGAGCAGGAATATTTTTTATTAGCTTTTCCAGTCAAGGACTCATGAAGGAGAATATATGTTTCTGCCATGGAATTCTTTGAAACATTCTGCCTTAAAATGTATTTAAAAGTAAACAAAAAAATGGCATACGGAGTTCCTGGATGCTGCAATCTTTTTAATTGGTTTTGCCATGGCTGTTGTGTTGAGTTAATCTCTAATCGGAAGGCTTCTGTGTAATTATGTAAACTCTACAATTTAAGGCATCTTTCAAAAAAAAAATAAAGAAACCTCAAAGCTGTGGCTGCTCAAGATAATCCCATAGGTAAGTTGCCACATGTATCTTATTAAATTTTGAGAAATAAGGACTGTCAAGGTGAGAGTCTAATACAGAAGCCAAAATCTGCACCTCATATAGTTTAAAAGCATATTTTTAAAAAAATCCCTCAAGAAATAAATTGTGCCATTTAAAGTGCTATATATGGATTGTGAGTTACTTAACTTAACAAATTTGTAAATTAAATTGAAGTTGAAGAATAGGTATGCAAGTTTAATATTTAAGACTGGCAGAATTTCCTTTTAAATCTCTGAGGAAGCTTATGTGAACTATTACTCCTAAAACATGAAGAAAAGTCCAGAGAGTCATGGTGGCACAGGTCTGTAATCCTCGGACTTAAATGATATCACACAAGAATTAAGTTAGTTTTAAGATAGCCTGGGCTACATAGTGAGCTCAAAGTCAGCTTAATCTATGGAGTGAAACCTTGCCAATCATCATATGCCCAAACAAATATTACTAAGAAAATATAACTTGGTACTTTTAAGTAAAATAGAGATGACCTTCAATTACAAAACACTTTAAGTTAAAATAAGAATTCACCTTAGACCACAGTTCACATCTGCTCATTTTTTTCATCCATTGATACATCACAGAATGTGCATAATGTTAGTAAGAGATATATTTCACATAGATCATTGTTCATACCTGTCATGGTTTACAGTTTGGTGATTTAACTCTCATAGCAATGTAGAAAAATAGAGGGATTTAAAGAAGACTAATACTGAAGACAAGAAGATTGTTAGGCAGTGATTTGGAGCTTGGAACATGAATATAGGATGAAGGAAGAGTTTTGGAGATTTATTTAATTGCCACGATTCATAGAATTTACTGCCTGTATAAAAAAGAATGCTGGTGTGAGAAAATGGGTTGATGGACTGTATAGGACAGGGATCCTTGTTTATATCTTGGGTTAATGCACATTTGTGCTTGTCTGAAAAGAATCATCAAACAATATGAAGCAGAGAAAGGAAACCGTTTTTATGAATCAGGCCGTTAGGTTATTTTAATTAGTCAAAGTGGAGAAAAGTTGAGTTGGAGTTGCCTACATTTATAACTTGGTTCTGGAGATTATTCACTAATAACCATCCCCGGTGGCAAATAGTTTGAAATAGAGTTAATACTGAAGCAGTAACTTTGACTTTAGCTCCTTTCCATGTCAGATGGGGTTACACCATAGTCTGTACAGTTTCAAAAGAGCCCAACAATTTCAAAAAAGTCCAACACTTGAAGGAAAAAGGTGAAAGCTGAATTTCTAGCAAACTATAGAGAAATCATTTCATATCAATGTAAGTGTTGTTCTAATCTAGAACTTGCCCTGTGGGTTCAGTGTAGAGTCAGATGGTAGTTGTATGAGTATACCCCTGTATAACTTTGGCCTGTGGCTTCATGAGACTTCAGCTGTGGTTCTTCCTGAGCACAGTTCAGAGGACAGTAACTCCTCAGGGAAATTTCTCAACAACAGAGTGCATGAACAGAATAATGGAGTGTTTCATGCTAATCAAATTTGGGATAATTTGTTTCTAAGTCATAGCAATAGGAATATTGTATCACGTCAATGCCTCATGGTCTATGCCTGAACGAAAACCTTTGATTCAACTGTTCCAATTGTATGCAATCTGTTAGGAGATCTGCTACTTTTAAATTCACAATAAACCACACATCAGACAACTTTTTATCTCCACAATGACTAAAACTTACACTAATGCTATTCTGGATTCTTGCTTTGTGTACTCACATGTCACCATTACTTGAAACCTCACTTCTCATTCATGATTAGATAGAAAATTCAAAATACATAGACTATAAAAATCCCAAGGGCATTTTTCCCCTCATATTCTACCATACTGTTATCTGTCCACTTCAGCTCAAGAGAGTAGTACTAGAATATACCAGCTTCATGCATTCTTACTACTTTTATAGATTCTTTCTTTCCCTTAATTTTCCCTGGTCAATCACCCATGCTCTTCAGATACCTTCCTAAGCAACACCTCTTTGGAGAGTTAGACAGGGTCAAAAAACAAATCTAGATTCTCTAATTCCTTCTTTGAATGTTATTACTAATCTTCCATATTTAGATGGTAGATGATAGATCTAGTAATTTGTTAGTTTGATATTTATCTTCTCTACTAGTTCATTAGCTCTTGGATATCAGGAGTCTCACCTAAATCATAGAGCATAGAGCACAGCCTCATCCATGGTGAATACTGTACTCTGATTATTGAATTTATGAACAGATGAGAGAATAGATGAATGACAGAGTTGCCTGAGGGGAAGTCCATGATTTTCTTATTGTTATATTATAAGGAACTCAGAAGCTGGTAATGTGAGTACCATAAGTCTGGAAGAACTGACAAATGTATCTTGTCTCATGTTTTTTTTTTTTACCCAAAGAGACAAATTCTAGGATGATTCAAAAACTTATTTTGTTGTATAGTAAGGTATTTGTCATAGAGCTGACAATATGGTGGACTTGAAAAATCTGTGAGTTTCCTTTCCAACATCAGTGACTTAGTTAGGGTTTCTGTTGCTGTGAAGAGACACCATGAGCACAGCAACTTTTTAAAGTAAAACATTTAATGCAGCTGGCTTAGAGTTCAGAAGTTTAGTCTATTATTGTCATGGCAGATATGGTGCTGGAGAAAGAACTGAGAGTTCCACATCTGAATCAGAACACAGCAGGAAGGAAAATGCCTTGATCATATGAGATCTCATAGCCTGATCTCATGGTGACATAGTTTGTCTAATACAGCCACACTTATTCCAACACAGCCACACCTTCTAAGAAGGCCATTCCCAATGGACCTACGGGGGCCATTTTTACTCAAACCACCACAATTAGATTCATGAATTTTATAGCCCAGAAAAGCCCACTCACATCTCTAATTCTCCAGTTGTACTGTTAAGCTAAACTCAGTATTAAAGCAGTAGCGTTTGGGTAAGATGGACATTGTGAGCCTGATGAACATAAACCAGGGAGCTGGAGTTGAAGAGCTTTAATATGAATGCTCCAAAACTTTGAACACATTTTCTTAACAAATAGGTAAAATGGTGAAAGTAGTACCATGGCTGTCATTTTCCATCAATGATCTGCAGTGAATATTGATGAAATATAAATACAGTTTATACCAGACCTTTGTATGGAAGAGATATTTATGAAAGAACAATGGAATGGGATCAAGACAATAATATTGTTAAAATTGAACTGCTTTCAGCTACCCTGGTTTGCAAACAAATTATGGAATTCTTAAGAGAGGAGAAAATGTATGAATACAAGCTATTTGAATTGGAAAATAGGAACTTAAATCATCTTGTCTATCATAGTGTCAAGGTCGGTTTTCTTTATACGCTCTCTGAGTCAAGATAAACATAAAGGAAAGGTTTAATACTTTAAATATCACCAGCTCATCCTTTTGGGGTGAAAAAAATTGATATACATTTAATTTGACATTTTTAGCACTTTCATACTTATGTAGACCTGATTTTGATGGACTGTTTATGTCAGTTTATCTTCAGTGAGCGAATGAGCTCTCCCCTTTGATATATTCGAAATAAATATTATATTTCATTTTTTCTGTTATTAGCTATTCCAATACCAAATCCTGAACCATTGGAAGCCTGAAGATATGTGATTGTTATAAAAGCAAAACCAAAGATTTTTGTTCAAATTTTTGTAATTAAAATAATAAAATGGGTGAAAAAGCACAACTGTGTATAAAAGATTAAAACTGGGTCTATGAAAACTAACACTGAAGAGTAAGGTATTTCTCTATTTTTTGTGATTTACTTGTTGCCTTTACTATTCCTCCAGTGACACACATCACAATCCTGTCCAGTTGTCCTTTAGCATCAGTCACAGAAGAATCCATGTATCACCTAGAACATGACAACAATTCTCTTTCTCTCTTTCTCTGTCTTTCTCATACATTCATTCCACACACACTAAATATTCAAAACTCTGCTTTTTTTTTTTTTTTGGAATTTTATCATTGGGATCTTTCAAACTGATTACCAAAGTGTGTTTGAAATATACACATGGTATGATGAAAAGGACTGCATGTGACATGTTTTTGTTAATCAGTAAAATAGATGCATTCCAGTCTAATCCTAACAGGCTCGTCACAATTGCTAGTAAATTGGTATTAAACATGGGGATTATCTTGGAAATTTGTTGTGAGGAGCAGGTGCGGCAGCGGAGCCAGCTAAAATGGTGCCTGGGCCAAATCTTATGAATGGCGCCGCTTCTTGGCAGTTTGCGCGAAGTGCACCTTTCCCTAACTGAGCCACAACCACAGAACTACTGCGCAGACTCACTTCCACAAGAATCGGGCTGTTTGAGGTGCACCAATGAGGCATGCCCACGAGGCAGGTGCTGATTGGGACAGGCAGGGATATAAAAGGACGGCTGTTAAGCGGCTGAGGGAGAAGGGCTTCCAGAGAGGAGATTGTAAAGGATCCTGAATAAACTGTGTTGAGAAGAACTCCGACTTGCTTTGTTCCTGTCTGCTGGTCAGATAGAGAATTGACAATTTGTAATCCATACAGCAAAGTGTTGTGGAAGGACTGGCCATTTTTAAATTAATGACCATGTGTGACCAACAGTCTAGGCATAGATTTTCAGAATTCAAACCAATAACAGCACAATGGACATTTTTATATTAGTTTAATGGGTCAAGATATCTTGACTGTTTTCTAGCTGTTAGCCATGTTAATAATAGATTTAAGACAATATAATATCAGAGTTTGACAAATAGATAACCTCTTGAATCTCAATTTCTGGTATGATCTGATCCCATTAACTATTCTATGGTGTGAATAGCCTGCCAAGTCTTGGAAGCTCAGTATTGAGCCAAAAACACTTATCATGGGACTGCAGAGATGGTTCAGCTATTAAGAGTGGATACTGTTCTTTCAAAACACTCAAGTTAGATGCCAAACATTGATATTGGGCATCTCACAACCATCTGGAACCCCTGTTCTATATCAT
Source organism: Rhabdomys pumilio (assembly GCA_030674055.1). Classification (NCBI taxonomy): domain Eukaryota; kingdom Metazoa; phylum Chordata; class Mammalia; order Rodentia; family Muridae; genus Rhabdomys; species Rhabdomys pumilio. The sequence goes on from JANHMN010000017.1 coordinate 35,373,447, forward strand.
CCTATAGCCTCTTCTAGACTTGGCAGAATCACTCTCACATGTGTATAGGTGTAAGCATGTATATACATAAGCATACACACATACATGAACAAAAATTAAAAAGTAAAAAAAATTAAATGGATATTAGTAAAAATTTATGAGTGATTGGGTGAATGAATGACTTGCTATTAAATCAAATTAAATAGTGCAATTATAAAAAATGAGGGAAATAGCATATGCACTAAGAATATTCATGTTCACATAAGTGAGAAATTGCTTCAGGTTTGTGTGACTATCTTCTGAAGAGTTTTTTCTTTAGCATGCTAGAACTCAGAATTAAATCTACCATTGTCCGGAAGAGCAGATGTAGCCATCTTCTTGTTGGTCCTCACACTGGCTCTTTATGGGCAGTGAGTTTTTCTTGGATTTCTTAAACTGAATCTTATTTGCTTCTTCCTAATTTTGGTCTTAGTTTTTTTTTTTTTTTTAAACATCCTTTGCCTACATAGAGTGATCCAGACAATCCTTTAGTGAAAAAAAAATCATTATTAAAACAATCTAGATTCTCAGCAGCTTCAGCTGTAATCAGAGAACACTCTATGGTCTCCTTTCCTTTCAGTTTGTAGTTCCACCCTTGCCTCAGCTTTCTTAACTTATAACCTTATGTTTTTGACCAGTAGCATCATGCACACCACCTTAAAATAACATGTATCTCCTTATTTATTAAGATTTCCTTCTCTTTGTCTTCTTGTGTATTTTCACTTTAAAAAATGTTGAGGAATTTCTCCTTTTATAAGTCATAACTCTCTTCCCCACTCTAAGTAAAGTATGACTTTGTTATGTTTAGTATATAACCTCTCTGTTTATAAATCCACTGGAATCATGGGTACATATTTTGCTTTACTATCATTATTATCATTGTAATTATTATTTTTGCTATATCCCTGTATATTTATTGAATACTATTTTTATCCACCAATTTTCCTTGATGACAGATATTCTTGTAGCATGAAAATCTTCTGCTACTCCCAGAGAGTATTGTGAATTATTTCAGTGCGGGAAGAGGAAGACCAGGTAGACACAGCTTCTGACTCTGCTATGACAATACTGTGCTGGGCTTGAGAATTCTGTGTCTTCCACACTTGGAAAGTGATTATACCAAAGTCTGCTTCATTGGAAATATAATTTTCTGTGCTGTCTACAGACCCTGTAAGTAGGGAGAAGTTGAAATACATTTCCTGAATGAATCAAGAAAAACTAAAAGTGAGAGCCCCATTAATGTCTAAGGTTGAATGCAGCTGGGAAGAAGCATTCATACAACTTGACTTTTCTTTGCACAGTTTCTCATTAAGCACACAGAATTCTTTGTGTGTGTCATCTGTGTCTGGTGAGTAGGCAGTCACATGGACAAAGGCTGTAGATAAGGTGAGTGAATCTTGATGATGGTAATTAGATTGTATTCTCAGATATTATGTGGCCCCATATGTACCACACAGTATCTATAGTAGCTGAATACCTTCCTTTAGCATAAAGGGTGAATTATATTTTTATTTGAAACTGAGCTCACTACATTTAGCCTTGTATCACTAAGCCAAACATGATACCTACAATAAAGACATGATTACTATTAATGTTTGTTTCTCTATTTCCCTCAACTGAAGAAATTTTTATGGCAATCAGGAAAGTTCTGATGCTTCTACAACTGTTGCTTTTATCATTTTCAGGTATTTTTGTGTTCTCTCCTTTAAAATGCCGTGAATTATTTAATGGAAGGAACTCTCGCTTATTCATTTAAATATCCACAGTTTAGCAGGAAATATAATACAACAAAATTAGGTAGCAGATAGGTAGGCACAGAGAAATGGAGAGACAGAAGGTGGTGGGAAAGATGGGGTAATTTAAGCACAGGCATTCAATGCAAAATAGAAACTTACCAGCTTCTTAGTTAAAAATACAACTTCATATACCAGTTTGTAGAATTTAACTCTTGTGACAAATTACAAATTACTACAAAATCTTGCTGCGGTGAAGTTGGTGCTCTTCTGTGCCTGGTTGGTACCCTAGTGCTCGCTGGTGTTTCTGTTTAATAGACTCCAACAACAGAATTTTCACTCCTTGAATCAGGTCTTAAGATCTTCTTTTTCTATGATTTCACCCTTGTAAATGTCCTTAGGTCGTTCTATCTCTTGGTAGAAAGCTAAGCAAGAGAATACAAGGATGAAAACCAGGTGTAAAAAATTGACCAGGGAGTTTTATGTCCATTTTTGCCTCATGTTTAATTGGAAAGAGCTGTTTTGAAGTACAAGCTGGATAAGAAGCTCAGGAAAGCTTTCTATACATAGCCAGATAGTGACTATATTTGTCCTTATAGATCTTATACATTCAACTATGCTCCTAAGCTGAAAGCAGCTATAGGTAATACATGATTGTGTGAGTGTGAATGTATTTTAGCTAAATGCTAAGAAGATATTGAAATTTCAAATAATATTCAAGTGTAAAAATACTACTTTCAGTTCTATTTTGTTTCAACCACTTCAAAACATAAATAAATATCCTTACTTATCTGAACAACTATTTCTAAGAAAAGTCTTGTGGGCTGCCCATATCCTGTTCCTGCTGTTTATTTACCCAGAGGCCAGTTGACCCAGATTCAAGGTGACTTCTGAGGTTGCTGCTGTGGGAGCTGCTGCTTTTACTAAAGTCTCTGTGGTGCTTTGGTATACTACCAGCTGTGTCTTCCTCAGACTGTTTCTCTCTGCTAAGGATCCACACATGCTTCTTTTATTTCACCTGGAATTTACCTAGTCCCTCCTGGGAGACACCACATGCATTTTTCTCAGTTCACTGCATATAGCTCAAAGCCATCAGAGCCAGTAGTTTCTGTATGACACCTGGTTTTTCTTCAGTCCTGATTACAGCTTTTAAAAATGCAGTCTTGAATCGTAAGACAGCCTTTTTCTTCCTCCTTAATAACAGAAGAGATTCAGTGGGCAAACTGTACAAATGTTCAAACAGGAAGGGAGGAAACGGAATGAGGAAAAGTGGCCAAGTCACCATTGTAAAGCTTCTAGACATTCTGGCATTATGAAGCCGGAGCATGACCCTGTGTGTACCTGGCTCCTGAAAAATCTGAAGAAAGCTTTGGGCATTATGTGCTACTTGAGGATAGCAGAGCTTCACATGCTGCTTTGTTCCGGGATAAAACTTAGGAGACCACTGGACGCATTTTATGGTTACAAGATTTTTAAACCCAGCATTATGTTTTTCTGACCTACATCATTCAGTGAAAATTGAGGAAGCAATGACATCTTTGCATCTAGCCTATTTGTGTTGTGACCATGTGCACTGCTTTCTCTGTGGCTTCAATTTCAAGGAGCTTTATTACTTGTCATTTCCTCTTATGTCTTCATTAGAGATAGCTACAGCCACCGGGATAGCTTATTTCTTACAGTTTATTGAAATACCTAAAAGGATTGATTTGTTACTTTTGGGTTTCTAACTTAGCTCTTAAAATTATTTACAATTAGAATATAACTACATCATTCCCTCCCCTCCCATTCCTTGCTTCCACGTCTTGCATTTACTGTTTCTTCTCACAACCACTCAAATTTGGTGCTTCTTTTACTTTATCTTTACACATATGCTTATATGTATATGCATATGTATATACATATATATGAAATATATTCAAATATGCTAGGTACATTTAATTTTGCTTCTATATACATGACTTTAGGAATTGGATAACCTATTAGGAGACTCACTCCTAAGGTTGACTAATTCTTCCTTTTTCAGTGTTCCCGAGTTGCCAGTAGTTACCTATATTCTAGGTGTGAGACTCTGAGATGTCACCCTTCTATACTAGTATATGCATTGGTCCTGTCACTGTTCTCTTCTCATTTGGGCAACATTATTACTGTGTTATCAACAGTGTAGCTTCCCTGTCATTTCTATGTTCTATTCTGTTCTTTGAGATATACATAGGTTCAAGAGTTGTACTGTAAATATACCTCCTAAATCTGGGCACACCATTATCAACGGTTCTCAGCATTTTGACTCCTCCAAGCTCTCTCTCTCTCTCTCTCTCTCTCTCTCTCTCTCTCTCTCTCTCTGTGTGTGTGTGTGTGTGTGTGTGTGTGTGTGTGTGTGTGTGTGTGTTTAATGGTCTCTGCTGCAAATAGAAGGTTCTTAAATGAGGGTTGAGAGCTATGCTCGTCTGTGACTATAACAATAATTGTTTAGAATGCAGCTACTATTGTCCTTGGGTGCGTCTCAGAGGTTGATGGTAAATCCCTATTGCTGAAGGCACCATGCTTTTCAAACTTAGAACTACAAGAATTCAAATTGGATATGACCTGAGAGACTTCTCTTTGAGAATTAGCTCTCATAGTATCATAATATACTAAATCTGCCAAAAGAGGGAATCAATCAATACTCTCAATCAGGTCTAAAACCTATAAACTACCATAATGATCACTGTGACATATCCCTAAATGTACAATAATGGCAGACATATCGTGGTGATAATGAACTATTGTCTAATCAGACATAAGGCCCAATCAACAGTAGGGGAAAAGTGTAAACCTAGCCAATTAGCCGTAATCTTCTGGGCTAGTGAGGTCAAGGATGTTAGAGGAGGGTCTTCCTTTTCTAAACTACTACAATTCCTAACTTGATTATATATATATATATTCATGGATTAGGCCTGTAGGAGTTTCTCTAAGCTTCAGAATCTTCAGTTTTATTCTTGGCCCTTGCTGCCTTCCTCATCTTCAAAGGCAGCAAATTCAGACTTGAACATCACATGTAATAAGTCATATTATTTAACTCCTGTCACACTGACCTTGGCTTTCTCTGTAGTCTAACCTAGAAGTAAAGGTACTGAAGACAACTTATCCGGGGCAGAAATCTGTCTGTAACATATGAGTATGTTCTCCTGTAGCCCAGATACTAGAAAATGTAACATTCTGCAATCCAGAGTAAACATTTGGAAGGCAACCATCTATTAATACTAACATCACAAACTGAAAATAAAGTATGCCTTAAGGAGAGTATAATATAGAAATCAGAGGCTACTGAAGAATATGATCCTTATGTCCTTACCCCAGTTGTCAATATGACTTAGTTTTAGCTGAGACATCATTAATCAGAAACACTACTATGCGTGTTCTTGGTTCAAAATAAATGATCTTTCTTCTTTTCATACAAATCATCTTAGACATGACCAGAACCTCAAATAGAACATTTGATGAAGATGCTTTTCATACTATGTATGACTAATAATACCTAACTTATTTCATTTTTAAAACTAAAATGACTCCTGTTCTTTTATTGTTTCTTGAAACGGGTTCTGAGATATGAATCCCTATATTGTTCAGTGTCAAGAAATCACATAAATCCAGAAAAATATTTTATATTTTATGCAAGCAAAAATATAATTAAATGAAATTATGTAAATTGATACAGATAAATTGGAATATATATTCCCCTACAATTTCTGTATTTTTTTTCAGTTTATTAGGTTCTTAGGATTCCTTACATTTGTTTATTTTGACTTATTTTGGCATATTATAATTTGCTTTTAGTGGATTTATAAAAGTAGTATGTTTTAGGTGATGATAGTTTTTTTACTTCTTTCCTTTCTCTACCAACTTTCTTCTCTCTTTTCTTCCTCTTTTTTTCCTGTTCATATCTTACTACTCATTTCTCCTCTTTGAGATTGGTTTCCATGTAACTCACTTTAAAGCTGCCTTCAAACTCAGTGTGTAGTTGAGGAAGATAGAGTGCAAAAAAGACCTTGTGCACATAGGAAAGCAATGGAGAAGCCAGGATAGTTAAACACACAGTTTACCTCTTTAATGGAATGAAATGCACAGCTGCTCTTCCTGGAATGCCAGGGGTGATGTAGTTTTACAACCTGTTTATCCTTTGCTGTCTGATAAGGGCTACAGTAGTATCTCCTAGGAATTATTTATCCCAGACAATATCCTTTACCATTAATTTTTGAGCACTGCTTCTAGGCCATAAACCCACTCTAATGACTGATGTCGTTTGCTTTCTACAACAGCCCAAGTGACATCTATGTCATCTTAGTGCGAGGCCAATTCTAACATCAATAGGCATTATGTTTACCACAGTCATGACTCTAAATCTTGGGCACTATCTCTAAGTTGATAGAATCCCTTCTTGTGAAATAAACAAGATGCACTTTGTAAAGAATCTTAATGCAAACACATCTTAAATTATTGTGCACTCAAGACTGAGTTAATCGCTATCTGAATAATTTTTTCCAAAATTGTGCTTTGTTTAAATATGGCTAATGTAAAATGATCTGAACCACACTACAGAGGTCTTGGTCCAGTGCCAGTCATAAGACTGGGCTGAGCAGAGATTTATTCCTACCTAAGCCTGGTTGTTTTTACTCCATCTACTGTAAAGTCTTTGCTCTGTGGGGAATCACTACAGAGGATGATGATAAATGCCTCATCCTTTTGTGTCTATTTGCCATTTGCCTGTGTTATAGGCATGTAACAGAGACTCCTACAATAATATAGTCTATTTTCTTTGGTTACTTTTCAGAGGTTGAAGCCAAGACTTCATTTTTGAAAACACCAAACATTTGGACACATGACTTAGAGAATTTGAACCAGCTTTGACCTGAAAGCCTTCTCCCTTAAGACTAGCAGTAATACAAATAGAACTATCCAAGGTAGAAAAGAGACCAGTGATCTGAACAATGTACCACAACAATGACTACAAAGGCAACATATCCTTAAACATACAATAGTGCACTCATATCTTAGTGGTAACCCAAATCCAATTAGACTTCAGGTCCTCCCAACAGAAAAGTAATCATTTCTGGTACTGGAAACTTACCCAACTACTTTGGGCTAGTGAGGGGATGGATCATGATAGACATCCCACTAACGCCACATACCAAACCAGAATAATTAGTAACTGTGTTACTAATGCTTATCTTTGTACCCACAGATAAATATAGCTCTCAACTATCCTCAGAGAAGCTTCTATTTGCAGCAAAGAAACTTACAGAAAAGAACTTGTTTAAATGCACATGACAACGGGGTGGGGATGCTAACCTCCAGTGGATATATCTAGAACATGAGTACTGCATCTAACACTTTGGTATCCTCCCCCAAAAGGGAGCAGAAAGATTACTGAAAATAGCAGATCAGGAATTTTGTTGTGCAATTCTGCCTCAAGATGATCTGGAAGCTCCATTCATGAATCTCAACAATATGGCATCACACAGACAACCTGAACAGGGAATGTATCAGTAGACAAGCTATAGTGAACGGGGGAAACCTCACGGGTCCATCCCTAGACACAGAATGACATGGAACTGATAATTGTAGAGAGATAAAGGATTCATCATCCCTCAGGGATGAGTCCCCAAACTGATTATTTGATACCAATAGTCAACCCTAGAGCATCACAAACGCTATTAACATTAAATGGACACAGCAGGTTGTATTTATGTATTCATCATATGTAATAACTACTATTTATTATCAACTTGACTACATTTGGAATTAACTAGAACACAAAAATAGAGGAAAAGAACTGTGAAAGATTTTGCCTAATATGAAGTTGAAAGATCCGTTTCTATTTTTTTTTGTTGTTGTTGTTGTTCTTGTTTTTTTGTTTTGGTTTTTCGAGACAGGGTTTCTCTGTGTAGCCTTTGCTGTCCTGGCACTCACTAGGTAGGCCTCGAACTCAGAAATCCGCCTGCCTCTGCCTCCCAAGTGCTGGGATTAAAGGCGTGCACCACCAATGCCCTGCGGAAGATCCATTTCTAATCCAGCTCATTTAATGGGCTTTACATTCAATTAAAAAGTGTTTGGCTACCCCCATAACATTTGTCCGTATACTATTGCCCAAGTAGATCTATCAGGCAGGCCGCTGTAGTAGCTCCCACGGTGTATGGCTGGGTAAGATTGGTAACTAATTTTCTTTTGCAGTAGTGTACATGAAAGTTAGCCAGCAGGAGTGATGTTTTCAGTTGAGCTGTAGCTTGACTCTATATATTTAATTACATAAATATGTGGTGCCTTTAGGGTTTTACTGTCATATTGTGTTGAATAAGCAATAGCATTGGTAACAGTAATAACTGTAATGTTTGGGGAGATAGTAAATAAAACATGCTTAAAAATGAGAAAAATAAAAATAGTTGAAAATAGTTTTGCATTTCAAAATAATCCAGCCTGTATTATCCTTTGAGGGAGTTATTGTAAAAGTTGGGCTTCCTTTTTAAATTATATTTATCATTAATGAGATGACTAGTCATTGAACACATTTGTCATACTGACTCATTTAGACAAAATGATTTTTAACAATGAAAAATAGTCCATAAATTTGAAAGAGAACAAGGATGGGTATGTAGGAGGGTTTGGAAGGAGGAAAGGAAATAAAGAAGAATGTATTTATATTGTAATCACCAAAATGAGAAAACAACAAACCTCTGTAGGCTACACACAAGAAGATACGAACATGTGAGGGGGTTTTACTAAGGACTCCAGCAGTGGAGGGAGGAGATAAGAGAGGGAATGGATATTAAAAACAACTAAAGTTCATTATGTAAATATAAAAATGTCAATAAAATTTAAAAATACCTAAAAAATTGTTCAACAGGGTATAATCTTAACGCTTTTATTTTTCCTACTGTTTAAAATTATAGCAAGCCATTCTACTATAGTTATTTTCATTTGTTTCCTATTGCTGTGCTAAAACACCACAACCAAATCCAAAAAGATTCATTTCCATTTTAGGGTTACAGTGCATTATTAAGGGAAGTCAAGGCAGGAACTGAAAACAGAGACCAAAGAGGAACACTGATTACTGGCTTTCTTCCCATGGTTTTACAGCCTGTTTTTTATACTACCTAGGATCATTTGTCCAGGAGGGGTGGAATAAGCCACAGCAGGCCTGGTCCTCCACAACAATCATTAATCAGGGAAATGCCCTACCAGTTTGCCTACAGGCAAACTGATGCAAGCAAGCATTTTCTCAGCTGAGGTTGCTGTTTCCCAATAAGAAGGTATGCAGTTGGCAAAAAACTTAACCAGCAAAATAGTGTTGCTTACTGTTAACTGTATTATTACACATACAACTATGATTTATAAAAGCTTAAAAAGAACAACTTATCTTGCAGTAAATTAAAAAATATAATATTTAGTCACTTAGGTCAGTTGCAAAAAGACAAAAACATTTATTTATGGTGCTGAAAATGTTGTATAGATACATAAAATCATGTATGTATGTATGTATTTCATGACAAGGGAATAAAAGGTCCTATAAGGATGTGAGAGAGATGATGAAGAGAAGGCAAGGAAATGATGGAGAGATAAGCTCAGATACATTATCTATTTGTATGAAAATGTCTACGAAAGTTGTGTTCTCATGAACCACCAATGCTCAAATTCAATTTACCCTCACACTATCTCAAATCCCCTTTAACATCTTTGTTCAGCTGTTAACTGATAATCATGATAAGAGATCTGAAACACAGGAGGTTTTACCACAAATTCTAAAGAAGTATCAGAAGGAATAAAACATGTAGAAATTCTTAAATACATATCATTTTTATTTCATTTTAGATTATATTTGGTTATTATCTAATAATTGAATAGTCAATGTAGAACTCTTTGTAGCAATAAATTTAAAATCCTACATTTCAAGATTTAAATTTATACTGAATTAAAGGGAAGGCTGTGTGTGGGCTTTGAAGATGGGTCAATCAGTAAAATAATCTATACACAGCAAATAAATTTCGATACTAAAATACCCAATATAAATTTTGTGCAAAAGAGACTCTGTGAAATTTACGAGGGAAACCCTAGCAAAGACTCACAGTCATGAGTGACTGCAGGATTGAACTGACTTTCTTCTGTAACCAGTCAAGGACTCAAGTGGAGTGATGGGGATACTAACCCAGCCTGTACCTTTGAACTACAGAATTGTCCTCCTTGCATAGCGTGCTGGGACCTGAGCCTAGCAGAATCAAAATAAAAGAGACTAGAGATATTTCTCCCAGCAATGGATGAGAACAGATACAGTGACTTACAGCCAAACATCAGGAGGACCTGGAGGAGTTCTGCAGAAAAGGGAGAATAAAAATCTCAGGAACCAGGTGTCAGGGACACACAAGGGAGGGGAACTTTCATAGATCAGGGAGGCTATATGTCTGATCTAGGTTCTCCACATTTATGCTATGGTTGAGTTGCTTAGCTTGGTTTTCTTAAGTAAATAGGAATAGAGGCTGTTCCTGATTTTGCCTACTTGGGGATGGTTTTTCTCCTTCTCTGTTGCCTTTTATAGCTTTGATGAGATGTTATGTGTCTGGTCTTATTGCACCTTTTTATGTCCTATTTTGCTAGGGGAAGAGAAATGGAGAAGAGGTTGGGGGAGGGGATGGAGAGAAAACTGTGTTCAGGATGTAATATATAAAAGACTATAATAATAAAGAAAAGAATTAAGGATAACTGGAAGTAACTGTGGTGAAATAATTTAAGCAAATCAAAAGAGTGTGTAAATGAATTTCTGTCAGTGCAATGTAGAAAGCTGGGGTAATGTTTTCTTAAACTACCAGACTAAAGATAATTATAGAATATAGATATAATAAATATTTCTTAAATATTTACTTAATTATATATATAATTAAATAATGAAATGTTGTGATAGATAAACATTATAAAATATACAACTGAAAATCAGGTTGGGGGACTTTCATCTTCATTTATATAAGTGAAATAGGAATAGCATCAAGAAATTCTGTTACTGAGCAGTGTCTTTGTGTGATGCTTATCATCAAATGAGCATAGTATTGTGCCCAACTAATCTGTAACACTCTCTATGGCACTCACTATCTATGTGCAGAAGCTTTGCTACAGTGACCATTAAAGGAAAGATTCATCTAAATAATAGAAACACTCACAGTGCAATCTGGTCATATGGCTCGGGATTTTGCATATAGTCTGTGAGGTTAAAGTATTTCTAATAATAATCATCACAAAATGTGAGTTGACTCTGCTTTTACTGTTTGTATTTATACTGATGGTAAGTTAATGGATAATGAAGTAACAATTTTCTTAAAAGATAAAAGGGGCTGTTTTAGCTATATTGTTGTTGCTGTGATAAAATAATATGGTGAAAGCAACTTAATAGAGGCTCTGCTTTTTCTTATGATTCCAGAAGGAGAATTCACATGGCAGAGGAGGCTTGGCAATAGGCAGGGATCGTGGCAGAACAGAGGAGAAAAACAAGGCAGCAAAACTTTAAAATCTATCCTAATGATGTACTTCCTCAGCAAGGGTGAACATCCTAAATGTTCTACAACCTCCCCAAACAGCATCACAGACTGGGGACCAAATGTTTAAATACATGTATCTTTAGGGAATATTTTTCATTTAAAGCACCACAGGTACCAAACTGTAAAGTAGGAATAATTTGATTATTTATAATAAAAATGTTAATTTCTTTTCCGAATGTACTTGTGTAACTGAACCGTAACTTATGAATTATATGCCTTCTTGATTATGCGTTTAATGAAAAGGAGGAATATGCATAAAATACTTTCACTGAATGCTGACTTCCTGTGTGAAATTAATGATGTATTTTCTTTAATAGAACACAATTCTACCTGACTAAATCAACTGTCATTCAAAGTGCTTTTATGCACTTCTTAGTATTAAGGACACATCCTCAAATACAAATACCGTGTAACATCAATAAAACAACTATCATTTGTTGTCAGTGATAAAATTAGAGTTTTCAAACAAACAACGTCGGAAGCTTGACAGCTTTATAATACATACTTTCACATGTGATTGGAGTGGACATTACAAGTGCAATTATTTGATGCATTCTGTAGATTGTATGCCAAGGTTTTGAATGGCTGAATAACTAGAGGAACTAATATTTTGATAGCACAAAATTATACACGAATAAATAATTCATCCAATATAAAATGTAGAAAAATGAATTTTAGCCTAATAGAATATAAAATTCTAACAGTTATATTTCAGACTCCACATCACAAAAATATCTTAAATCTATTACCAAATTTTAAAAATATTGAGTAGTAGTCTCAATTTCTGAAACCAACACACTCCATATGTGTATTTGTGGTGTAGCAGAAACTTCTCATGTTATTTCAACAAAAATAATTATTGAATATACTGAATTCAGAAACACATGTTAGAATACAGTTTTCTTCATTAAGCCTGCCATAAAGCGTACTTGTGAAATATCATCTTTGTTTTCTAAAACTTTCATAAATCAAGGCTGTTCTGAATGGAATATTAAATTCTGTGTTATCCATGTTTTTATAACAACATATTGATTCCTTGTTTAGGTTTCTGCTCACATATATTTTAATATGTTTATTTGACTTATAGGAATTAATAAGTGTAATCGGATAGAGTAGGAAGGACTAGGAAGCTGTTTCTTGCTACACAGAAATCATACTGCTAGACCCTACCTGATAGGAGTAATTTGGATATTAGCGTCTCCTGATTGACATGCAGTATCTGATTAAAATTTAACATTAATTTGCAGTTATTTTTAATAGATTTCAGTCCCAATCCTTCACTGGTGAGCCACATGGTGAATAGTTATGAGTGATTCTGACATGCTGGACAGACCCTTTGTGAAAACAAGGTCAGACCAAAAGATCCTAACCTACAAGTGCTTGGCTTTCTGTACTGTTCACCCATTGCTGCTTCTGATCACAGAAGTGCGGACAAATATGTGGTCACCATGATGGTTATATTCACCATCTTCACTATATCATGCCTTTTCTTTCTTTTTTCTTTTTTACTCATTCTTCTCTCATATATTACATCCAAACCAATGTGTCTCTTTCCTCATCCCTCCTCTCCTCCCAGTACCTTTGTCCCTCCCCCTTCCTCTGAACAGGTCCATTCATCTTTCAGTTCCCTTCACAAAAGAGCAGGCCTAGTATAACATGTTACAGTAGGGCTTGGCACACACACTCCCATACCCATGCTGGATAAACCAACCTATTTGAAGGAAAAGGGTCACAAAAACAGGCAGAAGAATAAGAGACAACCCCTGCCCCCACCATTAGGAGTTGCAAAGGAATACCAAGCAACACAATATAACATATATGCAGAGGACTTAGGTCAGACCTATATAGGCTCCTTCACAGTTCAGTCTCTGTAAAACCCTGTGAGCCCTGCTAAGATGATTTTGTGGGTCATGTTCTTATGATATCCTTGAGCCCTTGGATCCTACAATCCATTCTCTCCATCTTCCTCAGGACTCCCTGAGTAATGGCAAATGTTTGGCTGTGAGTCTTTGTGCCTGTTCCTATCAGTTGCTGGATAAAGCCTCTCTGATGATGATTATGCTAGGCTCCAGTCTATGTGTATATCAAAGTATCATTGGGAATCATTTCATTGACATTTTTTGGCTAGTTGTGTTTTGTTCTGTCCTATGTACCTGGGCTACCCAGACTATGGCTCTTGGCACTCCAGTAAGTGTCAGAGTAGACTCCTTCTTATGGTACTGGACTCAAGTAGGACTCAACATTGTGGACTACTCCAATGATTCACTGCCACTTCTACTCCAGAGAGTCTTGCAGGTAGGACAAACTGTAGGTTGAAGCTTTTGTTGCTGGTTTGATATTCAGTCCCTCCACTGTGATCAGTGCTTGGTTACAGAAGATGGCCAGTTGAGACTTTGTATCTCCCATTACTGGGTGTGTTTGCTAGGTTCATGCACATAGATTCCAGGGAATTTCTATTGCACTAGGTTTTAACCTCACCTGGAAATGTCCATCAAATCCAACGGTCTCTCCTAGTACTCTCTCCACCCAGTCCCTACCTGATCCTTCCTGTTCCCATCCCTACTAGTACCCAGTCGACCTGTGAAATCTATCTTATTTTTTCTTCCCAAGGAGATCTTTACATCCTTTCTTGAGCTTTTCTTGTGACTTATCCTCTCTGGGGCTGTGGACTGCAGCATGATTGTCTTTTATAGCTAATATCCACTTATATGTGAGCACACACTTCGTTTGTCTTTCTGGTTCTAGGTGACCTCACTAAGGATGATCTTTTCTAGTTCCATCCATTTTCCTGCAAATTTCATGTTGTTATTTTTTTAAACAGCTTAGTAATACTTCATTGTGTAAATGTATAACATTTTTATCTATTATTAGGTTGAGAAACATGTGGGTTGTTTCCAGTTTCTGACTATTAAGAGGAAAGGTGCTATGAACATCGTTGATCAAATTTCTTTGTGGCAGGGTAGAGCATCCTTTGGGTGTATACTCAAGAGTGGGATAGCTTAAATCTTGAAATAGATTGATTCCCAATTTTATGAGAAAGTGCCATATTGATTTCCAATTTGGCTGTACAAGTTTGTATTCCTCCCAGCAATGGGAAGTCCTCTTGCTACATATCCTTGCCAGCAAAAAATACTTTAAGAGTCAAGGTTAACCTCTAAGTTCCACCTACCCAATGACCAGTAACTTTCTGGAATTCTGGGAGTTGTAGTTCTGAAAAATAGAAAAGTCACATGGGATGTGATTTTGTCTTTTAAAAGTCCCTATAATACAGGCATCATCCCCTCAAATCTGACCAGTGTCCATTCTTTATTAAAGCTTACTTCAATTTTAGCTCAGAATCATGGCACTACTTTTTTCTATTATGAATATCAGAAACAACATTGCCACCTGTGCTTTGGAGCTTATCAATTCTGACAGGTGTAAGATGGAATCTCATAGTTGTTTTTATTGGCATTTCCATGATGGCTAAAATGCTGAACATTTAAGTGCTTCTCAGCCATATGAGATTCCTCTGTTGAAAATTCCTTATTTATACATATACCCCATTTTCAAAATTAATGTATTTACTTACATCCTAACCACAGGTTCTCCTTCCTCCTCTTCCCCCACCATTCCTCTCCCCATCTGTTCCAATTCTCTTTCTCTTCAAAAAAGGGGACATCTTCTCTGAATATCAACCAGCCTTTCCATAACAAGTTGCAGTATCTAGGCACATCTATTGAGGCTAGAAAAGGCAGCTCAGTTAGTGGAAATGCATCCAAAGGCAGACAACAGAGTTAGCAACAGCCCCTGCTCCCATGTAATTTAGGAGTCCCACATGAAGGCCAAGGTATACAACTGTTACACATGTGCAAAGGAGCTAGGTCAGTCCCATTGCACACTCTCTGGCTCACAGTTCAATCTCTGTGAGTCCCCATAGCCCCAGGTTAAGTGATTTTATAGGTTTTCTTGTGTTGTCCTTGAGACCTCTGTCTTCTACAATCCTTCCTCCCCTTCTCCCACAGGACTACAAAAATTTCACCTAATGTTTGGCTGTAGGTATCTGTCTTTGTTTCCATCAGTTGATGGGTGAAGCTCTCTGAAGAAAATTATGCTACTCTCCTGTCTTCATGTATATCAGAATGTCATTAACAGTGTCAGAAGTGGGGTCCCTCTTATGGCATGTGTCTCAAGATGAACCAGTCATTGCTTGGTCATTCTCTCAATTTCTGCTCCATCTTTACCCCTGGCTACCTTATAGTCAGGACCATTTGTAGGTCGAAGGTTTTGTAGCTTGGTTGGTGTCCCAATCCCTTCACTGGAAGTCTTGCTTGGTTACAGAAACCAGTTCAGCTTCCATAGTTCCCATTTGCTAGGAGTCTTTTCATAGATTCCTGGGAGTTTTGATTGTGCAAGGTTTCTAACTCATTCCAGAAATGCATCTCATCTCCATTACTGTTGTCTCTCTCAGTAATCTCTCTCAGTCCTCTCCCCACCTGATACCTCCTGTTTCTAGTCCCACCCCTTCCCCATCCAGTCTCTATCCCTATTCACCTGTGATGTCTATTCTATTTTCCTTTGTCAGTGAGATTCAAACGTGCCCCCTTGAGTCTTCCTTAGTAATTAGCTTCTTTGGCTCTATATATTGTAGCATGATTATTCTTTACTTTATGGTTATTATCCACTTACAAGTGAGCATATACCATGTATATCCTTTTGGGTCTGGCTTACCCCACTCTTGATCATTTTTTCCTAGTTCAATCCATCTGCCTGCAAATTTCATGATGCTATTGTTTTTAATAGCTGAGTAATACTCCACTGTGAAAAACATCTAGGTTGTTTTAGTTTCTTCATATTATCAATAAATCAATAAATCTTCTATAAACATAATTGAGTGAGTGTCCTTTTAGTATATTCTCAACAGTGGTGTAGCTGGGTCCTGAGGCAGATTTTTTCCCAATTTTTGGAGAAACTGCCAAATTTATTTGCAAAGTGGCAGGCTGCTGGTTTGTCCTATTGTCAGTGTTTTATAGAAGCTTTCTGGTTTCATGATATCACATTTATTAATTATTGATCTTAGCCCCGACACTATTGGTGTTCTGTAAAAGATGTTTTCTCCTTTGCCAATGTATTCAAGGCTATTCCCTACTCTCTCCTCTGAAAGTTTCAATGTGTCTGGTTTAATGATCCACTTTCACATGAGTTTTGTGCAGGGTGATAGATAAGCATCATTTCCATTCTTCTCCATGCCAACTTCCAGTTAGACCAGCACTATTTGTTGAAGATGCTTTCTATTTTCCATTGTATACATCCAGTTTCTTTTAAAATATTACATGTCTGTAGGTGTGTGGACTCATGTCAGAGTCTTTGATTTGATTCCATTAACCAACCAACTTAACTGTTTATATGCTAATATCATGTGATTTTTATTTCTGTAGTCAAGCTTGAAATCAGGGATGGTGATACCTCCATAAATTCTTTTATTGTATAAATTGTTTTGGTTATCCTGGGTGTTTTTGATTTTCCATATGAAGTTGAGTATTGTTTTTTCAAGATCTGTAAAGAATTGTGTTGGAATTTTGATGGGGATTGCATTGGATTTGATGGAGATTGCTTGTGGCTGGATGAACAATTTTACCATGTTAATCCTACTGATTTATGAGCATGGGAGATCTTTTTATCTTTTGGTATCTTCAGTTTCTTTCTTCAAAACTTGAAGGGATTGTCATACAGGTCTTTCACTTAATTGGTTAGAGTTATCCCAAGATATTTTACATTATTTGTGGCTATAGGGAAGGTTGTTGATTCCCTTATTTCTTTCTCTGCCTGTTTGTTGTTTGTATATTAAAGAACTACTATTTTTTGTTTATTTGGGTTTTTTTTTTTTGTTTGGTTTGTTTTGAGTTAATCTTTTATCCAGACACTTCAACGAAGTTGGTTATCAGCTATAGTTCCTGAGTAAATTTTCCAGTTGCTTATGTATATCATAACATCTGTGAATATGAATACTATGAATTATTCCTTTGTAATCTGTATTCCTGTGATCTCCTTTAGAAAGTGACTTAAACAGTGAATGTATTTTCCTATCTTCGTTTTGAATGTGAAACACCAACTGTTCTTAGAACACTTAAAATCAATTGCATAGACAATGACTATGTAAACCCAGAAAGAATTTCAGAAAAGACATGAGACATTTCTTGTTTTGGATTTCAGGGTGTTTCCTGGTACATTGAAGAATTTGGCAAAAGTAAGTCCTCAGAGTCAATGACTTAAAATAATTACAAAGTAAAAACTCCAGGGAGAGAAAACACCCTGATTTCCAGAGTTAAGACATTAGATTCAGATGTATGGCTTTCAACAAATGGCACAGAACTACAAAAAATAAGAACACATGATCAATCAGTTCAAAGGGAAATTAAACTATTTAGTTCTAAGAAATTCTCAGGTAAATATGCTAGATGACAGACAAACTTCTTTCTTAAAGACTTTCAGAGAACTAAAGGAAACTGTGGAGAAAGTCCAGAAAGCCATTTCAAAAAAATTTTTGTATTAATTATTCCATTTGTTTACATCTCAAATGACATACCACTTTTTGGTTACTCTTCCACCACCCCCCTCAATCCCATTATGTGCTCTCCCCTCTCCCTTTTGCCTGTCTGAAAGTGCTACCCCACTCACCCACATTCTCCTCCAACATCCTTCTACTCTGGGACATCAAACTTCCCAGGGATCAAGAGCCTCCCCTCTCTTTGCTGTCAGAGAAGGCCATCCTCTGCTGCATATATATCTGAAGCCAAAGATCTCTTTAGTTACACTACTTGGTTGGTGTTCTAGTCTTTGTGAAAGTTTGGTGGTCAGGCCAGTCTATGTTGTTCTTCTAATGGGGTTGCAATCCCCCTTGACTCCTCCAGTCCTTCAGTCAGCTCCCCCACCAGGCTTCCTGAGTGTCGACTTCAACCATTCACCTCTGCTTTGGTTGGCTGCTGGCCAGACCTCCCCCCAAACTGCCACATTTTGTTCCTGTACTCAGCAAGCACCTATTGGCCACCGCAACAGTGTTGGGTTTGGTGTCTGCAGACATGATGTATCCCCAGGTGGGGTCATTCCCTGGTTGGCCCGCCCTTTAGTCTCTGTTATAGTTGAGCCACCAGCAGAAAGAACTGAGGAGAATGAATATGAGACAATTGAAATTGGAAGGTCTTAGACACAAAATTAAATGGATTGAAGCATGAGCAGCATTTAAGGACAAAGTTATGCACTGCAGGAGTCTCAGAGGAGGAGATAAGAATGGGATAGAGAAAAAGATTTGCAGAAATAATTGTTGAAAGAGATTCAGGTGTGTCATTAAACAGCAACTGAGCACTAAACAAAACATCAAATCACAGAAGGAAGGACAAAATCTGTAAGACATGTAAAAAATCTGGCTGAACACAACAGGAATAAATCTCCCCTGATCAGTAATCACTTTAAATATCAATGGCATATACTGTCGATCCAAAGGATGTTGGGAAAGTGATTAAAAAACACATGATGTACCTGTGGATTCCAGAAAGAAATTGAAATGTAAAACCTAGTACATAAAAGGACTGAAAATGAAGCACAATGAAGGAGATCCCACACTTTTTCCTTTTATGTTTTTGTTTTTTTTTTTCGAGACAGGGTTTCTTTGTATAGCCCTGGCTGTCCTGGAACTCACCCTGTAGACCAGGCTGGCCTCGAACTCAGAAATCTACCTGCTTCTTCCTCCCAAGAGCTGGGATTAAAGGCACGCGCCACCACAGCCCAGCTGATCCCACACTTTTGGTGACCGAAAGAGAACAGAAAATAATAATTTAATATCCAGCTGAAAATACTTTCAAAATGATAAAGACTAATGAGATGTAACATATTAATGATTCAATACATCAAGGATATAGTACTTATAAACTCTTGGACACCTAATGCTAGATTATTACCATATATGAATCAAACTGGATCAAACTGATGGAACTGGGAGAAAAAATATTTAATGGGAAAATTGGAAAACTTAAATATTTTTCACATGACACAAATGCAACGTCCATTTTGAATGAGAGTTCCCAGTAAGAAGCTGTGTCTACAGAGATGATTGAGTGATTAATATTGTATTAGTAGGTAGAGACTGGAACTTTGCCGATTAAGAGCCTAAGTGCCTTGTGTTGGGGTAATTTTAGTCTTGAGAGCAATGATTCCCTGCCCTCCTCTGTTTCTAAACTAATATCTGTGAGTAATACCTGAAATTTTGGGGGATCTGATAAGAATATCATCAAAGAGCACCTTGACCTGTGGCAAAGCTTCCCCCATTTTGCTGTATTCACCACTCTGATGTACCCACCACTGTATTTTAAACTTGCCTTGAATTGTGACTTTTTCTCTTCTGTAAAACTGAAAACCTTCATGAAACTGCTTCCGTGTTGGGACATAGAATTTAAGTTGGAGTAATTAAATCTATGTTCCTTGGCCACAGTCTCTCAAAATAGCTATAGAATAAAATGTCTGTTATTTCCTTTAAGACGAAAGATGTGGTTTTCTGCAATGACACCATATAGGGAGAAGTCAAACCATAGAGGCTAAAAGAACAATAAACTAATAAATCAAACCAACACCCAAGAATACACTACTCACGAATGGAATACAGATTATGGTCACTGTCTATCAAATCCTCACCAATGTAAATATGTTTCCCAATGAGAGTTTTGTGCAATCTTCTGGTAGGACATAGAACATAGAAGTATAAAAAAAAGAGAGGATGTATAATCTATGTATGACAAGCTTATCTTAAGTGAAATGACATCTTTTAACATGGTTACTTAAACAAGTTACTTGAAAAATCGATAGTGTTATTTTCACTTGCAGCTACAAATTGATTTCCCTCATGGTCTTGGATAGACAAAAAGATCTCCACTTATTGATTTCATACCTTTTATGCAGCTAGCAAACATCTTAAACTTGTACAGAGATCAGAGTGAAAGAGACTGACATAGAATTTATATAAACTTCTTCAGTGCATTATTTTTGGTACAAGCTGGTGAGGACATTAGATTGGATTTAAGGGCTAAGCTGATCTACTTCAGGATACTGGTAGTACAATAATCCATTTTGTTTATAAATAACAGCATCAATAGTAGCACTTTTTAAATATCTAATGAATTTGCAAGGAACATGGGTGAACAACCTTCTCAGTGTATGTAACATAGAACCATAAAGACCAAAGGATATTTAGCCTTTGAAAAAGGATTCTACTTGTTTTAGTTTGATTAAGTTGCTAGGTTAAACACCATGAGCAAAAGGAAGTAGGAGAGGAAAGGGAGTATTAGGTTTGTGCTTTCCAGTAGCTCTTACATTACTGAGGAAAGTTAAGTCAAAATTCAAGGCAATAACCTGGAGACAGGGACTAATAATAAAGGTCATGGGGTAACACAGCTTACCAGCTTGTTTCTTTGGGCTGGTACAGGTCCCAATCTTTTTCAGATCAGCCTATCTACATAGAGGTGACACAGAGCACAGTGTCTAGGCCCTTCCCACATCAGTCAGCAATCAAAAAGTGCACCATGTACATGCCAGCAGACCAACTGAGAGGGTCACTGTTTCAGATGAGATTTCCCCTTTCCATGTTTGTGTTAAGTTTTGTGTCAATCCAACAAAAACAATGGCTCGGTGCATCATAGATGATGTGTAGTAATTTAACTGGATGAAATAAGCCAGACCCAGTAATAATAGTATAATATTACTGTGGATCCCTGTTCTGGAGGGTGGGTCCGCTACTG
This sequence comes from Rhabdomys pumilio, assembly GCA_030674055.1. Taxonomy (NCBI): domain Eukaryota; kingdom Metazoa; phylum Chordata; class Mammalia; order Rodentia; family Muridae; genus Rhabdomys; species Rhabdomys pumilio. The sequence goes on from JANHMN010000017.1 coordinate 35,394,516, forward strand.
CCTCCACTGCTGCCCCCGCCGGAGTCTCTGCTGTTGCTGCCCAGTTCCTCTCAAGTGCTGCAATAGTTTCTCCACATGCAGGTAAGGTGTTGGCTAGCTAGTGGGGAGGGGAGGGTCCCAAAGGCCTTTCGGGAGAGCAGGTCTTGTGACAGAAACTCTTGGACAAGAGGATAATTCTCGCACAACTTTACTTCTTCTGAATAGAGCCCTTATATACAGTTTCAGGGTGGGTTAGGGTCTGGCAGAAGATAATGCCTATTGGCTTGGTCTGAGAGCTTGGAGATACCTCATCTACATGTGGGAGAGCCTGAGGCACTGTTCCTCCTGACTGATGGTCATAGATCTCTCTGTGGGAGGGGCTGTGGAGGGCTGAAGCTAAATGAAAAGAACCAGGGCCTGAGAGCAGAGCTGACCATCTGCCATCCAATAAGGGTCTGGGGTTCGAGGCCTATGCTCGACCAGGCACCCAACTGCTTTTCACAGCCCACAGCCCCACATATTACCTCATTTATATTTAGAATCTAAAACATTCAAATATCTAGAGGTAAAGATAGAAACATTGGTTCCCTGTGTTAAGGTTAAAATGGGGAGAAAATTGCTAGCTACAGCACAAAAAAATACAAAACTGAATGCAAATAAGGTGAACGGGTCTAGAGGATGTTGTGAAACAGTAATGTATTGTATTAAATAGTACAATTTATAATAATAGACACCACCTTGCTTCTCTACAGCAATTGCTTTACTGTTCCTGTGTGTCTCATAACATCATAATATATACACATCATAATATATACTTTAGATACTCAAAATAAAATTTATCAGAAACTACTAAGGAAAATATATTAATTTGCCAATGTTACTGGGTGCCTTAGTTAGGGTTTCACTGCTGGGAACAGACACCATGACCCAGGCAACTCTTATAAGAACAACATTTAATTGGGGCTGGCTTACAGGTTCAGAGGATCAGTCTATTATCATCAAAGTAGGAGCATGGCAGCATCCAGGCAGGCATGGTGCAGGAGGAGCTGAGAGTTCTACATCTTCATTTGAAGAAGGCTAGAAGAAGACTGGCTCTCACATGGTTAGCACGAGGGTTTCATTGGCCATCCTAACCATGACACCCTACCTCCCTCAAGGCCACACCTACTCCAACAATTTCAGAGCTCCTAATAGTGCCACTTCACAGGCCAAAGATATTCAAACCATCACACTAGGAATCTGTAAATGGTCTGCTAAGTTACATGGTATCTGATAATATGATCAAGAAAAAGTCCTCTAAGTTATAGTGAAGCATCTATCAAAAATAGTAGAGGACTGGCTCACAAGGTAGTATTTTCTACCATTTTATATCCCCCCCCCCTTGACACATTTGTGGCTACCTTGAGAATAACTTTTTCAGCGTCAGTGGAAGCAGACATGTTGTGGGAGATATTTAAAGCAATAGCACTCAATCTGGCTTGCCCTTAATCAGCCGCCATATTCCCTACTAGCCTAGGTCTGCGGCCAAGAGCAGCATACCACTGCTGCTCAGCTCAGGTTGTCCGCTCAGGTGGTCAGAGACACCGGTCTTGCCACCCACAAGATGCCAGCGTGGGAGATTGGCTCTGCTGTCTCCACAAGGCTGGGCTTAGTCCAGATCATCCCTCCATCCACGCGGGCTCAGTACAAATGAGACTCTAATGCTTAGATTAGCCAAAAGCTTTATATGTTTGGCAATGCTCAATAACAAGATGCCCATATAATCAGAGGTGTAAACCAATACCCAACCTAGATATACCAACTACCGTTGCCTGCTAGAGACATGTGCATAACTGCTTGCATGTTCCCTTTTCTCTGGTCTCTCTCCCCTAGCTCCTCCTCTTCTCCTCTTCCTCTGCTTACTCCTCCTCTTTCTATCCTTACTCCTCCCACCTTAGCTCCTCCCAACTTGCAGGAAAAAATATCCCGGTACACAGGGTACACTATGCTGCATATCAGTCACGTGTCCTAAGTCCTAAACTAGTGTCCTTTGTGTTCTGTTGTTTGACCCATGTTCCTTAGCGATAACTTTGAAAACAGTAGTATATAAAATGTTACAAGGGTCCAAACAACAATAAAAATGAATATGTCAAACAAACTTTCCATTAAATTTACCATGAATATACCATGGAATGTCAATGAATACATGCCTATCTTAATTTACATTTATTTGAAAAAACAGAAAAAAATTAAAAGAGAGCTGTAGTTTAGAATTCTCTAGTTAGAAAGAAACTTTATTTAGTCTTCCCATGTCATTTGTGATCTCAAATGACATTCCAAAGTTCAAACTAGAAAATACATCAGAACACCACTAAACTTATACACTATAAATAAGCTAACTTGAGTTTTGAAATAAAATATACATCACGAGTATTCTTGAAACTTCATCTCACATTGATCATGCTACTATAAAAAAAATAGTGTTTTTTTGCCTTGCTTAGAAAATTGAAGATTTTGTATTTATTTTATCTTTTAAATAATGTCAGTTTCAAAACCTTTACATTCATTGTTCTTTTTTTCTTCTTGATAGAATCTCAAATATACTGGGAACACTCTCAACTAGTAACAGTCTATCAAATGTCAAAGTGACATAACCAGAAAAATGAAGCAATATTTCATGCAGAAAGTTTGCAGAAGAAGTGAAATTGATTCCCAAGCAAATGGAAACATCTGGCTTCTGTGCACTACAATGAGAACTAACTGCTTTGCTCTTGTTAGCTTAAAGTTTTCATTAACATTTGTGGTCCTCAAATTATATCTGTCCTTCTACTTTAGTTCTACAAATACCTACATATTAAGTTTTAAAGTCAAACATCACAATGCAAATTATTGTGGCTTTCTATGAGTTTATTTAGTATAAATGCTTTTGATTGTACTTGTGAATATGAGAAATCCACTTTGGCATAGGTTATTATTTTCTAAAAGTGCAAGAATATGTGCATATGAACATAGACATTTTTCTCTGGTTATCTGTTCGCTTGTTATTCAAGAGGATCGGGAGGAGGTTAGTGTTCGAAGTATGCACAAAGGTACCAGAGGCACAAGACAAAAATACTTTAAAAGGAGACAAGTGTATGAATATCCATGGGAATGCTTACAAAAATTCTATGCTTTAAACTCATTTACATATGACTCAAAAGGAAACATTAATTTATTCATGTCAAACTTTGAAAATTCTAACCATATGAACAAGTTATATTACAGCATATGAATATGTTCACATTTTGACCATTTTGTTAGTTTTAATAACTGACAGTCCTCTGTTTTCTCACAGACTATCGTCCTCCAGTCTTGATCAGCATGGATCATCTGGTTTCTCTGTTTCACTTTCTATGCTGGTTGAATTTCTGCTCCTATTCACTGAGAACACTTCTGCTTTATGGCACGCAATCTGCTCTTAAACTACAATCCAAAAGCATCACTGTTGGGTCCACTGCTTCTTGTTAATAGTTAATATTTTGTTGATTTAAAACAGATTGTGTTTGGCTTGCTTTTGTCTCTACAAGACTTTATGGTAATCTACATTTGAGCAGTAGTTACTCAAAAGGTCTCAACTTCAATAATAATTCTGGACCCATTTTTCAGCACATCTTGCCTCATTTCCATGGGAGAAGTAGTTCTGACTTACGGCTCCCTAAAATTTTAGAAAAAAGAATCTTTTTTTCCTTTTATTCTTTTCTCATACAATACATCCCAATTGTAGTTTCCCCTCCCTTTATGTCTCCATTTTCCTCCTCCATCTTATCTCTCCTCCAGATCCAATTCTCCTTTGTTTTTCTTCAGAAAAAAAAAAAAGGCGTCCCAGGGATATTGACCAAATTAGTAGTTTCTAGCTTGTCAGTCATTTATTGTTCTTTAAATTCGTGTGTTCTTTCACTCTTAGACAAACAGAGTAATGGTGCTGTATTCTGATTCTGAAGATCATGTTGCCCTCATAATTGTTACTTTGATTTCTTAGATTCTTATCCCTTCCTGTCTATTTCTGTGACTCTGTCCCTGTCTTTCTCTGTCTTTTTCTGTCTCTCTGTCTCTGTCTCTCTCCCCCATCTCCCCTGCCTCTCCCCCTCCCTTTTACTATTAGCTTATTACTGAGTAGCCTAGGCTTCCTCAAACTTATGGCAAACCTTTTATGTCAGTTTTCTAATTTCTGTAATTACTGGCCCTTGATTCATTTTATTTGACTATGGGATAAGATTTTTTTCTTCCTTCCTTCTTCCTTCCTTCTTTCCTTCCTTCCTTCCTTCCTTCCTTCCTTCCTTCCTTCCTTCCTTCTTTCCTTCCTTCTTTCATTTGTGGGGAGGGGATTTGCTGTTGTATTAGTTAAATACTTGACATAGTGTATTATTTTTATCACATTCCAAGATTTTTTTTCATTTTTTCATTTTTGAGTATAAGAATGAAAGAAAATATGTAAAATAAAAATGTCATAAAATGATACAGTAATTTCTGTGTATTTTTGGCCAAAAACCTAATACAGTCTTTTATGAAAACAAGAAAAGCCTATTTGGTTTCAAATCAGAATAAAGAGTTGACAGTTCCAGTGCCTTATTACAATTTGATTTCCTATTCAAAATATAATCACACCATTTTCTCTAGCTATGTCTGTTTACTTTGCAAGTATTTTGAAATATTATGCTTTTGAGTATTTTAACTTTGTAACTTTGCACTTGGATAGCATTATATTCCACTTAGCCTCAAAACCCATTGTAAAATTTTCCTCATTAATGCTATGGTGTTGGGAATGGCCGAGCAGGCCTATAATTGCAGGAGAATCGTCACATTAAAAATAATGAAACATTTTAATATTTATTACTTTAGTTATTCAATAATGACAATTCAAGTTATTTGTTAATTTAAGGTCTTACTTTTTATCTTTTAACAATTACACACACACACACAAGCACACACACACACGCACACACGCGCACACACACACACACACACACGCACGCACACACAGGCACATACAAGCACACGCACACACACACACACACACACACGCACGCACGCACATGCACACGCACAAACACATGCACGCACACACACACACACAGTGCATTTGGTTATTTTCACTGCTAATTATCTTTACTTACAGTTCACCCACTTCCAATGAATTATTATTTTCCAAATAAGTCTTCTCTGACTCTTCTTTTTTTGAAGTGTTTGTTATTTTGTGATCCACAGTTTATTGAGGATTATTTGCATGAGCATTAGGGCTTATGTTGTGGAAGATATTTAAAACTATGTTTTCTTGGGCTGACTATCTAAGAAGCAGCGGCTCTCCTTAGCTCTGTTGCCATGTTCCTCGAACATCGGCCGTGTGCGCTCTGCAGCTAGAAATGGCCAGAGGCCACGCACCTGCCACAGCTAGAAATGGCAGGACAGAAACACCACCCTACCACTCAGGAGACGCCAGCGTGCGAGAAGGCCCTGCCAATCTTCCACACTGTCCTTGCAAGGCTGGGCATTGCCTAGACCATCCCGCTATCCACATGGGCCAGGTAGAAAAATGACATTATAATGCTTAAATATTATTCAAAGGCTTTTTATGTTTGGTAATGCTCAATAACAATGTTATTAATAACTGACAGTCTATTTCCCAATTAGCAAACATAAATATAAGTTGTTACCCCTGACTGCTCGCCATACCTGTGTGGCTCTTCATCTTCCTACATCTCTGCCCTCTCTAGCTCCTCCCCTTCCTCTCCTTACTCCTCCCACCTTAGCTCCTCCTACAGGCTTATTTATATTTTAGTTTCTTTTCGCTATTTTTTTTTTAATATTTGGGGGAAGCACAATCATACTCTGTGGCTCAGGATTCCTTGAAGCATACAATGTTAATGTTGATAGTGTTAGCCCAAGCTAACTTGTTCTATTTCAGCCTCTTAAGTGGCAGGAGTGCAGGCATGCGCAACCCTGCCGAGCTTTTCTTTCCACTGAAGTCTCCACAAAGTCTCAAGTCTACCCTTCAATATTCCCCTATTGGTTTTGTATGAAGAATATACTCTCACCTGAATCTCGATTGCTTCTCATAATTAAATTACTCTCTTACTTATATACGTATTGATAACCTGATTAAATTCCTTCAGTACTAGTTTCAAACTGACTGGAGCAATTTAAGGATGACAAAGTAATTTAGGGTTCATGTAATTTAGTTTTACGTTTCCTAATAGGTAGAAGAGGAGACTGGGGTGAGTGATGCTGTGGTGAAGGGATTAATGACTTTGATGAAATGTGTGCTGAGTACTAAAGGACAAGAGTCAGAAATAAAGAAGTAGAAAATTCAATGCTATGAATATTTATTAAATGTGCATTAAGTATTTATTACTTTTTCATAAATCATTCTGAGGCTGAGTAAGTTAAAAAATAATAGGTCAAGAAAATGAATGGAATGGTTAGGAAGCTCTGATACCAAGTACACTCACATATTGAACTTACATGTTGACATGCAGTGTTCCTATGCTTAATGGTTTTGAAGAACCGCAATAAATTGGAATGAATCTATATGTGGGTTATAATGCCAGTTGCCTTGGAGTCTATTATCTCTATTTCAATGTGGGACATCACCGTCTTAATGACAGGCTAGCTGGATGAGAATGGAATATTCTAGCAATAAAATTTGTGGTACTTAAATTTACTTTATTTATTTTGCAATGCTCATTAAATTATCTGTATGTTGTAATATTTATTGGATCTCATGTGGTAACAGTCTACATATAGAAAAAAAGTAAAAATTAATTAACTCTAATTCTTCTATCTTAATGAAATTACACATTAACTTTATGAGCATTTTTTTTGTGCCCTTACTGTGTGCCACAGTCCCACAAGGCATTTAACTGGGGTCAGAAGACCTGGAAGAGAGAACTGGAGGACAGGTGGTACAAGGAACGAGAGGCTTGTATATAGGTTGATCAAACCACTGATTTTACTTTTTTCACACGGGGTTTATATGCACATAGAGGCAGGATGGAGGGAAGGGGATGATGCGGGAGCATAGATGTTCAGAGGAAGTACAGATATCCTCCAGAACAGAGAATCAACTGGGTGAAGGTTCAGGGGACAGGTCATTATAACTCCACCTGTGATTCACTTGTCCTTATCTAAGTTGGTACTATCCACCAAGGCTACCTATCTACAAGGTCTATGACTACTCAGGCTGGTAAATTTCCACCAAAGCTGCCTGTTTACAATATCTTATAGCTATCTGTTCAGTGTTTTTTCCACAGAGATCAAGACTTTGTTTTAGCAGGCAAAGGCCTATGGCTGATTTTAGGCCTTCAGTGTATAAGCAAGGCTGCCCCTGACAACTGTGTAAGAGGCAGGGTTGCCAAATATGAATTTACAGACATTAGCAGCATTGGAGTAGTTGAGCAGAGCCCAGATTTAGTTCACAGAGTTCCTCTCAATCTATTTTAAAACAGTTGTTAACCCAGAGGGCTTCCAGTTTTTCATTCAGGAAGAGTTGTCATATAGCATCTGTGGGTCTAGGCTCAGATGCGACATAATATGAATAAAAATCAGATAGAATTCAGTTACAAAGAAAAGATAACAATGCCCGTTTCTATTGGTAGAATAACCTAAAAAGCAAATCTGTTAGGAAAAAATTAGACTTCATAAAAATGTCTATGTAAGTAAAGGCAGTTGAGAAGTATAATGGAAGTAAAAACCCGAGGCCAAGATTCTAGAGAAGTGAGTTGAAGAGTGCTACTCCTGATATTTTCTTGGGACTTCTGAAAACACAAGCAGCTGATATGTTCCATCTAAAGAAGTCTCAGGTAGTGCTGGTAAGTACAAAGGCAACGTGTTGAATTTAAAAAAAAAAATAGCACATCCCTCTCCCTGGATACCAGAGATAAGAAAATGAAAGGCTGAAAACTCATCAGGTAAGCCAATGTATTAGTTAAGATTTCTATTGGTGTAGGAAAACACCATGACCAAGGCAGTTAAAGAACAGAGTTTATTTGGCTTATAATGCCAAAGAGAAAATAGTCCATGAGGGTTGAGCAGTGATACTAGGGGGCAGGTGGATGGAGCTACAGTTGAGAGTTCAGATCTTAAACTGTAAATGGTCTAGACACTGAGTGAATCTACCAGAAAGGAACTTGGTGTTTGTTACCTAAAATCTCTGACCTCAGTGACTTACTTTGTCCAGCAAGTCAACAAATAGCCTCGTTAGACAGGGTCAAGAGATGAAGACCAAATATTCAAATGTCAGAGGCTCTAGAGGGTCATATTTCATTCACTCAATCACAGCAGGGTTCAGATCTCCCTGAATATGCATAGGACGTTTGTATCGTTAATTTTACTGCTCAAAATTTCTTTTCTATATGGGTTGACAGAAAAAAATATCCAATGACAGTAGCCAATACCAAAAGTAGCAATATATGCTTTTCTCCGCTGGTCTGTCAACAAAATCAGATGTGTTTTTGTGTACTACAATCTTTGCAGAATCTGCTAAAACCCAAATATTCACAACATCATTTCTATGCAGCTGGGCTGAGGTGTGCTGAATGATTTTTTTTTTTTTTTGCTTTTTTAAGTTCCTGGAATACTATTATTGAGATATAATTATACATTTTAAAATGTGTCCATTTAAAATGTTCAGTTTAGAATGCTGGCATATTTACAGGGATGGTCAATTATTACTACGAATAATTTTAGATTATCTTTTCATCATTCACCACACCCTACCCATGTGAAGTCCTACTCCATCCTCTTTTCTTTCATTTTAAACATTATTATAAAAAAACTGGAAGAAGCTGAGGAGAAGGGCAGCCCCATGGAAAAACCAGAAGTCTCAACTAAACTGAACATCTGAGATCTCTCAGACTGAACCACCAAGCAGGCAGCATACATCAGCTGATATGAGGCCCCCAACACATATACAGCAGAGGACTGCCTGGTCTGATCTCAGTTAGAGAAGATGCACCTAACCCTTGAAAGACTTGATGCCCCAGGGAGTAGGGAGGCCTGGTGGATAGGAGTTGAGGGTGGAGACATTCTATTGGAGACAGGGAAGGCAGAAGAGGAGGTATGGGATGGGAAGAGGTCTGGGGGGCAGACCTGAAGGGGGATGAAGTCTAGACTGTAAAAAATTATTAAAGAATAAAAGTAAATAAATTTTTAAAAGTTGCAAGTAAAAAATTTACACACCAAAATTAACTAGTTCCAAATGCTGTAAACCTCATACATGTTTACATAGTTAGGGTAGTCATTTAAGTGGAAGGTGTCAAAATTCAAATTTGATACTGTACTTTCATTATTGAATATATTTTAGGCACTTATCCACCACTAAATATGAAAAATTCACGACAAAATTAGAACTTGGAAATCTAGCTTTACATTCTTTTTCATAAAACAAAAGCATACTTTGTTGTTTTTGTGTCTAGATTCTTTAGAATAATTTAAAATTATTTCTGCATGTAATAGCATCTGCTTTTACTGCTTGATAATAGTTTAATAAATGGATATAGGATAGCTTGTTTCCTCATTCAGTTGATAGATGTTTGCTTTATTCCCTCTTGATTAGGTACATTAAAATATTAATGTAAGTATTCAGATTCAAATTTTATAGAGATATATTTAGACGTAAATAAATAGTTACATAGAAATATTGCAAAGAAAGGTATTTTAACTAAATTAAAAGAGAAGAAATAACAATGTTTTGTTACCTTGCTCTGTTTATTCTTTGATTTTATATTTTATACAGGTCAAGTGAGCAAAGGGTTTGAATAATGATATATATATATATATATATATATATATATATATATATACTCAGTTTGATAGGTAATTCAGACTATGAGGACCTATTTCTTGATTAAGCTTTGCAGTTGGGTGAACCCCAAAATGAAATCATGCCAATAATTGTAGGCCATGGCAGCCAGTTATAGGATAAAACACAACTCTTTGTAAAGCTTAGAAAGTTTGGGTCTCAAGATATATTTTCAGAGACCACAAAAATGGTGGAATTTCAAGGGTTAAAACGTAGTTGTGTGACGCTTCTATTTATCCCCATGTGATTCTGTCAGAGACAAAATACCTAATGAAGCATGCACCTTGTGGAAACCAACAAAAATAAGTTGCCAAAATAAGACACCACTCCTCATAAATGTGAGAATCAAGGAAACACCGACAAGAGTTTCACAATATCATTTTGTTCAGCTGTAGGGGAGAGTGGGTGACTCTGAAGGGTAGAATCTAACATTCAGTGTATCTTTATTTAAATTCTAGATTTAAATACAAGATTCTCTCTTTTTCCTTTTTTCCCCTTTTCAGTGAACAGTAGAGAAATAAAATCCTTGGAGGACTTCATTTTCTTTGCTTTTAAAATAAACATTGACAATTACTCAAATCCACAAGGTAATTTTAACTTGCTCTATGTGATAGCCTGCGAATCCTGACATGGTGAAGGGAAAGGTGAATGATCCATTCTTTGCTTTGAAAACACATATGCCATAATTTTTTGCCATTTAAAATCCTTACTTTAAGATGTCTGGAATAAAACAAAATTTTAGCAAAATGTTGTAACTTCTGCATTTTGTACCATTTAGAAATAGGTGAGATTGTATTGCATTAACAGCAGCAACTGGCTCATTTTCCTTTTTTTCCAGAATCCTAGAGACTTTAGATCCAGTATCAAGCTTCTCAGTAAAGAAGATCTTTGAACAATTTTGCAGAACGGTCATCCGGAGACCATTGTAAACATGTTATTCTAACTTCAACACCTTATCAAGAATGTGAGAACTAAGATATTCCACAGAAATAAATACCATATGGAAGATTTTAGATATGGAAAATATAAAATGCAAGCAAATGATGACATAAAGAGATGTCCCTGCTTAAAAAAAAGTTTAATTTATGAAATTCAAAAATTTAAAGTTTATCCACTATCCACCTGTTGGAAATATATTCTGTTGTTTGTTTGGCTCTGGAGGCAGGAAAAAAAATCAAGTGCTTGTCTTTGGTAAATTCAGGTTGACTTCAGCCTCATTCTCTCCCCTGGCAAGTCACAAAGTTCCTCACATACTTCCTTCCTTGGGAGTCTCTCTTTATCTTTAAAAAAAAAAAAAGAACAAATAAACAAACAAAAACCTACTGAATAAACATTTAAGAGAAGCAGTTTCCCATTTAAGCTGGAAGGGTTCACTGTAAAGCCCACCACAGATTTCCTAGCAAAAGCCAACATACTCTAGTGCTAAACTAACCTATGTGTAGGTTGAGCCAATGTTTTGAAAAACCGTAGTTCAGGTTCCATACAGTTACAAACTGTAGGTGGAGATTAGTCAAGTGGTATCAGAGTTGGCTAGAATATTAAACCAATCAAGCAAACAGTTGGGCTAAATAATCAGTAATGCTTTTAGTTTGAGTTTGATTGAGAATCTGTTTCATTTGTTATGTATATTCAAAAGTAGTAATGCTGTAATTTTTATGACAGGTACACTACACTGAGTGTTAGTAATAGATTTTAGTTAATACTTTTTCAAACATTACATATCTGTGTCAAATATATCCAGCAGTTTGTTTTTTTTCTAAATGTCTGCCTAATATTTGTATAAATATCTGACTTTAGTTATACTATACCCACAGTTCTAGCTGTGCCCAACTGACAGCTAGATCTGTCTAATTCCATCTTTAGTCTTTACAGGCAGATCCCAGAGATGAATGACTTCTATTAATGGCAATGAATAAAATCATACAGAGACAAAAATCTCTTATTTATTTTAATTGACCATGTAATTATTTGAAACAGAAATATACTGCAATCCATAAAATATTGATTGGACTATTAGAGAGTTCTACAGGACAAACCCCTCTAATTGTTTTCAACTTAAAATGGTGGTAGTAATTATTTTCAAGAGGAAGCATTTGATCACTGCTATATCTTTCTACTAAGCCATCTCAATTTGCATGTGAATACATTCTAATCTTCTCCATTGTAGAGTAGTGACATTCTTCATTGATCCCATGCCTGTTCATATGTTATCCTGATAGATTACTGCAAGGGTGTTGATTGTAGTGCCTCTGCTTTTTGTCTAAGGATAGACAAGTTGTCAAGCTCATCCACATGTTGCCTTCTTTATCTATGAAATGAGAGAGATACTATAGCACCTAATTCTTATTGTGTGATTTTTATTGAAGAAGTACAAGTAAGTAATTTTTTAATTTTATTTTTAACCAAGTGTATATGTGTGCGGCTGTGTGTAGGTGAGTCCAGGGTTCGTAGTACTTGTATATATTATGTCCTTCATAAGTGTATGAGGATGGACTCAAAGGATAACTGATCACTTAAGGGCAAAAGGATAGAAACAACATACTTTCATGATTACTTACTTGCGTTTTGTTCCTCCAGAAAGCATAACTTTATTGTTAGCTTGCTCATAAAAAATGCCCCCTAAACCACTTATTGAATATAGTCCTTTCAGATGATATCTTCTCAAACCCTACAGCAACAACACCTTTCTAAAATTCATTTGACAAAGTTTTGCAAGACTTTCAGGTTCACTAGAAACTACTGAAGTCTTTATGCAGATGGCTGAAGAAGATATATGTTAACGTGTCATAAAGTAATGCACTAAAATAAAAAACAAATGCAACATGTGCTTCAATTGGCCACAATTGGTCTGTGTTTCAAAATTAGTACAAGTAATAGGTTATACTATATTAGTAGTATATACAAGTCTACATGAGCATTAGTCTAAAACTCAATTGAAAATAAGAGAACTTGTGTACATCACTCCACATTTGCAAGCACTTGAACATTTTCCTTGGCTGAATATGTGTGGATCCTGTAAGTTTCATGTCTTTTACAATGTGTCTAGGATTTAGGGGGATATCATCTAAAACTCTGTGCTTAGCTGTGCATGCTTGGAACTCAAACATTGAGGAAAAACTACAAGTGCTTCCTGAGAGCTTGTTGGCCAATTTATCTGAATGGGAAACTTCCAGTCAGAGACAGGAACTCTCCGTCTGAAGGTAGTGATATAGTGAATGGTAGAGGAAGGCATTCGATGTTCTGCTGTGAACAGGCAAGCTCATTACACCACTTGTTGTTTAAAGCACATCTTTCCCTATCACTATACCTGTGTACCTTCAACATTAGGTCTTAAAACCTCCTTTGTATAAATTGTAATATTGGGCAGTTTAAGAGGACTTCACATCTCTGAGCTTAAATAAACCCTGGAAAATTTATGGTCATTAAGACAAAGCTCAAAAGAAAATGAACACACTTTTTCCTCTGGGCTATTGATTCCATCAACCCCAGCCTCTGTAGTTTATTGTGCTGTATAAATGCATTTAGTTCAACAAAGTATAAATATCCACAGCAAAGGAAAGAGTTTAAATGGCCTTAATTGCTCAAAAAGTGTCTTTCTAGAATTGGAAGAAGCTAATACTAGTGAGTTGCCAGTGGCTGTGGGGTGCAGCTTCTGTCTAGAGTGCTAGAAAGGCAGAGGGCATCCAGGCTGCCAGTCCAGCAGATGGTCTTCCTTAACGTGGGCAAATGCTACTTATCATTGGCTTCTCCAGCCTGATGGGATAAGGATATCTCTGTTGAGATGTCAGAGTAGAGAGGGTTAAGTTCTAGTTCATCAAAAGTGTATGCATAACTGCAGAGAAATACAACTGTCATTTTGAACCTGTAGTGATTTCCTATGATAATAAAGTTAGGGAAAACTTGGCTGTTTTTCACTGATATTGGTGGGAAAAAAAAGCACCCCAAACAGATTTTAAGCTCTGACATGGTTATTCTAAAATATCTTCACTGCTGTCAGTTTCTTAAAATATTGACTCTATGTTTTCTGGTAATGTTTTTTCTATCGTTCTATGGTTTATACTCAGGTCTTTGTTTTGATTGAATAAAGTTTTGAAGGTGGTGACTAGTAGTAAGTCAGCTTTGTTCTTCTGCCTACAAATATTGTTTCTTCACCATCATTTATTTAGGAGAATGTCCTTCTGCCTGTTTACTTTAATGCTCTTGCCAACAAGAGTTGACTGTATGGATTAATTCTAGAACACTTCTTCCATCACACTGGTCTATTGAATGCCATTACTTTGCTGCTTAGACATCTGTAACTTTGAGGTCTGCTTTTAAGTTCAGTATTTTGATATTCCAGGCTTTGTTCTCTTAGCTCATGATTACATTGACTGTTCCCAACTATATATGGAATCTTATCATATCCTGGAAGTAGCTGATGGAGAGAATGGTATGATTTTATCATCTCCTTAAAGTAGCTCAGGGGCAGAATGGCGTGTAGAGAGTTTAAGTAAAGAGGACCAAAAGATCCCTATTTCTCAGCATATAAAAATGCACCAAAGGCCTATCTGTAAGACTGGAAGTTAGTAGAAATTTAGAAGAATTAAGACATTGATATGGGCCCTGTGTTATCTACACATAGTAGGAATTCGTTTCTGGTGCGATATAGAAAAGTGACGTAGTTGTAGTCTACAGCAAGTTATGATAATTTTTTTTAAAAAAAAACTATAAAGCAAGACTTGAATATCATAAATATAAAGAAATGGAAATTTCATCATATCAAATATCAATTAAGTTATTACATAGTACAATATATCAAATTATTAGAATTATTATACATTGTATTTATTCTTGTGTAGTTACAAGATATGTGTTGGAGTGTGTGTGCCACAATCATTTGTGGACATCATGGGAAACCTCAGGAGAAAGTTGCTCTACTATAGCTTCTGGGGTTTGAGCTCAGGTGATCAGGCTTCTGTAAAAATCACTTTTACCAGCCGAACCATCTTGAGAACCTCGAATTATTTTATGGTCAAGTAATTATAACATAGACACATACAAATACTATATTTCAATTTAAAAATCCACTAGAAGCTTATCTAAAGCCACCAAAAGCATAAGCTTCATATAAAAATTCACCAATTCCATTTGATATTCCTGAAAACAAAGTCATATTTTTAAAAGTTTTTTTCTGTGCTTAATTCAGCAAAGCCCAGCACTAACCTCAAACATCTTATCTGCTATTTCTCATTACTTGCGAACTTTGAAGTTTTAACTTTTATATATAGCATTATGTGATAATTATAAATGCTGCATGTTGGCCCTGGAGGTGTGTGAGCAAAATAGGAAGAATGCTTTACTTTACAATGTTTCCTCCTTAGACTGAAAGCTTTACACTAGGCACTTCGGTTTTCACAGTCTGTTATGCACAATTTGAACACTAAAAAGTAGCTAACACATATTCATATTTAAATTTCATTTACACATTTCCTCTCCCTGTAAATTCTATCATCTCTTTAATTTGAGAGCGTCAAATTTTCTAAGACCTTACCCGTGTATGTTCTATAAAGTATTTTGGAATATTCTTAAGAAATTTTGTGTAATTTTTGTCATTAGCAAATCTACCACTTTATTTCTAAAATTCATTAATATGTTCATATATATGATTACATGTAGTAGAACATGAGTAATACTATATATGTATAATAATTATACATGATTAACAATTCTTTCCTTTAGTATATTACAGAAAAAAAAGTGTATTCTTATGACTTCAAATGTAGAAGGTACTTTGTCAGGCTATATTTTAATGTGGGATTTTAATCTTAACCCAATCACCTTATAACTGCTACTATAAATCAACACCTCAGACAATAAAATCTACTTGACATGTTTCTTTGACTAAACACAAAATATACTTTAGGAGTCGATTGAAAGTTATTTGTCGAATCTTATGTTAGATCAGTACACACTGAAGTTAATGTAAAATTAAAACTAGCAAATAATTTGTCTACAGGGTGCATGGAGTTATTTTTATAATCCCCTAATCTTGTGTACACAACATGTTGTGCACAGAAGATATACACAAGACGGAGGCAATCTGTCTCCCTTTAAATTTGGAATTTATTGCTTAGCTGTGAGTTCCGGATTCTTATTTCCTCTTTAGTAAAATGAGGGTAATATGTTATCTACATCATGGAGTTCTTATGCTACAGAGATATCATATCTTAAAAATCAGACATTTCACAAGTAATGTGATACATCCAGTCTTCCTGCTAACAGTAATAAGCTGCATGGAATAATCATGCATGGGGTCTTGTTTTCATCAGCTCTTATCTGCAAGCATTATTCCATTAACTTAAGAACAAAGCTGGACTATTTGATCTTCTCCACATACCCAGTGGAGTCCTTAATGCTCCTAAACAAATAAAAAAAAAATCACTTTGCTGAGTAGTTTATTTCCTGGGAGAATCAACATTGTTTCAGGCATACATTAATCAGTTCAAACTTTAAGTCAGATATTTACTGTCTGCCTTTTCTGTACAAAACAGAAAACATGAACAAGACACAGACAGGACCTGGGCAGACCTCTCCCAGTAGAGGTAATGAATGATGTTCTTGCAATAAATGTGATGGGAAGTACCCCAGATAGGTCCCTGGAGATGGACTATGGAAGCCTGGGGAAGGACAGGGAAACATTCGCTTTTTGGTAGAAATCTTGCTTGCCAGAAATACTGCAAATCAGTGCTAGTGTTCTGTGCTTTCTGCCTTTTACCATACACTGGTAAATTTCCCATTTCTGTAAAAGTAGATACTGAACTGCTGACTTACCAGGATAGTAGAATGAACGTTGACTCTATGACACACATTACATCGTTTTATTTTAGATTTAGCTATTCCTCATGAAAGGCAACCAAAAGGCTATATGTAAGTCTTAGATCTCTGTTTCAGCTGTGTTCCATTCAGTTTGTGCTGGCGTGCCATTTGAATGCTATTTACTCTAGTAATTTGTTTCTTTAGAAAACCAAATGTCACATTGGTATCCCATGAGAGATGGCACAGCTTCCCAAATTATTTAGTCTCTCCCCTGAAACAGCTTACATTTAGGAGAATGTGTTTAATTAGATACAGAACAAGTATAACTCTTAATACTGGAAACAAAATTCAAAATGAACAAACAACTATCCTTAGCGAGGACTCAATAAACCTTAAGCATCATGCTTTTTTAATCTTTTTAACGATAGCCCTTCGTCCATCTGATACCTATGAGGAGGTAACTGTTATAAACATTCTTCAGGGACTTCAGATTCTGATGTAGAGAGGACACAGCCAGCAAATGTTTACCAAATAAACACAATTGATAAGTAGTGTGTGATGTTCTTTTGAGTGATTTTTAGGACAGAGTTGTCTGCATATTGAAAAAAATTGGTTTCACCATAATTTCAATCTCTTTTTACCTTTCCTATTGTAAACCTGCCTCTGTTGCCCTGAGCAGAGTCAGGAAAGCCATGGAAACCAATCTGGTGGGCCAGTATAATTAGCCCAGAATAGCAGTACTTCAGTGTTCCTACATCCAAGCCCCAAAGACAGATATGATTAAAGTCTATAAAAAGTGTACTTAAAATGCTATTTTGAGGCTCATTAAACTTGGATTATTCAACATCTATTTCTAGGGGCAGAATCAGTTTAAATTTCTCCAATGGTTCTCTTTGGCCAATTAATACTTGTGTGACATTAAATTCCTCAAATCTAAATAAAATAAATAAAGTATGCTGTGGAGAAATCTATACCTAAAAAGAGAGTGATATAAATTAGAAATAAGACTCTAGAAATGTGTCATGTAGTTTTTAATGAAATAATTACACTCACAGTTATTTGTGACTATTTTTTTCTTTCAGGAAATATGTGAAAAGTAATAATGATTATTAATACACAACAATAAACTATTAATAGATAGGTATTTGTTTGTAACATAAAGAGATTATAGTCAAAGTTTAATTGCCAAACAAATAAAAGTGATATAAAGAAAATGACAATTTTTTTTCCAGAAAGAGATACAAAGTAACATCCTACCTGCTTTTGTTCCTTCTTGGAGATATTTCTCAAATGCTGTAGAAGAAATTCTCAAGGCAGCAATATATACATACTAACTTACCCTTTTTCTAGGTTCACAGCATTCAATAAAGATGTGTTCAAAGCAAATTTGAAAGCATGTTGTAGATAAAAGAAAAGTCATTTAGATCTCACTGTTCTGATACTGTTTCTATAATATTAAGGCCAGCATATTTTTTTCTGGGAAAGGACAGAGGACAAGTAGTTTTGGCCTTTCAGGCCACACCACTTAGTGTTTCCCTCAGTTGCTCCATTCTGATCATGTGTACCCAGCCAGCCCTTTACAGTGCATAAACACATAGATGTAAATATCTTCTTAACTTCAATTTTGAAGCATGTGCTGGGTCAGATATAGCCTGTTAGATTTGCTGGCCCCTGATTCACGCGAGAAGGAAGCTTGCCAAATGAGTATTTTCCACTGGCTATTCAAGGAAGACTATATACTGTTTGTTTTTAAATTTTCTGCTTGTGAAGATGATACTGAAAAAATCCTTGGAAGATTTCAAAAATTCTGATGAATCCTATATTGTTTATTTCCTTATTTGCCTTGATCCAACACCTAAACAGAACCAGCTTGAGGGTGAAACGTTTACTCTGGTTTACATTTAAGGACTCAAGCGTTATATAGTAGGAAAGGCATGTGGACGCAGGGAACGTTGTTTCTACAATCAGAAGAAAGAGGACACACAGGAAGTAGAATAAAGCTATAAAACTTCAAGGCCTTCTTCTTTTGACTCATTTCTCCTAGGCAAGTTCTACTTCTTAAAGAATTTTCAACCTTCCAGAGCAATACTGGACCAGATATTTAAACATATAAACTTAAGTTAGACATTTCTAACTGATATCACCTCAGATGCACTATGCTTTAAGTGACACTAATGGATGTTTCCTACCTATTAGTCTATAATAATGCTCGTGTCAGTAGCAATTCTCTCTGTAATGAGTCATCTCTCTGCCATGTAGGAAAGGTGAACTTGCTTATTTTGCACCAAATATTTTTTCTATTTTTGTTTCTTTTACAATATGTAGAAGAAATGGGTATTTGTTTATCAAAATAGCCAGTTCCATTATCCGTTTTATTTTTTTTAATTTATTGGATCTTGTATTTATTTACATTTCAGATGCTATTTCTTTTCCTCATTTCCTCCCCCCAGAAACCCCTTATCCCATCCCTCCTCCTGCTACTTCTATGAGAGTGTGCCCCTACCCACCCTTTCACTCCTCCCATACTGGGGCATCCAGCCTTCAAGGGACCAAGGACCTCCTCTTCTACCAATGCCTGACAAGGCTATTTGCTACATACACATCTGGAGCCATGGGTCCCTCCAAGTATGTTCCCAGGCTGGCGGTTTAGACCCTGCGAGATCTGTTTGGTGGGTATTATTGCTCCTCCAATGGGGCTACAAGCCCCTTCAGCTCCTTTGGTATTCTCTCTGCCTCCTTCATTGAGGACCCTATGATCAGTTTAATGCTTAGCTGGGAGCATCAGCCTCTGGCAGAGACTCTCTACAGACAGCTTGGCAAGAATCTGACATGGGTCAACGACAAGGAAATGGGCTGTTTGGCAGGAATATGACATAGCCAAAGACAATGAAGTAGGCCTCAGGCAGGAATCTGACATTAGGGTAGAACAAAGAAGTAATTTCAGGCAGGAATCTAAATATTAGGCTAGAACAACGAAGTAGGCTTCAGACATGAAAACTACTTTGGACTAGGACTATTTTCCTTATTAAGAGTAGTAGTATATTGTATATTGACTACCATATACTTGTTGTAATATTTTAAACAAAATACTTTGTGTTAAAAAAGATGCAATAATGATATGAAGAATATATATATATGTCAAATTCAAAAGAAAATTTTATTTGACCTAGAAATAATGAAAACGGATGTGTCTAATAACCAATGTTTGTCAGTCAGTAACTTAATTTTTTCTGACCTTTTAATGTCTTTGGTAATCTCCTTGATCATGGCTGCATGAAAGGTGCTTAAATGTCTCCAGCTATAACCCTTCAGTACTCTAAGTCCTTTGTTCTTTGAATCAGGCAGGTACTCCTAACAGTCACAGAAACCTCTCTCTCTATAACTATGCTGTTAGTTCATATCTCAGGAAGCTCATGCTGAGAAAGAAAATACCATTGACATGCTTGCTTTTTTTCAAAATAAAATGGAAATTTATTTTCCTCATTATAATGAAAGCCAGGAATTTAGCCTCAAAGAGATGGTCAATTAAGTTCCTGGTGTGAACTTCCTTCCTAGCTTGCATCCTACCCCTGTCTTGTCTGTCCTGCTGTAGGAGAGAGAGAGCAAGAGCTGGAGAGAGAGAGAGAGAGAGAGAGAGAGAGAGAGAGAGAGAGAGAGAGCAAGAGCTTGAGAGCAAGAGAGCAAGAGAGCAAGAGAGAAAAAGAGTGAGAGGGGGGTCATCAGAGCCTCAGTTTCTTGTTATATGGGCATGGCACATGCCATTTAATAATCCATTCTTATTATCTCACCCTTTTGTTGCCTCCATGAAGGTCCTTTCCATCTCCAAATGTGGCCACGTTGCTTACTAGAATTTCAGCAGATGAACTGATGGGAATCACACTTGGCACACAGTATTTCTTTGCTTTATGCTACCACATAAAGCCTGGCTGTCAGACACTACAGCTTTTTAAATCTGCACACAATTTTGACTGTCTCTTTAATTCAAGTCATTCCATAAATATGGAATAAAGGGTCTTCATACCTTTTAACTAGATGAACCAGAATACTGATACATTAGCTTATTTAGAATTTGCTGAAACTTAGGTTTATGTAATTTTAATTCTAGATGCAAAAGGAAAATAACCATTAGAGTAAACAGAAATTTAATTTATTTTTCACAGCCAACTTGATTTTATATTACTGACTATTCTAAATGATTCTTTAATTTTTCATATATTTTATCATACCCTGATCCTGAGATTGTTCGGGAGGTCAGGTTTTACTCCTAAGCAAGACACAGAAACATTGGCATCACAGGAGACAATCCAGCTGGACCTTAGGTACAGCTGGTGTTAAAGCAGAAAGTCTTGACCTAATTCTTGGATAAGACATCCGTTGTAGCCCTTCATTTAGTGCTAATCCTGACCAAGATATAAAGAGAAAATTAAGAGGCATTATTCAGTATTATTTGTGACTTCTCTCAGCCATGAATGCATTATGTTTTTTCAGGTTTGCATATTTATAAATTCAACTATGAGATCAGTTATGTTTTGAAAAACTAAATATGAAACATTGAATAGAATACCAATTCCACCCCTGCTTTCTCTCCTCCTTCCTACCCATCTATCTTACTGCCAAATAGCTACGAAATAAAAAAAAAATACAAATAGCAAGACATAGTTCTGTATCTGTATGCAATGAACCTGCTTGCTGAATGTCAAATAGAAAACCAATATTCCTATACTGTATATAATGCAGTAGCTGGGGTAGTGAGTGCCAAAGAGAGTAATAGTCTTAAGAAAGAAAGATTTTAAGGGACTTAGTTTTCAATGCATATATTTTTCTGTTCCTATGCCTGTGAGATCTCCAATGTACAACAAACCAAAGAAGACAGCTTTGTTGTTACAACTTTGTACAAAGCGACTCAGAACTGTTTTTGTTCTTGAAAAACAAAACAAAACCAGAAGTAACTCAGAAGAAGAAAATCAATCTTAGGCATAGACAATAGTAATACAAGGGTTTGGGATGCAATACAACAAATAATTGTGAGCACCTTTGAGAAATATGTCTTCCAAGAAAATTTTGACTACAATTTTGACTATCTCAGTATTGCATTAAGAAAAAGAAACATGTGTCTTAAGAAAGGCATTTATTACACTTATAAGATGATATTGCTATTTGTATCTACTGTGTGCCACTCCTTGTCCAAAACATTGGAGCTGGGAATACAAATAAAATGTCGTGAATTTTCTAGAATGAATATATATATATATATATATATATATATATATATATATATATATATATATATCAGGAGCCATAAACAGAGAATTGACTCCAAAGACGTATGATAGGTACATCTTCTTAATGATGATTCAAAATTTCAGATAGAAGATAGGATCTTTTTGTGGAGACAAGAAAATGAAATAAAGTTACTTTGAAAATTTGTGCTGTAATCCATACAGCATATATACACATACATTTTAAAATAGTATTATGATTTCACTTTTATACACATTTATTTCTAACTATTTAATTACATATTTAAATAAAATAAATAGATAAATTAGTTTCTATTTTATAAGAGACAGCTCCACATGGCCAACTTATGCAAAATTATCATAACTAAATTTTCTCTTGGATTTGATGAAAATGTGACAAAAGAGTTTTTCTTAATAATTGAGTTGTCTCATTTCTATCAGAATTGCTTGGCAAACACATTATTCATAATGCTAACTAATTTTTTTTTGATTATAGTGATTCTTTTTTTTTCTTACTCTTTCATGGCATCTATAATCTTAAAGGTAAGGATCACTCATGTACAAAAGTAACATGTAGGGTGGCCATGCCTTCCACCCTTTTATTTCATATAAGCATAAGCCTTTTCTCGTGAAAATTTTCACTTAATTAGACTGAGTTGAATTGAGTATCATTTTCCAGAGATGCTTCATTCTGCTTACATGGAATTCTTTGATCGTTGAACTTAGAATGATAGTATCAAACAACATGGAAAAAGTCAAGAATGTGCTTTCTGGAACTGAAGCTGTGATTTATCTTCTTATTCAACATCGTCATCAACAGTCGTCTATCAGACACATGGGAATGATAACAGATGAGATATAGAAGAAAATATGCATCACTTTTAAAAAGCTATGTTGAAGCACAGTTTCCATGTATATTGGGACATAGTCCTAGATCAGATCCTATAGTAGTTGACATCTAAAAGTGGAGTGAATATATAGGAAGGCATTATATCATACCCAAAGAACAGCTTCTGGCATGATGGAGAGAACAGAGTAAGACCGTTAGAAGTTGGAGAGTAGGAACTTTGGAAATTCTACTGCCAGAAAAATTGTCAAGACTATCACTGTGGCAACATCAAAAACCAAAAAGATATCTAATGATTCTTTGAATCTAAGAAGAAGTTTCAGGTAGACTGTTCAGAAAACAACTGCATTCTTTCACTTGACTGATGTGGTTTAGGAACCATGATATGAATAAAAAGACTGACAGTATGCACGCAGGTTTTAGAGTAATGCAAAAAAGCCAGTCTCAAAAGAAATCTATTTTCTATCTTCATTCTTGCCTAGAAAAAAAAAATAGAGATTATGAAAATAAGACATGGTTTCAGATCAAAGTTGAAGTGCTTCCAGTAACATAAAACCTCAGAATAAATAGCAGGGAAAATAAAAAGGTTTGAATTTTTGGAGAGCTTAGAGTTACTTAAGGCTGTGCTTCCCAGACATTCTCAGCAGCAGCATGGTTCAGGAATACATTAAGAGCGTGCTTCCTATAACCACCCTTCTAAAAAATATGGCTTCTAAGAATCTTATCACATGGTGACTGGTTCAATTTCAAAATAGAGATGATTTAATTTAGAGAGATTTTTTATTCACTTACCCACTTACTAATTTATGATGAATCCACAATGCTTTACAAAAAGAATCACATGTACTTACAATACAAAATCAAAGATGAATAAAACTACAGAGGTTTTTAGTCTCCCCACTTATAATCAGGATGTAGTTTATTTGCAAACCTGCCAACTTTATTGGAAGGTAAAGGAGGAAAGCATTTAGTTTCAGTCTAAGCAGCCTGAGAAGCACTCCCAGGGCATATAGTAAAGGCTCTAAATAGGAGCAGTAATGAGGTATCTAAGAACCTCGGGGAACCTGTCCATGGCTGCTATACTTCATCTGGTCTGACCTTGTGTAGTAGATAATGTGATCTCAGTCCACAAGCATCTGGACAAAGAGAAACTGCATCTGAGTCACTGTACTGGTTAAATTGCCATTGGAGAACTTACCACTTACCAGGGTCTCTGCTCACTAGTTAATTTGAAACTTGAATCAGCTTTAGTAAGGAGCCCATGTTGCATCAGGGCTTATCCTATGGCAACATTGGGCACACAATTCTGAGAATTTTGGAGACTGGATAATGTAAGGGCATGGCAGAATCTGCTTTTGCCTTCTGAAGAATTTTAACCTGGGACTCCAAACAAAGTATGGAGAGTATGGAAAGAATCTCAGAAATTAAGACAGAAGGAAAGTATGGTACATGAAGAAGAAGGAGTGTTGGAGATAGAGGAAAGGGGATGGAAGAGAAAGGAGGAAGAAGAGGAAGAGGAGGCCTTTACAGCTAATTGAGTTAGTTTTCCAATCAGCTTTACCAAGTTATAAGAAACTTGAAATAAAATACATGTTGAAATTTCAATTTCTAGAAGATTTGAAAGGAAGAAACAAACCAACCAACACATAGGACAAACCTCTATTATTATCAAGATTATTGAAAAAATTCTGATGAAATATATAATATGTAACAGTGCTTGAAAGTAGTTGATTATGAGGCAGCAGTTTAAAGAAACTTGATCTAATGATATTAATTTGAACATTGCCAGTATATTCATGAATCAAGACATTGTTTTTCCATGTAAATGTGTACAGTCTTTTTATGTCAGACAAAATATATGAATAAAGAAATAATTAAATTTCAGTTATTTACCATTTCAAATATTCTGATCATACTGCAAAATATGTTTTTTAAAAATCTGTTTATGGAAAGTTAGATCTAGTTTGTTTACTGAAAAGGTGATTGTTTTTTGTTCCTATACTCATGTAGAAATATTTCCTTACTAAATATAGAAATATAATAATTACAGGACCAAGAATGGCTGAGTCAGAGAGGGCAAATCCTCTAGTGAATTCTAGTACAGGAACACACACACACACACACAGAGTGAGAGAGAGAGAGAGAGAGAGAGAGAGAGAGAGAGAGAGAGAGAAAATACACAATTATGACTTCTTTTATGCAACCTTGACATTTCATTTCAATTCAAATTATCTAAGATATTGACAGTTGCTGGATGATCTCAAGGCTCATGGTTGTGGCTACCATCAAGATGTTGGGTATATGTCATGTCTAAAATTGAGTTTTTTGTTTCAAAATATGGGTTAAGGGGTCTGATGAAAGTATGGAAACTTCTCAGAGTAAAAGAAAGGCTGGTGCACACATTTGTAAAATGGCTTGGTCAGTATATGTTTATATATGGGACGGAGGTCAACCTAGGCTTTCTTGGCAACATTCCACTGTTGGTGAGGTACTGAGGCAGAACATGATAGATCTTGATTCCTCTGCTTATTAGTGTCTATAACTGCTTAAAAATTCTGACCATGTTGAAAAGTCAAAACTGACTCAAGACTGTTTTCAAGAGGAGTTCTAGACAGTGCTGTGAGTTTAAGAAGACAAAAAGATACATCACACTCCATACTGCCTATTTCCTAAGTTTGTGCTAATAGGATTTCTTCAGTGAAGGGCAGAGAAGAGACAAAAGTTACAGTCTGTTTGAAAATGGAAAAGTCTCATACATTTTGTGTGAGGCTCCCTAATACATCTCATATATCAGACATAATGAGTCGAGGCACTTTTGTAAGACACTATCCTGTTTGCAGGAACTGTATTTTAATCTTCAGGTCTCATGAAAATTCAATCTTATTCAAGTAAAATTAATTCAATAGAATAATTAAATAATGTTCTATTCAAAATATGTGTGAGTCCTTGAGAAGCCAGATACAAATCGTAAAGGTTAAAATGCAAAATAAACAAGGGAAGTCCATTACTTCAAGATGAATCCACAATGAAACTGAAGAAAAACAATGACTGTAGTGAGATCATAATGGTATTTAAAGGTACATAAAAAGACATGTTTAGTATAGAAACCTGTTAAGCTAGTTTAGCTCAGACTTCACTATGAGGACAGCCCCTTTGAAGAACTGGGAGATAGATAAACAAGCGATTGCTGGGTGTGCATGGTTAGAGATGGTTTCTTGCAGAGGTTTCAGCAAGCATCCACTCCATGTGATAAACGAGGTGTGATAATAACTCTGTAGAACTATGAGCCTGTAGATAAAGAAGAGACTCTGGAAGAATACAGAAAGAAAGTTATTGTTTATCAAGCCAACAAGAAAAAGTGCTGAAAAAAATTGAAGAGGTAGTGGTGATTACCCCATGGAGAATTATTGAAAGTGTCAACCATTTCAAAGAAAATTTCAGAGGCAGTACAGACTCTGGTAGTTCCAATCTCTCTGATTACATCTAGAATAGTCCTTTTGTTACCACACCTTTCATTTCTAGATTTCCCCCAGTGTCTCATGGAAATTTTCGCCAACTATTTTTACAGCCACTTTATCAAGGTGCCTTAGTTAGGGACAAAAAAACCTTTACATATTGAAAAGTGTAAATATTAACCACAATTTTGTTTCATAAATTTGTTCTATCTACTCTCAATTGATGTGCTTCCTTCCTTTTATTTTCTTTCTCAGATTCAGTTATCTCTGCTGCCTAATATATTCATAATAAAAGCCTGATTGCTACTCTTCATTCTGCACATTACTGCAGTTTAATAAAACACCAAAAAAATGTGATGTTATATCCTTCTGGTCTGAGACCAAGCACTCAGCAGATCCCGAGATGCAACTCTGCACCTAATCTCTCAGAACCCAGAAAAACAGGGTCTCACAGAAGTTCTAACTTGGGCAGCATCTTAGGTAAAAAGACAGCCACACCAGCCCCAAACAGGGGGTAACTGGAACCCACTGGGACCCAGGAATTCACTCATAGCCTAGAGCACTGGTTCCTTCTGGTCTGGGCTTGAGCACTGAGCAGACCTTGGGCCTCAGCTCTAACCCTAGTAGCAACACCCACCCCACACAGTTCTGACACAACCAAGATAATAGGAAAGATAGGCTCCAATCAGAGACAGGGGAGGTAGCACTAAGGAGATCCAGATGGCAAAAGGAAGCACAAGAGCATAAGCATCAGCAAACCAGGGTACTTGGCATCATCAGAACGTAGTTCTTCCACACTAGGAAGTCCTGAATTCCCCATATCACCAGGAAAGCAAGATTCAGATTTAAAATCACTTCTAATGATGATGATAGAGGACCTTAAGATCATAAACAACACTCTCAAAGAAATTGAGAACACAGGTAAACAGGTTGAAGTCCTTAAAGAGGAAACACAAAAATTCCTTAAAGAATTTCAAGAGAACACAACCAAACAGGTGAAGGAATTGTACAAAACCATCCAGGACACAAAATAGAAGTAGAAACAATAAAGAAATCACAAAGGGAGACTACTCTGGAGATAGAAAACCTAGGAAAGAAATGAGAAGTCATAGATGCAAGCATCACCAACAGAATACAAATGATAGAAGAGAGAATCTCAGGTGCAGAAGATACCATAGAAAATAATGACACAACTGTCAAAGAAAATGCAAAATGACAAAGTTCTTAACACAAAACATCCAGGAAATCCAGGACACAATGAGAAGACTAAACCTAAGGCTAATAGGTATAGAAGAGAGTGAGGATTCCCAACTTAAAGGGCAAATAAATATCTTCAACAAAATTATAGAAGAAAACTTCCCTAACATAAAAAAAAATGCCCATAAACATACAAGAAGCCGACAGAATGCCAGATAAACTAGACCAAAAAAGAAATACCTCCTGCCATATAATAATCAAAACACCAAGTGCACAAAACAAAGAAAGAATATTAAATGCAGCAAAGGAAAAAGGCCAAGTAACATATAAAGGCAGACCTATCAGAATTACACCAGATTTCTCACCAGAGACTATAAAAGCCAGAAGATCCTAGGCAGATGTCATACAGACCCTAAGAGAACACACATGCCAAACCAGGATACTATACCCAGCAAAACTCTCAATTACCATAGGTGGAGAAACCAAGATATTCCACAACAAAACCAAATCTACACAATATCTTTCCACAAATCCAGTACTACAAAGGATAATAGCAGAAAAGCCTCAATACAAGAAAGGAAATTATATCCTAGAAAGAGCATGAAAGTAATCCCCTTCCAACAAATCCAAAAGAAGATAACCATAGAAATATGACTGGGTTATTAGTGAAAATTTGTATAGATAAGCCCATAAAATATTTTCTTTTTTTTTTCTTTTCTTTCTTTTTTTTTTCAGTTTTTTGAGACAGGGTTTTTCTGTGTAGCCCTGGCTGTCCTGGAACTTACTCTGTAGACCAGGCTGGCCTCGAACTCAGAAATCCGCCTGCCTCTGCCTCCCAAGTGCTGGGATTAAAGGCGTGAGCCACCACTGCTCGGCAATATTTTATTTTCTATCTTAACACCTATGATAAATTGTTGGTTCCCTTTTCATTGACCTTTAACAAATTGTTTTATAACCTCCTGAATTGTGCTCTGAGTAAAAGTCTGGCTATTTGTCTAGTAAAAATTAACTGATGTTTTCTGAGAGACTGACAAAATTCTTATTACTGTTTTTGACTATCAGAAAAAGGCCTAGTAACAGTCTCATTATAAAAGAGCTTAATAATCATAGATATAATTTTAAAAAATTCATAAAATCTTCAAGACTTAAAAAGTCATCTATTATACAACATTACCACAAGATAGTACATTTTTATAGATCTATGTTTAATAATAATAGCCTGAGACAACAATTTGACATCTTCTGAGAATATATAAGTCAAATTACAAAATTTGTTTTTAGTGTCCTCATTTTTTTTCATAATAGTGTTAATACTTGAGGACTTATACCTAATCAATTATGATAAGTGAATCTTACTCATTTTTTATTTAAAAAATTAAAATATGTATATGTGATTTGACATCTTTTCAGACTTTCTAATTACAATTACTTTAACAAAAGAAACAATTAAAAATATAATTAGTTATTGCCTATAGTATCTTTTATCTTTTATGCTTGGTGATCCATATTAGATTAAGATAAAACTGACTGTTACCATCAGACATTTGAGATGTTTAGTTAACAATTTATTATTACCCATATTACTGGAATTCCTTATAATCCTCAAAGACAGGATATAATGAAACAGATATTATGAAACTTTAAAATAATATCTTAATAACTCTCTGAGTATGTGGGGAGCAGCTACTGGCACTTCTGCTCTGGTTTTAAAAGAACTCTGAAAAACTGGCTTTTAAAACAGAAGAGGGGAAACTATACCCCCAGGAGAATTCTCCCAGATATACTCTCTATCATGCCTTGTTTATTTTTAATTTTCTAAATCTAAAAGCTCATGACAAAGCTGCTGCTGATTGCCTTTGGCATGCTGAGACCAATAAAAATTATGTCACAGTTATGTTGAAGGACCCTCTTACCCTTAAATGGAATGGCCCAAACCCAGTTCTCATATGAGGCTGAGGATTAATATGCCTGTTTGATGCCAAAAAAGGCACAGCTAAATAGCTGCCAAAAAGATTAATGAAATAAATAGATACCCCCTCAAAGCCAGGCTCAATTATAAATAATATGAATAACAACTGACATTCAGGGAAGGGAAATCTTCCTGAGAATTCCCCTTCCTTTTCCTTTCCAGGTAAAAATGAATCACCTGTGGTGTTGACTGTTGGAAGTTCTAATCCTGATGCTGGCCTCTGGACTTACACTACTCAGACCTTCGATGGGCCATTGACAAGGACATCAAACAGCTACAGATTAACATCACTAATCTGAAGAAATCCCTCATTTCTCTGTCTTAAGTGATCTCCAAAAATTACAAAGAACTTTTTTGTACTTGATTTACTCCTTTACAATAGAAAAGACTGTGTACAGCTCTAAACTGTGTACAGCTCTTAAAGAAGAATGTTGCTTTTACATAGACAAGATAGGGATAGTTAAAGAGAACATAAAAAATGTCAGAGAAGGCCTTGAGAAATGACAGAGCAAGAGAGAGAGAGAGAGAGAGAGAGAGAGAGAGAGAGAGAGAGAGACAGAGACACAGAGACACAGAGAGACAGAGAGAAGAGAGACAAAGAGAGAGGAGAGCTGGTACAAGAATTTGGTTTTCAACCCCTTTATTATTGTCAACCCTTCTTCCTTCCATTTTGGGATGGACAATTGGGTTACTTCTACTTATTTCTTTTGGTCCCTGGGCCTTAAATAGGCTGACTAACTTTGTGAAACAATAGATTGATATTTTTGACAGCAAAACCTATTCATATACATTATCATAAGTTAGCTATGGAAGACCATGAGACTCAAGACGAGGTTGTTACCCTATCCAGGGTGTTCCCAAAACCCCATTTCCACCCAACCTAAAAAAAGGGACTTCCACCCATAGAGCAAACAGAGAGGGGCACTCAGAACCCCCTCATCTGACTGGCAAGTTAAATTATTGCTTTGACTGTGAGGCTAAGCACTGCAATAGAATATAAATAATAATTAAAAATATCTTTCTGGGTTCCCTGAGGGACAAACATGACTGCATAGGGGTTGATGTCAAAAATATTCCCTCTCCAAAAAACCCCCCAAAAAACAAAACAAAACAAAACAAAAACAAAAACAAAACAAAGAAATTCAAAACAAACAAACAAAAACATTTGGATGGGTATGGCTCTCATGCCTGACTGAAAAACATCAGGAGTAGCAGAGCCATTACAAGGTCCCCTTTAATCACTGGAGGTCAGGCCTCTATCCCCACCTTTGCAAGATTGGGATTGGTCCTTCTATGCTTGGAGAAGGGGGGAGATGTCAGGGGCAGCCTTGCTTACACACTGAAGGTGTAAAATTAGCCGTAGGCCTAAGTCAGCCTGCTAACACAAAGCCTTGGTCTCTGTGAAAAAACACTGAAACAAATAGCTATAAGATATTGTAAACAGGCAGCTTTGAAGGAAATTTACCAACCTGGTTAAGACCTAATAGCCACAGACCTTGCGGATAGGTAACATTGGTAGATAGTACCAGCTTAGATAAGAAACAAGTGATTCATAGACAGAGTCATAGTAACATGTTCCCTGAACCTTCATCCAGCTGATACTCTGTTCTGGAAGATATCTATACTCCCCCTGAACACCTACAGTTCTGCGTTATCCCCTTGCCCACATTCTGCCTTTTTGTGTTTATAACCCCTGTGTGAAAATCATGGTTTGATTTTAAAAAAAAAAAAAGAATGTGACGTTATGCACCTCATTTCCCAGCTATTTGAGAGACACAGGCAAAAGGATTACTTGAGCCCAAGTGGTCAATGTTCAGCCTGGGCAACATGAAAAATTTCTACATCAAAAATTCAAATAAAACAAACACCAAAACTTAGTGACCTCAGAAAAAGACAGATGGGAATTTACAATGTTACTAATAGCAAATAGAATATAGGAAGCTATAGATACTGATGCTGTGACTAACCAGGGAATTATCAACACAAAACAGATGCTTGCCATCTTGTAGACTTTAGATGGCTGGAGATCTTTAGAAGGGGATTCTATATGAGAGAATCTAAGAAAACATTATATCTTATACCAGAAATTATCCATTTATTCATGTTAGTTATTACACAGTAAAAATGGCCATCTTTCCCAAAGCAGTCTACTGATTAAATGTGATCATCATCAAAATTCCAACACAGTTTTTGATAAACCTTGCAAGAACAATTCTCAACTTCATATGCAAACAAACAAACAAAATCCCAAGTTAGCTAAAACAATTCTGAACAATAAAAGAAGTTCAGGAAAAATCACCATCCTTGACCTCAAGCTGTAGTCCGCAGCAATAGTGATTAAAACCGCATGGTATTGGTATAGAAATAGACACATTGATCAATGGAATTGAATCAAAGTTCCAGAAATAAACCTACACTACTATGGACACTTGATTTTTTTTTTAAATAAAGAATCTAAAACCATACAATGGGGAAAAAAGCATCTTCAACAAATGTTGGTTTAACTGGATTTCTAACTGGTCTAACTACATGTAGAAGAATGAAAATAGATCCATATTTATCACCTTGCACATAATTCAACTTTAAGTGGATCAAGGACCTCAACAACAACAACAACAACAACAACAACAACAACAAACTGGATACACTAAATCTTATAGAAGAGAAAGTTGGAAGTACACTTGCATGCATTTGATATAGGAGACAATTTTCTGAACAGAACACCAATGGCTCAGGTCAAAGGTCAACAATTGATAAATGGGGTCTCATAAAACTTAAAAGCTTCTGTAAAGCAAACGATACTATCAATAGAACAAAAAAGCAGCCTAAAATTGGAAAAAGGTATTCACCAACCTTACATCTGATAGAGGAATAATGTCCAAAATTTATAAAGAACTGAAGAAGGTAAATACCAATAATCCAATAACTCAATTAAAAAGTGGGGCACAGCTTCTTGCTGGGGCAGACTCATAGCTGATTTGCTCCTTGGAAGACACCATCATCAGACCCATCCCAGAGGATCTGCTTCACTCAGAGCAATTCAGGATTCACTGTGCCCAGAGCAGTTGACTCTTACTTGGTCTGCTTTTGTGAAGAGACCATACTCTGACCCATTGGCATGGATACTTTTCATTCTGAGCTGGTGCCCTGAGCAGACCTTGGGTGCTACTTCTGCAACCAATCTCACAATAGCCAGAGAAAGCTGGATTCCCAGGGTGTCTAGCACCCCCAAGATCACAGAGGAAGTTAGACTGACAAGAGCTTTAACACACTCAAGATCACAGAGGAAGTTGGACTGACAGGAGCTCTACTACTCCAAGGATCATAGAAGAAGTTGGACTCTAAGGAGGTCTAATAGGATCCCAGAGGCAGCCTGACTCACAGGAGCTCTGACACCCAGGATCACTGGATCATAGAGACAGCAGAACTCTAAAGAGCTCAGACACAACCAAGATAACAGGACAGACAGGCTCCAGTCAGAGACAGTGAGTGCAGGTAGTACTAGAGATAACCAGATGGGGAAAGGCAGACACAAGTATGTAAGCAACAAAAACCAAGGTTACAAAAATCCCTTAAAGAATTACAGGAAAACACAAACAAGCAGGTAAAGAAATTGAACAAAACCATCCATGATCTAAAAATGGAAGTACAAAAAATAAAGAAATCACAAAAGGAGACTACCCAGGAGGTAGAAAATCTAGGAAAGAGATCAGGAGTCATAGATGCAAGCATCACCAACAGAATGCAAGAGATAGAAGAGAGAATTTCAGATGCAGAAGATGCCAAAGAAAACATTGACTCAACTGTCAAGAAAAATGCAAAATGCAAAAAGTTCCTAGCCCAAAACATCCAGGAAATCCAGAACACAATGAGAAGACGAAATCTAAGGATAGTCGGTACAGAAGAGAGTGAAGATTCCTAACTTAAAGGGCCAGTAAATATCTTCAACAAAATTATAAAAGAAAACTTCCCTAATCTAAAAAAAAAGAGAGAGAGAGAGAGATGCCCATGACCATAAAGGAAGCCTACAGAACTCCAAATAGACTAGACCAGAAAAAATTCTTCCCATCACATAATAATCAGAACGCCAAATGCACAAAACAAAGAGAGAATGTTAAAAGCAATAAGGGAAAAAGGTCAAGTAACTTATAAAGGCAGAACTATCAGTATTACACCAGATTTCTCTCCAGAAACTATGAAAGCCAGAAGATCCTGGATAGACATCATACAGACCCTAAGTGAACACAAATACCATCCCAGGCTACTGTACTCAGCAAAACTCTGAATTTCCATGGTTAGTGAAACTAAGAGAGGTTATGAACCAAATGGATTTAACATATATCTATAAACATTTTATCCTAAAACAAAAGAATATACCTTCTTCTCAGAACCTCATGCTACCTTCTCCAAAATTGACCACATAATCAGCCACAAAACAAGCCTCAACAGACACAAGAAGACTGAGATAATCCCACACAACCTATCAGATCACCAGGAAATAAGGTTGATCTTCAATAACAAAAACAAAAGAAAGTCCACATACAGGTGGAAACTGAACAACCCTCTACTCAATGATAACTTGGTCAAGGAAAAAATAAAGAAAGAAATAAAAGACTTTTTAGAATGTAATGAAATTGAAGGCACATTATACCAAAACTTATAGGACACAATGAAAGCAGTGCTAAGATGAAAACTCGTAGGTCTAAGTACCTATGAAAAGAAACTGGAGAGAGCATTCACTGGCAGCTTGACAGCACACCTAAAAGTTCTAGAACAAAAAGAAGCAGATGCACCCAAGGAGAGTAGATGGCAGTAAATAATCAAATTCAGTGCTGAAATGAACCAAGTAGAAAAAAAAAAGAACTATACAAAGGATCAACAAAACCAGTAGCTGCTTCTTTCAGAAAATCAACTTGATAGACAAACCCTTAGCCAGACTAACCAGAGGGTACAGAGACACTACCCAAATTAACAAAACCAGAATTGAAAAGGGAGATATAACAACAGAAGCCAACGAAATTTAAAAAATCATCAGATCCTACTAGAAAAGTTTATAATCAAACAAAATTGAAAAATCTGGATGAAATGGACAAATTCCTAGACAGATACCAAGTACCAAAGTTAAATCAAGATCAAATAAACCACCTAAACAATCCCAGAACACTTAAATAAATAGCAGCAGTCATTAAAAGTCTCCCCACCACAAAAAGCCCAGGACCAGATGGATTTAGTACAAAATTTTGTCAGACCTTCTAAGAATATCCAATACCAATTCTCTTTAAACTTTTCCACAAAAT
The DNA here is from genome assembly GCA_030674055.1 of Rhabdomys pumilio. NCBI lineage: Eukaryota > Metazoa > Chordata > Mammalia > Rodentia > Muridae > Rhabdomys > Rhabdomys pumilio. Next base: position 35,429,109 of record JANHMN010000017.1, read on the forward strand.
AGAAACAGAAGGAACACTATCCAATTCATTCTATGAAGCCACAATTATGCTCATACTTAAACCACACAAAGACTCAAGAAAGAAAAGGAACTTCAGACCAATCTCCCTTATGAATATTAATGCAAAAATACTCAATAAATTTTTTTTCAAACCAAATCCATGAACACATCAAAACAATCATCCATCATGATCAGGTAGACTTTATCCCTGGAATGCAGGGAAGGTTCAATATTTGGAAATCCATCAATGTAATCTACTATATACTCTAGTATATAAACAAACTCAAAGAAAAAAAAACACATGATCATCTCACTAGATGCTGGGAAAGCATTTGACAAAATTCAACACCCCTTCATGGTAAAAGTCCTGGAAAGATCAGGAATTCAAGGCCTGTACCTAAACATAGTAAAAGCAATATATAGCAAACCAGTAGCCAACATCAAACTAAATGGAGAGAAACCTGAAGCAATCCCACTAAAATCAGGGACAAATCAAGGCTTCCCCTTCTCTCCCTACCTATTAAATATAGTACTGGAAGTCCTAGCCAGAGCAACAAAACAAGTCAAATTGGAAAGGAAGAAGTCATATTATCACTATTTGCAGATGATATGATAGTATACTTAAGTGACCCCCCAAAACTTCCACCATAGAACTCCTAAACCAGATAAACTACTTCAGCAAAGTGGTTTGATATAAAATTAACTCAAACAAATCAGTTGGCTTCCTCTACTCTAAGGATAAATGGGCTGAGAAAGAAATTAGGGAAATGACACCCTTCACACTAGTTACATATAATATAAAATACCTTGGTGTGACTCTAACCAAGCAAGTGAAAAATCTGTATGACCAGAACTTCACGTCTATGAAGAAGAAAATTAAAGAAGCTCTCAGAAGATGGAAAGATCTCCCATACTCATGAATTGGCAGGATTAATATAGTAAAAATGGCCATTATGGTGAAAGCAATCTACAGAGTCAATGCAATCCCCATCATAATTCCAACTCAACTCTTCACAGAGTTAGAATAGAAATTCTCAAGTTCATTTGAAATAACAAAAAACCCAGGGTAGTGTAAACTGTTCTCAACAATAAAAGATCTTCTTGGGGAATCAGTATCCCTGGCCTCAAGCTGTACTGCAGATCAATTGTGATAAAACTGGCATCATATTTGTATAGAAATACAAAGAAATACAAGATTAAGGGTATAGAACTGAAGATACAGAAATGAACCCACACACCTATGGCCACTTAATCTTTGCCAAAGATGCTAAAACCATCCAGTGGAAAAAAGACATCATTTCAACAAGTGGTCTTGGTTCAACTGGAGGTCAGCATGTAGAAGAATGCAAATCAATCCATTCTTATCTCCTTGTGCAAAATTCAAGTTCAAGTGGATCAAGAACCTCCACCTAAAACCAGATACAATGAAACTAACAGAAGATAAAGTGGGGAAGAGCCTTGAAAAGAGGGGCACAGGACAAAATTTCCTGAACAACAAATCCATGGTTTATGCTCTAAGATCAAGAATTGACAAATGGGACCTCATAAAACTGCAAAGCTTCTGAAAGGCAAAGGACATTGTCAATAGATCAAATTGTCAACCCACAGATTTGGCAAAGATCTTTATCAATACTACATTTGATAGAGGGCTAGTATCTAATATATACAAAGAACTCAAGAAATTAGACTTCATGCAGTCAAATGGCCCTATTAAAAATGGGTTACAGAGCTCAACAAAAAACTCTCAACTCTGAGGAAAGTCAAATATCGAAAAGCACCTAAAGAAATGTTCAATGTTCTCAGTCATCAGGGAAATGCAAATCAAAACAACCCTGAGATTCCACCTCACACCAATCAGAATGGCTAACTAAGGTGATATAAAAAACTTAGGTGATAGCAGATGCTGGCAAAGATGTCAAGAAAGAGGAACACTCCTCCATTGTTGGTGGGATTGCAAGCTGGTACAACCACTCTGGAAATCAGTCTGGCGGTTCCTCAGAAAATTGGACATAGTATTACCTGAGGACCCAGCTATATCACTCCTGGGCATATATCCAACATATAACAAGGACTTATGCTCCACTATGTTCATAGAAGACTTATTTATAATAGCCAGAAGCTGGAAAGAACCCAGATGTCCTTCATTAGACAGCTAAGCATTGAACTGATCATAGCTTCTTCAATGGAGGAGGTAGAGAGAAGACTAAAGGAGCTGAAGGGGCTTGTGGTCCCATTGGAAGAGTGACAACATCAACCAACCGGAGCTCACAGGGTCAAAACTGCCAGCCTGGGAATATGCTTGGAGGGACACATGGCTCCACCTGTGTATGTAGTGGAGGATGGTCTTGTCAGGCATTGGTAGGAGAGGAGGTCCTTGGTCCCTTGAAGGCTGGATGCCCCAGTGTGGGAGAAGTGAGAGGGTGAGTGGGGGCATACTCTCATAGAAGTAACAGGAGGATGGATGGGATAAGGGATTTCTGAAGTGAGGAAATGTGGAAAGGGGATAGCGTCTGAAATGTAAATAAATAAAATAGCCAATAAATTAAAACAATAAAACAGATAATGGAACTGGCTATTTCAGTTGAGCATTGACACTTTTTGTCAGCAATTTAATATTACCCTCAAGGACAACAGACTTTGGAAGGGGCCCATGAAACCTTAAAACAATATCTTCATTAAATAAAAAAAATGTGAAAGGTATATTTCCATACACCACAATTTTATTTAAATCATGTTCTTTTTATTTTAATTTTCTAAAAATGTGTGGATGCCAAAAAACTTTCTGCTGTTTGTTTATGGCACTCTACAACTAGGCATACTTATGCATAGGTGAAAGGGAAGGACTCAATTATTGGCTTATGGCATGATCCTGATCAGGTATTAAATATGGGAAAGAGAGCAGGTTTGTGGTTTTTTTCTGCAGGATGCTGAAGGAGCATGGTGTCTGAAGGAGAGTGATGCCTGAGACATGTTGATGCTGGGACAAAGAATGATGTTGACTCTGAGCTTGCTGAGTGCCCTGACAATGGTAACTAGGAAGCTGTATTGGACAATTGTTACTGACCCACCATTGCTTACCTATAACTCAGATGGGACAAGGTGTTGTGTCAAGTTTTAGACATTGTAGAACAGAGAATCAAAAAGAGAAGTTATAATGACACTTGTTTTTTCTTAAATATGACCAGTTACTCAGACTCAATCATGGACTGGTCTAGAAATCAATTCAATACTGGAAATAACAGTCTTCATTTGATAGGCTGGTTCTGAACCTTTCCCGAAACATATCTGGAAGTTAGCTGCAGTTCTCTATGATTTTATATTAGCAAGAGATAAAGTTGAGGCAGGATCTGGATTTCAGATGAGTGTTAGTACATGTGTTAAGACAATTTTAAGTGTCAAATTAAAATTACTTTTGTTACTTCTACAGTATTTAATGTAAGTTGCATTGATTATACACTTCCTAATTGTGTTATTATGTTGAAACCTGCTATGTCTGTTACAGAAGTCTATTAAACAGCTTTTGTTTTATTGCTCTGAGTATTACAGAACCTTGGTATTCTGAAACAAAGCTTACAAGTACTGGAAGTGAGTCAAGCTTTAAGTAGAAGCAAGGGGGTAGTGGGCTTGCTTATGATTGGTATAACAGCTTTAATTACATTAATTGCTAGCACCACTGCTTCTGCAATTTCTTTGACACAAGAAGTTAAGACAGTTACTTCTGTTAATCATTTAGCAAAAAATGTTACTACTGTGTTGATATGCAAGAGGATTTAGATAGGCATTTGAAATAACAAATTAATGCTCTTTATCCTATTCAAATTATTGGAAGGAGGTTCAGAGTTTAAGAGTAAAGAGCCATCTTGAGTGTCATGCAAAATACCAATGAATTGGTGTTAGTTCTAAAATTTACAGTTGTAGTCATTATAATTAGGAAAAAGTTTAAAAATATTTGTAGTGTGTTTGGCATAATTCTAACACCTTTCTAGAAATTTTAACTTTGCATAGTGAGATTATGAATTTAAAGAATGCTTCTCTGCTGAATGTTGATGTGGCAGATATGACTGATAAATTTACCAATGGCCTGAGGTCAGTATTTCTGTTTTGGTCAAGCTTCAAGAATGGCATACATAGCTTGATCATGCTAGCCTTTTTTGTCCTAGAAATATTTTATTCCTGCCCATCCTGTCAAACCTTGTCTTTAACAACATCAACATGTTGGCAGCCAAAGTACATGGCTTGAAACTGAAAATGGACCCCAGACAGAGTTATTAATGTAACAGACTTGCAAGCCAAAGATGTGTAAGATTCTGCACAATGCCTTACCAACCTAAGACAGAAGTGCATTGCTTTGGATAATGCATATTCCACAATGAGTAAGGAAGGCATTCCTGTCAGAAGGACCTAAGACATGCTCAGACTTGTTTATGAAATAAAAAAAGATGGAGAGGCAGAGAGCTTCTGGAGTTGATTGGCAAGAATCTGGTATTGGCCAAGCACAAAGAAATGGGCTGCTTGGCAGGAATATGACATTTGCCAAGGGCAAGGAAGTAGGCTTCAGGAAGGAATCTGACATTAGGCTAGAACAAAGAAGTAATTTCAGGCAGAAATCTAAATCTTAAGTTATAACAAAGAAGTAATTTCAGTCAGAAATCAATATTAGGTTAGAACAAAGAAGTAATTTCTGACAGGAATCTAAATCTCAGGTTATAAAAAAATAGGCTTCAGACATGAAAATGACTTTGGGCTACGACATGAAAGTAGGCTCAGATATTTCGGTCATTCTGATAAGTCCTTAGAAACAGTGATCATGGGAGTGTTCATGGAAATTTGTTTATTGCATTGCTTGTTCTTTGACTACTCGTTTTTATTGTCTTGCTTGTTCCTTGATGATTTGCATCTATTGCATTGCTAGTTCATCAACCTAGAACTGACCTTAATGCTTGCGTGTAGTTAAAATGGTATTAAAATAAAAAGGAGGAGGCAGAATAGGATAGGATTTATTGGGGAGGGGAATGGGGAAAGGGAATGTTATCTGAAATGAATATAAATAATATATCCAATAAAAGAAAAGAAAAAAATGACACAGAGTTAAACAGAGAATTTTCAGCAGAGGAATCTCAAATGCCCAAGGAGCACTTAAAGAAATTTTCAAAGTATTTAGTCACCAGAGAAATGCAAATCAAAACAACTCTGAAGTTCCAGTTTATACCTATCAGAATGGCTAAGATTAAAAAACTCAAGTGATAGCGCATGCTGGTGAGGCTGTAGAACAAAAAGAACACTCCTTCATTGCTGGTTGAAATGGAAACTTGTACAACCACTTAGGAAATCAGTTTGTCAATTTCTAAGTAAACTCGGAACAATTCTACTTCAACATTCAGCTGTTCCATTCCTGGGCCTATACCCAAAAGATGTTCTACCACACCACAAGGATACTTGGTCAACTATTTTCATAGGAGCTTTATTTATTTTAAATATTTTTTATTGAATAGTATATTTATATTTCAGATTTTATCCCCTTATCCCATTCCCCCACCACCCAGGAACCCCCTATCCCATCCCCCTTCTCCTGCTTTTATGAGGATGTTCCCCTACCTACCCCCTACTCCCACTTCCCCACCCTCAAATTCCCCCCACCACTCAGTGTTCAGCCTTCATGGGACCAAGGACCTCCTCTCGCACCTATGCCCAACAAGGCCATCCTCCCCTAGATATACAGCTGGAGTCATGGGTCCCTCTCTATGTGCTCCTAGGCTGGTGGTTTAGACCCTGGGGAGCTCTGGTTGGTTGATATTGTTAGAAGCTTTATTTGTAACATCTATAAAAATGGAAACAACCTAGATGTCCTTCAATGAAGAATGGATAAAGAAAATGTTGTATACATTCACAATGGAATACTATTAAGCTATCAAAAAACATAGACATCATGATTTTGCAGGAAAATGAATGGTTCTTGAGAATATCATCCTGAGTCAGGTAACCTAGTCCCAAAAGGACAGGCATGGTGTGTACTCACTTATAAGTGAGTGAATGTTAGCTGTAAAATACAGGATACTCATGCTATACTCCACAGGTCTAAAGAAGCTAAACAAGAAGAAAGGTACAAGCAAGAATGCTTCAATCACACTTAGAAGTGGGATAAAATAATTATAACAGGCAGATATAACAGATAGAGAGGAAGCTGAGTGGGAAAGGAGCATGGAGGGGAATGGGTGAGTTCAACATCAGACGTGGGGGAGGGACAGGAGGAATAGTATGATGGCCATGAGTTCTAATGGAAATCTTCAACTAATGAAGTGGGGAGAGGCACCTCTCTAGAAGGAGATAGATACCTTGGATTAGAGAGGTGCCCAATAATCAGAGGAAGTGTCCTTAGCTGTGACTCACAGCATTGGAGATACTGCATCTGAAGAGGCCATCTCCCATAGCCAAGCAGTAACTCCAACAGAGTGATAGGAACATTAACCCACCTACAAAACTATCAATCAAAAATTTATTTATTGTACTTGTGAAAAATGCAGGGATGGGGAATGAAGCAGAGACTGAGGAAATGACCATCCAACAACTGGCCAAATTTGAGACCCATTCAATGGGCAAGCTCTAATCCCTGACATCATCAATGGTACTCTGTTATGCTTGAAGACAGGAGTCTAGCATGGCTGTTCTCTGAGAGACTCCACCCAGCAGCTAACTCAGACAGATAAAGACACCCACAATCAAACTGTGGATGGAGCTCAGACATGCTTGTGCAAGAACAGGAGGAAGAACTGTGGCCTCTAAGGGGATAGGAACTCCACAGAAGACCAACAGAGTCAATTAACCTGGACTTGGGCCTCTCAGAGATGGAAACACCAACCAAAGAACATACAGGGGCTGGACCTAGGCCTCTCTACATATATATAGCAGATGTGCAACTTGGTCTTCATGTACGTCTTAAACAACTGGAGCAGGGGCTATCCCAAAAGCATTTGCCTGTTTTTGGGGTATGTTCTTCTAGCTAGGCTACCTTGCTTGGCCTCAGTGGGAAAAAATAAGGCTAGCCTCACAGTCTTGATGTACTAGGATGGGGAGTTATCCAGGAGGATGTGGATGGGCAGTTGAGGGAAGGATTGAGGGAGGGTATAACCAGGAGAGGAAAAGTGAGTAGGATATAAAGTGAATAAGTAAAATAATAATAAATAAAAATATTATTAGTTACAAGTATTTTAAATTTTTCTTTATTTTGGACTACCACAAATTTATAGAATTAAGTATTTGTGGGGATATATATATCCCCAAAATTTCCATCCAAATTACCCAATCTTACCCCAAATTTTCCCTTCCATAGTGGTTAGTTTTATACAACTTCACACAACCTAGGGCTATTTTGGAATAGAGAACCTCAGTTAAGGAGTTATTTCAATCAGGTTGCTCTGTATATGTATGTAGGCCATTTTTCTTACTATATACTTGATAAGAAATGGACCAGTCTAGTATGGGTGGAGACTGCCTCGTGCAGGTGTTGTTTGTTTAGGGAGAAACCAGGCTGAGTGAGCAAGCAGTGGCTAGCAAGGCCGTGAATACTGCTACAATATGGTTTCTTCTTCATTTCGTGTCCTGACTTCCTTCTCTGATCGAAGCTGTAATATGAAATAAACACTTTCTTTCCTTAAGCTGTTTTTCATCAATAATTTATCACAGCAATGGAAAAGCAAACTAGGACACTCTCTCAACATCTTGCTTGTTTGTGTTTAATAACCCTCTAAGTCGAGTTAGTGCTAAACATGTGTAAACTATTTGAACATTTGTTTTTGAAGTAGACATTGCACAATAAATCAGTGTTTAACACAGATGTATATCTGAGGCAGGATAGCCCATAACTTACTTCTACATACCTGTGGAATGTCAAAATTCTGTAGTCTAATCACAGAAAGTGAGTTCACACATTAGGATAGATTCTGGAGCTGAATTGACCAGGTTCACATACTGATGAGTGACCGTTCAACATCATTCATCAGTTGTGTGATGTTGTCCAAGTCTCCTGTGTACTCTGTCCTTTAATTTACCCAGCTATTAAAAAAATGAATGCCTCTCTACCTATTTGTAATAGGAATAAATAACTTGGTATCTGTAATGAACTTGGAGCAAATTCTAGTCAGAATGATGTCAAAACATATTCCTGAAAGCTCGATTACCTGTTCAGTTATTTTAAAGAATGCAATTGATATCTCTTAGGCTGTGTATGTGGTTTGTTCCTCTGCACATTACTGAAGAATGCTAATGGATAATGGGTTAAAGTGTGAGGATTAGCCAGAAGACATCATTGACAGTAAAGGGTGTAATGAGCAGGCCAAACATGACTTTTGCTTTCTTATTCTAGAAAGAAGACCATGTTTGAGTGCCAGAAAGAGACTTATTTATTAACTCAGAAACAGTAATAGGATATTAAAATGTAGATTTTTTTACAAAGTCAAACTGATAAAATTTTTAAAACTGGTATTTAAAATCACTTAGTATATGAACTTGGATCAAAGGATTAATAGTCTGAGTACCCATTTGTGCACCACCATAAATTGCGAAACATTTCTCTTGTGAAATAAAATCGGGATTATAAAGAATTTCATGAAGAGTTTTCTTTTTTGTGTTTACTTAACGCACAGTAGAGTACATACTCATGTTGGAAAGAAACATTAAATAAAATAGCAGTAAAGAAAGTGGCTGTTAAATATGAAAGTCATACCTCATTCATTTATGTACATGTAAAAATGTGTCAAGGCAGGATAAATAGTTTGCTCTAGGTTTTGAGCTGAGTGAACAAGGATTGTAACTACAGAGCTACAATTCCTCATCGTGACCATCGACTGCCTCTCTGAATTAGTACTTACAAAGGTTCCAAAAGCTTTGACTTTAACCTAGAGGAAATGGAGTCTCATTAATTGAGAGAACTAAAACCTTGGTTCTCAGTTGTCCAAAACCAGGTTTGATTTATTATCCCGAGGAACTGGATACTGCTGTTGCTGCCAGGGAATGATCAGGTCAGTTGATGGTAGAGGTAATTTTAGTACCATTGGACTATTTGTAAATGGGCGCTTGGCTTTGCATGATATTTCAGTTTCATGTTTATGAATGCTACTATGAATTCTCTCAATTTGGGCTTTAGAAATTGCCTGGTTCTTTGCCTCTTTAAATTTTAAATTATGAGTTTCATATGCAAGATCTTTCACCAAGGGATTCTATCTTCCAGGATTTGGTTAAATTGGACTTAAGTCCTTGAATTTCAGTAAAATTAATAGGCCTAAAGCCGTTAGGACCATAAATTGATTTTATTTTATTAGTTAACTGAATTATATGGATTATGCTGCAAAATTAAGTAGTGTTTTAAAATTATTACCTAAATTTCCAGAATTCCCTACCTAATATAAACTAGATTACTTCTTGCTTTACTTTACCAATTTCCCCTTAGCATTTACAAGGGACTATTGAATTTCTTTCCTTTTAATAAATCTATTAAGAGAGGAAAGATGATGGAAATACATTTATTCCTCCCAATTTTGCTCTGCTTTATTCTTAGTTTAAATGATAAATTTAAAGAGTTATTTTTTGGGTTTGATCTCTTGATGGCAGCTGTAATATTATAATACTTTGAGATATTTTTCAGTCTCATGGATGTATAGGCAATAATTGAAGGGAGGCTTGGCAGGGCTTCTTAAAAGCTATCCTTAGGATGTCCCATACAACTGTTGCAATCATCTGTTCAGACCCTAATAAGATTTATAGTTTGAAAAGGACCTTAGTATAGTGAAGTCTGTAATTCACAGATTACAAATATGTTTTTATGTGTGCTCAGAGCCACCAAAAACTGGGAGATGGTTTTCCAAATAATGAAATCCAACTTCATCACTCATATTGTGTGAGGCATCACTCGTATTGTTTAAGGCACGGACAGTTTGTCTGTTTTCATTTCACATCTTCTATTTTTTTCCTATCAGTTCAAATTACTTCTGGAACAAAAATGAAATCATACCACAATACACTTCTACCAAATATTTTTCAATCCGCTACATTTTGTTTTTGTGGTATGCACATAGACATGAAAATACCATAGGCAGTTTAAGGCAGAAATAAAGGTTTAAATGTACATTGTCTAAAATAAATTATCAGCAACATCAAGACCAGGATTTTCTATTAAATCTCAATCCTGTTCTCTTCTCTGTCCTTTCTCAGTGATCTCTATATTTATTAATTTTATGTCTCTTCTTTTTTAAAAATTTCAAAGCTCAGTCACACACACACACACACACACACTCACGTATTAATGTACATGTATTCATATATATGAGAATAAAATATAGAATAAGATAATATATCACTTAAGTTATCATATTTGGGGAATTTGCTTAATATAAATTTTGGTCATGACTTGTTTCTCTTCTATATTAATTTTTTTTGAGTTTTATTCAGGATAATATGTGAAATTAAGGACAATTTTCACTACTGTACAAATGTTCAATACGTAGAATACATCTGCTGCTGTCTACAATTTGAGAAGATTGAGTGTACCAACAAGGAAATAAGAGAGGGTAATGAAGAGGTGATCATATTAAAACATGTGATCCACATATGTACATGCCCTAGTGGAATGTGTCATGCTGCTCAATGGATATTCATCCATTAACAAGTGGACTTTTACAGCTTTTTACAGTGGACTTTTAATGAGCATTTCCATTATTTTTAGTTTAAACTTTTCAATTAGTTTTGCTGTGAACATTCTGGCACACACTTTGGATAAGAATATCACTCAAACAGGACAAATTCACAGTTGATCATATGCACATTCTCTTTATGTAATCACACATGGATTTAGGCTGTAATAATTTTGTACATTAATACATCTCCCTGTGCTTACCATATATATATATTTCCATATATATATATATATGGAAATTACTCTGCAATGTCCCTTGTTTGAGGAAAGCATTAGTCCTAAATAGAATACTGATGAAGCATTGTTACTCATCATGCTTGGCTTAAATAGAGAGGAAGGGTCACTTGTTTGGTAACTTATGAACAATGTCATTGTCAGAGAATTCAATGACTATGTTTCAGAGCTATCTATCATTGCCAGAATCTCTGTGTAGGTGCTGTCTTTTTCTGGCAGAGCACTTGTCCTGGTACCTTTCTTTGGATCTTATCAATTGACTTACAATGGCCAGTACAAAATAAAAAGGAATGTCAGATATCCCTTTGTCTTGGACTGGCCATTCTATACTCTGTCTCCAAATCATGTTCTATGAGCTGGTCTCACATGCTTCATGTGAGACTACATACTACATACTACAGGCAGAGGCCACCTTAATTTTTAACAATGAGAGGCTCATTTCCTCTAAAAGCTTCACAAATATCTCCAACTTTAAGTTTCCAAATTATTACCTATTATTTTCCTTCAACATTCTCTTTTTCTTGTTACCCATTTTAGCTGAGAACCTCCTTTGTTCCATTACTTAAGCTAGAAAAAAAAAGCCTAAGAGTCATGATCACTATATCTTTCTTCATAGTTATTGGTGGAGAGATTCCTACAATTTCTTTGTGCATTGTCTAAGAAAGTTTAGTATTTACAGTGACTCAGATGGATCTGATCAAATCCCCTAGTTCCCCAAATAAAATAAAACATATAAGTGTGGGGAAAGGGCCTACAGAAAGGTGAAGGGAAAATATGGAGGAGATAATAAAATGTAGAAGGTGCAAGCAATCTGGTTGTATTACATATACACATATGTAATTTATGAAATTGTCAAAGAACAATTTTAATTAATTAAAGTTAAAGAGTGAGATAAATTTAACAGTAAATTTAAGCCAGAGACTTCTTGAACATAAAATCCTCTATTACAAAAAGTCACTTTCTCAATATAGACATGCACAGAAATGGAGGGAATAAGCTGTATTTTAAAGGTCATTGAAAACATACAGATTGGATAGATACAGTGAGGGACAAACTTTCTAGACCCCTGCCATTCTGAATTTAGTAAGGTCAGTCTCAAATAAATGTAGATCCCGGTCAGAGGAACAAACGGCATAGCAGCTGAGAAAAACTGTTGACCGTTTGGAAGAGAATTTGTTCTGGATGAATGTAAATTTTGTTTTATAATGGTGTGAATTGAGGCCTCCTCAGGATTATTTGTTGGCAAAGAAATCAGGTATTCATGTGGGAATGGATGAAAAGTGATTCATAAATATTCAAAAAAAACATAAGAAGAATAAACAAACAAAGAAAAAAAGAATAAGAAATATCTCAGTGGGTTGGTCTGCATCAGCTGAAGTAATGACAGAGTTAATAACCATGGTACCAGGTGGTAAACCATGAGAAAAGGTGACCGATTGCTATGGCATTCAACTAAATCTCATGTAAGGAAGTCTTAGGGTATGTGCTTTTCTCCTTATCCTAACAAGAGACAGGGGTTTATGTCCTCTGAAAGTGTTTTCATCTAAGTTCTTGTTCCGAAGACTTATTTGGTAACAATTCTCTTTTATTTAACCTGTTGGCATGACAAATTGTGAAGAGAGTAGGGACTAACTACTTAGTATTTATCAAATTTGTAATTAGTATTCAATGTCCATTTTCTTGTTTTTATTGGTCAGTGATGCTTTTATATTAATTGTAGATTATGTTTTAAAAATATTTTTAATTGAAACATAATTTCATCACATTCCCTTCCTTTTCTCCTTCTTCCCCTCCCTATGTTCCCACCTCTAATTTCCCTCATGTTCTATCAAAACTCTCATGTGAACAGTCTATTTTTCTTTCACAATTATCATATTGTTACATGTACATATCCATGTATGAGTATGAACAAGTAGACTAAAACCTACTGAGACCATTTATGTTGTGTGTGTGCATGTGAATACTCTGCATTGGGCAACCATCAAGGGTTCTTGTCCCAGGGAAATGTATAATTCCCCTTCTTCAGCTGTCTTTAGTTGCCTATAGTTCTTTATCTTGTGGTGGAACACAGCAAAATTTTCTCTGTTGCATGTGAACATGTTCATTAATATTGTCATTGTTACAATCTTTATTTATGCAGCCATTTCTAGGGGTAACTCTTTCACAGCAGAGTTCCTGGTATTCTGGCTTATACAACCTTTCTACTCCCTTTTATTGCAATAGCCCCCGAGCTATAGATGCAAGAATTGTGATAAAAATGTATTTCTTGTGATTGGGCTACTCATGATCCATTGATCTCACCATTATGTCACCAATTAATCATTTCTTTACAGTAAATGAAGACTGCCATACACTGTGTTTTGTTCATAAGGCAGACACTTTGAAGAAACTGAGTCTCATAACACATTTCCTGAGGTGTCACAAGGCATATGCTCCTACTCTGTGGTGAAGATGATTTGTGGCAAGAAGATCAACAAGGTCTCTGTGACAGTGAAACAAATCCGGCAGTTTCTTGAAAAAGTTCATTTTCAAAGATCCTCCAAACTTTTTGTTCACATTTCAGAATAGTGATTTCATACTACTAATACCACTTTGCCAACTATTTATAGTCTTTGTACAGAGTAAATGGATTTATATAAAATTAATCAATACATATATAAGTCAGTATTTTGACCATAACTAAAAGTTCTTTGTTTAATAAAATAATCCAAACTCTGAAGAGATGTACTAGAAATTTGGAGAAGTTCTGAACTTCATTAGTGTGATGAAATATATATATATGTGTATGTCTGTGTGTGTGTGTGTGTTTGTGTATGTGTGTGTATATATATATATGTATATGTGTGTATATATATGTATATATATAATTTGTTGACTTTCATTTGAAAATAATGACTTTTTTCAAAACTTGTTTTATTTCCAATTTCTCTGTATAGAAATCATCTCTTAGCAATTTTGTTTTTCTGCATATTAAGCAAAATTTAGGTGATACCATGTAGCCTATTGTATATTTGTAATAGATTAAGCTTTATTAATTTTTTGTTTGTTTATGTGAAAATCTTTATTGAATATTTTATTTACATTTCAGATACCATCCCCTTTCCCCATTTCCCCTCCCTAGAAAACCCCTATTCCACCCCCACTTCTCCTTTTTGCTTTTATATTATTTTTTTTAATGTTAGTCAAAGGCTTTATAAGTTTGGTAATGCTCAATATCAATCAGAAATGTAACCCAATACCCAACCTAGATATATCAACTATCTTTGACCGGCGGGGACACGGAAACATCCACCTCAGTGTCCCTCCCCTCTTGTCACCTAGCTTCTCCTCTCCTTCTCCTCCTCTCTTTACGCCTTATCTTCCTCTCCTTACTCCTCCCACCTTAGCTCCTCCTACATATCATCGTTACTGTCAAAATAAAACTTTTTTCTTAGAATACAATTAGAGCATAACTATACCAACTTGTATCAGTAAGGTACAAGATAGACCTAATATCCAGTCCATTTTGTTGACTAAACAGAACCTCCTAACTAAAAGACTGTTCCTCATTATTAAAAGACTTAATTCTGAACCTGGCTTTTTTCTTGGCTTTAGAATGAATGTCAGCTGAAAACCATCCTCTCAGATCTTTTCTCTCAAAGTAAATAACCGGGATTGGCTATGAGACTATAAGTCTTCAAACCCGTCAGAATTCCAGAATGACTGAGTTAACTGAAATTATGGGAAGCACTAAGCATAGCTTCTAAAACTTAGCCAAATTATAGAGACCTCTGAGCACCTGAACAGTCCCTATACTACAAAACATTGGAGCATTCAATTTTCAGCCTTCTAGCCCAGGATCATCTGACAGACCAAGTGAAGAAGAATTACTAAGGGCTGATTACTCTGTCTTGTCAGATATAATCAGTCAACTATTCCACAAGTGTGTCTTTTTCTGGACAGAAATTTGTCTGTAGATGAAAAGAGGCAATTCTTTTTTAGTGACTGTCTCACTACAACTGGAGTAACTCCAAAGATGCTCAATTTCTTCTTAGAATCCAAGAGAGGAAGCTGTCAGGAACAGACAGGTCTCTAATCAAAATGGACATTAATACAGAAATGTTTGTAACTTCAATTCTGTGGACTTCTGACGTTTTGAAAACCAACTATCCATGTAAGGTAATCTGGACTGTTGTCTGTTAACTCCTCTCAGCTATTTCTAAATAAAATATAGAAAATACCATAGAAATAAACTCAAAGCCATGAATTTGCTATAGGCCATTAACTCACAGGCTAAACCATCTCACATCAGTTTAAAAACTTAAAGAAGGACTGGGTCTAAGCCTTGTATTCCTAAATGTATTATATAGGCACAATGCCTATGAGAGTAACAATATTAATCTCACTTTATGTCAATAAGAAGCTCGTACCAATGAAAACCTTAAATTAGAAATCAAAGTAAAATTTGTACCATTTCAGAAATTATAACTTCATCTTAATAACAATTATACATATTTCTACGAATAGGTTATGGCTATGTAATAAATCATAGCTAATCCTCTCTGTTCCAACAAAACCACTACTTTTCCATAGACAGACAGCCCAATATTAACTACCTCAGTCACCAAGCCCAGGGAATAGGGGTGCCGACTCTTCATTAACTTCTTCAAGCTGATTATGGGTGTTGAAATATTAGAAGAGGGGCAGAGGGAAGAGTAAATTGATAAGCCTCGTCTGTGTCTTCACTGCATCCAGCTGGAATTCCAGGGCATCAGAGGTTTGAGCAGGTCGGCTCAGCTTACTTGATGAGTACATATACCAAGGCTGTGTATTCTGCGGTATACAATTCTCAAAACAAATTTTAGTATCAAGATAATTTTTTGTTTGAATTCTGGAATCTAGTCTTCTGGTGGCCTGCCTCTGTTATGCCTAATCTATATAATTCTGGGAGTTTCTATGAGCGTGTACTCCCACCACCCTCCCATTTTCACCTCCCTGCTCTCAAATTCCCCAACACTAGGGAATCCAAACTCAGGCACCAAGGCCTTCTACTTCCACTGATGCCTAACCCCTTACCCCATCCCCCCTCCAATTACTATGAGGGTGTGGTCCTACCATCCTCTCATTCCTACCTCCCTGCACTTGAAATTCCCCAACACTAGGAAATTTGAACTTTCAGATATCAAGGTTGTCCACTTCCACTGATGCCTGGCAAAGCCACCCTTAACTACCTATACAGGTGGAGCCATGAGTCCCTCCCTTTGTGTTCTCTGGCTGGAAATTTTAGAATGGCTACTCCAGCTTGTTTCTTAGGGCCATTTACTTGAAAAATTGTTTTCCAGCTTTTTACTCTAAGGTAGAGTCTGTCTTTGTCACTGAGGCAGGTTTTCTGTATGTAGCAAAATGCTGGACCTTGTTTATGTATCCAGTGCATTAGCCTATGTCTTTTAATTGGGGAATTGAGTTCATTGATGTTAAGAGATGTTAGGAACAGTGATTGTTGCTTCTTCTTATGTTTGTTATTAGAAGTGAAATTATCATTGTGTTGCTATCTTCTTTTGGATTTGTTGAAAGAGGATTACTTTTTTGCTCTTTCTAGGGTATAATTTCCCTCCTTGTATTGAAGCTTTCCTACTATTATCCTTTGTAATGCTGGATTGTGGAAAGATATTGTATAAATTTGGTTTTGTCATGGAATATCTTGGTTTCTCCGTCTATGGTAATTGAGAGTTTTGCTGAGTATAGTAGTCTGGGCTGGCATTTGTGTTCTCTAAGGGTCTGTATGACATCTGTCCAGCATCTTCTAGCTTTTATAGTATCTGGTGAGAAGTCTGGTGTAATTCTGATAGGTCTGCCTTTATATGTTACTTGGCCTTTTTCCTTTACTGCATTTAGTATTCTTTCTTTGTTTTGTGCACTTGGTATTTGATTAATATGTGAAGGGAGGTATTTCTTTTCTGGTCTAGTCTATTTTGTGTTCTATAGGCTTCTTGTATGTTTATGGGCATCTAGTTCTTTAGATTAGGGAAGTTTTCTTCTATAATTTTGTTGAAGATATTTATTGGCTCTTTAAGTTGGGAATCTTCACTCTCATTTATACCTATTATACTTAGGTTTGGTCTTCTCATTGTGTCCTGGATTTCCTGGATATTTTGTGTTAAGAACTTTTTGCATTTTGCATTTTCTTTGACAGTTGTGTCATTATTTTCTATGGTATCCTCTGCACCTGAGATTCTCTCTTCTATCTCTTGTATTCTGTTGGTGATGCTTGTGTCTATGACTCCTGCTTTCTTTCCTAGGTTTTCTATCTCCAGGGTAGTCTCCTTTTGTGATTTCTTGATTGTTTCTACTTCTATTTTTATGTCCTGAATGGTTTTATTCAATTCCTTCACCTGTTTGTTTGTATTCTCTTGTAATTCTTTAAGGGATTTTTGTGTTTCCACTTTAAGGGCTTCTACCTATCTACCTGTGTTCTCCTCAAATTCTTTGAGAGTGTTATTTATGTCCTTCTTAAAGTCCCCTATCATCATCATTAGAAGTGATTTTAAATCTGAATCTTGCTTACCTAGTACTATGGGGAATTCAGGACTTTCTTGTGTGGGAAAACTAGGTTCTAATGATGCCAAGTCCAAGTACCCTGGGTTGCTGATGCTTATGTTCTTGCGCTGGCCTTTTGCCATCTGGATCTTCTTAGTGCTACTTGCCCTGTCTCTGACTGGAGCTTGTCTTTCTTATTATCTTTTTTATTCAAAACTGTGTGTAGTGGGTGTTGCTACTGGCATAAGAGCTGAGGCCCAAAATCTGCTCAGGCCAGGAGTGACTTCCTGGGTTCTTGTGGGTTCAGGTTACTCCCTGTTTGGGGCAGGTGTTGCTGTCTGTTTACCTAAAATAATGCCTGGGTTAGAGCACCTGGGATCTCTGCTTCCTCTGGATTCTTAGAGATTGGGGCCAGAGCTGCCACCCGGGATCTGCTCAGTGCTCAGATCTAGACCAGAAGAAACTAGTGCTCTGGGCCAGGATTGACTTCCTGGGTCCTTGTGGGTCCCAGTTGCTCCCTGTTTTGGGCAGGCATTGCTCTCTGCTTACCTAAGATAATGCCAGGGTTAGAGCACCTGGGAGCCCTGCTTCCTCTGGATTCCCAGAGATTGGGGACAGAGATTCTGCCCAGGATCTGCTTCGTGCTCAGCAAAACTTTTTTGTTTTAAGGTAACAAAACAGCCCATGTCCTGAAAAGGGTAAACAATTAAGGACTGGTTGATAGGAAACTACTGTTCTTTTACCAGAACAGAGACATTTGCTCTGATCTTTGGAAGTGAAAGAATATATTTCATTGGTTTCTCTTATGAAGTTCCCAATTCTGTTTGATGCTATTACAGAACATATTAACTGTCAGCAAACACCCATTGGGTGAAGGCCTCTTATATGAGTTGCTCTGTCCAACTGTGAAAGACATTATTGGAAAGTTAGAAGTTTGAGGATACTTAGAATTTATTGGTGCAAGGAATCAACTATAGTTCCTTCCCTTAGTTCATTTCCCCCCACTCGAAAACCTGTTGTTTTTAATTTTCTAAGTACTGGCAACCCACTGTGCTTAAACAGCGGCCCTTAATCAGAAGACAATAATTAGATAGTTAGAGCCTGCATGATCCTTACACATTCAGAAGGTTACATTGCACAGATAAGAGCTCACAAGTAACTGTTTTCTCTGTTATCTGACATTGTTTGCAGTTTTCGTTAATCATTTAGTGAATAACAAGTGTAACTATATATCACACTTACAATCTTGTACATAGTTACTGTAACATGGCAAAAGAATACCAAGAGAGTAAAAGAAAAAATCATTAAATAATTGATATAAAAATCTTTCAAACAGAATGTTTAACAGGGAGAGAAAACACATTAGGTAGTTGCTTTCCTTTCAACTAAACTTTTAGGGTAACACACAAATGTTTTTCTAATCATAATCATCAACATCCATTGCCTTCCATTACAACATGCATACCAAACAGTAAGACAACATCTCCATACATGCTAATCATTTTAAACAAGGTTTCCCGGGGAAAATATTAGGAATACTTTATTATTACCCTCTATATTTAGACTTTTACAAACTGTGTACTACTCAACAACTGTTTTTCCTTGCAGTGCTTAAACATTTAGAAGAAAAATAACATAAGTTTGTTCTTTGAGTTTTCACCTTATTTGTTCGTTTATTAAAATCTGAGTTTTTCTGCTTAGCTTTTTTCTTGAAAAGTGTGATTAACTTTTTGTGTTTATTAGCTTTACCTCTTTGTTTCATTCCTTGTCTACTGCCAAGCTGTTTGTTATCTTATGGGCCTCTCTTCCGTATTTCCCTCCTAGAATAATGAATTTTAATCATTGTCCTTCTCTTCTTTTAGTCTACAGAGTAGTACATCCAATAAACTGGTGTGTTTCTTACTATTAGGCTATCAAGACACAGAGCCATAAGCTAATGATTGGGGCCTCTAATGAATATCAGGTCCAAGTATTCAAATTTTTATTCTGGGTCACAATGCCAAACTAATAGTGATATCATTCTCCAAAAGCAACTGACACTATGGACTAACTAGATCAATGGTGAGAGTAAGTTAACGTATATACCCCCTAAGATCCCCCCAAAATTAAAGACAAATATAACATCATCATCTTTCAAATAAAATTGTGTTCCTATTTTAAGAATGGAATCATATGTTGCCTAGCATATAAGCCAAATTTGTTCTTCTAATTTCATTATTTTTTTAAATTTCTTACCTAAAGTTATCAGTAAGTTAACTAACATTCACAGCAATTCCCCCACCTCTCTTTCTGCAACACCATTTCTTGTTTTGTAACTCTTGCAATCTAAATTTATCACTTCCTACACTGTAGTTTCAACCTCCAGCAGTTACACACTGCAGGTGCTACAGAAGCGAAAACAGTACAATGCCACTTTCTGCTCATACTTACTAAATGGCTCTGCAGACGAAAGCAATAGGATATATTCTATTTTACATTTTACATACAATGTATTGTGGACTAACTCCTTTTTATTAGAGTTTTCAGAGTTAAATACTTTCCCTCATACTTTATATAAACTAGCATATTTCTAAAACAATAAAATAATTCCACTCCCTTTTATCTCATAATTTAGGGTGTGTACAATGTTGCCTCTACCTAAATCAACATCTTATGTGTTATTTGCTAAGTGGACACTTGTTTTACCCTACCTTATACAAACTCTAGTGACACCCCTGAGATGTTAGATGGCTTTCTTTTATACTTTTACCATACTGCTGTTGTCCCTTGTTCATACTTACAATATAACAAATAACTACATTAACAATATTTGTGCTTCATCCCTGTAGAATACTAATTTTGGCTTTTTGAGTTTTGAGAGCTTGTGTTTAACTCGGGCTGATCAAGCACAGTATACATGAAAAATTATCTTTACCTTGGAGACTATATGTGTAGTTTTGAAATGGAATATTGACTGAATATAAAGGAGTAAAGGGACATTTACATAAGCTTCAGAGCGTTTAAATACATTTTTTATAATTGACAACTTCATCAACTTAAAAGTCATTCAAGGAAATGTACCTATGTTAAACAGATTGTTATAACCCTTGTGTAAGCCAAACAGATATTCTCAGAGCTTAAATTTTAGCTTATTTAAGAAAAGTCAATAATGTATATTAGCATAATAGGGAAGTCACAAAAGACAGTTTAATGATCAATAAATACATTACAAAGGCAGTGAATCTGAATGTAAACTAACTTCTATATATTTATCAATATATAATGTCCAAATTTTCATTAAATACTCTTTTCAAATCAAACATATGAGTCTTGTTGTTTTCATGTAATTGTGTGTTTAGAATGAAGGTTTCTGTGACAACATCTCCCACCCCATCTAAATAAACAGTCCAGCTAGAAGCTATGGAAGAGTGTCCTTAAAACCTGTGATAAAGATGCCCAGTTTTCTTTTAAGGAG
This sequence comes from Rhabdomys pumilio, assembly GCA_030674055.1. Lineage (NCBI taxonomy): Eukaryota > Metazoa > Chordata > Mammalia > Rodentia > Muridae > Rhabdomys > Rhabdomys pumilio. The sequence goes on from JANHMN010000017.1 coordinate 35,449,996, forward strand.
CTGGCCTGGGGAATTTGACAGTTTCCCAGTGAGTATAAGGGCAACATAAGTTGTATTTTTAGTGTGTTGGTTTTGGGGGACAGGGTGCATAGGTGGGAGTATAAATCAAGTGTCTACTTGGTAAATAAATAATTTAGACACTCCTTTAGACAAAGGCAACATTGTGCACACACCTTAAATTCTGAGATAAAAAAGGGTTTAGAATGAATTTATTGTTTTGGAGATATGGTGGCTTTGATAAAGTAAAAGTGATTGTATTAAGAAAGAGTAGCAAGCTTCTATTGTATTTGTGTGATACATATAAGAATATATGTTAATAAAATTGCTCAAAATAAATGGCCTACTAATCAAAACAATTCCAAGTGTTTTCTTTCATATATTAAATAAAGTTACATAGTACTTTGAAAATATTAGTGGTAACTCCATTTGTATTTCTTGAAGAGCTGGAAATCTGCCAATACAGGCATACTAATTATATTCTTTGAAGAACTGGCAATCGGCCACTAACTGTTTTTTTTTTTTTTTTTTTTTTTTTTTTTTTTTTTTTTTTTTTTTTTGTTATGTGATTGACATATATGCTTGTTTTCACAAGTCTCCTTGGAGTAGTCAGTCAGCTTTATATGTACCCAGTTTTGCTTGAAACCATTTAAGAAAGAAATTTATTGCTTTACAATGATTTCCATAAACATTTGTCTGACCAATTAATTAAGCTATTACCAAAAGATTTAAGCAAATGGATTATCTCACCATAAAACCAACTAAGCCCGAAATAGATGAATCTATTTTAAATTGGAAACCCTAGTGCTTTAAGCACATAAATACGACATTAAATTTTGACAAAAAAACAAACAAATTGTAGCAGTCAGCTAATGAAAGAAGTAAATCTTCATAGGAAACATCTTTTGTAAATGTGATCTGAACTAGAGTGTAGCATTTTATTTAAGCTGTGTTTTACATTATTAAATGTTTTTTATGAATTAATATATGTAGAAGAACCAGTTTTAAATGCAATCACACAATGTCTGTTGTGTTTTCATGTAGTAAACTGGAATATTGCAGAAGACTTACTTGTAGAAATATAATTTATGCTATAAATTACACAGTGCCAATTTAAGAAATAAACAAAAATAATTTCAAAAGGGAAATAAGAATAATAACTCCCAATTCTTAAAAAGCTGAGATCATATAAATATGTTACATAGCTCTCACATATTCATGCCACTTTTTCTATATCCATGGGCTGTACCAATTGCTGAATCTGGAGTTTGACAAAGTAGCACCTGTGGGACTAAGTTTGTTTGTAAATTACATTCAAACACAGCTGTAGGGTTACTCATAGTAGGCTATGGTCGTTTTCACTGTAGAAGAAAGTAATTGAAATACTGATGTTAATACCCTCATCAAAAAATGTATTTTATACATCACTGGAAAAAATGATGAGGGCATTAACATCAGTATTTCAATTAGAAAAGCACTGTTTCTTTGAAGTAACCCACCACCTTTGACTCTTAACAATATTAACTTTCCCCCTTTCCACTGTAAAATTTTGAGATTAAAGAGGAAGAGGATGATACAGAAATACCATTTAGGGTTGAGTATTTCAAAATCTTTTATTATTTGCATTGCATGATTGTGGAATTCTGTGCTAATTACCATAAACTACAAGAAGAAAATTCCTTGATGAGATTTCATCAGTGTGAGACGTATTTTTGCAGCTATGTTTATTTAGCAGAATAATAGTATTGAAGTTTCTATTAGGGCCCACGATCTATTTAGTTTCAGGATCCTGGCCTCATTAACAATGTCACATATGAGTTCTATTTCATGAAGCAGACTTTAAAACTCATAAAGAAAATGATTGGTAATCCCTTAATATTTAATCCCTTAATATTAATATGGTAACTCTCATAATATTTGTGCCACCATTGTACCAGTAGGCATGTATTGAAGCTGGTTGTTGTTGTAGTTTGCAGAATTTGTAGCTGAGGTAATTTTTTTCTCTTCTAGTAATGCATATATTACCTTCTAGCAATATGAATGCTAGCCAGTAGGGTTGAGCCTCAGTTCAGTATGAGCTGATTTTTCCATGTTTTATGATACAAGATGTAACCCAGTTTTGTTATTTGATGCTTTATTTGGTAGCATATTGTGTCTAGTTGGGAAAATATCCCATCATATGCTAACTTCATTTAAATTCCTTTTATGTATTTTAGGAAGTATTTTATGTATTTATATGTATTTTAGGAAGCTTCTATAGTAGTAGGTTTTCATATAGCAGTAGGCTTTTTAGAAGACCTTTTGGCTACTTATACTCTTGATAGAGTTTATTCTCTGATTTCTATCACATTAAAGTTTGTTCTTATATTTATCGTGTACTTTGTTTGAATTATTCTGTGCCCAAAACGTTCCAAGAATTTTAACCTAATATGGTTCTTAGGACCTAAAGTACTTCTTATATACAAACTTAGATGTGTTTAATATGGTCTATGTTTTTATTATCATCTGTTTAATATGTTTGAAATTTCCTTTGTGAATTCTGTATCTCTTTGGCAAATTATTATGAATTATTTAAGTAAATTTTAAAACATAAAGAAGATGTTTATTTTGTATTAACTTTAGCGTAAATCAAGATTTAAGATGGAATATTCTGCCTTTAATTTACTTACCTTTCTTGAAACAGGTTACAGAGCCGGAAATGGTGAATATTAGTAATAACTCCATAACTCTGAAATTTCTAAGGTTGAGTACAATGTTCTTTATATGTAATAGTGATTTAGTTTAACATAGAAATAAAGACATACATACACACACACACACACACACACACACACACACACACACACACACACACATTTTTGGTCAATTATATACTAAGCTTAAATATATACTATAAAATTTTAAGTATAGTACAAGAGCATTTTTTCTTTTAACATGATATTATAACATGGTATTGTTTTTACAGACAAGACTAAATAAAACCATGCAGAAAATGCTGAAATTTTGATAAAGAATATTTTGCAAATTATTTTTAAAGATTAATAATATTTCTTGTACTCAGAAAATGAGAGAAAGTAAAATATTTTTAGAACTTACTTGATATTCTGGGTTTCTGTATTTAAAATCAAACTACAAGCATTCTGGGCTAATTGCTTCTTACAATTAAACTGTTAAAAATATCTTAGGAAGGATATAGCTTCCAGGAAGTCATCCATTAAATGATAAAAATATAAATAAATCCCCACAAGTACTTCTCTTCCAATCATTCCATGAATTTTAATGTTTGGAAAATAGTGTATATCATTTTGTGATATTAAAATAATGGTAATTATTCATTAAAACTTTGGTAATGAATGCATTTCAAACATTTCATGAAGCAAATGAAATTAGTTAAGATATAAAATACTTAGTTGGCTTTTGGTTGTACATAAACCAGGCTAAATTTAAAATAATATAGCCTCACTATTTTCCTGACTATTGAAGGAATATGAGCTCATTATAAAATATAAGAAAAATAAGCAAATTTACCAAGTGTCTCATCTATTAATCATGTTTAATCTTCTGTCATTTTGCTTTTATAATATCAATAAATAAATATCAATTAATATATATGTGTATGTATACATATATATATATATATATGACAGCATTTGTGAACTGCACACTTTTATATAATCCTATAAAATTTATATAAATGTGCCATATTAAGAGATTTATTTTCTAATACTGTAAAGTTATAAGCAATGTTGTAAGGATCTTTGATTTACTTATGAAATAATCTATCTAGTACACAAACAATTGAATCAAATTACAAATTTGTGTCCCATTTGTCAAAGACATTCTCTACAAATTCTGCTCCAATCAACATCAATAGAAATGTTTGAATATTTTTTTATATTTATAACCACATGTTAAGATATATTAGCATTTCACTATTTTCCATCTAGAAATCTTTTTCTCCATCTAAGAAATAAACACTTTATATTTGTATAAAAATATTTATGAGAAAATCAGATCTATATATTTAAGCAGATATTTCTTCAATTTATGACTCTCTTTTTTGCCATTTTTTATTTGCAAGATGCACACAATGTATTTTGAACATATTCATTGCTCTCCCACCATTCCTAAATAAAAACCCTCATCCTTTCCTACACAGCATAGTATATTCTTTAAAAGTTTCTTTATCTACTTTAATAATACTGTTGTTTTGCTTGCGTGTATACCTGCATACCTCATGCGTGTCTCATGTCTGTAGAGCCTGTCAGATTTCCTGGGACTGGAGTTACACATACTTGTGAGCCAGCATGTGAGTGTTGGAAATTGAACCTGAGGTTTTTCTGGAACTGCAGCCAGTGATCTTAAAGCTTTGAACCATTTCTCGAGCCCATATTGTTTTCTTTAAACAAACAAAGAAAGAAACAAACACAAAGTTTTAGCCCAGTTTGTGCTGCCTATATGCTCTTGGCTATGTGGATATGCAAGGAAGCATTATCACCCTACAAGGAACCACACTTTTAATGATAATACATTCTCCCTCACCTCTCTCTCCCAGAAGCTATAAATTGTAAACAATGCCTTAGATAGGGGTTGGACTACATGTCCACCTTCTCTCTCAAGGCTGGTAGTCTCTCTGTCTTGAACTTACATAAGACTTATACTTTTGATACAACCATGTAATATCATATAAACAACTTTCCATTTTTGTCCAGGAAACTCCGTTTTCTACTAGTCATTCAGTTTTTCTCTTTTCTATAATGATCCATGGAAACTTCGAGGAGCCGTCATAATATAAAACTCCCATTTTAGAGTTTAGCATTTCACAGTCTTATTTTCTGCACTTTGACCTCTTCTGGTCCTCTGTGTTAACTGCCATACACTGAAGAAGGAAGTTTCTCTTATAAGGTTTGTGAGGTACACAATGACAGGCCATTATAATTGATTAATACTATATCAATTTAGTGGAATAGTAGTAATAGTGGGTTATCTTCTGAATCTATGATTTATTTCACTACAGTTCTTGATACTGATACCAGATACAGTTTTTAGTTTTAGCCCAGGCCTCTAATCCAGGCTAAAATGGTTGGTTAAACCTATGACACTTATGCCACTATTGCACAAAAGATATAGACGTTAAGGCCAGTTGGTATTGTCGCTTTCAAGGTTCCCAATTACATTTTTTCTCTGGTAGGATGCATATTCTGTGACTCAAGTCTATGATACCTTGAGCAATGGCATCTTGTTTTGAAGGTCTGGGAAGTAATTAAGAACATTAACAGTAATCTGTAATGTTTTAGGTTCTCTGAGCATCACCAACCAACAATTCTAAAGTAAGCAACCTATTCCTAATGCTGGGGTTTATGTTTTTGTCTGTTGTGACTGATGGAACATTGTTCCGTCAGTATATAGTAACTCCCTTTAAACTATGTGTGTGTGTGTGTGTGTGTGTGTGTGTGTGTGTGTGTGTGTGTGT
>JANHMN010000017.1:35455475-35508300 GCA_030674055.1 Rhabdomys pumilio
GTGTGTGTGTGTGTGTGTGTGTGTGTGTGTGTGTGTGTGTGTGTGTGAATTTTAGGATGTCTCTACAGTAATGTTTCCATATGTCTATTTTGAAAGGTTAAAGTGTTTATCAGCTGTAGAAATTTTTAGGTGTATTTAGGGTATTTTATGTATAAAATAATATCATCTGCAAATAAAAATACTTTGTGTCTTTTTACTTTACTGTCTATATCCCCTGGGTTCCCTTCAGATATTCTTCTCTAGCTAAGCCTTTAGCCTGGATATTCTTGTTTTGTTTTGATTTCAGTGAAAATGCTTTGTCTTTTTCTCCATTCAGGTTGATGTTGACTGTGGACTTTCTGTCAATTTCCTTTATTATGATAAGTTATGGTCTTTTTCTCATGTGAGGTATGCCAAGTCTCTACAGAATTATTATTTTTTTTTATAAAGGGATGATGAATTTCTGTAAAAGACCTTATCTGCATCTAATGAGATGATCATACTTTTAAATATATTTTTTATTGCTTTATGTAGGTTGATTCATCCCTGCATCTCTAAGATGCAACTTGATCATGGTAAATAAAATTTGATACATTTTTGGATTTTGTTTCCAAATATTTTATTGAAAATTTTTACATTTATTTTTCTAAAGAAGATTGTTCTATAATTTTCTTTTTTGTGGGGTCTTTTTATCATTTTGGTGTTGAGAAAATGGTGACTTAAAAACCAGAAAATATTTCCTCAGGTTTTATTTTGTGGGAAAATATGATGATTATTGTTAATAAACCTTTTAAAGTTTGGTGTAATCTGTGTTGAATTCATAATTTCATTTTCTTAATAGATGACTCATATTCTGTTGTCTAAAACCTGTACCTCAATTTAATTTTCCATTCTTCAGAAGACTGATAGCCTAGTTTTCATTTTCTGATTATTGTGACTAGATCAACAATCATATTTCAGAAAGTATAACTGTAGTAGAATATACAATATTTTGCATATATATGCAAGAGCTATATAGTAGGGCCATATTGCAGACTTATTTCTTGCTTTTTGAGGAATTTCCATCCTGATTTTCACAGTAGCTGATTCAGTTTATATTCCTACCAGCAGATATTGATTGTTCTCTTTTCCACCACATCCATGCCAGAATTTGAGAAACTATTAAAAAATCCAGGATGCACTCATGGTAAAAATAATCCCAGGGAATATAGAGTACTGGGACCGATTTTAATATAACAAGGGCAATATACAATACCCCACAGCCAATATTCTCCCATATGGAATGAAATGCAAAGCATTTTTCCTAAAATCAAGAAGACAAATGTGCCTGCTCTCTGTATGCTTCAAAACAGCGACTGAATTCTTAGCCAGAAGAATGAAAACTGAGATGGGATAAAGAAAATACAAGCAAAAACCAAGACTCCAATGTGTTTTATTTGCAAATGGTAAGATTCTATGCATATAGCTCATTTAAGGAAAATTCCAATAGGTAATGCCTGAAGGCTGATCCCAACACTGGTTCCCTCTGGAAAACAACCATGGTGGTGGATCATCCATGGAGCATCGGCAGAGGGCAATACTTGCTTTTGTGAGATGTGAGGCAAGTAGATCGTGACACCAGACAGACAAATTGGTATGGTTGAGTGAGCTCAAATCCCATGAAGCTAATAACAATTACATGCTTTTATAGAGATGGTAGCTGATTTACTGTAATGTAGTCTCAGAAGGAAAGGACTTTGTTATCTCATCACTGAATTCTTACACCTACAATCAGATATTACATGGTACAAATATTGTTAAAGTATATGTGATTGCAGCTTATAAAACATTGTGCCAAATATTAACTGGGGTTTTTAAGAATGCTCACATCTTTTATTTGAACATTGCATACTATTTTTAATTAAAAATCTGCTATATAATATTTCATCAAATTCTAGAAACAGAAAAAACTCCCTTATTTATAACTGAAGCAATTATTATTACTCCATAATTGAAAATCTTATTTTATCTTAAAAAATTTTCATTATGTGAATTAAGTGGTGTTTAATCTGTGTTGGCCATTTTTGTTATTTTGATATTATAAATATGTACAAAACTAAATGCAATTTTAACATCTTAATTCTAATTGGTAATATCTTGCAATAATGCTTATCGTATATTATAAATAACTATTTTCTGCCTCTTTTCTCAATTATTTTTAGCTTTCTTGAAAACTATACTTACAGATATTTTCTATTTCCTAATACCATAATTTTTTAGGAAAAGTTTCAGAAATTAACTTGCCATGTTCAAACCTTCTCAGTTCTTACATTGCAAATTCCTAAATTTTCATCATCAGTTTTCTTTGTATAACAACTATGAACCAGAGTTTTATGACATCTTTATTAGTCTACTGTCCACAGCTTTTTAATTACCAGTGATCCAAATGTTTCTAAGTTCAGGTATTTTCTGTTGACTGCTTGCAAAGGGTTTTATTCCTTACAATATAAATACAATCCACTCAGCACAGTTGCATAGAGTCTAGTTCCTCAATGGGATTTCTACATGAGTGAAGTATAGCCAGTTATTGCCTTTTGTGCATCAGCTCTAAGTTAGAAACTGGCCATGACAGATTTGGATATACTTGACAAGGAACAGGTTGTGAGACTCACGAGGTAGCTCGATGGGCGAAGTGCTTGCCACAGCATCATAAAATGTGCTTCTGTCGATGCATTAAAATTTCTGGCTTGTACCCTTGAATAAGTATGAGGATTTTTCTTTGATACTTAAAATTCTGCATTGGTTATTCCTACTTGCAAAGGCATTATCATTTCTGAAATAGATTATCATTGTAAATGAAGACAAAGGTGGTATATTGTCTTTTTCTCTTGCATACATTCCACAGAGCTGGCAGCTATGTTGAAGGAAGATGAGAGGTAAGTGTGCTTTCATTATAACAATGTAGACAATCAGCTTTGCTTTGTTGAAAATGCAATTCTAATATTTCACCTATCAAGGTTGTTATCCTATGGCAGAGAGACACTTTGTAATAGCAATTGCATCTTCCTGTTGTGCTCATTCAAATGGCGGCAGTGCTGTTCTGATTGTGCTCAGGGCTTGATTGAACACAGGAGATGGGTATCACGACAATATTGCTTAACACTTGTGGATGAGACAGGTCACCTAGCACATCAGGTAGTGGAAAAAACCTTTTTTTTCTATCAACTAGTAATGAGTGAAGTATCTCAAATCAGAATGATCAACTTGGTATGTATCCACTTGTATGTGGATATTAGCTATTAAATCAATAATATCCAATCTACGATCTGTAGATCCAGAGAGGTTGGGTATAGATAGGGGCCTGTGGGGAGGGGCACCAAGATATTTCTGGGATGGAGACATAGATTTTATGAGTGTACTTGAGTGCAAGGGGCTTTGATGATGGGAGAATCAGATGGGGAGAGATAGGGGAAATGGGATTGAGGGAAGGAATGCAAGGGAGACACTGTTTGAACTTAGGAGCATTTGAAGAGTGGTAGAAACCTATTGCAATGGAGATCTTCCTATAAAGATGATTCTAATAGTGTCTCCAAATAATGAGGGAAACAGAGTTCCAAACAACCATCTCCTCAGCAAATGAAGCTTTTAGTACTGGAACTAGGTTACAGCCAATTGTGTTGTTGGTCAAATGGGTCCCATGGATATCCATAAACAATTCCGGCTGTTGTCAAGATAATAGGTTGTTCTCTAACAACTGAAAGCAAGGCTTCCTTGCTGAAAACAACATCCACCCAAATCATTGAACATGAAGAAGCCTAGTTGGCACCTACACAGAACATTCACCCATGCTGTAGTGACTTTGGTCCTGTAAGTAACTATGCAGATTACCAATAGATAAAAATAAACACCAGCACACTGACAAAGACTTTCATCTATAATCTGTCCTGTTTACAAAATATGATAGAACAATGGCAGAACAACGCATGTGAGACACACCAACCAATTCCTGATTTGACTAAAGGCCTATTCCATGAGAGAAAACCCATACCTGACACTGCTTAGATGACCATAAACGAGAAACCAGGTAGCCCAGAGTCCTACAGTAAACAAACAAAGAGCAATCAAATAACTCTTAATGATATCCTGTGTTCTTCATAGATCAGTCAGTGACTTATCATTATATAGATTATGCAAGATCTTGGAAATTCTGAATAGGATGTCTCCATGAAGTCCTTTCTCACAGAGCTCAGAGAATCCCAAGGATAAAGAGGTGGAAAGGGTGTAAGAGCCAGAAGGGGTGAAGGACACCAGGAAATCCAAGCTCTCTAAGACAAGTGTCCAAGCTAATAAAAATTCACAGACACAGTTGCAGCAAGCACAGGGACTACGCTGTTCTATATATTATAACTTTCAGCTTAGTATTATTTATAGAACTCCTGAGTGTGTGAGTGAGTGAGCTCTGATTCTTCTGCCTCCTCCTGGGCTTTCTCCTATTGTTCTGTGTTGTCTAACTTTAATGTGATGGTTTATGTTTTATCTTATTATATTTTATTTTGTTATGTTTTGTTATTATCTCTTAGAAGGCTGTTATTTTCTAATGAGAGACAGGATAAAAAATGATTGGATGAAAGGGGAGGTGAGAAGAAAAAAAGGAAAAAAAACAAGAATCAGATTATATTATATGAGAATAGAATTTATTTTTATGAAAAGGGAAAATCAGAAAAAAAAAGACTCTTTAGTGCTGTCTCTAAAATAAGCCCCAAATGTGTTTAAAAGTCAAAGGCATACATGCTTTTATGCATAACTATATATATATATATATATATATATATATATATATATATATATACTGATTTTTCAGTATTTAACACATTTAATTATATTGCACCCTAAATTCTACCTATTCTTTTTCAGAGATTTTGACACTTAGTCTTATGTGTTTATTTTTACATATTCTGGATATTTTTTTCTTGTATGTATTGCTAGCAAGGCCTCTCTCATAGATACTGCTTCATGTTCCCTTGCTGTCCAGACACTTTCTAATTCAATGTAATTCTTGTGTCAATTCTTGGCATTATTTCCTGAGTTATTAGAGTTAGTTCCATAAATTTGAATATCTGCATGTCACAGCATTTACTTTCCTTCAATATTTTCAGATTTTCATGTTTTACATTAAGGTTAAATCCATTTTGGTTTAGGTTTTGTACATGGCTAAAAATATGGATCTTTCACAAATACATGTCCAGTTTTCCTGGCACCATTTGTTGAAGACTGTAGATTTTATTTGGTATATATTTTTAATGTCCTTTAGAAACATCTGGTGACTGTAGTTGGTCTATAAACTGATGTGAGGTATTAAATTAGAGATGATTAAAAGTCAAGGAAAGAGAACTGGGTGGGAATATTGAGTCTGTCTGTTGTCACTCGTGTTTGTGGGTCTAATGGATCTGCCTGTTTTTAATATAGCCTCTCACATAGACATGAATGCTAAAATTGCCTCTATGCCACCTCTCACATGGGCATGCCTGCCAGGTCCATTTCTTTATAGGGTATTTCAGTCTAGTTCATACCAGAGTTACACCTGGCATGATACTGCTTGAATCAGTTTTTTCTCCTCTATAGTTTTTTTATTGCCAATACTGAAAGTATAGTTCAATGAGGTCCTCCTGTGTTCCCAGAGTACTCTACGCAAGGAGGAATATTTTATTCTAGAACTTTCTAGCAGCAGACTGTGGTGAGATCTTTTTAAAATGGCTTCTTTCCACTGCTCCTAGAGAGAAGAGTGCTTTTCCTTGAATCCCTGATCCTCTGCAAGGGTAGTTACTAAGTGTAGCTTTATATTTCACTCCTTCTTCTCATGATCTTCTACTACTGAATGCTCACGACAAGGTAGCTGAGGCTTTTCCCATATCTTAAGCCATTTTGCTGACTCTTTGTGTCTGCACTCACTGGCACTGGGCACAGAGATTTCTCCAGCTGAGGCTTAGCATGTCAAAATGGACTTTGGATTTTTTTTCTCTCGTGTTCTTTTTAAAATTTCCTTTCTGTGTTTGCTTTTGAAACTACTGTAGGCTACGTTGCTGGATACCTGGTATCCTACTCCTCCTGGGTGATTCCCTGTTGATTTTAGCAGCCCATGGGTATTCCATGCATGGGTATCTTACTTTCACCTGTTACTTTAAGATTTGTTTGTAATATTTTAGGCATTATTTTTTAGACATAAAAAATAATTTTCAAGTGATAGCTCACAGCAACAATTGTAATCTTAGAGATCTGTTATGTTTTCTGAAAAGTGAGTTTAAAGAGACATTCATTCTTGGACAAGAACACAAAAAGTTATTAAGCTCTTAGATGCCACCTCCTATGTGACAACACATTGGTTCTAGGCTCCATGTTATGATTGATAATCCCTTTGCCCATGGGGGTTTCTACTGGCAAGCTAACTGTTTGCATTCATTCAGCCATAATCAGATTTTCTAACAATTATGGGCAGCTGAACAAAGAAAAGCTAAAAGCTTTGAATTTAATTTTGAAAATACCATGCAATTGAGTTATTTTTCTAGCAAATTCCAAAGTAATCATAATTATGTTTGATCTTTATTCAGACTGAGTCCTTAAAAGCATGTGAATAGACAGTATTTTTTCCTGTGTTCATATAAAGAAGAAAAGTTTTCCACATCATGTTATGAGTCATAAAATGTTATTCTCAGATAAAACTGCAATTTATTTTGCTGATTAAATAAATTTTAAATACATTTTGCATCTGCTGATGTAAATATTGAGATTAAATATCAGTGAAATTGTTCTCACTCCACATTAATTATAGCCATTCTAATTAAATTATGTTGCAGAAATCATAAAACAATACTCAATACTGAAATAATTGACAGAAAATTATTATATAGTAAGATCACTAATTAAATTTAATCTAGAAAATTATTATAACAGTAGAGCAATTATTATCTTTATCACGATGAGCAATTAAGTCATTTTTAATAACATTTCCTTGAGATGAAATACCTATTTTAGAAAAAAAGAAAACTGAGAAATGTCCATATAGTAGTCTAATTTAGCACACATTTTTAATTAATTTTTTTTGTCAAAATTGTATTGTGGATGATTTGGAAAGATAATGTTCATAGCTTTTGTGCATGCACACAATATGTACTTAAAATTTTTACATTCATTAATTTCAAAAGAGATTAATTTTGAGATTATTTTGTTATTTTAAAGAATATACTCTTCTTTTTCTCATAGTCTGTCACAGTTATAATTCTGTTTTTTACTAATTACATTTCTTTCTCTTTTTTTCAGAAATATTTTCATTGGATATTTTATTAATTTACATTTCAGATGTTATGCACTTTCCTCATTACTCACCCCCAAGAAGTCCCCTATCCCATCCTCCTTCCTCCTGTTTCTATGAGGGTGTGCCCCCACACACACACTACCATCTCCCAGCCCTCAAATTTCCCCGCACTGGGGCATCCAGCCTTCAAGGGACCAAGGACCTCCTCTCCCACCAATGCCCAACAAGGCCATCCTCCCCTACATATATATCTGGAGCCATGGGTCTCTTCCTGTGTGCTCCCAGGCTGGTTGTTTAGACCCTGGAATCTCTGGATGGTTGGTATTGTTGCTCTCCTCATGAAGCCACAAACCCTTTCAGCTCCTTTAGTCTTCTTTCTAACTCCTCCATTGGGAACCCCATGATCAGTTTATAATAGCCAGAAGCTGGAAAAAACCCAGATGTCTCTCAGCAGAGGAATGGATACAAAAAACTGTGGTACATTTACACAATGGAGGACTACTCAGGTATTAAAAACAATGAATTCATTAAGTTCTTAGGCAAATGGATGTAACTAGAAAATATCATCATGAGTGAGGTAACCCAATCACAAAAGAACACACATGGTATGCACTCATTGATAAGTGAATATTAGCCACAAAGTTCACAATACCCAAGATACAACTCACAGACCACATGAAGCTAATGAAGAAGGAAGACCAAGGTGTGGGTGCTTTGGTCTTTCTTAGGAGGAGTAACAAAATACTAATGGGAGCAAATATAGAGACAAAATGTGGAGTAATGACTGAAGGAGGGGCCATCTAGAGACTGTCTTACCTGGGTATCCATCCCATGTGCAGTCACCAAAGGCAGACACAGTTGTGGATGCCAGGAAGTGCATGCTGACAGGCGCTTGATTTAGCTGTCTTCTGAGAGGCTCTGCCAGAGTCTGACATATATGTTTGTGTTTTGACTCACACCAACATACTGAGTTTCACCAAATCAGCCAAGAGGAACAGTCTGGGGTTATAATGGAAATCTGTTTACTCAGAAAAATACACAGAGGATCAAAAAATTCAAAGTTATGTTGTTATTGCTATCTCCAGATAAACAGATTTATGTCTTTTCATTGTGGGATACAGAGATCTGATTGCATGTTATCAAGATGGATTTCTTTTAGGGATTACACTCCAGGGGTGTATCTCCTGCCTTTTGATGGAGGTGGTCAGCATCTTATACTGTCAACTATTAATGGAAATTTCACTGTGAAAACCTAGGAAAGTTAGTGAGATGATTAGCTAGAGAGACTTTAATATATCTGGCCATATCCAATGCAGTTACATTGCTACAATCACTAATAGAACCTTTCAGTCTTGACCAATATTGTTGAGGATTCCTGGTTGGCTTAATATACTACATTTGTTGGTTTTTGAAGTGAGATGAGAGAAAATGAAACAACAGAGCCCTTGGCAGCATCCCTCCTGTTTACTTGCATGAATTTCATTTTAGAAACATCAAGTTCATTTCTGTCCCTTGGGCCTTTCCTAAACTAATATAAACATAACATAAATGTATTATAGTGTTTATGTCTGAGTGCACATTATATACTGATGTACATTTATGTAGAAAGGATGTATATCTAAATGTTCACACCCTTGACAGGAAAGAAAAAGCATAGACTTTAGAGTCAGAAAAATTTCTATTTTTCCTCCATTTTCTCAGATACATTATCCTGGGGTCATTTAGTTATTACCTGTCATGTAAACATTTCTCCATGTATCTGAGAAGTCAGCTCATGTTTGTTATAGGATTGCCAAAGCAGCTCTAGAGCCTTTCTTTTGTACCTCAGATCTCGGGGGAGTGAGCAACATGTATTTAGATACAAGAGGCTTTATGGGGTTAGGGACTGACTTCATCTTAGATGTCAGGGAAAGTTTTCTGAAGGAAGAGGAAGTTGTGAAGTCTGAAAACTAGAGATGACGATGCCACAGGAATTAAACCAAACTGTAGGAAGCAAAGGCAAGAGTATCTCCAACAGATTTCCAGAGAAGGTAGGAGTGTAGTTGTTGAAAGATAGGAGCTGGAGCTGCCAGATCATGTATGTGAGGGTGTCAATGGGGAAACTTGACTGGAGAAATAGGAATGAAAATGTAACTTGCCTCTTATAATGTTATTTTCAGGTTATGATGTTAGTTCCCAGGTCCATAAAATGAAATGTCCAACTAAGGTAATATCAAAAGTATGCATCTAAAGCCACTCATTTCATGATTGTTCACTGACAGTTAGAAATGTTAGAAAAAGTTAGAATTTTGGTTTAATTTTTTCCTTTTCTGTGTGGTGAGATTTTTATCTAGTTTAGTCTGCTGTTACTGTCATAGCATAATGTTTTAACTCTATTTTTATTTGCTTGCTGTTCTGGTGGCTGACCATTCTAGGTGGTTCTAGATGAAGCCTTTCTCATTGTCTTGCTGATGAGCAATTGTTGCTCCTCCCTGCTCTTTCTCTATGTGTGCACCTCTACCAGCTCCTTTCCTGTAAGATACTTGAAAGGATCTATTGGCTCAGGACCCAGAGGACCAACTTATCATCACAAAGAAGATTTATTTGCCCTAGAGGTTTAGAGGGCAAGGATAAGAGACAAAGACTCTGGAGTTAGAGAAGAAGGGAGAAAGGGAAGGAAACAAAGGAGAGGAGAGAAAAGGGATGAGGGAGAGGAGGAATGGATAAAGAGGATACATATATGGCCCATAGGATAATGGCAGTTTATAAAGGTAAAATGGGAAACCCCTTATTAGAATGAGGTGTTCAATTTTAATTGGGCATGTTAATTAGGTGAGCCAAATGGGGCATTTGACTGCTGAACTACAATATTTTTGATAGCTGGATCTTTCTTGGTAGTCAGCCTCAGGAGTAAGGATTGGCCAAATAAGGGAATAGACCTTGGGAATTAAGAATGTAATCTAATGTTTGTAGAAAGGCAGAGAAAATGAGGGAGAAGGGCAATATTTACCATGATCAGAACAGCTAGAGTGCTTTCAATAATGGGATGACAGATAATTTGGAGCCTATCTAGAAGAACTTATTTAACTCTGATTGTTCTTTTTGTTCTAAAACTTATTTTTTAAAAACATTTTAGTTTATGATATTAAAACTCAATTATATCATTTTCTTCCTTCCTTTTCTTCTTCCAACCCTTCCCATATGCCCGTCCTCACCGTCTTTATAACATATGGCTTTCTTTTCTTTAACTGTTGCACTGGGGATCATGAACACTCACACACACCACCACCACCACCACCACCACCACCACCACCACCAAATCTATAAATGCATCTCAGTATGTATAACATGATCTCTGTCTTTAGGATTTAAAGGTTATCCATGTTGTATTGAATAACAATTGACCAAATATCTCTTAATAGTCTACTTTTAATAAAGGATAAAGAAGATGATAACAGTGACTTGTAAATTGAGGTTTGGGGAGAAGAGAGAGAATCATTAAGTAAATCCTCAATATTTACTTCTTTGTTTTCAGATTGTATTTATCAGTGTGTGAGTAGATTTGAAAACAACTTAGAAGTTTCTTTCAAGAGATGAGAATTAACACTAATTCCTACAAATGGACAATGTTCAGTGATTGAGAAACTTTGGTGCATTCAGCCCTAAATGGGATGTCTTCTTCAAACCTCTCCCCTCAGTGTTCAAGGATCTATATGCAAGAAGAAGCAGAGACTCTTTAATATCTAACAGTGAATCTAACAATCTTCCAGACACAACAGAACTGATAAACATATGAACTCACAGAAAGTGAAAGGATGTGTAAAAACTATATAGGTTCTAACCAAACATAATCCCAACATCAAGAAGAAAATTGATTCTGCTCTTTCCTAAAATCCTAACTATAATTGAAACCTGAAAGAGAAAGTTAGTTTCCTACAATAGTGTCTCTGGGTATTTTAAAGAAGTTTTTCTTTTTCTTTTTTTCCTCTCTTTCTTTCTTTCTTTGCTTTTTTCTTTCCTTCTTTCTTTCTTTTTTGTTTTCTTTCTCTCTTTCTCTCTTTTTTTTGCTTTGTTTTTTTTGGTTTGTTAGTTTTTTTGAGACAGGGTTTCTCTGTGTAGCCCTGGCTGTCCTGGAACTCACTCTGTAGACCAGGCTGGCCTTGAACTCAGAAATCTGCCTCCCAAATGCTGGGATTAAAGGCATGTACCACCACTGCCCAGCAAAACACCTTTTTCTTAAATAATTTTTACTGTGTATTATTCTGCTGCTTAATGCTTTCTTCTCGAGTACATTTAAAAATATTTCTAATCGCTCATGCAGAACATATAACAAAAATGAAGGGTTCATGGAAAGACTAAATGAAAACCTACAATCTTCCAATCAAAGGAGAAAAATTGGAGAAGAAAGTAGAATATATGTGATATGAAAGTAAGAAATGTGTAAATGGGAAAGGGGTATTGGAAGATGATACTTGGTTAAGCAAAATCTAATGATATATACATTAGCCTTATAGAAATCTATTAGTTTATAAGCTAAGCTTGTGTGTGTGTGTGTGTGTGTGTGTGTGTGTTTGAACAGAAATGCCATTCATGAGTGGACAAAACTGTTCCCAAAAGATATAGGTTATTAGATGAAACTGTTAGGGCCAGACATGTAATACATATTTATGACTGATTAGTCACAGAACCCCCAGAGGCATATCCTAATAATATAGATATTGCTATTACATTTTGTTGACCACCTTACCTAGAGGGTAAGATCCTAACTCTGAAGAAACCACTTATTTTGGATTAAGAAAAATAGAGAAACCAAACCCACAATGACCAAGAAGTTCTCTCTCTGTTGACTATTTTACATAGTATCAGAAGGTTCTACAAAGGCAGGAAGGAAAGAAAAGACATTAATAGTCTTATTCAGCACTGGAATCTATGTGACCTACTGATAAGTACTGGCTGGTACAATAATGCTGCAACATCTATGGGCTTAAGTAACCATCTACTGATTGACTATGAAAGAAGTTCCACAGGAAGGATTCCATTGCTGTTATAGGAAACCAATCATAAACTCTCATGACAAGGGGAGATCACAGCCTGTAGAAGGAACCCCATCATAGTTATTCTGAATGTTAAATGATCATGGTGGAAAAACTGCATACTGCATTCAACTTTGGTGAGAAAATACTCAAAGCCTCCACTTTCTCCTCTTCTTCCTCTTCCTCCTCTTCTTCCTCTTCCTCCTCCTCTTTCTCTTCCTCCTCTTCCACTTCTTCCTCTTTCCTCCTCTTTCTGAGTGGGGGTATTTTTTGGTTTTAGGGACAGGGATTTTCTATACAGTCCTGATTGTCCTGAAACTCATTATGAGATCAGGCTGGATTCAAACTCATGGAGACCTACATGTGTCTGCATCCTGAGGGCTGGGATTAAAGGCATGTACTAACACACATTGACAACTTCTTTTTGTCATTTTTAAAATAAAATACTCCATTTTTTCCCATAAAGACTTCTTTCTGCAGTAGAGAGGGACTTACAGAGACATATAA
This sequence comes from Rhabdomys pumilio, assembly GCA_030674055.1. NCBI lineage: Eukaryota > Metazoa > Chordata > Mammalia > Rodentia > Muridae > Rhabdomys > Rhabdomys pumilio. The sequence goes on from JANHMN010000017.1 coordinate 35,468,262, forward strand.
CTAACTGCTCAATGTGCCAAGGCTAAATAACTCTGAGTGGTTGGCTGTGAATGGGTGATCTTTTACAATACTATCCAAGGCACAGGGAATGTCATAGAAGAGGAGGCAGACAGAATATAATATGAAGTGGAAAGCTGTAAAATTTTGGACATGACCTGGCTCTTACACACATCCCTTAATGGTGGCTGTGACGACTTGTTCTTACCCACATCCCTTAATGATAGCTGTGATTATTTGTATAAGGCTTGGATAGTATCAAGTCACTCAAAATTCCAGCATGATAGTTTAAAGGTTCTGAGGCCCTAACCCTGCTGGAGGGAGAGGACTTCATCTACATTAGTGTCATTGCCACTGGTTGGTACTTGTACTTCAGTATTTGGCCAAACATCTGTACATGTAAACAGTACCAATTAGACTCAAAAGGTTATTAATAAGCATAAAGCAAAAAAAAAAAAGACAGGAAATTGTGAGGGAAAATAGCTAGTGGCATTCAAAGGTCTTGAACACAAATAGGAGGGAGAGGACATAACTTGCACCAGTTAAAGTTTTCCAAGAGTAAAAGCTATTCTTCAAAGGAAAAATAGATAATATTCAAGATTAAACATTTCAATTAATATGTGATCTTTATAGCTATTAATTGACATAATCATGAAAGAGTGTGCAAAAGTTTTCCATACTAATGTAAATCAGAAGAAAGCTAAGGCATTTAGTCCAAAAGAAAAAATTATAAAAACCTATCACTAGATAATAATCAAGGAATCAGTTAAACAAGAATGCACTTGTGTTTTGCAGACATTGTCAGATCTGAAGGCTCAGAGAGGTGCCCACACTGAGAAACTTCAACATCACACAATGAAAACACACACCATCAAAAATTCAAGCATCATTTAAGTTAAACTACACTATACACTTGTGCTTAGTAAGCATTTAAAGTATCGTCAGTATCTACAAACATTTTATTCTCTGTATATACTACGTCAATCTGGCTCTAAAGCTTTTATAATCTAGTTGATTTAAGCTTATTGTCCAACAGTAGATTACAAAACATCCAATCCTTTAATAATGTAACTAATCTAATTATACAATTTATATATCATAAATACATTTTTTTGTTTCTGTATGATAGACAGATAATTTTGATAAAGTGTATGCTCCAAGTGTAGACGCAGTGTGTTATGATAAAAGCAACGGGATGAAATAGAGATAAAACAATTGGCTGTAAATTATACTACATTATATATCATAAATATTAATACTACAACAAACAACTAGAAAACTACCAAGGTGAAGTCAAAACTGAATGATGTAAAGAAAAATATAGTTCCAGGATCTATGGTCAGTATCATTCAGTGTAACTTGTTAGTCTCCATCACCCAGCCTCAGTAAAGCAATAAAGTGTTCACATAGGTTCTGGGTGAAACTTATTAACATTTTCCTAAAATACTGATATCACATATTGATATTGTCTGAATGAATTATTTCTCTAAAACTTGTCTCTCAAAATTCAAAAAATAAATATGAGGATAGTAAAAGGTGTTAGCTTTGTGAAATTTATAAATCATGAGGGCTTTTTCTTATTTAAAAAATAAAGCCCAAAGGAGTTTTTTTTTTTGTTGTTGTTGTTGTTGTTTTTGTTATATTGTTGTTGTTGGTGGTGCTTTAATTGGGCCATTCTTCCACATGATGATACAGAAACCAGGGTTAAATTTCATTACACATCTCCCAGTTCTGTGATCTTGGAGTTTTTTTTCTGCTTAGAGAATTGTGGTAAATTTAGACTGCTCATGAGCTAATCAGTTTAGCATATTTCTGTTGAAGTATCCAGAATGCCCTGAGATAGATATAATTCTTCATTGTTGTGTATTACATTATATTCTTTTATAGTCATTATTATTTTCTCCATTTTACAGCCAAGAAACTACCTTCAATATATGATCAATCCTGGCAAATTATTCAACGAAGCTACTTTGGTAGTAGTGGATTCTTGTGTTAGAATTTCTTATTTCTTGATTTCTAAAGCTTTGGTGCTTTAGGAATCTTTGAAATTTGAAATATTGAGGAAGAAAATTATAAAGGAATTTTAATAATGATGATGGATCTCTGCTGTGTGTACTTATAAGCACTGTACTTAAGGAATACTATAGAATATCCACGCCAAAACCAAACCAAACCAAACAAGGAAACAAAACAAAAACAAAAAAAAGACAATATACTTGAAGTTATTGAAATAATCTACACTCTTCACTCAAGCACACACACGTAATATATGTACCTAAATATACTAATAAAGCAGCAAGGTTTCATGAAAATAGATCTTTTACATACCCCTTGGCTTTAGTCAGAAGCTGTATGATAATAATTCTGTAAATGGAATTTGGGATTAAGTCCATCATCACTGCAATTCCAGTATATACAGCACATCAATTTTACTAAATTCAGACTCAGAAATCACACACAGCAATCATTTCAATAATCCAAGGTTGGAACATAAAACTGAAGGGAAATTTATGGTTGATCTATTAAATTTTAGCTTCCTGTTTTATTAGTATGCAACTAATAAAACAGCTGGACCAATAAACCCTGGTTCATTCTTGAAGTGGAAACTGACTGTTAGACAAAAATTTCACCTGTTGTAACAGAAGATAACACCATTTAAAGATGCTAAATGGAAGTGTGGAAGCATCCTGACATACTAATGAGGGATGGAATGGTTCTGTTTCTTTATTTAGGATGTTAAGCCACACTCATTATTACACAAATGCAAATTATTCTCACATGAGCTTATTTTTAATATGTTCTTTTAAAGAGTTAGTTAAAAAACCGTTCCAAATATTTATATTAGGTTTGATATTAGCCTATATATGCAAAATATATTTATATGCATATATATTAAAAAGATAACACAGAGAATTTCACCATATATTGTCTGTGAAATACTATTTGTAATATAATCCATTTGACCGTGAAAGTCTCATGGGAGAGAAAATGAATAAATAATGTGTGTCCTAGTTAGCTTCTCATTTGCTTTGATAAACAGCAGGACCAAAAGCAACATGAGAAGTAAAGGTTAATTTGGCTCAGAAGTTGTAGTCTATCATAAGGGAAGCCCAGGCAAGGACTCAAGGCAGGAGCTTGAAGGAGAAATCACAGAAGGATGCTGCTTACTAACTTGTTCTCCATGGACTGCACAGTTTGATATTTTATACAAAGCATGCTCTTCTTCTCATAGATGACACTACCTACAGTGTGTTGCCAGATCCCACTTTCAATCAGTAATCATAAAAATGGCCCCAGAGATATGCTCACAGGCCAATTATAATACTTTAAAATTATTTTTCTCAGGTGTCTCTAATTTGGATCAAATTTCTAAGACTTGATAAAGACTAGCACAGTGAGTTTAAGAAAATGTTTGATTATTGTTACATATTTGAAATAATGTAATAGTGTATAGTCACAATTGGTAGGGCATATAATCATATAATACACATGAGTAAAATAAAGGAATGTTATGAAATTAAACTACTTCTTAGTCTCTAAAATAGGTAAATCCAATCACTTGGAAACTGACCAAAGATGCTTGAGAATAAAATGAGAGACCAATCTGTCATTAATTATTTTTAGAGATGGTAGAGAAATGTTTATATGTTTATATGTTAACATTTATGGGACATGTATGTGATATATCTTGGTGTGTAATAGTTATAAGATCAAAGATAAAGTTTGGGCTTAGTGATAAAGTGGTATATTAAAGCTGAGGTTGTTTCTTTGATAAAGTCCTTGTGGCATGAACTCATCCTATCATGATGAGAGAGAATGTTGAATAAATTCACTCTTTGTGAGAGGAAATACAAGAAACAAATTTCTGAGGTACTGAAGGTACAGATAATAGAAAAACTAAAATTATTTCTTGCAAATGTGATTATTGAAAGTATAAAAATATTACTATGTATACATCACTTCTTACAGAAATATATTCTATTAAAACAGAACTATTTTACCAGAAAACAGGCTTCAGAATTTAGCTTCATGTGATCATAGAGAGAGGTGGTCAAAAACAAAACAGGCCACTCCTCATATATCTGGACAAACGTCCCCAGAAACGTATTAAAAAATGAGGACTTCATGACTTTTTCAGGCAAATCGATGAAACTAAAAAATATCCTGAGGTATCTCAGAACTAAAAGCACATTCATGACAGGAGCCTCGCATGACTGCACTCTGAGAGGCCCAATAAGCAGCTGCCTGAGACAAGCACTTACACTCAACCAATGGACAGAAGCTAGGGACCCCTTGGATTGAATTAGGGAAAGGCTGAAAGAAGATAAGGAGGAGGGTGACCCTGTAGGAAGACCATCAGTCTCAACTAACCCGGACCTCTGAGATCTCTTAGACACTGAGCCAACAACCAGGCAGCATACACTAGCTGGTTTGAGGCCGCTGACTCATACACAGCAAATGACTGCCTGGTCTGGTCTCAATGAGAGAAGAAACACCTAACCTTTGAGAGACTTGAGGCCCCAGGGAATGGGGAGGCCTGGTGGGATATGGGTGTGTGTTGGGACATCCTCGTGGAGAAAGAAAATAAAAGTGTTATCTGATAAAGATTGTTACTTTGTATAGCCTTACATTGGAAAATGAAATATAAATTTAAATCTAACTAAATCTGAGCAAACAAGATTTGGGGGGGAGCTATCTTACAATGTAGATGACAGCAGTTTTGTGTTCAGAGGCCTTAAGTTTCTCAAGAGCCGTTATGCATGGTTTTATCAGCCTGAACATAAATACTAGTAATAATTAGTGTGTTGTACGAGTAATCTTGGTGAAGATCTATTTGGAAGACTAAATAAAGAAGATAAAATATGTTCATTGGTTTGAGGAGAAAGCTCAATTTTTATGTAGCTTGAGGTTCAACAACTCTACACTTCTAAGATTTACTAGGACTGAATTATCAAGGAAGATATAAGGTAGAACATATCCAGGAAGCATTTGTGAGTTAAAACAGCATTCTGTTGTTTTTACATAGGCAGAATCAATGGCACCTGATCATTTTAGACTTCTAAAGGATAGAGGTAGACAAACTTTTCATCCTTATCAGTTAGTGACTGTTGTTATTTACTTATAGTAATACAAGGCAGACTAATAAAGTCAGTCTGATACATGTATAATAGTTTATTCACTTGTCTATATATTCCTAAAATTGAAGGTAAGATTTCTAAGAATTTTCAGTACTATCTAATTTTTAGGACAACATGTATAATGCATATGTTAAGTGAGAAACATTAGACATTAAATGCTCAGAATTTAGGGTAGCAAACTTTTACTTTTTACTTTTTTTATGTCGGTAGAAAAGGGTAGTAACTTTTACTTTTGTGTTAAGTTTAAATATAAAATATAGTCTAAATCAGCTTTTTAAATCGTAGTTGAACTACTAAGTCTTCATAAAATAAAATTACTTTTAAAAATTACAAAATATAGTTCTTTTTAAACTTTACAGCCTGCTCGTTACCCCTTTCCCAGTCACCTGCTCCCACAATCTTTTCCCCATTCCCCCTCCCTTCTCCTTTGAGTGGGTACGGGCACCCTAAATATCCTCCCACTGTGGCATATCAAGTATTCAAGGTTAGACCCATCCTCTCCCACTGTGGCCAGACAGGGCATCCCAGCTAGAAGAATATGTTTCTCATCCAGGCAACAGCTTTTGGGATAGCCCTTGCTCCAGTTGTTCAAGAACCCCACGAAAATCAAGCCAGATCCATTCCATGGGCAAGCACCAATATCTGACACTATTAATAATACTCTGTTATACTTACAGACAGGAGTCTAGCATGGCTGTATTCTGAGAGGATCCACTCAGACTGACTCAGACAGATGCAGACACCCACAGCCAAGCATTAGATGAAATTATGGAACTCTTATGGAAGAATAGAAGGAAGGATTGTGGGGGAGAAGGAATGGTGTGAAGGGGAGATGAACTCCCCAGGGAGATCAACAGAGTCAAGTAAACTGGACTCTTGGGCCTCTCAGAGACTGAATCACCAGTCAAAAAACATAGAAAGTATATCTAATAGAGATATACTAGAGAGAAGTACAGACTCTAATGTACCTGGAAATACTTTTGCAAGGCATCTTAGAATATACATATATATTTATAGTAACTGATTATCAAAAAACTATCAAGGTAAGACTTTAGTCTTCTCTTTAGAGAGAAACCAGGGCAAACTCCAGTTTTGAAAGAATATGAAAAAGTTGTCAATCATAGAGTTAGTCCCTGGATATACATTGTCATCCCAATCAGAGCTAGGTTTTATTTTCTCAAGGAAACTGCCACAGTTACTTATCCTGTGTTTCCTAATTTCCCAGTCCTTTTTCTTGTAACAGATGCCCAGTGAAAGTAGATGAAGCTGTCTCCACATGATGTTAAGGCATATTCCAGGTGCCAAGAACCATAATTGACAAACAATTTTCCACTGGAGACACCTGCTCGGCAACCCCATAAAAGATTATTTCATGTCTCCAGCATAGAAGATAAGTTTTGTTAATTATAAGTACTAGTGCAGTGGCTCTCACTATGTCATGCAGAGATATTCTGTTTGCTATGTGCTTGTTGTAATTAATCTTTTCTATTCTGCCATTTGATGCAGAATAGGACTACCTGCCTAAACACCCCATGAACAAAATTACATTTTAGAGAAATTTAGTTGAGTACAGCTTCCATGTCCAGTCTAATTTCTTCCTACCTACCAAATGTAGCACAGCTTCTGCACTGAGAATCAAAGATGGGCAACAAAATCACTTTCTAAAAAAAAATTCCTAGCATTAAGTAAATATCTTTGAATGTTTGTGGCTCATGCTACTCCTTGGTTATGTTACTCATAATCTTCAGCATACCTCAAATGCTATACTTTCTTGAAATTCTCCATCTCTCCTGCATATACATTTTTGCTATTCTAGTTTCTACTTCATATTAAGTATCTCTCTTTGTTGTGTTTCTCTTTATTTTCTTGATTTTTTTGGTAATAGACATTTCTAATTCTTGTACTTCTTCACCCACGAAGACCAATATTGTTGGGGTTTCTATAACATCACCAATATCAATCTTACAGTAACAGACACTGATGTTGCTTTAGCTAAGTCTTCAAGTGATGTATGGTTTAAGAGGGGCAAAACGGAAACCCTTATCCTGCTCCTGATTTTAAAAGAAATGCTTCGAGCTTTGCTTATGTAGTAAAGATATAGCTGTGAGGGGTTGTGTATAGGTTTTATTATACTCAGATACACCTCTTTTCTTCATAAATTCTCCATAACTCTTCATCATGAAGAAAGGGTAGCTTTTCTCAAAGGGATTTCCAAGTCCTGGTATAAATGTGAAGAAAGGAAACAAATATTTATTCACTTGTTAGTGGTGGGAGTGCAAATTGGTGCAGGCATTAAAATAACGGTGAAAATTCATAAAAAATACCTTGAAAATAGATGTACTGTACAACTCACATGTACTATTGAGACATATACTAAAAGGACCCTACATTCTATTTTAGAGATACATATTCGTTCGTGTTCACTGCTGCTCCATACACAAAAGTTAGGAAACACAACAGTCTCGATATCTACCAACTAATGAGTAAATAAAGGTATGCCAAATTTTTATGTTGGTCGTGTTATTCAACTATTTAGAAAATTGAGATTATAAAATCCAAAGTTAAATGAATAGAAAAACAAACAATCATTCTGAATAATATGACCCAGGATGAGGAAGACAAAAGTTGTGTGTTTTCTTTTATTTGTGGCAATCCTTCATGAGTATTTAGACACGTTTCAGTTGAAATGCCCTTAGACATCAGAAAATTAGTAATGGCCCTAGAGTAATGGCTATTAAAGGGAGAGAACATAGAATACAGTTGTAAGAATGGAGAAAGCATAATAATGAATCAGGAAAAGGTAAATGGGGTAAGGGATGAGAAGATAAGTTATTGGAATGTGTATATATATGTATATGTATATGTATATGTATATGTATATGTATATGTATATGTATATGTATATGTATATGTATATGTATGTATATGTATATGTGTGTGTGTGTGTGTGTGTGTGTGTGTGTATTTCACATGCTAAAGACATTTTGAAAAAAATTATGTGAAAGCCTACTACTATAGAAATGTGTTTAGATGGATTTCCCTATAAAAAGGTAATCATGCAAACACTAGCCACCATAGGCTTATAAATAAAAACTCAGTGCCAGGAATAGAGTATCTCTTTTGAATTTGTTGGCCTGTGAGACCCTGTATTCCCTCAAACATTGTAGACTATTGTCAATAATCTTAGTTACAACACAGAACATGACAGTAAGACCCTATTGCTGAATTTCCATATATCTGGGTCAGAAATATGGCAAAATCAAGCTCATACTTCTTTGACACCTTCATTCCTATTGGCTAGCTAGAGTTTGAAAGTGCTATGTGCAGTACCAGAAGAAAAAAGTCAACATTAGTCATGGACTTTGAACCCTGAAATTCTAATAACAATTGGCCTGACAAGATATTCCTACTGTGGATTAGTGGCATGGTTGTTATAGGAGCAATCAACTACTTTCAGCTTGGTTTTAAGGTGGGGGTCACAAGATGAAATTCCTATGCTTTACTATTATTAGGTCAAAGAACTTGTGGCCAGACAGGTCATAAGCAGTAGAGGAGAATTTACTTCTGTTATTTTGCTAAATAAATATAATATCAAACCACTCATAATGACTTATTATATCTGTAGATTAGTGAACCTCCCTATTCTTAGCACAGAAACATTATCTACAGTAGAGTAACACAGAGACTTACCATCATTTATCATGAATAGAACAAGAGAGTGAAGAATGCACAGCCATAAATGAGACATTTATCATTCTCTGCCTGCCTCTTCCCAAGGGTCTAGGCTCATTGTGGAAGTCAGGGCAGAAATCATGTCAGAGCCAAATTGATATATGACTACAGAGAAATGGTATTTTATAGACAGTGGAACAGTTGTATATCTAAACACAGAGAAGCTGTGACCTTCATAAACTCAAGCCAGGCAAAAATCCTGGCATAGAGAACAGAGGTGGACAGTCCATCCATACAGAGCTATGAGCAACTGATAGTTGACAGAAGAGATCAAATCAGTTTTCTTTAGGAGTTTGGTGCTTTGTACATAGTTTGACTGTCATGTACACTGTTTTCCCACAAATCTAAGTGTGTATAGATAGCACAAATTACACTTTATGGGCTTTTAAAATTACTGAAGACACAAATTGGGGTTGGGGCTAGATTTATCAAAGATTGAAGAGAAGTTAGAAAAGGGAGGTAGATATGTTAAAAAATATATTTTCTGAAATTATCAATGTATTACCAATAAAAATCTTATAGAGTATAATTGTAAAGGCTTGGATATATGATGTCCCTCCGCGTCATTGAAAAGTTTACTGTTTTTTAAACATTTATGTAATTTTTGTAAGTCTCAGGTTGGACATTTGAAGTTCACATAGAACAAGGAAGTCATCTATCACTCATCATGTAAAGAAATTAATGATATGTTTAAAATCAGTACCCAAAGTGGCAGTACACATTCGGCATTTATAAATATAATAGCATATGTACAGTTGTGAGTGTTTTCAGGTTTAAATGATAATTGCCAATCAAATAAAGTTATACTCAAAAGGGGCATCTTTATTTTTCCCTTTGGTTTTCAAGACACATTAATGATTGCATTTCTTTCTTTTCTCTCTCTCTCTCTCTTTTTTTTTTTTTTTTTTTTTTTTGTGAGAGAGATGGAGCAAAGCTCCAGCAGCTCTAAGGCCAGAGAGATGACTTGGCAGATAAAAGCAATGTTCCCCTTGCAGATGACCTGAAATCAGCAGTTAGGTTGTGAAGTTCACCCCTGCCTGTTTTTTCACCTCCCGGTCTTCTGAGTCTTCTGTCCAGGGCATTTGCACTCATGTTCACAGCCTCTTAAGTGGACACACATATGTATGATCCAAAATTAAGTAAATATCAAAATTCCAATCTAAAGACACAATAAATATACAAATTATGAGGAACCAAAAGAAGTATAATAGCCTGTATTGGAATAGTAGAATCACATCTGAAAAGAAAGCTTTCTGAATCTGTGACTGTAAATAGATTGCACCGTCTTTTATGTCTGATAGCAACCCTGTTACTGATTTTATCACATTGATGCAAGCTGCACAACGAGTTTGTAAGTGACATTACAGGCAAATTTATTGAAAGGGCAGACAAAGACCTTATGCATCATTTTACAGAGAGCTAAGATCACAAGGTCATATTGCTTCCCCTTTCTCTTTCAACTGAGCTTTACATGATTATCCTGAAATAACCAGAGGCCACTAAACAGCATCACCGCAATTTCTCTGTCACAGTATAAAGTGCTCATTTATATTATATTATGTATGTATTTATGCTTATGTCTGAGCTTATGTGAGAAGTTACCTAAGGCATACAGAAGGGTGGTGCATCTCCTGGAGCCTGAATTACTGACAGTTGTCAGCTACTCTGTGTAGATGCTGGGATTTGAATTCTGTCTGTCTGCAGGAACACTTAACCACTCTTAACCTCTAAGCCATCTCCCTAGCCCCATATCTTACCACTTTTATTAAGAATATATATCATTAGTGTCTTACTTTTTCTCTTACTTGAAAAACAATTACATACACTTGACAAGAATATCTAACATTTACTATGTATCACATTGTTCTCTGGTGGTTAGTGTATGAGTCTGAAGCCAGTTCTGAAAACACAGTGCTGTGTCTAGGCATGTTACAGAAGAATGTTTCATTTCCCTGGGAGGGCTCAGAAGTTTCACTATCGCGCACAGCGAACAGTGGTTTTCCGTTTCGGCTATTTTTAAAGTGTTTACTCATTAATAAGAATCACAAATGATTTTTCAGCTTTTCTCAAATCACAAGGCATAACGCTAGGTAATTTTAATTGTACTGTTGTAGCTCATAAAAAAAATGCCTTACAATAAGCTGCAGGCAAATGGTAAGCCGTTGACAGTTCTTTGGAAAACCTTCATTTGATTATGGAAGTGCTTTTCCTTCTATATATGAAAATTAAGCAAAGTTTCTAAGCTTCTTGGAAAATATCACAGAGAGTTTTCTTTCCTTTTCAACTTCTTAGACAAAAACTGAGCTTAAAGTATAAAAGGCTACTTCCAGCAAAGCTTCTCATGTGGCAATCTTCCATTGGAAAGGGTCCTAAAAACTGGAATTGGAGGCAGATTTCTTGGCCACCTTTGCACAGGAGTTTCTTCAATGTAGTGGCAGAAATCAATGGTTTCTTTAAATAAAACACTCCAGGGATAGGGGAAATCAGAGCCTGGCTCAGTTCCTAGAATTTGTGTTTTTTTTTTTCTTCCTGTGTGATCATTCCCTCAGCAAGTACTTTCAAAGTCAAATCTACTTTTCTACATTCATAATAAAAAGGGTGTGAGAAACTACACTTCGGCGTAAAATTCCAGCGCTTAAAGTAATTCTCATAATGATGTTATCAAGTCTGTAGTCTCTGGACCCATGATCTATAGGACCTCAAATCATAGCACATTAGCAAGAGCAACAATAAACCCTTTAGCTTCAGAGCTGCTTGAAATCAGTTCTCATTGTAGTGTACACAGGTGAGTATCAGCGGGAGGTCTCTGTAAGCTAGTATGTCTTTCCTCCTTTTCTCCAGACTTATATTAATCTACCATATCTTGATTAGTTCATTTATCGACAATCCACCATTCATTTATTCAGTCAATCAGCAACGATTTGTATATACCTAATTGTTTGTCATTTAACACAGATGAACTTGAATTCTGTTTATTTCTGGAATTTCCTTGTTGACCTTCCTTCTGACATTTGTAGTAGGTCACACTAAAAAATTTAAAGTCCTACCCAGGCACATTGCACAGATTTCTGAATCTTCCCTAACAAGAATGCAAAGACTCCTGGTTCAAAGATTCAGGTAGGAGGTGTTTAAAAAGACTTAAATTAGTACTTGTTGTAATAAGACATTAGCTAATATTATAAAGTGATTGCTAACTGGTTGTACCTGCATTAGCTGTTTTTATCCTCCATAAACACTAAATACTGAGAATATGACACCGATAAATTGAGCAGCATTTGACAATTACAGTAAACAGTGAAAAGAGTTTTGTCCAGTCCAACAGTGCAGGCTTTGCAAGGCCACACTATGTGTGGCTTCAACTGCCATGCCTTTGCAGTCTTATTCTCTTGTCTCCTTAGGCACACTAGGATAACAATTAGTAGCCTGCCCCAATGCTATGGACATTTGCATACATGTGTTGGAAAGTGTAGAGAGGTCAGTAAAGGAGATAACTCCAAAAACTTATCGAGTGCTATCTACAAGTAATGACCATGGAACAAACAGTGTAGTACAGTCAGTGACCTTTAGTAGTGAGCACAATTATCTGGATTTAACTAGCAAGAGACTTAACGATCCAAATTGATCAGGAATAAGCATATGAGTCAATAGCAGTGTTGGGATTTGTGTCTTATTTTCAGGAATGTTTATAATTGGAATATTATACTTCTCTAATACTAAGTTAACATGTACATGCTTTATCAAAACAAGCCAATAAGATATATGCTGTTATTGATGAAATAAATTACACCAGGTAGTAGTATTTTCAGATAATTGAAACCAGTGAATTTTAGTAAAAAATAATCCTGCAGTGATTTAGTTGCATCATTAAGAAAATATACAATATTTTAACTCCATATAATTAGATTACTCCCTATAACAAGTTTTCTATTCAAGTCGAAGCATACATATTGTAGCCATGATTCCTAAAATGTGTTCACTTAATCCTGTATCTTTTAGATTTTGGCATGCTGCAAGGTTACTGTCTCAGCCTTTTTGTTGATGACCATGGCCAAAAAAGCTAGTTAAGGAGGAAAGAGTTTATTTTGCTTACACTTCCATATTACTGTTTATTATCAGAGAAAATCAGGGCAGGAACTCACACAGGTCAGAAACCTGGATGCAGAAGCTGATGTAGAGTCCATGGTAAAGCTTACAGCTTGCTTATAGTATCCAGGACCACCAGCCCAGAGATGGTACCACACAATGGACTTAGCCCTCTACAATCAATCACTGATTAAGAAAATGCCGTATAGTCAGATATTATGGAGGAGTTTTCTCAATTGAGGATTTTTTTTAAAGATAACTCTAGTATTTGTATCAAGTCAACATAAGAAAAGCTATCACATTTACATTTCCCTCTGATAACTCTCTCAGTGCCTTTAATCCAGAACCTCACCAGAAAATCCATTCTAATACATTACATTTTGTGAATCACAGAAGACATTTTCCACGCAAAATTTTCCATTTAGTTGTAGAAAGTAGAAGCCAGGAATTTGGGTAGACACAGTTCAGTGTTGAGGAGATAGATAACCAAGATGTTGTAAAACAGAGGGGAAAATGCTATGCACAATGAAAGGTGAGCTATGGGCTGTCCGAAATGTGTTATCTTCGTTGTCTTGGGACTGTTACTATATTTATATTTTATTAGGTGGGTATATGGTGCATTTTGACAACACCAGCAGGAATTTGGGTATGTTAAGGGCATAACATTTTCACAGTATGGAAATGGTCTTTACTCTGGTATCAAGTAATAGGGCAGTGATGGGGGAATCATACTGTTATTCTGCTAAGAATCTTGAAACCCTCTGGCTTTAGATTAGTGGGTGAATTGGAGCAGTTGAGAGATTCAGGGAGGAATGCTTGGTTTTCTGGAATGAAAGCTCAGTTCACTGAGAGCAAAGTACTATTATGTTTTATTTCTCTATTGCTTGCCATTTTTTTGTTTGCTTGTGATTTTTTTTTAAGGCATAGACACAATATTCACATAATGGTTATCATCACATTAGTGCAAGGAAATCATTAATTGATTTGTTAATTGTTCTTACAGTGGTAAAGCAAGAGGTTAATTACTATGAACATAATATCTATATTCACCTCATGTTACTGCAGGATTAATGATTCTGTCACTTCACACATATACCTGAGAATATAAATTATCCTCATTTGTAGTGTATATTTTTCCTTCAGAAAAGTAACATGCATAGTAATAATTAATTTACATTGTATATCATTTAATAATTGTCTTTGAATTATGGTATATGGATTTAGAACACAGAGAGTTTTCATTTCTACTCTTAAATATATTTTGTTTCAAAAGTGTCAAATATTGGTTCTGTAACATTTTTCATTCATGCACTCTATTGTTTCATAAACATTTATTTATTCCTTTGGTAAGGTGGTTTATTAAATCCTAAAAATACAGAAAACCATCAACCAAAGTTCTCATTCTTGAAATGTACAGCTCTTAGTTGTACAAGGTCATCTTCGTTAATCAACATTTATTGGTATAAAGAGTGACTTAAAAGAAAGTCAATTCAACTGTATAACCACATAATTTCACACAGATAACCATGCTGTACATATCAACTTATACTCATTTTATTTAAGATATTAAATAATTCATTAGATAAACAAGAGTTAAGTCTGCCAAGCAGTAAGCATTTAGGCACAATTTCTTTAAGCCTGAGTATAAATAGAAATTAGAGTCCCATCACCAAAAACTTTTCCTAATTTCCCTACCGACGATTTTTCATTACAGACTCTCCCATAATTCCCAAATGGAAGTTTCTTCCGCCTCTGCTTAACTCTGTTTTTCTAGGATTAGTATCTGCTTCAGACAATTTGAGAACCTCTATCCCTAATTTATTATAATTTGCCCAATTATATATGACAACCATTTTAAACAATACATTCACACTGTTTCAGTCAGTATTGTTGAAACCCTGTGAAAGCTTAAGCTGCCTCTAACAAAGAAATAGATTCATTTTTTTTTTGGCTTGGAAATTGAACAAATTCATTAGCACTGTGTTTCTTCACGGGAGCATGATAATTAGTCATTAATGATTTGTTCACTTAAAAACAAATACAAGTGACAGGGTGACTTAGGAATTTACATTTCAATGCTTGCTGATTTTTTTTTTGTTGTTGTTAGTGAGTCTGTGGATGCAGCCTTAATATATTCATTTCCAGTGACATGCAGTGATCAATGAGGCTTTCAGAATTAAAGCAACCTGCAAGGTCACAACAGAGAAATCCACAGGACAGCCAACAATGGTCAAGAGCATCAACCTGGGGAGAGAGTCCAGCATACAGTCCACAGCATGCATAAACACAGCGCTCTCTGAGTTTATGTGAGTGATCTGAGAGCTGCTGAAGAAGTTCCACCATTCTGCATGGGAATGTCTTGAACTGTAGCTGGACTATCATGTTTGTCTAACTATAAGCTTTTGACTTTTAGTACTCTCCTTTTTAAAAGAGGTTATATTACAAAATATATTTGACTATCGTTTTGGAGAATGATTGATGGAAACAGAGAAAGGTTAGAGTTTTACACTCATAGTATGTGGGGGACAGGGTTTAAATAATATTTCTCATAGGCTCAGGCATTGGACAAGTTGGTTGCTAGTCCATGGCACTGTTTGGGAAGGTTTAAGACTGCATTTTTGTTAGAGGAAGTCTGTCACTGGAGTGGGCCTTTGAGAATTCACAGCTTCAGCTTACTTCCAGTTTTCTATCATCTTTAAGCTTGTGGCAAAGTATGTAATCTCTCAATGTCCTGGTTTTGTCTCCATGCTTCCTGCTTGCTGCCCTCCCTCCCTTTTATCTCTCCATAACTGCAAGCCAAATAAATTCTTCCTTATACAAATTACTGTGGCCATTTCATTGTATCAAGTAATAGAAATGTAATTAGTTACATTAAATTGATACCTGAGAGTGGGTTATTACTGTGAGGAGCCTAACTTGTGTTTTTGATTCTTTAGTTTGTTATTTGGAACATGGGAGCATTTGGAACTTTGAGTTAGTAAATTACTGGAATATTCTTGTCTATCCTGGCAGAATTCTTGAAATTGGAAGACTATAAGACATAAGACTCAGTCTTGTGGCTGAGAGCAATGTGATGACAGTGGTTTAACTTGCAAGGTTTCTGAGAGCATTAAAAACAACTGAGCTAGTGATCTTACTTTAATATTTTGTCTAAAAATCTGTCTTACTTCTGCCTTTATCCGAAGAACTTTCTTGAGCTTAAATCATAAAAGTATTTATTAATTTTTTGACTGAGCAAAGTATAAAACAACATGATTCTAAATCTTCGGCGTGGTTACTAGTAACTGTCAGGCCAAAAAAGCAAATTGGGAAGAAAGTAATAGAAAGTGTACATTGAGGAAGTAAAATGGTACTAGAAAGCTTAATGTTACAATCTGGGCACATGCTGTAAGCGAGACTGCTACTGTGAAAGTGATTAGTGCCTTCAAACAGAGGTCTCTTTTGCACTGGCACAAAGGAAAAGGTGCTCTCCAGAGCAAGGCTCATTACAGTTAAGATTCCAACTTTAAAAACAGAACTTAATTTTTTTTCCTGCTCCTAGAAAACAAGGAATAAAAAGATTTTTGTTAGTGTGGTTTCAGTAGGTCAGGCCATTGAAAGCTGGTGGCAGGACTTGGCAATGTCATTCCTGTGGTGCTGGCCTGTTGAATTTATAGGTATACAAACTCTAGAGTAAAGAGTTTCTGCATTCTTCCTCTGTGGTATCAGGAAGAAACTGATGTCAAATAGTGAGAAGCAGGGAGGATCCCTCCATAGAGGCCCTGAGAGGGCCAGAGGCTGTAAAACACTTTTGCATGAAGCTGAGGATGTATAAAGCCTGGGCTGCAAAAGAGCCCATGAGATGTTGTAATTGACACAGCTGCATATTGGTAATAAGAAGAGCCAAAGAGGGATATATGTGTTAGACACAGACAGCAAAGCTGGAAGAAGTGAGCAATCTAAACTTTTTTAAACTTACGGGCGCAGGCAATACAGACACCCAGATTTTTGGTTATTATTTTGCTTGGGTTTGATTCAGAATTTTCTCATTGTACCTCCTTTACTCTATTTTTAAATGATAATGTATATCCCATACCATCAAATCTTGGAAGTATGTATTTTCCTTTAATTTTATAAGTACCTACAGTTAAAAAATTGTCTCAAAGTTTAAAAGAGATTTAGATTTTGAAAATATTAAAGATTATGGGATTATTTTTGACATTGGACTAAATACATTTTTGTGTTATGATAGGGCCATGAGCTTTCGAAAATCAAGGAGTGGACTATAGTTAATTAAAGGAGAAATAACTTCCAAAGCTTAAAAACAGTACTACTTAACAATTATCTTCAGTATTTTAAGTTTATCTAAATAAGTAAAATAAAATTCTAATATTTGTTTACTTTTCTGTTTACTCTTACACAAACAGTAGAAAGGTTTTCCAAGGAGTAAGTAGCACAAACTTGTTTTCTTTCAATAGCACATTTTTAATTTCCTTAAAATGTGGAACATAAAATTATGATCTAGTTGCAGCTGGTCTCCATTGTATTAAAATCATCTGAGTAAACCTGTTGGCAATGGGAAATGAAGAAAATGAGACAAGCTAGAAAGACAACTATAAGTTAAGCAGTCAAATATGTAACATAAATATTCAAGTACTTAAAAATTTAGTAACAAGTTATTTTATGGAAGTTCCTCTTGAGTAAGATGAGAATACAAACTAGCATCTTGGGCAAATTTCAAAATATGCATAAACAATGATAGCCTGTAGGCATCTGTATTTGTTACACATTCCTCTTTTTTTTCTATGTGGTGTTGAGCCTCTTTAAGATATTTGGGGTGGTTCAGACACTGTCACTGAATTTTCACAGTTAATTTATCACTTCTTGTCACCTAAGAATATATGTCAGGAAGACAGACAACCACTCTCCTTTATGACTTTATTAATATTTAGCACTATCTTGTCTCTAAAAGCTCTCTGGAAATATACTTTCTGAAAATATATATTTTTGACTTTCCAACACAACAAAATTCTCTGTCCTGGATACCTATAAAATACTTGGATACAGTAGTTCTCCATAACTATATGTACACATAAATATTGTGTAGCATTGTGCTACTGATATGACCCCAAATATTCCTAAATCTCCTAATATTCAGGTCATGCCTTAGCTGAACATGAGCTAAATAGTCTAATCTTTAATTTTCATACAATAATAATTAATTCTTCAACTTGTGGGATAGCAAATATACAAAGAATGCTCAGTAATAGACATACAAGTAGAAATGCTGTGTTGCTCTACAGGGTGATGCAGTGCTGACCTTTGGGCATTTACATCAGTTATTTTACACTGTGTAAAATGGTACAACCTCCCCAGTGGATATTATAGGAAGGATGTTAAATTTTAATATATATTGTTTTAATTGTCATTTAAAATGGATTTTAAAGAAAGCTACAGCCAGCTTTTAGGGCACCTTGATGTGAGTGGGATTAAGCTAAAAGTACAAGTTCCTAATACTTCGTTTTCAGTTCAGTTTTCATTCTTATGAAGACAGCACCTTAAAATTCTCTTTTCCTGAAGAAAGCATGTTAAATTTTTCTTGCACTAAATGGTTGTATTTTAATGTATACACAGTGTTTTGAAAAAGGAAAAGGTAGTTTATTTCAGATGAACATTTTGATGGTTGTATGAATTTAAATGCAGAATATAGCTGAATTGGATTTTTACTTCACTTTATTTTTGTTCAAGTAGAAGTAAAATCATTATTCCATTGACATATTTTTATTGACATGGTTGATGATTGTTAAAACAAATATGAACAAAATATGTAGACAATTTCTTAGAGACTAACATTTTCTGTTTTTCATAAAGTGATTAAATGATTTTTTTCTTTTTGTTTCTACTCTACTGGTTTTCCAGAAATTCCAGCCTAGGTACCCACTCTTTGCTCCCCCCTAAACATTTAGTCCTTATTTTATTTTTAACTACTTTTAAGAAAATGATGTAATGTCAGTGATTACATTGTCAATATCATTCTGACTTCTTTCTTTCAATGGTTATAAATCTAAGTGATTGATTTCAAATTACTGTGCATTTTGCATGTACAGTGTACTTATTTTTAAAACATTATTTTCTATTCTTCAAACACATCAGAAATTCAAGGTTTGTCCTGTCAGAATAAAATAATCTATCATTTTTAATTTTAACATAATAGTAGGTTAGAGTTGAGATGGGGCAAGTAGAAATAAATGATAAATAAAGCAGTTTTATTACATACAATTTAATATTGTGTACATTTTGACAGTTATGATTATTAATTCAATACAGGTCATCTATATATATATTTAATTGTTTATATTCAGTAATCTACTCAGGGCCAACAGTAAGAGAAACATGGGTCCATATCAAATTGATGTAAATTGTGCTTACTGTTCATTGGTTTTTATTTATATTCCAATTAAAGACAGTTATAATAATTTTTTATATAGATGTATGTCATCCATTTTACCTTGTTCTTATGGAAGCAGTATTGGATGCAAAGCTGGGACACTGAGGTAGTAGCTCTTGTGTTATGATACTTTGTGCGAATAAGTCTAGACAAGAGAATGCAAAGATCGGTAGAACAGATATAATCGCTGGTACCACTCAATGAAAGCGTGTAAGCATTCTGCACTGTGCTAACTGTACACTCACCTTCTCAGCAGAACTTTTCACAATTATGAGCATGAAGATTCAGAATTCATATGTAAATGAGAATGAGCATAGTTCCCATTGACATCATCCTCCTCATCACTCACATTGGTGCCACTTTTGCATCTAACAACTCAAACAGAGGATGCATATGAGACTAGAGGACAAAGCCATCTCCCAGGAGCTCCAGCTTTAATTTCAGGGATCCAGACAGCCTGTGGCATACTTTGTGAAGTCAATGAAATCTATGTGCTGAGCCTGCGTGCCTTCCCTCCTCATTTCTTGATACTTTCCTCATCAGTTGAATTCACCATCAAGGCAGAGAATGACTGATCCTATATTACTAATTGGTTAGCTTAGGTCAATTTAATTTATTAGCTCAGAGCTCTGTAGGCTAGATATGGAAGATCGAGGGATGTCCATAGCTAAATTATTAAGATGTCAGTTTAGGGCATCTGTGGCTTTAGAAGTGCCTATTCACTATGTATATCTATATTGGTTTTTTTGGGGGCATCTTAATTGACTATCTGAATTTTTCTTTATACAATGAAATCATCATGCTGTGGTAAAGGCCATCCTAATAACCTTATTTCCAACTGAGTATTAATTTATTTTTAATTTAAAAAATTATTTTATTTGTATGAAAAATTTTTTTTGTGTGTGTCTATGTATGTGTACTTTACATGTGTGCATGTGAACATGGAGACCAGAAGAGAATCTTAAATCCTCTAGAGTTGGATTTTGCAGTAGTCATGAGTTACCCAACTTATGTTCTGGAAACAAAACTTGGATCCTAGCGAGGGTAGTAAGTACTCATTACCGCTAAGTGATATATCAAGTTTCAAACCTCTTGATTTCTAAATCAATTCTGTCTCTTATTGGACAACTTGGGAAGTACTTGTGGTTAAGACTTGATGTAGTCCACCAGTCAATTTCAACAGAATGTCGAGTTGGCCTGCAAAGGCTGTGACATCCATCATATAATGTAGACTATATGGCCAGCCTTTGTGGTCAGGAGGTGACAGACGTGAGTCTTGAGAAACAAACCTGTAAGAACCTTTTATTCCCCAAGGGGCATGATGCTGTGTTTGTTCTATGTGTCATAATAAGCATTAAGCTGTTTCTTAAATGTGTTCTTAAATGCCTTAGTCTTACAATATGGGCCTGTTTTCCTCACATGTCCCTGAAAGGGAAGGTATTATTATCTGACTCTTCTTTCATTATGCCATACTATACTCCTTCAGTCAGTATATGCTCTTGTATGTGACAGACCAGTCTACTGTCTTTTGGAACATATCAGATCTTACTGTTTATCCTGTAATGCATATACCCAGGTAATCAATCATGGGTATTGTTTTATATTTATTAACTCAACTCTTGCCCTCAACTACCAAGAACTCAGACTCTTGGTCTGAGTCCATTGCTTCTCTTGATTGTGGGCTTTCAACCTTGGGACCACAGGTAAATATCTTTGAAGTTTTGGAATCATCTTTCAGTTAATAAATCTTTCACATCTCTATTATTGGTATAAACAGGGGGAGACACAGTGGGGATTCTTGTATAGAAGTAGGCAGACATATCACACCATATGGTTCTATGGTGGCAGAGACTTTTTTGCAATGAATTATTTTGTTCAGAGAACCTACTAGTGTATACATTCACACTCTCTACCAATATGTATATAAATTTTCCCATAGAAAGTAAGGGAACTCTCGTAACACACAGTGAAAGCCATCAGAGATGAGAGTAAACATGCTGGAGAATTGTGAGCTGTAATACCAGTCACTTCATCATTCAGCAATGGGTGCTATGTGGTCCTTTCCAATTTTCTGATTGAATGTAAGCCCTGCTAAGCAAAAAGAAAAAAATCATGCCTGGTACTGTTAACCTATCCAGTTAATGAGAGCTAATGTGGTCATGAATCTCTTAGAAGAACTGTGCATTAGTTAGGGTTACTATTACTATAATAAAACACTATGCCCCAAACAAGTTGAGAAACACAAAAAGGTCTATTTTGTATACAATTCTATATCACAGGCATTATTGAAGGAAGTCCTGACAGGAGCTTAAGCACATCAGGAACCTGGAGGCAGGATGTGCTGAGATACATGGAGGTTTGCTGCTTACTGGCTTGCTCCTCATTGTTCAATGTACCTTCTTATAAAATCCAGGACCTCTAGCCCAGGAGTGAACTAATAATGGACTGGGCATTTCACATCAATAGATAATTTTAAAAGTGCT
This sequence comes from Rhabdomys pumilio, assembly GCA_030674055.1. NCBI lineage: Eukaryota > Metazoa > Chordata > Mammalia > Rodentia > Muridae > Rhabdomys > Rhabdomys pumilio. The sequence continues at coordinate 35,490,122 of JANHMN010000017.1, forward strand.
CTACATGCTTGCCTACAGGCTGATTTTATGGAGACATATTTTTCAATTGAGGTTTCCCCCTTTGATGAATACAGCATGTGTCAAGTTGTCATAAAACTAGCTAGCACAAGCTTAAACTGCCATTTTATGAAATCAGCATAATTCTTAATTTTATTCTAAATATTTATCCTTATACTCACAAGTATATGTAGCTTCACCCTTAAAAACAAAATGTTTCTCTTGGAAACAGACTATACTGAAAATTATAAACAATCATATGTGAAGAACAATGGACCCTGTGGTGCTCAGTCTAACCTGATCTGTCTACGACACAATCCTGCTCATAGGACTCTGTGGACATCATGGACAAAGTGTAGCAAGATTGTCAGAGTTAGAGGGACAGGGCATCAACTGTGAGGGTGTTTCACAGAGAAATGTCATAGAACCTATACCCATGAACTCTCACCCACATGGATATCCAAACAAGATCTGAATAAAGACAACAGCAACATGCATGCAAAAGTGCAAGGAGGAAAATTTCATAGGACCTCATACATAGACAAAGAACTATAGGCAAGTAGGAAATGCTGAAAGTGGGAAAATATAGTCTTTGTCAAGAGACTCACTCCTGATGCCTCTGGAATCATTATCCAATACTAAATGGCCATTCCTGAAAACATGCACATATAAGTAACATTATATGTACAAGGCAGATTAAATGTGCATCTACATATGTGTAATATATACACATATACACACATATATGTGTGTTAAGTATATATATAATACATATGTACATATTTATATGTGTATATATGTATATATATATTCTATGTGTATATATATGTATTGTATTCTATGTGTATATTGGGTGTATGTATATATACATTTTATATACATATATACATTATACATATATAATATAATTCAATGTATAGTGTGTTTGTGTATTTGTGTAAGAACAATTAAGGGAAATGAAGTGATCAAGAGAAGTGTTACCCTGGAGGAGTTGTTGGAAAGAAAGGTAAGAAAATGCAATTATATTTTAATTTCAAATAATGAAAAGAAATTGGTGTCTTTGTGTTGAAATGAATAAGCAATAAAAATGGAAATTTGCTAAGGTTCTGAAATGCTTAAGTGTCTGTTGAGTGTTCAGGGAAGGTTCAGGAAACATAGGTCTTCCTAATTAATTTGGTAATAGGTAGTTTTGTCAGGTATCTGTTACCCTCTGAGTTCTCAGCAGCAAAATGGGGTACTTGCTGTCTAAGGAAGAAAGAGCATTCTCAAAATATCTAATTCAGCGTCTTTCCCAGTTTGTATTTGAACCACTTTCTTTTTCCAAGGATGATGTAATTAACATTTCAATACATAACAATCTGTTTATAACCAACAATTTATTTTAGACTATGTACTATGATCTGGCTGTAATGTGTATTTTAGATGATCCCCTAAAGAAATAATAACAGTGGAAAGAGAGGTAGAACACTGGAAATAATTAACTCCAAATTATAAAGTTAACAAATCAAAGTGGAAAAAAATTTAAAATTTAAAAGAGAAAATGCTGAGATTCTGAGGGTGGGAAGATGACTCACATCTGATGAGTCACTTAGGGTGGGCTCTTTCTGGGTGATGAGGATTTGGGAGGATTACTCTTATTCCTAAGCCTCTTAGGGATTCCTTATTACTGATGAGCATTTTGAGGGCTTATTCTGACTGAAGATCATGTTCAGTGAGATTTTCTGACTGGTAATATTTGTAGTAGAGTCTTTCTAATGAGTGAGAATTTATGGATAGGCCAAATAGAGGAGCATTTGAGGCAGGAATCTTGATTGGTGAGCATTGGGATAGAGATCTTCTGATTGGTGAACATTTGGGATGGGGGAGTGTCTCCTGGCTGATGAGCACTTAGATTAAGGTCCTCCTTATTGACGCCTTTAACCCCAGCATGCAGGAGGCAGAGGCAGGGTTCTACAGAGTGAGTTTCAGGACAGCCAGGGCTACTCAGAAAAATCCTGTTTCAAAAGAAATTTTTAAAAATGGAACTATTTCAGGATGTCTAACATTTCTGGGCATCTATAGCCTTTAGAAAGTGGATACAATGGATGGGAAAAAATAGTCTAGACAAAGAAAACAGAGCTTTTATGAGATTGATAAGAAATACCTGGTATTCCATGAGTGCTATATTGTGAGTATTGCTTTTCTTAGAAAGCATCCTCACATATGCATATTGATTAAAGAGTGGGTAGCTTGTCTGTCCCAGAGAGGGACTTTAAATTTCTTCACTATATCTACAGTAAGTCCTTCACCCATAGTATGTTGAGAATGTTGTTATATAATTCATTATTCTCATACAACCAACTATAATTGAGCTGATATTTCTAAGTATCAATATATTTAATTCAAAAGTAAATATAGCACTACATATTTTAATGTCTAGGGTATTCGACATTATCGACATTATACAAAAGTTTCTTTTTCTTTAGCAAATTTTCTATCCCAAAACAATTTAAGAAGTATAGTAAATACATTGAGATTTTTAACAATCAAGAAAGCCAGTTTCATAATATTGAGCTTTTCATTCTTTTCAAGTCATGTACTGTTAAGCAAAAAGAATTATTTACTAAATTTTTGCACTATTCCCTGCTTTCAAGTAAGTTTATCAAGAATTTTAATACCTTGTCCAGTATACATAATAGTCTGCTTTTTTAATTTACTACTGTAACATCTGCATTGTTATCTACATTACTTAAGTTATTTGAGCTAAAATAATAATAAGCTGACTCCTATTGTTTATGGAATGTGACCACTTAAACTATACTACTGTCATTTCCTTGTGTTCCTGAATTTTTAATGACCCTTCTCTTTAGGACTATCAAAAGTAAAAATCTATCTTATGTACAATTTTATAAAAATTGCATGGTTTTTGTTTATCATACCTGGAACTTACTACAGCATGTCATGTAATGTTCTACATGTCTTCCATATATAGGCCAATTTTTTACTCATAAAGCAAAGTGTTATAAGTAAGAAGTATGTATCACCTTCTTATTTCCATTACTCAGAGCTTAAAACTGGGGTGAAATGATTCACCTTCAAACGTGAACACATTGATTTGTGAAGCAGACAGTACATAGCCTACCTTTGGTAGGTAATTATCTACTTGTAATTTTACCATGACACAATTCAATGTATTATTTAAAAAATAACATTAATGTACTAAATTTTCCTAAAACTGTACATTTCCTTTAAAACTTTTTACAAAAATTTTACAGTTCATATGAGTCTTTTATATTAGGACCACTTTAAATGTTCAATATTGAGTATATCTTTATAAAAATGTACTGTAAATGCAATTTCCTTTTGATTAAACTTTTAAAATAGACTCGGAATTTGGAGCATCCTCTTACAAAACACAACCTAATAGTAAATTCTAAACTCATGATGATAAGATAATGCTGAGATTTTTTTTTCTAAATCACATCAAGTATGTAGTTAAGAGAATAGTGAGGCTTGGATTTCCATAAAACAGCAAAATTCCTGACATTTCATCTCTAACAAAGTTAGAAGTGCAGATATAAGGGAGCCACACGCTCTGAAAAAGGCTCAGTGGTCTTTAAATATTTGTGAGTTAAAGAGTCTAAATTCAGCCTTCCAGCCCTCAACAAGTTTATTAGGCTATCAGATATTTTTCTGAGTGTTTGTGTATATTCATTCTGTTTTATGAAATTTTATATCATGTATTTATTTACTAATTTACACATGAAAATATATTATTACTTCAAATGTTCAAATTCATGAAACAACCCAAGGGTCACTAGGAAAATCTGAGAATAAGACCATGACGGTCTAGTTCTACACAGTCCATGATATTAGTAAATGTCCTTAACATGGATATTAAAATATGACTATAAGATAAACATAGTGCCATCTTTAGCGGCACTTTAAACCCACCACTTTGGAGGTAGAAGCAGATGGATCTCTGTGAGCTGAAAGCCAGTCTGGTCTTCCTACTGAGTTCCAGGAAAGCTAGAACTTTATAAATAAGATACTGTTTTAAAAAAATAATAGTAGCTCGTAAAATTACATGCATCTATACTTATATATTTTCATTTGAAAACCAAAAGGAAATAATTTCTACAAGTCTCTTCACACAGTGCTTTAAAAAATATCTTAAGTAAATATATTTTTCATTCACAAATGTAAGAGATGACCAATAACTCATCTTAAAATCACATTTGTTTTCATAAACTATTTTATCCACAATCAAAACAATTTCTGGAAAATTCTCATAATTCATTTAACTGGAAATGTGTAAAGAGTAAAAAAAAAAAAAAAACCATGATGAATCAGAGAATTAATAGAGCTAAGTCTCAGATGGACACATAATTGTACTTTGAAGGGAACGTTCTGACCATCACCCACGTTGAATCTTGGATGAGTTCTAAGTTATTTCTTACATTTGATCACAAGGGTTTTGTTGCCTTTTGTAAAGGTAATAGACATTTTTGATCTTGGTTAAGAAACTTTTAGAGCAAGAATAGCTAATTTATTTTCCTGCAAGTGTCAGGATATTTACAATAAATTATTTAATATCTAATTCTATCTCATATACCCGGTTTACATCTGTATTGTTGGTGATTCAATCTAACAAAAAAGATAAGTACTGAGAGTGTGTTTGCTTCAGCACTGATCTTATGAATCTGGCACAGAGGCAAATGAAGGATGTGTTTCTAAGTGAGTGAGTGACAGATACATTAATGAACAACTTCATTCTTGCTTCTACTCTGATTATATGCCTGGGTGAGATTATTTTCTAATATGGGACATGCTAAGTATTCCATGTTCAATATTCATCATACTTAACAAGTATGAACAGCAAAAATATAAACTAACAATACTGATCTATTTTATTTTATTTTATTTTATTTTATTTTATTTTATTTTATTTTATTTTAGGTCTATGCTATACCTGACTGACTCATTATAAAGTTGGGTTATTTTGGTGTATATTAATAACATGATGAAGAAATAGTTGGCAATGTTCAGTTATTATGCTCCATATAAATACTCTTCAGTCATAATTACCCTCCTGAAGTTGTAGCTGGGATAACTTTCCTAAGCTAGGTGATATGCATTGTTAAAGTAGAATGACTTTGGGAGAAAAACATACAATTTTGAATCAATTAGATTCCAGTTTCTATAAGATATATAATCTTGGATTTATAAAACAGAAGATTATTTCCCTTTCTTCAAATACCCTAACTCATTTGCTAAAAATATGAAGTATTCAAAATGCTTTGTATTAGTTATTTTAAAATGTACAATGTACTTATAGGCACTGATTTGATAATGACATAATAAAGGCATATATAAAAGCATGAATGCATCTTACAAATCTGCACATTTAACTAAATAATAATTGAATATCCACGTCCAAAGAAAAGTTACTTGACAAATTTTACCAAGCTTTACTTCATCAATCTTGGTTCTGTTTAATTTTAGAGAATTCTTTGGAATTTCAAGTTATTATAAACCTTATGGATGCTTTGAGACTGGATTATATCTTTCAACACCTATAAAATTAAAATTGACATTGTAAATATGCAAGAAAGCATTAATTTAAATTACATTATCAATTATATCTTTATCTTCTGGAAAATATGTCATATTGTGACTGTGATGGCAAAATGGAGCCATAATATGCCAATATGATAATATTATCCATCCATCTATGTACCTATCTGCCTATCTATCCATCTATCTATTTCAAGATTATGAGAAAAAACTGATAGTGCCCTAGGTCCTCCCAGGAAATCTTTCTAGATTATTAAATTTATTCTTAAGAATTTAATATTTAATACATAAATTATCATATTCATTACTATTCCAATTTTTCTCCTGTAAGTTTGTCTGGATCTTGTGCAATACATCCTCCCAAATTCATATCCACTTCATTTGTCTACAATCCATTAAATCAAATCATCATTGACCATATGTATGCCAATATGTGGTCATCAGCTTGATCATGGTCAACCTACCAGACACCAGCAAAGAAGAATGATTTGCACAGTGTCATCAGCTATCAAATTACCTATAGCTACTCAGCTAGGAATGTTGCCTGTGAGTTCCTAATTGCAAATGGCTGTGATTTTCTTCTTCAGATTGTGTGTGTGTGTGTGTGTGTGTGTGTGTGTGTGTGTACATGAATGTAGGTACCTACAGGGGTCTCAGATACAACAGGGTAGTATTTACAGGGATTTGAGCTTTTTGGTGTGGGTTTTGGGAACCAATGTCTAGTCATCTGCAAGAGCAGAGTGGATCTTAATTGCTGAGCTGTCTCACCATGCCAGAAGATGTATGCCTTGATCTTGTTCAGTATTTGACAGGTAACCACAGATGCTCTCAGTTTCTGAGTTTTGCAACAACATTCAGCCTAGAATATAGCATTTGATAACACACCTCTTCATCTTCCAGATCTTACATCCCCCAGTCTTTTCTTTCTCAATGTTACCTAAGGTTTAATGGGGAGGAGCTGATAAAGAAGTGATGTTCAGAGTTGATCACAAAAACATAGTCTCTGATTTGCATCACTTTAGCTACATACGGGTCTCTAAATTGACTTTTGCTCACTGTAAAAGAAACTTTTGGATTAAAGGTGTGTGCTAGGGCTGAGCCACTCCATAACTAGAAACAGTTTGTTTTCCCAAGTAAATAACAAAGTCTCTGGAGTCACAGTGTAATCAGATATTCTGCAACACAAGACTATATCCATTTTGGCATTATCATAAGTCACAATTTTAGGGGGGAGGTGCAGAGAATACAGTGATATGAATGAAAATGGCTTCCACACAATGGTGTATGTGAACACTTGGTTCCCAGTTAGTGGAACTAATTCCAAAGGATTAGACTTTGTGACGTTGTTGGACTTATGTCACTGGAGGTGAAGAATTGAGATTTAAAAAGTCCATACAATACTATTCCCTGTTTGCTCTCTTTCTCTAGTTATCTTAGCGTGTAAGCTCTCAGCTACAACAGTATGTCTGCCTACCTGCTGAGATGCTGTCTCCCATATCATCATTAATTCTAACATTCTGGAGCCATGAGACCCTAATTAAATGCTTTCTTTTATTGGTCATGGTGTTTTGTTCTGAAACAGAAAATAACAAAGACACTTCCTCTACTATATAGAATTGGTTTATGTGGAATAAAATGAGAAAATAATTGTGATTTAGAATATACAGCATAAGTCCTGAAGTTTATATTTGTGAACTTGCATGCATACAGATATTATATACCAACAAAACGTTTCTACTTTTTGGTGAGACTTGATTTACTTCAACGTTGTTTTAAGTTGAAAAAACATATAGTATAAATAAAGGACAGATGAATCTTCATTTGACATATCAAGATATTTGTCTTTGATTTCTTGATTACTGTTAAGTAATTGATAAATATTGACATTCTCAATGCATTTTAAAGTTAGAAATTTTTTATACATGTTTTATAGTAGATATAGCGTTTTTCACAAATTGTGTTATTCTAGAAAGGAAGCATCGCTTTTATCATTGCATAGAACTCTCTATGCTTATAATTTTACATCCATGTTCTGCATGATCTAATTACTCTTAGCATATGACTTTACACATTCTACTTAATTCACTGAAATGTCCTTAATATGTGCTAATAAAAGAGGAGGAAAATAGGAACCCATAATTTACCCTGCTTTCTACCTAATGTCTAGAAGTAGCATCCATATGTTTCTGATAATATTGTTTTGCAGACAATTTTTAAAATCTAGACAGTAACTTTCTTGTAAGGAAGCAACATATTTCAAGATAAATAATGACATTTGATTCTCTTATGAATTTTTCTGGATTAATTGGTCCATGGATTAAAAATTAATGCCATATGTATATAACCACTTTTTGTTTTATAGTATAAAACTTGCAAAACAACTAAGAATACTGAAAGTAAAAGTCAAGACTACAGTGTTTAAATTTGCAGAGACTCCCCTGTTCACTCAAAGAAAAAATAATGAATCCAAATAGTAGTGGAAGAACGTCTTCAGGAGAACTAGTCAGGTAGGTGAACATTTTGCGCCACTGAGATGATCAAGAGTCTTTGGGAAGGAAGTACTTCTACAGCTGTAAGATTTCCTCCCTTTCAAATGGCGATGCAGTTAGTTCCTCACAGAAAACTCTATGAAGAACTTGTTTAGTGTACATTTAGGGATCAAATAAAAATGCAGACCTGCTGCACATCTATTGGCATTTGTTTATAAGAAAAATGCTTAGCTCTGCTGCTGCATAAAATATTTTCAACCTTTCTTTGCCATTTCTTTCCTGGGATACATACTAATTATTGAAGGATGACAGGAGAGTGAACATATTTCTGTATTCATGGGCATTGTATGCCATGTCTCCCATTCTCTCCTGAATGTACATCGTTTTCAGAGCCAACCTCTGCAATTTTTATTATTATTTAAAATAGATTCTTCACTCATACAATACAGCTAACCACCATTTCCTCTCCTTCCACTCCTCTCAGCTCCTTCCTACCTTCTCTCTCCTTTAGATCTACTCCCTCTCCATGTTTTTCTTCAGAAAGCAGCAATCCTCCTAGAGTCAACAGCCAAAAGGGAAAAAAAAAGAAAACCAAGATACAATAAGCCAAGACAAGTCCTCTAATTGAGGCTGAACAAAGCAACCCAATAAGGGAAAAGAGGAAATGAATCCTAAGAGCAGGAAAAAAGTTATAGAAACACCTCTCCATTGTAAAGATTCTCACAAAACACCAAACTAAGAGCCATATCGTATGCAGATGACCAGATACAAACCCATCCATCCTGTATCCTAGCAACTTCGGTCTTTGTGAGCCACTATGAGCCCTGCTTAATGGATTCAGTGGGCTATGTTTTCCTGGTGTCCTCCTTTCTTCCTAGTTCTAACAATCTTTCACCCCCTTTTCCATGGCATTCCCTGAGCTCAAAGGGGAGGGACTGGATGGAGACCTCTAATTTACAGGATTTCTCTCTGCTGAATGTCTGGCTGTGGGTATCAGAACTTGATTCTATCTACAGCTGGATGGAGCCTCTGTGTAGTCCTGGCTGTCCTGGAATTCACTCTGTAGACCAGGTTGGCTAGCCCAACGGTCTACCTGCCTCTGCCTTCTATGTACTAGAATTAAAGCACATACCACCTCCAGACATGGTTTTAGGATGCAAAATTGTTTTTATTGAGAACTGTTGCTTTATGCCAATAATTTTATTTTTTTATTTTATTTACAATTTGATGTGTTAGTATGTGTACTTTCATGTGTAAAGTTCAAGCACAGGCATGTGTGTGCCACGATTCATCTGGGTATTGGTCCTTATTCACTACCTAATTTGAGACTGACTTTCTTCTTGCTTGCCCCTGCTTATGCCTGGTTAGTTGGCACATAAATTTGTAGGGCTTCTCTTCTCACTACATGAGAGCTGGCATTAAAGATGTATTTTACTACCTCTCGCTTTACATAGTTCCCCCTGCTTATATGGCAAGCAAGCATTTAAAACACTGAGCTACCTCCACAGTCCTTTGCTAATGATTTAAATTGCCATTGGGGTTTTGTTTTTCCATGGTACTCTCTCTGAATTTAATACGGACACCTAACAGCTTCATTTAGTAAATTTGGCAAAAAACAAATTTCCTTTTTTTATTTTTAGAAGATCTTTATTTTCCTTGATTTACCATGAAAATCTTCTGCCAAACAAAACTGTGATTCCATGCCCTCTCACATTCTAAAATAACTATAAAAATCTTCAGTTTACAGCCCTAATTATAGAAATAATGCCGAAAATGTTTTAACTTGCAAACAAGCTTAAGTTCAGTATTAGCTCATGCTCATTCTGTGTGTGATTTTAGAGATGGTGTATCACATTTCACCTTCCATCCTTACCATAAAATTAATAGCAGCTATTATTAGCTTGTAGTTACAACAGATTTTATTTTACTTTTATGACATATGTATAACTATTGGTTGATAGAATTCATTACTAGTTTTACTTGGGAACAAGGTAAAATATTATCTTACATGAAAAATAAAATTGTTGTTATTCAAATATAGTAAAAAATGATTTACTACAGGCATATGTCCCAGTTTCCTGACTTAGGCATTTAGAAAGGTTAGAAGCACATGGTATTGGCACAGTGAGAAGATAGATGAAGATCCTTATGCACTCTGAGCTGGTGGGTATAAAAGCCCTCTTCTTTAGTTTGTTTAAGAAAAGTTAACTTTTTGACCTCTTTTACTCTTAGAGTTCTTTTACTAAGGATGATAATGCCCATTCCATTACCATTCATTCATTAAGCTTTCCCATGAATTATCGAAGTCTTCATTTCTTGCATAAATATTTTGGGTTAATGGAACATTAGCCCTGCATGCTTCCAAAGCTCGGGGGAAAAATTCAAGAATCATCCAATTTGAGTGCCTTTTTCCTGAGCTTTGGGTGTGTACAAGGCTACTTTTCCATTACCCCCGTATATTTATGCAAGAACTGAAGGTCCAGGAAAAGCAATGATGAGAATTACGGAATGTGTCAGTGGGTTTCTTTCACAGAAACTTTCTTTAATACTGAGTTTATGCTGTGTGACAGGCTGCTTTTTGTTTAACTTAAATATATTATTTGCCATTTTTTAAATGCACTCAATTGGGTCTGCGTATGCAACACAGTACATTAGAACTTGCCTAGTATGTGGTATTACTAATCAGGCATTTTCAGTGGCCTGCCCTCAGAAGACATCATTCATCATTGCTATCAGGTGTGGCGGGTGCAGCTCATAAAAGGACCTGGCCTGTCTAGATTTCTCTCTCTCTCTCTCTCTCCCTCTCGCTCTCTTTCTCTCTCTCTCTCTCTCTCTCTCTCTCTCTCTCCCTCTCCCTCTCCCTCTCCCTCTCCCTCTCTTTCTCTCTCTCCCTCTCTCTGTCTCTTCCTTCTACTAACCTCCCTCCCTCCTTTCCACCTCTGTCTCTCTCCCTGTCTCTCTCCTCCTGATTTTGTCTGTCTGTCTGTCTGTCTGTCTGTCTGTCTGTCTGTCTGTCTTTCTGTCTGTCTGTAATCTCTTCTCCCCAGTTTACACTCATACATGACCTTTCACTCTCTCCACTCCCCCAATAAACCTCTTGCACTCGATCTATTTTGTGACATAATTTCTTAGTGGCACATCTTGGCACAGGCCCACCAAAGGTACATAAAATTTCCAATGGACCATCCATGAACTTTACCTTAAGAGAACAGTGTGATTTTGACGTCAGCGAGTGTGAGAACAGTAGTCTACTTACTAATAGTTTCTAATGTATTGTGTGGGCAAGCTTTGAGGAAGGGGTTCACTCTGGTGAATGTAACTACAATTGTAAAATTTTAATGAACTTGCTATGGTTCCTTAATGTGTGTGCTCTGAAATGGTTCCATTTCATTCTTGAGGCGACTACTATGGAGTTTGTGTACCTTCTGCTGCTTTTCATATGAATAATGTGGCCGGCTTCACAGAGCTTTAGTGACAAGCTCTAAGATCCCCAGTACTTTAAACATAAATTATTGAATAAAACATATTTTTATCATGAAATGATAATGTGTCATTACTGCCAATTATTATTATTATTATTATTATTATTATTATTGTTGATGTTGTTGTTGTTATTATCACACTGATCCTTTTATTGTGACTAACCACTTTACAGAAAGAAACAAAAAACAGGAAACTTGGACATTTCTGTGCCTCTAGGAGGTTCCTAAATGACTTTCTTTTTCTTCAGATTTAGTATAACCCTATTGATCCATGTTAAGAAGCTCTTGTGTTTATATTTATTCTTAAAAATAATTTGACAGGTTCTGCATCATGCTTAGTAAATTGGTGATGACAACATATGTGAAATATATATAGACCGAAAAAGCTCATCTCCTGACATATATCACTCTTTTCTACTTAGTGAAACAAAAACGAGAATAAAACTAGGCAGCCTTGTAATACTTCCGATTCACTGGAAGCCATCACATTTCGATGATAATGTCTGCACGCTATGCATTTGGGAATAATGAAGCTATTTAGTGAGATCTAAAAGCTATTTGCTGATGTGTATTGTCTGTTTAGTTTCTATTAAAATAAAATGCAAATGCTACTACTATAAATGCTAGCACCTAGTCCTACCATTTGCAAATAGTCTGCCTCAGTAACTCATGTTTAATTCAAACACAAAAAAGTTCCTAATTTTCCAGATGTGTTGCTGTTAATTTAGAGCAGCATGTCTCTCCCAGTTGAATAATAGAATCTCTTATGTTTATTTTATTAATACATTTAAAATACATTTTAATTAAACATAATTTTTAACTCTTTACCTGATCTTTTAACATTGTTGGAATTTCAAGATGGATTTCTACAACTAACAAGCGATTGATCAAAGGGTTTCGAACAAAAGAAAACTAGACTTGTAGTTTTCATAATCATAGTATATCTTGGTAAAGAGAAGCCTAGACACTCCCCCTCCAAAACATATTGCCAAAACCAAATGATTTAATGACAGTTTCAGCTTACAGAAATCCACATATATGACCAGCATTGATTCTGTCTTTTGAATGAAATACACAAAAAGGAAACATGAGAAGAAACCTACTTTGGAGGCTACCAAAACTAATTCAGCACTGTTGAGCAAATTTAACTAAGAGAAAGATCTTGCACCAAAATGAAACAAAACAAGCAAACAAAACATTAACAGAAAAACTGGAAGATAGAAAGATAACCAGATCTCATAAACTAGACGGTCTATGCTATAAGGTACAATGCTTTAAAACATATAGCAAAAATGATTGGTAGATTTCAGAGACCTTCCTCAGAAAAACAATTTTATAAAATTTATAAATGATACAAAATCTCTGGAAATCCAAAGCAATCTAGATTGAAAAGTGTGAACCAGGTAGCTACACAGGACTAATCAGAACTCTATCACAAAAATGTTATGATCTGACAGCTTCACACCAACATACCATTGCACACACGCAGAGAAGGAACAAAGCCAACTGTCCTGGCACTAGTCTGTATATTATGATCAATTGATTTGTCAACACCACAATAAAAATAGAAAGCAGCTTCCATGTACAGCGTTGAAAAAAATGGGATATTTATATGCAGAAAGTAAAATTAGACCCTTATTTCAGATGACCTAAATAAATCCAAATTTAATTCAAAATTTAAATATAAGATGTAAATCTTTCAAAGATCTAAAAGAAATAATATGTTGTTTAAAACTTAGTGACAATGTTCTGGGTAATTTTTTTTTAATGTGATGACAGAAGAAAAAGCTAAAAGAGCAGAAGACAGATACATGGAATTATGTCACACTAAAATATTTCTGGATAACCAAGAAAACAACCAATACAGTTAGAAAATAAACTACACAGTGCAAAAATAATTAGAAACTGGAATTGTGACATGAAGCCAATATTTTAAATATATAAGGAATTCAAAGAACTCAATAGCACAAAATCAAATAATCCAATTAATAAGTCTTCAAGGAGCTAAATAGGCATTTCTTAAACAGTGACACAGTAGTCAACATGAGAATGGAAATAATGTTCAGTATGACTAGTCATCAGGGAAATGAAAATGAAGATCACAATAGAATGTCACCTTTCACCTGTCAGAATGAAAGCCATAGAAAAAGACAACATAATAAAGTAAGAATTTTTGCTGTTTTAGCAAAGTGTCTGTAATAGAAATTTGTGTAATGTCTATGTCCTCATTAACAATAGGAATCTACTAGGTTTTCAGTACTAGGCATAGTCTTGCTTTTGTTGGGTGAATCTTAAGTCTAGCTAGACAGTTGCTGGTTACCATCAACACCTGAGGACCACACATTGCAGTTTTATGCATATAGTGCTAGGCTAACTCATAGGTAATGCAGATGAATAGGATGGTCGAATTTTCTTCCTTTTGTTACTCGTGTAATAATTTCTGGAATTCTGGAAGCTTTAATATCAGATCAAGGATGAATCAAACATCTTCGTCCTATGTTCTTTTTGTATGATGTCTTCAATAATAGTGGCTCAACCTAAATGCCTGAGAGACAACCAAGGGTGATATTGATTATCTATATTATTGTGGAAATCACTATAAGTTGTTTTAGAAGCAGTATATCCAGAATAAATTGTTGCATTAATAATATGGGAACAATGTTAATATCAAAGGACAGGTTAATGAAGAAGGGGAAATTTTTATAGGGTCCTAATCAAAGACAAAAGACAAATAACTAATGACAGTTGTGAGGAGAATGAGTGTTTTCTTGAGATGAACCCCTTTATTGCTTGTTTAATCAGTGTGGACAAGCTTGAAATCATACATATACAAACAACAAAAACAGATGTGCACATATGTCTGTACTGTGGTGGTTTGAAAGAAAATGTTCCCACAGGCTCCTAGACAATAGCACTATTAGGAGTTATTTCCTTGTTAGAATAGGTGTGGCCCTGTTAGAGGAAGTTTATCATTTGAGTTATCAGATGCTCAAGCCAGGCCCAGTGTGGCTTTTCTCTATTTTACTGCCTTATGATCCTGACAGAATTCTCAGCTTGTTCTCAAGAACCTTGCCTGCCTGTATGCAGCATGCTTCCTGTCATGATGATGATAAAGGACTAAGATCCTGATACTGTAAGCCAGACTCAATAAAATGTTTTTCTTTATAAGAGTTGTGATGGCTGTAGTATCTCTTCACAGCAATAGAAACTCTAAGACACATATATACATGAAAACATACACATAGCACACACACACACACACACACACACACACACAAACATATATATATATATATATATATATATATATATATATTACATATAAAAATGGAACAATAATAATCAAGGCAAAATATGATATCAATTTGAGAGTTGGAGTCATTGGAGGCATTCAGAAAAAGTATGTGGAAGAAACTGGAAAGAAGAAACAGAGAGGAAAGCAATACAATTGCATTTAAATTAAAATATATACACTAATAATATGAAACATGAAAAGTCTTTTATGACTTTGTTTGTCATTATAATCCAAGAGACTCTCAAAATATTATAGGACATACCTATTTTTTGTGACCACCCCAGAGGTGGAAGTTAAGTCACTATTGGTGAAGACACCATGCACTTCAGAGTCAGTGACCAGAACTCCCTGAGCTGAAACTGACCTAAATGCCTCCTCCATGAGGACTCACTTTGATTCTACCAGAAGATGCCATGCAAGCTTCCAAAGAAAGGAAGCAACCACCAGGTCTATCTAGCTAAGACACTTAAGAACCACAACAACGAGCATGACACAGTAATATTAAGGGAGCCGTAGTGGCGTGCATACCATGGTGAAAAACAATAGCTAATGGACCTTTAGGTCCTTTCAACAAGAAGAAAACTATCCTTGTATTGGAAATGCAGCCAATTCTCCAGTGCTAGTTATGCTATGGATCTTGCAGGACAACCTACATCAAACATTTTATGTATATTCTAAATTATTGTGGTTAAACTCATAAAAGTATATATTTAACACCATTAAGAAAACTTATCTTTGCAACAGATAGAGACATTAAAAAAGTACAACCAATCAAAATATAGTTGAGGAGCCCAGTCCAAATGGATACCTACAAAAACACTTTAGTACCCAGGGTTCAGGAAACAATGTAAAAGACATAGCAGAAAAAATGGTAACCCAGAATAACATGGAGTTTGCTGACAGATATTGTCTCCTAGCAGTGTCAGAAGACATACCCATGAGGGCTCATCAACAACATTGCTTAAACATAAACTGAACAGGGACACAAATACGCATACCAAACTGAATAGACAGAGATCATGGCACAAAGACATACATGCAGCTAAAGAATGCTGAGAGTGGAGAAACAGTATTTCTCAATAAAAATCGCATCAATTGATTGTCTAATGCTAAATGGTCAGCGGTAATATCAAACATACAAAACAATATACAGACTAAATAAATTATATTGTGAATTCACAAATATACACAGATTACAACAATCAGTAAAACAAAAGCCATGCATGTGAAAGATAGTAATGAGGGGTATATGGGAGATTTAGAATGGAGAAAGGGGAATGGAAATGTCATAAAGACATCATAATATCAAAAAGAAAGAAAGAAAGAAAGAAAGAAAGAAAGAAAGAAAGAACTAAAATACCATTTGTTTTTTGATTGACTAAGGTGAAAGAAAGAATGGTATTACATATGTATAGAAATAGATGACAAAATGATTTATTTATTGTAGGAACCAATAACAGAAAGACCAGAGTTGGAACTGAAATCTATAACCAATGATTTTGAACATTTTGATGAGTCAGACGGGACTGCTTGATTGGAAAATTAACTGTGATCAACAAATTTTGTCACTGTGTGACTTTTCAAAAACTTTAATATGAAAAAAATGTTTCTTTAGAAAAATATTTGCATTAAGAATACAGTTGACGTTTTCATATACAACATACACTTTTTAAAATATCTTAATGTATTTAAGTAAAAACATGTGAATATATATTTAAAATTTTGACAATCTCTTTATTTTTTGAAAAGATGGAAAGGAAATAACAAGATTTCAGCTACAAAATATATATTTGACAAAAAACCATTATCTTATGTTCAATGTAAAAAGACACAATTTTCTATAGTTCAACAAGCAAAAAATAGATAGCTACACCATCATTGCACATAGACAGATACAAAGCATGATTATCAATAACACAAGGATAATGTAGGCATCAATATTATTGGTACATCATTTTATCATTGAGACATATTCAAGAACACCCATTTTAGGAATATAAAATGTGACAATGCCTTGTGTTTCAAAAATTATAAGGCTGGGATATGATAGAATCTCCTGTGATGCAGCAAGTTCATTCTATGTTTCTGAATTAAGAAACACCTGCTTGTACATAAGAAGCAAATAGGCAATATGTCTACATAAACACACATATAAACATATATTATTTATACATTTCTGTGTTATGTATTATATTTTATATTAAGTGCCCCATATCACTATATATTTCTTATATTATATGTAATCTATTTCAAAATATCTTAAAGAAAACAAAAAATGTCAAAATGCAAACAGTATAATATAAAAATTTTAAAGTCATTTATAACCTTTGTCTTAAACTATAGAATGGTTATAAGTCTTTTATTGTAGTTGCTTATTATGAAATGCACTCAGCTTTTAAAGAAAGTTAAAACAATAATTAGGTATGAGGCAGTTGCCAAAAAATCATGCATCAAGTCCCAATTCACTTGAGTGTGTACATTTCTCCATGGAATTCTTCCACTTGAGAATCTGCTATAAATTTTAATACCACATATAACAGTCTGTTTTATATGTGTCAGATATGGTACTGTTTTCTTTAAATATTTCACAGTACACTTTAGGAAAAAGAGATTTGGCTTTCTGTTCTTTGTTCTTCTGATCTGACCAGTAAAGACTTTGCTTACATCATAGATCTAACATGATATCTTAGGTAATAAATTTATTTCTCTGTAGCATATTGCCCATGAATAGCTTGAGTTTTTAAATATTTATTTATTTGTCATATTTTAAATTCTCACTGAAATCCTCCCCACTTTTCTCTAGTCTCTCCCTGTTATCTCTCCTTTTGCCAGGAACCATCCCTACTCCACCTCCTCTCAGAATAGTGCAGGACCCACTAGGCATCAACTAAATACAGCATAACAAGATAGAAAATGATCAAATATATATTCTTCCATTAATGCTGGACAAGGCAACCCAGTGGGAAGATAAGGGTCCCTAAGCCAGGCAGATGAGTCAGAGAAACCTCTCATTCTCACAGTTAGGAATCCCACAAGAATTCTGAGATATACAACTATAACATATTTGCAGAGGACCTAGATCAGCACCACATTTGTCCCATGATCTCTGTGAACCCACCTGTGTACAGGACAGTTGATTCTGTAGGCTGTTTTCTTGTGGTATCATTAACTTTTCTGGTCCTCTATTCTTCCTCCACCTCCTTTTCAGGACCTCCTCAAAGAGCTCCACCTAATATTTGGCTATGGGATTCTGCATCTACCACATCAGTTTTTATTATTAGTTTTTGTGATATCCTAAAAGGTTTTCTGAAGGCAAACTAACATATATATATATATATATATATATATATATATATATAT
>JANHMN010000017.1:35508400-35520490 GCA_030674055.1 Rhabdomys pumilio
TGTGTGTGTGTGTGTGTGTGTGTGTGTGTGTGTGTGTGTATGTATATATATTCAACTATTAATGTGTGTGTACCAACTCAAAAATTTTTAACATCTTGGCTTCAAATCTCTTTAGGTTTCTGTATCATTTATAGGAAATTGATTTTTTTAAAGCTAAAATCTTAGATACACCTAGCTCCATCTGTAACCATCTATCTTTGTCATTGAAAATATTTAATGGAGGATATCTATCTACCTTCAATCACTCAGTTCCAAGATAAAAGATACAAAATGTTTATTTTTATGATAAAATTTTAAAACACTAGAGCTATGAGTATCTACTTCAGTATCAATAACCATAAGTTATAATTTGTGATGTTCTGCCCTGGTTGTTCATACATCAACTGGCCAGCTCTCATGCCTTATCTTCAAGATTTACTTGCTCCATACCAACTTCTCCTATCACCTCCTGCTCCTGCATTAGATCCAAAGCCCTGGAACCAAAACTCCATTTTCCTCTCTTCTGTCTCATAGGTTTTAGGCATCTTTATTCAACCGATAGTTATAGCATCACTTGGTGTATGTGAAGATTTTCTCATCCCTGGGGGCAAACAGACCTTGGGGGCCAGTATTTAGTATTATAATACACTGCAATAGAATAAACTTAAAAAATTACTTTTATGTCTGAATAACAAGCTTCCTTCTCTTATAAAAATAAGCAATACCTAGTAGGGACTGTTATGAGACAATTATGTAAATTATTAGAAAAGAGGTACATTTAAAAAGTTCAGTTGGTTTGTATTTGGTATCTCAGGAGATAGTATTTTATTATCTATCACATCGTGTTGACTTCAGAGTTTTGCGTTTAAATCAGTTTTATGCTAATTTGTATTGTTAACTCAAAAATATTCTCATAGATCAAAACCCTTTTTCTAAGTGTTAAACAACTTAAGTTTAATTGTGAGACTACATACCTATCTAGTCTTCAATCACATCAGAGACCTGAGAAGGAACAAATATTATCTGAGTATACAGGAAGCACAGGAATGCAACTTCCAAAATTGTAGAAATGACAGAGACGACTAAATACCTGGATAATCTCCAATATTTTCTATAATGTTGTAGTACCTATCTTTGGCCTTCTGGTTCAGAATATCTCACATATTGTATGTAAAGTATGAATTATTAAGGACTTGCTTACCCTGTATTGGCAGAGCTTAGCAATCAACTATCCTATCTTTATTCGTCTCTTTTGAACAGCATTTTGTCAGTAGATGAAGTTAGGACATTTTCTTTGCCCAGTGACTAGCTTGGCATAATTGAGCAATTCTATATGGAGTATTTTTGTTCCTCATCCCTTTTTCCAAAACTGAATGTGTTACTGTCAGGGGCTGACATGTCTCAATGTCAAAAATGATCTGAAATTAATAAACTTATGTTCTGTAAGTCTCTTATGTTTTTGAAGACCATCTATCTATAGCATATCTGAAAAAATACTGCCTGTCTCCAGATACCTATTATCTGTTCATTCTAAGATGTATATTTTTGTGCTAATTTCATACTAGTATCTAACATTGATGATGATTTTGACTGACTGTTAACTTTCATTACTTAATTACCCTAAACACTTTGTAATAGGAGCTATTGAAAGGACTGGACTAAATCTTATATTTTTAAATAAGTTGGACAGGTATAATACCAATACAAGAGTAGAAATTTTTATACATCATATTACAACAAAATTAACCTTAAAATTGGAAAGATTTATACCAATGAAATCTTTAAATGTGTATCAATGTATAATGTTTTGTACCAATGTAACAAAAATAACCTTGCTTGAGAATAGCAAATAGCTCTAAGTTGAATAGATTCAATAATCTAACCTTCTATTTTATTGTTTCTATAGGTTAATATTATACTTTTTTTTTCTAAACCCCTTATGGTTTATTTAAAGAACAGAAAAGTAAAGATAAAAGAAATCCCGGTATCTAAACTCTCCTATTTGTTTCCTCCCTATCCAAGACTATAATTATATGTAAATCATTACCTAAAGTGACAACATATCTTAGAGGGCCTGGGATGTTAGAAGACAGATACATAGTACTTAAGTACAGGTTACCAGCCACATGGCAGAATGTAGGTTAAAATGAATGATTTATCTTAAGATTCTAGTCAGAGAAGGGCCCAGTTATATGGCTAAGGTATTTGTAAATATATTTTGAGTCTAAGTCTTATTTCTGGGGACATGGGGCTGGGAGGAAGAACAAGAACTCAACTACAACAGAGTTCTCTTATATCAACTGTTTAATTAACATTTATTTATTGTGTATATTAATTCCTGTGGCATTTCTGTAGTTGTGCACTGTACACTGATTACAGATTGTATTCTTCTCAATCCAGAGTTAATCCAGGATCACAATCAGGGCAACTCTTCCTGTATTCTAGTAATCACTATTTATTCTAATTGATGCTCTTAAATTTCCATGTACAAGAGAATACATAAATATGAAAGCAATGTTGAAATGATAGGAAGGAAGGGTATTGAGGGCAAGGAATAAGATGAGGGAAAGACAGGATGAGTACCACCAGAATGCATTGCATGGATGTATGAAATTTTAAGGGACACATTTAATTAATAAATAAGGAAACAATGAATAATTGTTGTTTTCATGTAGTAATTTCCTCAACTGTCTGATAAGTTGTCTTGGAATTTTATTCAATTATTTTTTTAGCTTATGTTATATATGAATACATATGTGTGCCACATATACAATATCATATTGCTTAGAGGTTTTGATATTTAATATTTTCCCTGTACCAGCAAATAGTCAAAATTAACTCAAGAGGATGATAATACAGTGAACATGACCTTCAGATAATGCTCTCTAGCAATCCCATTGATCGGAAGGAGATGTACACCATCTTATGCTTTTCTAGGAAGAAAAATCTCCTTAGCTTTTTACTGGACTACCGTAATAATCGACTGAGTGACTTAAGTCCAAAACCTCTTCTCTAATTCTTGTCACAGGTGCAATCACTTTCCTTATCCATCATATTGCCTACCCAATAAAATCGAACTGCTTAGCACCGTGCCTAAGAACTTTAAATGAATGTCAGTTTCTCATTTTCCATTGACTTTCTGTTATTGCCTAGTGTAGCCAGTTCCTACCAGCTTCTTCCTGTAAATGCCTGCTGCAGCACACAATTTACTCTGGTTCTGTCACATTTGCCAAGCATCTTTCCCTGAACTGTCAAGTGCTTGCTTTCTCATCTTTTAAAAAGAACGCATTTCTCTGAATTTGAGATCACTGGCTTTGTTTTTGAAGTGTAACCTTCCCTCAGCAGGTAACCATATTTTTAGAGAAGATTCAAAACATTTTATGTAAAGTACAATGAAGTAGTTCATAACATTTTGAGCAATTATACCAACACTGCATTCTATAGATAGCTTTGCCTGCTACTTTGAAACCCATCATTTCAAGTTAGGTTACAGTAGAGTAAACAGTGACACCAATATCTCAGTGGCAAAATACAATAACTTTTTTAAAAAACATATTTTCTTACATTCTGCAAAGAGAACATCTTGACTGTTGCATTTCAGGGATAATTCTGTGGATACTGGAGCAACAGTTAAAATAGTGGAAGGGCATAGCCACCAAAGTCGAGTTTGAAATGCAGCATTTGAAATGAGCATCCAGACTGGTGTAAGGGGTCTCGAGAAACAAGTGTTATCTCATAAATGCATTTTTCAGAATCTATAGATGTTATTTCACTTATAACCTCCAACATCCAATAAATGCCACCAGTCATGTATGTAACAATCATTTGATATTTATTTGCATGCATGATGAGGATCCATTTCCTATGATTGTTAAGCATTCCTGTGAGACCCACCAGGAGCTATGATAAATATAGCTTTCCCTCACATCTCATTAAACAAGCCAAATGCTGTATTTTAATCAAACCAATAGAAAAAAATCCTGATTCCAAAGATGAGGCCCCAAATTTTATTATACTTTATATGCAATTTAATTCTGGGCTTTTGTATATGTTTAGAGTAGTTTCCTCACAGCAATTTTCAACCTCAATGGTAGGTGATGTAAGTCCTAATTTACTGTGAACATTTACTTCATCTAGAGAAGATTGTACAAAACTTTACAACTAAAGGAATAAAAAAACATGAAATATATTCGTGAATTAAGCGTTGATTAGTAAAAAAAATGGAATATACAAATAAAAGTGTCAGATATTGAATTTCTCTGCTGTTTCATTATTGTTTATAGTGGTAAGCATTATAAATCTCAAGTTTACTGGACAGAATGTCATGCAATTTGTCAAATCCAGTTTAGTGAAAATGAGGTTCATTGCTTACACAATCACTTCGTTAATTCAGCTGGCGTGTATTCTCCCACTGCTGTATAAATCCTCAGCAAGACACTATAATGTACATTTTAAATTGCTGGCTACCACCTTAGACAAATGCATGTATTCAATCAAACTCTGCTGTTTTAAAGATGATTATTGCAAACAAATTCTATTACTTTCAACTTTTGATTGAAATTCAAATACAAACATAGGTCCACACATAATCTTAATTTCTATTATACTTTATGATATTTGTAAATGTTAGGCTTAAAATAATTCAATATTTCAAGAAAATAGTATTTTTTTAAGTTTGACATGTTTTGGTTAATTTGTGCTCTTAGTTTTGTTATTATTTTTATTACTATTATTATAATAAAACAATAATTCCTTTTTATCCAGAACGTAAGCAAAATAACTCCAAGGCATAGTACTATTTACACACATTAATTTTACAGACAATTAGTATATAAATGCATATATGTATTTTAGTATTAAAAATAAAAACGCAAATCCTTCTCTATAAGATGAAACTGATTGGTGGTACCATAGTAAGAAACCATAGCTAGACAGAATATATCCTAGAGGATAACTGATTACTATTATCATGCTAAATAGAGTACTAAACAGAATTCCATTGACTTATCATTATACCCACAAATTAATGAAATAGTAACAGTGAACTTTTTCTATTCACTAGATGGTGCTTCTTACAGTGGCCTACAACTGATCAATGCATAGAGAATAAGGAACTTGAATGCCCAATATTAAATTGAGTCTCTGTACTGCTTTCACTTATCCCAGGGATCAAGGATCAGGAATCATTGTGGAAGAGTGTTTAGAAAAAAAAATGGTGGATAGAGACAAGGAAAAATTTCTAAGTGTTCTTCTCAAGTTCTGCCCTTTGTTCTAATGTGCATCTCTGTGTTATTTCCCATCTACTCTAAAAAGAAACTTCTCAGATGAGCATTCAGCCATTCACTAATATATAGTTATAATAATACATCGTTAGCAGTCAATGAAGTGCTGTATTGATTTTGCATAATAATTTAGCACGCTTTTCCCTAGGGCCATAACTATGTAGGCTTGCATTCCTGGGCTTATTATCAGTATTTGTATTAGTCGTATCTCATGTAGAGGACGCCCCCAGCCAAACAAATGTAGAGTTGTACAGCCCAGACCAATGGATATGGCTACAAAACATTCCCACAGCCAATGCTCAAGAAACATTGGAGGAGAGAGGAGGGGATATTGTAAAAATAAAAGAAGATCAGGTAATTTTCTGTAAGACTGTATCTTCTAGTAATGTCAGAAGCTATAGCCATAAGGCTCATCAAAATGTCTGCCTAAACATGAAGGAAAACACCAATAGATGTGAAAGTGAACAAGGTAAAAGCCATTAGGACTCCGCCCTACACAGAAAATTACATATGACTAAGAACTGCTGAAAGCCAACAAGTTGGTTGTTGGACTGGCTGGTTTTGTGCATCAGCTTGACACAAGCTAGAGTCAACAGAAATAAACCTCAGGTGAGGAAACACCTCCAAGATAACTAGTGTGAAGTATTCTCCCAGTTAGTGACAAATGGAAAAGGACATCTCTCACGGTGGTTGGTGCTATTCCTGGTCTGGTAGTCCAAGGTTTTATAAGAAAGCAGGCTGAGCAAACCATGTGAAGCAAGCTAGTGGGTAGCACCCTCCACGGTCTTTTCATTGGCTGCTGCTTTCAGGTTCTTTCCCTACTTGAATTCCTGTCCTGATTTCCTTTGGTGATGGACAGGAATGTGGAAGCATAAGAAGAATAAGTCTGTTCATCCACAACTTACTTTTTGGTCATGGTATTTTGTTCCAGCAATAGCAACCCTCACCAAGAAAAACTACCACCAACTTACTAGGATATTGATTTGACAGACCTGCCCACAATTTGGAGAGGGTTGTGAAAGGACTTTGGAGCTTTGGGATAGAAGAGTCATTGAGTGTGAAGAGCTCTGTGGGATGTTCTTTAGGAACTTAGAAGTGAAGAACACTGAGAGCAGTTCAGAATGGGAGCCTAGCTTGTCAAGTTTCAGAGGAAAGTTTAAAGACTCTATTTTGGTCATTTCTTATTTTGAAATAAGAGTTCGTGTTTTTGGTTAGCTAAGGCTTTAGAATCAGCTAGGATTAACAAAGATACCAGAGCTACTAAAGTGAAACCTTTGTTTTGCTCAAATACATGATGCTAGTTAGATAGAGCTATGACATTAGCTGTAGTTAAAAGGAGACGAGCATCATTGAGGTTAAATCTTCTGGAAAGTGTTTCCTCAGACCACAGAGAAGCTGTGTTCCAGAGGTGGACATGGTTGTACCTTGTACTGGTAGCCAGACTTGGTCATGTGTAAAAGTCACCAAGGTGGTACTAGTTTTGAAGGTAAAAAGTGGTCATGGAGAGTAGCTGAATCTTGGCACTGTGAGAGACCAGGAGAGGTAACTGGTGAAGATATGGTCTCAGTATCAGTTGAACACAAAGGACTGAAGTGATCATGCAGAAAAAAAAAATGGAGGATTGGCACCATGAACAGAGTCTATGAGAGGCTATTGGTAAAAGGGCAACATAGCTGCAGTGAGGGATCGGGGAGTTTTAGAGATGCCTGTGTTATGGGACAACTACTAAGACGAGCAGCAGCAGTGGAGTGAAGCCAGCTGGAGTTTAGAAGACAAGTTGTGTGGTTCAGAGGGCAGAGCAGGAGAAATAACCCACGCTCCATGGGGCAGTTCAGAAACTAGTGAGTGGATCCTAGACATTGGACAGGTTGAGTTTACTTTTGCCTGATCCAGTTGTGACTCTGCCCTGATAATGCCCTCTTGAAGTAAGAAAGTATTTTACTGGAGCTCACGGTTGAGTAACTTTAAATTTTAAAATACTTTTTTAGAAAAAGAGATTAGATATTTTAAAGGGACTGAAATTGTAAAGACTATGGGAATTTTAACATTTATTATTATTATTATTTATTATTATTACTCTTATGGATGAATAAGAATGGAAGGGTTGTGGCTTAATAGTGATATGTTTGTGTGTCAAGTTAGCAATGGGTCAGTTTTATTGCCAGGTTTTCTGTGTCAACTTGACGTAAGCAAGAGTAATCAGAGAGGGAGGAAGGAGCCTCAGTTGCAGAAATGCCTCCATGAGATCCAGCTGTAAGGCATTTTCTCACCTAGTGATTAATGGAGAAGTGCCCAACCTGTGTGTGTGATGTCATGCCTGGCCTGGTGGTCCTGGATTCTATAAGAAAGCAGACTGAGCAAGCCATGGGAGTCAACCAGTAAACAGCATCCTCCACCATGTCCATGGCTTCAACATCAGCTCCTGGCTCCAAGTTCCTGCCCTGCTTGAATTCCTGTCCTGACCTTCTTTGGTGATGAATTGTGATGTGGAAGTGTAAGAATAATAAACCCTTTCATCCTCTACTTGCTTTTTGGTCATGGTGTTTCACTGCAGAACAAGTAACCTTAACTAAGATAGTTATGCAATAACATGGTCATCCAAGAAAATTTATATGCAAGTAACATTATACAAGGACAAGTTATAGTTTGGAATATTATATAAACATTATATAATAGGCTATTATATATAACACATATAATAACAGTTAATACATTACTATGTGATATAATATTATATGTATATAATAATGAATAATGAAGAAAGGAACCCTGAATTTGAAAGAGAGCTAAGACAGGTTTGTGGGAAATTTGGCAGGAAGAAATAGAAGGGAAACATATTATCATCTCAGAAAAAAGGAAAAGAAATGGAGGTTGCTTACTCCTGTAATGTTTACATCACCACTCACCCCTCCTTGCCATACTGGTTCATGGTGCAGGACCGTACTATTTAGATTACAAGAGGAGAAAAGTAGTTATCAGTCTCCTCAGCATCAAACTCTGAAAGACAGAGCAATGCCATACTTGCAATATCTTCCCCCATAATCTGAAACCTCTTCTCCACTATATTTTTATGCAAACATCTCTTCACCCATAGACCCTGAACTTCTCTTTAGTCTTGAATCCAAATTAATAGCATGCTTTGTGATCATTTACGACTATCTCTTAACCTGCTATCCTACTGAATACATTAGTCCTTTAAGTTTAATCTGAGATTTCTCTTGCAGTCAACTTCTCAATTCTAAGCTAAATGCATAGATTTAATCTCAAACTATTAACTCTTTTATGTCCATGGTCCAGAAGAATGTATGTGCACATGTGCAGGCTGTGGTGATCATTTGCTGAAAACAGTCAACAGGTAGAACAAGAAAAAACCCATAAACATTGAAAGCAACATATGGATTTAAGTTGGTGTCATCTGTTTGTGGTTATAAATCCCGTTGTGCCTCAGTTGGGGTTAGTTAAGGAACTTCTTCCCTTGTCAAAAAAAAAAAAAAAAACTTTGTTAAAATGTTCTATAAAGAATTTCTCTTCTCTTTTCCATACCAGATTTCCTATGTCATTCAATAACAAAATTCTTTATTACTACCAGGCCCACATTCAGAGTCACACATAAGTCCAGATATAAATACTCAGGTACTAAAACAAGAATCAGGGACAGAGAGATCACCCATACTTCAGGTATACTACCAACAGGCCAGTAAGCACAAAGTATGGACAGATGGAAGATACAGGGAAAGAAGAGCTCACTCTTGGTCAAACTAAACCAAGAGAAAGTTGATTTTTTTATTTCTTTAATTCAACACTGACATTAGTTGGTACCCTCTCTGAGGCTTCATTAATGTGACAACTGATGCAAAGTAGAAGCTCTGTTTCTGTGTGGTAATATATGTCCTCATCTAGAGTAGCCAGGAAAGTACGTAATCCAGATAGTCTCCATATCTGGATAGTTTTTGTTAATTTATTTAGCATTAGTTATAACCTACATCTTAGTATTAATTTATAAAAAAGGTGATTTGCAGTGCTCTGCGGTATTTTAACATACACTTAACATTAATCATTATATTCACAACAGATAGACATGGATTACATTTGATAGACATATTGGATATTATGCAATAATATCCTTGGCTTTGGACATTAATTTTAACATATGAAGAGATAGTTTCGACCTTGGTAGTGAGTTCAGGCAGGCATGACAGATGAGCTACATCTACATTGAATTTTTACAATTGTGACTTCAGCAAATCTCTACATTTCAAGTGATGATCACATCAGATTCCCAGTACGTGGGGACATAGATGTTTAGGATGCACCTAATAATGCAGGGAGCCCTCTCGCCTGTAAAGGAAAAACATGAAAACCTCGCCTAGACAACCTACTCTGTCAAGTGCTGATTGTAGCCATGTCTAGGATAGACAAATGAGGTTCTGTTAATTCAGAAAATTCACCACATTCCAAAAGGAAACAGTTCAGCAGAGAGAAGCCTAGGATAGGAGGTGGCAACTTTAGATCTTATAAATATGCTACTATTGAAGGTCAGGAAGTATTCATCAGAGGTTTGTAAATTTGAACAAAGAAACAGCTCTAAAGTTAATGACTACCTTAGGTGGAGGCTATACTTCAATGACTCAACCTGAACATATTACATTGATCTCTAACAGAGAAGCCAAGCTGTTTTCTGTTTGTTTGCTTTTTAAAAAAGAAGAATGTTTACCCTGGGTTTTAGGCATTTGTGAGCATGATAACATGTATTACTTTAAACTAAGATGTGAATTATTTCTTTAAGCTTCTCTTGGTGACATTTAGATTTAAATCATTTTCTTTATTTTTTAAATTGGATATTATATTTACATTTCAGATCTCATCCCCTTACCCCATTCCCCACCACCACCCAGGAATCCCCTATCCCATTCCCCCTTCTCCTGCTTCCACCTGGGTATCCATCCACATGCAGTCACCAAACGTAGACGCTGATGTGGATTTCAGGAAGAGCATGCTGATTGGAGTCTGATATGTTTGTCTCCTTAGATGTCTACCAAATTCTGACATATTCAGATGCAGATGCTCACAGTTAACCATTGATCTGATCAAGGGATTCCCAATGGAGGAGTTTGAGAGAAGACTGAAGGAGCTGAAAGGGTTTGTGGCCCCATGAGAAGAGCAACAATACCAAGCAACCAGAGCTCCCCAGGGTCTAAACCACCAGCCTAGGAGCACATAGGGAGGGACCCATGGCTCCAGCTGTATATCTAGGGGAGGATGGCCTTATTGGGCATAGGTGGGAGAGGAGATCCTTGGTCCCATGAAAGCTGAACACAGAGTGGGGGGGGACTTGAGGGTGAGGAGGTGCGAGTGGGGGGGGGGTAGGTGGGGGAACATCCTCATAAATCGTTTTCTTATAGATCAAGCTGCTTGTATTAGATCAGTGCCCCATTTTCCACTGGGCACAGAGACCAAGGGTAATAAAACTTACCATCAGGATTAAGAACTGTAAAATTTTAAAGGAGTAAATGAGTTATGAAGATATTGAGGATAAGAAATATAGCAGAAAGATATTGAGTGAGGGATGGGGTTGCCATCCCACAGCCAAAACTCTGACCCACATTATTCCTATCTGAAAGAACTGCAGGGATGGAAATGGAGAAGAGCCTGAGGAAAAGAAGGTCCAGTCACAGGCCCAAAGTGGATCCAGCTCAAACGGATGCCCCAAGGCCTGACACTAGTACTGAGACTATGGAGCACTCACAAAAAGTGACTCATCTATAGTGACTACCCTCAACAAGCAGCTGAAAGAGTCAGATGCAGATATTTGCACCCAACCAATAGACAGAAGCTGCTGATCCCTGTGGTTGAATTAGAAAAAAGCTGGAAGAAGCTGAGGAGGAGGTTGACTCTGTAGAAGGACCAGCAGTCTCAATTAGTCTGGAACCTTGAGGTCTGTCAGACACTAGATAACCAACCAGGCAGCATATACCAGCTGATATGAGGCCCCCAACACATACACAGCAGAGAACTTCTGGGTCTGGGTTTAGTCAGAGAAGATACACCTAACTTTCAAGAGACTAGAGGCTCCAGGAAATTTAGAGGTCTGGTGGTATGGGGGTGGACTGGTGGTGTGTGGAGGAGCTATGGGATGTGGAACAATCAGATGGTGGACTGGGAGGGAAATAAAATCTGGAGTGTAAGTATATGTATGTATGTGTGTGTGTGTGTGTGTGTGTGTGTGTGTGTGTATGTGTATGTATATAATATACATATGTTGTGGTAAATCTTCAACCCAAATAAGTCCAGTCAAGGAAAACACAACTCAATATTTATGATTATAAACTGCAAGCCTAGATTGGGCAGATTTACCATTGCACTACTCTGTTCCCCAACTATGAGATCCCTTACAACTTGTGGTTTTTCTAGGACAAATTCTCCTCCATTGTCCTTCCACCTCCGGCTCCTCCATTGCCTCCGTAGCCTCTCTCTCGGCAACTTCCTCTTCTGACTCCTCCTCTTCCAACTCCTCCTCTTCTGACTCCTCCCCTAAGCCTTTTTCTCCACCTCCTCTTCTACTGCCCAGTCACTGTCTCTAGCCTTTATTTTACAAATTCAATTGGACAGAAGGTTCACAAGATTCACTCCTCCTCTGCAGTCCCTCCCAGGAGTGAAACTACCATCAAAACAGGAGGCTGGGGCTATCTATAACAAATGATATATGATACATATAAGTTTATGATATATATGTATATATATTACACACACACACACACACACACACAGACACACACACACACATATATATATATATATATATATATATATATATATATATATATATATA
>JANHMN010000017.1:35528574-35560809 GCA_030674055.1 Rhabdomys pumilio
TATGTGTATGTGTATGTGTATGTGTATGTGTATGTGTATGTGTATGTATATGTATATGATATATATGTATATATTCGTGTGTGTGTGTGTGTGTGTGTATTTCAAATATATTTGAAAGTAAGTTCATAGCAAATATTATTGTTTACCTTGGGACATAGAATCTCTCTATGTGAACCATTCAGTTTTGTGCTATAGACACTCCCCTTTTATGCAGAGATGACTATGGAGTTAAAAGAAATAAAGTATTTACAGTAAAGTCCTCTTGTAATTGGCTACAAGGTTTTTATTTGCTGTCATAGACTACAGTCACTGTAAGTTAAATAGAAATCATACATTTTGATTTATAAAACACTCTTCTGTCGTTAGCCAGTTAATAATTGACCACAAAAGGACTCTAAAATCAATTCCATGAGATGTCCTAGATTTGTAGAGAACTGTTACTACTTATTTACACTTGACATTTTTAAATTTGCCAATAATAAATCATAATAGGAAGCATTTGTTACATCATCAGATGTTCCAATATTTGATGTCTAAGAAGAGATTTGTTTGTGTTTGCATCATGTAACCTCAGAAAGGTCTCTCCCTTTTAGATCATAATCTTGAGAGAACACATGCTTCA
The DNA here is from genome assembly GCA_030674055.1 of Rhabdomys pumilio. Lineage (NCBI taxonomy): Eukaryota > Metazoa > Chordata > Mammalia > Rodentia > Muridae > Rhabdomys > Rhabdomys pumilio. The sequence goes on from JANHMN010000017.1 coordinate 35,529,197, forward strand.
TGAAGAATGCTCACCACAGTGTAACATAATGACAAAGACTCTTACACACTTTGGCAGTCTGAGAAGGCAAGGCAGTCTTCCAGCAAAGCTATTAATGTCAAGACTGAATTAGCTCTTAGAAAGTTTCATTAATTATTAGACTGTTTATTCATCTAAAATTTCTGTCTCTCTGTAGCATAAAATAAAATTATAAATTAAGAAGAGAACAATAATTATCCTTCTTTCTACTGAAAGCCGCAATACAGGGTGTAAGATGAATTGCTACATGGAGGCCTTTGAAACAACTCAATGATCTAGCTACTACCACAGAAACCAGGGGAGAGATAGTTAGGTTACTTAGAATTATTTATATTAAGCTAAAAGTTAACATACAGAAGTGACTCCAAATAGGAAGTATTCAAGAAAGAATTTGAAGACATTACTTCCTGGAAGTTGATAGTCTACCTAGAGAGAATTCTACAAAAAGAATAGAAAGAGAAAAAAAGGCAAAGGAAGAGACTACAGGTAGTGAAAGGAAGTTGGCTATTACCTTAAATAAAAATGTAAAATACTAGTAACAGAAAATGAATGATCTTAAGTCTGTGTTGAGTAAAGAGCCAACAACTTAAGAAATAGTGCCATGTTTTTTAATATTTTCAGCAAGTATTTTTCAGTGTCTAAGTAGGTGTGAAAATGTCATGGTGATTGAACGATAGACGATGTCTAGCTGGTTAATTTCATCACATAATTAACATTTTACAATACACAGTCAAAGAGAATTTTCCATAGATAACGGATGCGAATTGTTATAAACCAGAATTCAAATATTTGTGTTTTTATCTATATTTTGATTAATGGTGACAGCAACTTCTGCTGTGGTAACTATGAACATTCACAGCATTCTGATCAATATGTGAAGATTTCAAATCATGAGATTAGACAGAATATTAATATAAAGCCTTTTTTAGAATTCAACATGGTACAATAAGTATGTAATATTACTAGAAATGAAATCACTATGGAGATGAAAGGTTTATAAATATTGAAATGGCAACTGTATTCCTTTCTTGTTTACTTTTTCTGGAATAATAATGACTGAAATGTTGGGAAATAATATTAACATTATACTAAAACCACACACAAATGGACTAGGCTTAAAGAAGTCAAATATATCTAAAACTCTTATTTAAAACATATTTTTATTACCTAAAACACCAGTTTTGCATAAATTATGAATATTACATGCTAGAACTATTGATATTTAACTGGTTATGCTCAGTCATGTTTGTAATACCAGCATTTAACAGGCAGGTCAATCATGAATTTGAGATTAGCTGATGTTATGTAGTAAGACCCTCTTTCAATGAATTTTCACTAAAAATGAATAGTTTCTGGGACAAAAAGTAAAATAGTAGAAAACCAATAAAAACTGTGCCTCCTGAAATTTAGTCTACAGAAATGCTATAATTTCTCTTTTATTAAACTAGTTGTTTATTAAGTTAAAATAAGCAATCAGTAAGCAATAATTCTGATATTAATCTCACCAATTATCATGATGATTTTTGTAAACTGTACATAGTTAGTGGGAGAGGATGCCCCTACTCCTACAGAGACTTTATGTACATGGCAGGGCAAGGAATATCCAGGGAACCTTTACTTTCTCAAAAGAGAAGCGAGGGTAGATTGGGGAGGAATTTTAGAGGGGGAACAGTGAGTGAGGATAGCATGTAGGATGTTAATATGATTTTTAAAAAGGTCTATTTACAAACACAGAACCACTAAAGTATGTAATCTTTACAAGAAAATTATAATTACATACACAAAGCTTTATCTACCGAAACTTAAAATTTTAAAAATTGAGACAGTTCTCCTGTAAAATAAACTTTGTTACATCATTATGTATCTACATGATATACTTAAGATTGCTCCACAGGTATCTCCTTATATAATACCTAGCAAATGTTTTTATTTTTCTGAATTAATGAGTGGTCCCAATTTAATATCTGTGAAGATAGTCTCATTTTTTATCAATTTAATGTTTATGTAGATATATTAGTCAATAGCTAATGTATATTAACACTAATATATACCAAAGGTGGTCCAGAACAAAGACAAAACTATTTGTAGATTTCTGGTAAAACTAAACCTAAAGTAAACTGCTAGCTAGTGACTAAAAGCATAGGTTTGTAGCACACATAAATCCTTGCCTTGAACTTTTATTCTGAGTGTAGTTCAGTGACAATGTTTACATATTGTGCACAACTCTCTGTGTCTAATTTCTAGCACCTCAAATATGGTATAGATTATATATATTTGTAGACACACACACACACACACACACACACGTTTTTAATGCTCAGGGATTAAGGTCACAGAGTTTTAATCAATGTGGTTAAAATGATGTGAGAGTCAATGGAAGAAAGCAATAATGATGTGATCCAGATGGAGATTCCCAACAAGTCTTCTCTATGTTAGAAAGAATTCTAGAGGCCAGATTGCAAAAATGAAATGCAAAGAGTATATTCCTTCCTGTTTTGCCATAGTTCCTGTAGGAAAAAAAATATGGCTGGGGAGCCGCAGGGTCTCTCACGCCACGCTGTGTGTAGTTGGCTGAGATGCCCTGGGTTCCTCCAGCTATAAGTTAGGCCCAGCTGCTCACTAAAGGCCTCTGCTGTGGCTCCAAGGCTCCTCACATCTTGGCCCCAACACACGAGGAAGTCTGATTTCCTTGCCCATCCTTCCTCAGAACATTTTCTGCTGAGCAGCAGAAAGTATTCTGTGTATTCTCATCATGGTACTGAATATAATTCAAAGTTTTGTGAGTCAGATGGGCACTCGTAACAGAATACTCAGCCGCCAGACAAGCAAGGCCTGGGACACAGCACTATTGCACTTTACTGGAGGAAGGAATGCTCCTTGTGGGAGACATGACCACCGAAGGCCATGTGGATGATTGTGATCTGCACTGCAGCCAGAAACCACTTCGATGTCAGTAGGACCTGCTGTCATAGGGGGCCATACTAAAGGTAACTGGCCTGAGCTGCCACCTGAGGCCATAGTAATTTCACAACTGGATCCTTGGTTCTACTATAGTAGGGGGTCATGTTCACGTGCTGTTGCCAGGGACTCAACTGTGTAAAGGACCACAACTCATGCTAACTTTCAGTATGAAGCAAGGAGGCTACAGATGTACAGTTGAGAGGAAGAAACACGGAACTCTTTTGTGGCAACCCCTACCCAGCCGTACTGCCAAAAGAAAAGTAGTTTAGACAGGAAGCCACTTGTGATACGGATGCTGAAGAGTAGCAAACTTGATGGCTTCTGTCAGAGGTGTGGAAGGGGAAGGACTCAGTTCTGTTTAAGGGGCATGCCATTAAGAATTTGACCATGCTCCATTGAGTATATAGATAGCACAAAATGGACTTATTTTGTTGTCGTTGTTTGCAATTTTTGTCTTTGTTTTTGTTATATTATTATTATTATTATTATTATTATTTTTTTTATTATTATTATTATTTACTTCTTTTTCAGGGAAGCTTATAAGGATTAGACAAATATTGAGGGACTACGAAAGAATTGTGATCATTGTTTCTGATGTGAAACTCCCAAAGAATCTATAAAAATGTTATGAAAAAATGTTAAGAAAAAATTAATGTGAGCTCATTCTTGTGTACAGCATGAAGTTTAATGACCTTATATAGATGCCTAGATTTTTATTACCTAGTCACTTGACAATTCTTTATTGCCTTCTCTGGTTTTAATGCATCTTCCTTGGTTTAGTCCTTCTTTCTGCACTGTCTTCATCCACTTTCTTCCTGGCATGGCTACCATACATGCTGCTTGCTGCCATGGGATGTTTTTCTTCTGGAACTAAAAGACAAAAGAAACTCCTTTTCCTGTAAATTGCCTTCACAGAAGTATGTTGTTACAGCAACAAAGATGTAAGAAACAGAGAGTCCTAAGAATCGAAAAATCAGTGAGCAACTGAGAGGAGTCCACTCTGCTTGGTGTATTTATAATTCCACCCATGCTTTATTTAACACCATAATGTTTTAGTAACCAATTCGATGAAGAATCAGGTTGCCTTAACAAGTGAATAGCCAGGCATTAAACTTTCCTTAGCAATTTCATTTGTTATTGTTATTTCTGTTTTTACTGTTTTATTTCGTATAGTGTGGATTGTTAATGACTACGGCTATTTAAAATGAAAAGCTGTATCTGCCAGTTCAAAATCAAATTAATTACATTGTCTTTAAAAGTTCTGTGTATTAAGATTTATTTTTGTTAATGAGTATGTGTATATTTGTCTGTGTGATTTTACGTCATGCACGTACAGATATCCATGAGACTGGAAGAGAGTATTTGATATTTTGGAGCTAGAGTTACTGGCAATTGTCAACTGGACATGTGTCTTTTGAAAATGCAGGAATCACTTTTGAACACTTCCATCCCTCATTGATATATGAGTATGTTAAAATGTCTCAGATGTTTACATTCTATTTGAACACTTTAAAATTAATTTACCACATTGAATAATCACATCTAAAAGCACTATTATTTGGGATTATTAAGCTGTTTCCCTTTAGATAGGTGACTGTGATTATTGAATGTGAATTAATTTACTCTATTTATTCATATTCAATTTAGTCAAGGCACTGGGAAAGTGGAAGGTAGATAAAATATGTACTGTGCGGAAATCACATTATTTAGATAGTGTGTGAATTTTTCATTTACCTTGTGCTATCCTAATCTAATACCTACTATAGTGTATTAAATAAACACTGAAAACTTGATAATAAATTTTCATTTGTCAATTTCAAGAGGTAGCATGGAAATATTTTCTTTTGAATATTACAATTAGAATTGGGTTATAACTTTAGGTATGAAAATTTGAAGACATTTCCATATTTTTGCAGGCCCTTATTCAGTTATCTGCAAATGAATAGTAGCCTCCTTGGTGAAAAGCAAGGAATTAGCTCTTAAGGAACAAAGACTCTGGCCTAATTTCTTTTTCCTCATTCCAGGGATGCTTCTTCTGCATTTCATTTTGTGTCTGAGCTGTCATTGTCTCCAGTGATTATATTAGCTGGTTCATAGAAGGCAATTGTCTTTAAGAATAAAATTCAGCATTGATTCTTCAGTCTTGTTGTGATTTATTAAATATTTTTCTGACATTTTTCTTTGAGAAGTTATTCTCAAACCACTAGATGACTTTGATTTCTTTCTTCATCATTTGCAAGGAAATCATTATATCCAATGTGATAATTATAAACCTTTGATAAACTAAGTAAAATTTTGCATATTTGTGCCGTTAACCACTTCCTTTTAAAGTTACTTTTATTTCTGAGCAATTAGCCAGTTTCCAAAGCAACAAATTTTTGTTTTTGTCTTGTGTTAGAATATCCACAAATTATAAAACCTCCACATAACTTAACCAGCTTATATTTGCTACAGATGTTAAATCTTTCAAATAAAGTATTTAATAATGGAAGCAGCCTATATTAATGATAATAAATAGCTGTAAGTTTCTAGTCCTCTACAACTTAACTTCCACTCCACTCAGATACTTCAGCTTTTGTCTGATCTGCATTGAAGAATTATTATTGTGTATTAGAAGTCTGTCACAGAGTGATAGGTATGATGAAAATATCTACTTTTTATTGTTATGTAAATGACAAATGGAATTAGAAGTTATTTCTCCTATGTTTGGTGCACATTAGAACACTGAAGTTAATGTATGATAATTTACAAAATTAGAGACAACAGAGGCCTTATATAGTTACTTCAAGTTTCTGCCTTATTCAACAGTGCAATGTTAAAGTGGGATTTAAAGCAATGAGAGATGGAAAATAAAGCAATGTTCCATGTGTTGTAAACCTGAGACAACAAGCTGATACAACATCCAAGAACAAAAAGTTGGTAAAATGTTCTCCTCCATGCCTCTGCATTAGTTACTGGCCCCCTACTGCAGTTCTGCCCTGTTTGAGTTACTAAGAAATGTTTTTTCTCCTAACACTTATCCTGAGCACCCATGTTCTAACCTCTTTATGTTTAATGAGTCTATCATTGGAATATTTTTTATTGATTTTGAAATACCACAATATTTCTGCATTTTTATGAATACCTGCTAGTACTATTATGAGTTCTTAGAAACAACTTATTTGTACTTCTAAGTACAACCAATTTTTACCATACAGATATGAAACTACGCTAACACTGATGCATTTATAAATCTTTACAGCTTTGACAATAACTCTATGATTTGTATTGAAATGCTATTCTTGTTTAACCAATATCCTAGTTATTAGGTTTAACTATACATTTAAAGTATGTACATTTCTTAACAGAATTTGTATAAGTATGCTGTAATAATTAAACACTAATGATTGCTGAGATATCTTCACTTTTTATATCAAAAAGTGCCTGTGATTTTGTTCATTGTGTTTGATGATCTCAGTTTATTAGATTCCAAGAAGTCTTTTGAAAAGTGAGTTAGTGGAAGATGCACTGCATTTTTAATTCAACGATAGACTAAAGTAATTGTTACTGCACAGCCTTAAATGGATTATTTTATGTTCTCAGAGCATTCAACAGGAAGAGAGCTGTTTTAGAAAACCAATGTGATTGTGTCAAGATGATGGGACTAAATTGGCCATGGCAAGGTTTAGTCAGTGTTTTGGCTATTTTCATTATTGATTGTATGACATTGATTATGTTAATTGTGCAGAACTCCGATTTGCTTATTAAGTTTGAAAAAAATTACAAATTGATAGTGGCATATTTTTGTCTTGTATTTGGTTTGCTTATGGATAACTTATTTCTGTTTACTTTTAGGGAATTAATGATAATACCCCCAAATTTCTTTCTTCCATCTTGATTTTAGATTAAAATTATTTCTTTGACTAAGTCCAGTGCTTGGAAATACGTGAACATGGTGATAATACTCACTGACTGATTGCATAATGTTTTTATGAAAGGAATGAGGCCTTAGCTCATGCTGCCTTTTTGCTAAATAGCATTAAATGGCATGAAACTGTAGGATACAATCTGTTTGATTTACACAGTGATGTTTTAGTCTGTTAAATACTAAAATGACAATAAAACATAGCAATCTCTTATTACCATCAGGAAACCGCCCCACCTACATGTCAGTTACAATATTCATGGTACTATCAGATATCATATAGGGTTTAACCCACAATTCCAACCCCAAACTCTCAAATATATTCTGTATACTTATCTATCCAATGTGCCAATAACTGCACAGGAAGTGAGACGCAAAACTCCTGGTAGATTCTCCAGAGCCATTCTGCTTATCCACCCACCAGTCAGTCAGAAAACACTCAGCACAACCCAGAAGCATGTGGAATACAGCCTGGAACTCGATGCAGGACCCCTAGACCCATTCTGTCTTGGCCTTTGCCTATCAGTCATGCCATCCATTGTGATGCCCTGAAACTTCATTAAATGTTACCTGAAACTCTGGACCCACAGAGCTAGTCTACAAGCACACTTATAAAGACGTCTTGAAATCATAGTGGCTTCTGCTCCTAGCCAGTAAAAAGTACATTCTGTCTGGCTTTCACCACATCTACCTGAGGATGATCTGGTTTCCTGGTCTCCAGGACCCAGAGCTTAGACTACTCCCACTGTGATCCTAGCCCCTGCCACGTAAAGAGTAAGTGCAGAACTTGTTCAGTAATCCGGACGTTTCAGATATCACTATAAAAGTCCTTTAAGTCTATAAAGGGCTTACTATTACATTCTGAGTTACATCTAAACTTACTTGAGCTGAAACCATCTCTCACACCCCATTTTTACATGAACAGAAACTAATTCAAAGACTGAACACTAAGACCCATTCAGCTGGGTCACAGCCTGACATGTTGGGTAACAGAAAACAAAGATTTATACATGAACTCAATGACGGCAAAAATAATTACCCACAACACGAGACACAAACGATGAAATAGGTATAAATGTAAAGTTTTATCATAATCATAAAATGTAGGAATAAACAAGAAAATATATCTCCTTCAGAAATTAGTAATCATCATGCTAACCTTGAGAAAAGCACCTAATATAGAGTACAAAGAAACTCAAGAAGAAGGAAGACCCAAGTGTGAGTGCTTTGTTTCTTCATAGAAAGAGGAAGAAAATATTCTTGGGAGCAAACACTGAGATAAAATGTGGAGCAGAGACTGAAGGAAAGGCCAACCAAAGGCTGCCCCACATGGGGATCCATCCCATATAAAGTCATCAAACACAGACACTATTGTAGATGCCAAGAAGTGCATGTGGACAGGAGCCTGATAATATAGCTATCTCCTGAAAGGCTCTGCCAGAGCCTGACAAACAAAGGTGGATGCTCGCAGCCAACTGATGGATGGAGCACTGAGTCCCAATGGGGTCCCCAATGGAGGAGTTAGAGAAAGGACTGAAAGAGTTGAAGGGGCTTGCAACCTCATAGGAATAGTAATAATATCAATCAACCAGACTCCCCAGAGTTCCCAGGGACTAAATCACCAGCCAAGGAGTACACATGGAGGAACCCATGGCTCCAGCTGCATATGTAGCAGAGGATGGCATTGTTGGGTATCAATGGGAAGAGAGGCTTTTGATTCAGTGAATGCTCATTGCCATAGTGTAGCAGAATTCGAGGGTGGGAGGTGGGAGTGGGTGGCTGGGTCGGGGAACACTCCAAAAGAAGCAGGGGAGGAGTGATGTGATAGGGGATTTCTGGGGGGAGGACTGGGAAAGGGGATAACATTTGAAATGTAGATAAAAAATATTCAGAGGCAGATTGATCTGATCAAGAGGTTCCCAATGGAGGAGTTAGAGAGAAGACTGAAGGAGCTGAAGGGTTTGTGGCCCCATGAGGAGAGCAACAATACCAACCAATCAAAGCTCCCCAGGGTCTAAACCACCAGCCTGGGAGCACATAGGGAGGGACCTATGACTCCAGCTGTATATGTAGAGGAGGATGGCCTTGTTGGGCATAGGTGGGAGAGGAGATCTTTGGTCCCATGAAGGCTGGACACCAAGTGAAGGGGGAATTTGAGGGTGGGGAAGTGAGAGTGGGGGGTATATGGGGACACATCCTCATATAAGCAGGTGGAGGGGGGATGGAATAGGGGGTTTCAGGTTGGGGGGAATGCATTAAGGGGATAAAATCTGAAATGTAAGTACAATATCCAATAAAAAAGAAAAATAGAAAAAAAATAGAAAAACCAATTATATCAAACAATAATTATAAATACATTTAAGGAGCTCAAAGAAGATGTGCACAAATGCCACAGTAAGAACTAGGAAAACACAAAAACTTTAATATAATAATAAACACAATTCAGGATGTGAAAATGTGATTTTAATAAAGAATCTGAGAATCTCAGAAAAAGATATGTAATGAAATAAAACCTGAAAGGAAAAAGTAAGGGATTCAAACAAAACTGCAGATTAAAGTCTTACCAGTAATGGGGATAGAGTAAAAGAGAAAATATTGAGAATGGTGGGTATTTCACAGTTCTTTTTAAAAAGCTAATATTTCACTGAAACCAAAACCAAAAAAGACCCTCCACAAAAAGAATATTATGGAACTTAGTTGAGCAAGTGTCTTCATGGGATGGTGAAGTATCTTTTGTGTATATACATAGGAGTGGTATAGCTGGATCTTTAGCTAGAACTATTCCCAGTTTTCTGGGAAACTGCCTAACTGAGTTCGAAAGTTGTACAAGTTTGCATTCCCACCATCAATGATGGCGTGCTTCCCTTGCTCTACCTCCTTACCGGCATGTGCTATCTCTTGAGTTTTTGATCATAGCCATTCTGATGGAACCTCAGAGTTGTTTTGATTTGCATTTTCATGATGTCCAAGGACTTTGAACATTTCTTTAAGTGCTTCTCTGCCATTTGAGGTTCCTCTGTTGAGAATTCTCTGTTTAGCTCTGTGTCCCATTTTTAAATTAGTTTATATAGGTCGTTGATGACTCACTTCTTGAGGTAAGGGGATGAGGGGCAGTTAGGATCAGATATAGGGAGGGACAGGAGTTATAGACAGATGAGAATGAATGGAAAACTGCAGCTGATGGGGATAGGGAGGTGGGGGCATCTCTAGGAAAAGACAGATACCTGGGATAAGGGAGTAGCTGAAGAATCAATGGGGGTGTTCTTAGCTATGACTTACAGCATTTGGGACATAGACTCTGAAGAGGCCACCTCCTGTAGCCAGGCATGAACTCCAATATAGCGATAGAGACACCAACTCACACACAATACTTTCAATCCAAAATATATCCTGTCTACAAGAAATTCAGAGATGAGGGGTGAAGAAGAGACTGAGTGTATGGCCACCCAAAAACAGGCCCAACTTAAGACCCATCCCATGGGCAAGCACCAATTCCTGACATTATTGATACTCAGTGATACTTGTTGATAGGAGTCTAACATGGCTGTCTTAAGGAAGGTTCCACCCAGCAGCTGACTTAGACAGATATAGACACCCATAGCCTAACAGTGGATGGAGCTTGGGGACTCTTATGGAAGAATAGGAGGAATGATTATAGGCCCTGGATGGGATAGGAACTCTATAGGAAGACCAAAAGAGTGAACTAACCTGGACCCTTTAGATTCTCGGAGACTGAAACACAAACCAAAGAATATACAGGGGCTGGACCTAGGCTTTCCACATATATATGTAGTAGATATGCAGCTTAGTCTTCATGTGGGTCCTGAACAACAGGATGGGGGGATGGGGTGGCTATCCCAAAAAGATGTTGCCTGTAAGTGAAATATGTCCTTATACCTGGGCTACCTTGACTGGCTGCAGTGGGAGAGTATGCACCTAGCTTTGCAGAGACTTGATATGCTAGGGTGAGGGGAACACAAGAGGGCCCCCACCTGCTCAGAGGAGAAGGGAAGAGGGGAGGGGTGAAGGAATGTGGAAGCGGGAGGGGGAGAGTGAACTGAATAAGTAAAATAAAATAATAATTTTTTAAAAATATTATTGGCCAATGTCTCAGATAAACACAAAATTTCTCAATGAAATATTGTAAATGAAATTTAAAACACTTAAAAAAGTTTATCCACCATGATCAAGTAGGCCTCAACAGATACAAAAAGATTGAAATAATCCCATGCATCCTACCAGATCACCATGGGCAAAGGCTAGTCTTCAATAACAACAGAAACAACAGAAAGTCCACATACACATGAAGCCGAACAACACCCTTCTCAGTGATAACTTGGTCAAGAAAAAAATGAAGAAATCACAGACTTTTTAGAATTTAATGAAAATGAAAGCACCTCATATGAAAACTTATGGGACACAATGAAAGCAGTGCTAAGAGGAAAACTCATAGGTCTAAGTGTCTCCAAAAGCAAACTGGAGAGAGCTTATAATAGTGGCTTGACAGCACACCTGAAAGCTCTAGAACAAAAAGTAGCAAATTCACCCAAGAGGAGTAGACAGCAGGAAATAATCAAACTCAGAGCTTAAATAAACCAAGTGGAAACAAAAAGAAGTGTACAATGAATCAACAAAACCAGAAGCTGGTCCTTTGAGAAAAAATCAACAAGATAGATAAACACTTAGCCAGACTAACCAGAGAGCACAGAGAGAGTATTCAAATTAACAAAATCAGAAATGAAAAGTGTGACATAACAACAGAAACTGAGGAAATTAAAAAAAATCATCAGATCCTATTACAATAACCTATACCCAACAAAATTGGAAAATCTGGATGAAATGGACAATTTTATATACAGATACCAGCTGCCAAAGTTAAATCAGTCTCAGACAAACCATCTAAACAGTCCCACAACCCCTAAATAAATAGCAGCAGTCATTAAAAGCCTCCCCCCCAAAAAGCCCAGGACCATATGGTTTTAGTGCAGAATTCTATCAGAACTTCAAAGAAGACCTAACATCAGAACATTACCCAATTTTTTCTATGAAACCACAATTATGCTTATACCTAAACCACACAAAGACGCAACAAAGAAAGAAATCATCAGACCAATTTCCCTTATGAATATTGATGCAAAGATACTCAATAAAATTCTTGCAAACTGAATCCAAGAACACATCAAAAAAATCATCTATCATGGTCAAGTAGGCTTTATACCAGGAATGCAAGCATGATTCAATATATGGAAGTCCATCAATGTAATCCATTACATAAACAAACTCAAAAAAAAGCACATGATCATCTTATAAGTTTCTGAGAAAGCATTTGACAAAATTCAACACTCCTTCTTGGTAAAAGTTTTGGAAAGATCAGAAATTCAAGGCCCATACATAACCATAGTAAAGGCAATATACAGCAAAACAGTAGCCAACATCAGACTAAATAGAGAGAAACTTGAAGCAATCCCACTAAAATCAGGAACTAGACAGTGCTGTCTACTCTCTCCCTACCTATTCAATATAGTACGCCAAGTTCTAGTCAGAGCAATTAGACAACAAAAAGATATCAAAGGGAAACAAATTGGAAAGGAAAATGTCAAAATATCACTATTTGCAGATGATATGATAGTATAGTATACTTAAGTAACCCCAAACTTCCACCAGATAACTCCTAAACCTGATAAAAAACTTCAGCAGAGTGTCTGGATATAAAATTAACTCGAAGAAATCAGTAGCCTTCCTCTATTCAAAGGAGAAACAGGCTGAGAAAGAAATTAGCAAAACAACATCTTCACATTAGTCATAATATAAAATACTTTGGCAAGTGAAAGACCTGTATGACAAGAACTTTATATCTCTGATAAAAGAAATCTAAGTCCTCAGAAGATGGAAAGATCTCCCATTCTTATCGATTGGCAGGATAAATATAGTAAAAATGGCCATCTTGCTGAAAGCAATCTATAGATTCAGTGCAACTCCCATCCAAATTCCAACTCAATTCTTCATGGAGCTGTAAAGAGCACTTTTCAAATTAGTTTGGAATAACAAAACGCCCAAGATAGTGAAAACTATTTTCAACAATAAAAGAACTTCTAAGGGCATCACCATTCCTGACCTCAAGATGTACTACAGAGCAATAGTGATAAAAAACTGCATGGTGTTGATACAGAGACAGGAAGGTGGATAAATGGAATAGAAGACCCAGAAATGAATTCACACACCTATGGTCACTTGATCTTTGACAAAGGAGCTAAAACCATCCAGTGGAAAAAAGGCAGCATTTTCAACAAATGATGCTGGTTCAATTGGAGGTCAGCATGGAAAAGAATGCAAATGGATCCATTTTTATCTCCATGTACAAAGCTCAAGTTCAAGTGGATAAAGGACTTTCACATAAAACCAGATACACTGAATCTAATAGAAGAGAATGTGGGGAAGAGGCTTGAACACATGGGCATAGGGGAAATGTTTCTGAACAGAACACCAATGGCTTATGATCTAAGATCAACAATAGATAAATGGGACCTCATAAAATTACAAAGCTTCTGTAAAGCAAAAACACTATCAATAGGACAAAACAGCAACCCAGTAGGTAGAACAACAATATCAACCAACCAGCCCCCCCACCCTCCAAGCTGCCAGGGACTAAGCCGCTAACCAAAGAGTACACATAGAGAGACCTATGACTCCAGCTGCCTATGGAGCAGAGAATGGCTTTGTTGAGCATCAATGGGAGAAGAAGCTCTAGGTCCTGGAATGCTCTATGCCCCCATGTTGGGGAATGCCAGGGTGGGTAGGTGGGAGTGGTAGGTTGGTGAAGAATCGCCCTCATAGAGGTAAGGGGAGGGGGTATAGGATAGGGGGCTTCGTGGGTGGAAACAGGGGAAGGAGATAAGATTTGGAATTTAAATAAAATAGCCAATAAAAATGTAAACAAAATGTATTAAAAAAACCCTCCTTTGTCTATTCTTATGTCTATGTTTCCCAAACGAAGCTGCAGATTATGTTTCTTTTTATTTTCTCAAGAAATAAGACAATATTAGAGAGAGTTCTCCACTAATGACACATGAGTTTTATTCTGTGTCAACCTCATAGGAAAACAGTAACACTAATTGATCTATCTTTAATCATTTAGCAAAATAATTCTAATTTTGTTAAATTGAAATCATGTTAAAATAGCACTCTTATTTTTTTTTTTTGGTATGCCAGGAATTTAAATTTATTGCCAAGAACACAGGCAGACAGGAACACTCCTGTTGCCCTAAAGAGTAATTCCTCATGGAGGAAATGTGAGCTTTCTGAGCCCTGTAGCTGAATGTAAGTTCTTAATGAGCCACTCCTGGTTACAGATGATCTAGCCTTCCATCTTTCTGCTATAACTGGTTACAGTGCAGCTGTCTCCCGTGGGTGGCTAGTTTTTTATTATGGCCTCAAGGTCTCAAGTAATTCTCTCATCAAGACAAAACATGTTTTCTGTCAAAACTTGAATTTTCTTTTGTTAAGTACCTTTACATAATCAAGTAGTCAATATGATGGCTTTTCAAAATGTGTCGGATTTTTTTCAGGTACTATGTGGAAATATGACAGTTATATATTCCTAACAGGAACACTGGGCAGTTCAAAGACATAGAGTCCTTGGGATCTATTCTCTATGGCTGATGAAGCTGGCTGGGTTTGAAGAAAAAAAAAATCCAGGTCAAATCATCTTTTCACAGGCTTGTGTTAAAAAATCCTGGCAGGAAGTAAGTAGTCTGAATCAGAGTCCTCCTTTAAGGTGAATCTGATAATGACACTTAAGAAAACCTTGTTTTAAACTTTTGCAACACTGTTTTTTTTAAAACTGAGGTGCTCCAGGGAACACTTTTATTACATACATTTATCCATCTCACTATCTATTTATGTTTTTATTTGCTTATTCATTATTTGTTTGCTTATTTAATTTGCGTGTCTTTCTGCATATGTGTGAAACATGCACAAGTCACCGTTGAGTGTGGGTCAGAGATCACTGCAAGAGTTGGTTCTTTCTCTCCTCCAGCACCTGGAATATGGGAATTGAATCCAGATTATCAATATTTTAAGAAAGTGTCTTTATGCACTGTACTATCTGATTGGCTTGCAGGGACTATTAATAAGAACTTTACAGAAAGATTTCAAACAGTTTTTCTGGTAATTTCAATAACCAAGTAATGGTCAAGACTGACTTTGTAGGATAGTTTCTAAACAATTGAGGTACCAAACACTTGTCCCAAAAAAATCAACTAAAGGCTCTAATGAATTAAATTTCTCAACCCACAGACTGAACATGCTGCTGAAACATTTATTTTTTAATAAAATGTTTGAAAAATTTACTTAAATTTTTATTCCTTCATAGGAATGATTCATATTCAAATTCTAATCCTTATCTCCTGATGATAAGTAAATTCATCAGAGACGTTGTTTGGATCAGAACTTTATGGCAAGGAGGTGAGCAGTGAATAGAACCTGGTTAGGATGAGACAGAGGTGGAAAATGCAGAAATACAAAGCTGGGGAGATGAATACTCAGGAGATAAGATGAGCCGCACTTTCATTTTCTCAAAGCAATTTCCTACACTTGTAGAGCAAGAATTCTAATTGAGTTTTAAGAAAACCATTTGTTTGTAGGGTACAGTACAAAGACATTTACAATTATTAAGTCTCTTTCTTCGTTGGCAGTATATTTCTTTAATATAGTATATACTGATTATGGTTTATCCTTTCCCAGTTCCTCCCAGATCATGCCCATTTCCTCACCATACAAGACACAGACTTTTTATTTCTCTCATTAGGACACAAACAGGTATCTAAAATAAAAATAGTAATAATGAGATGATGATGATACAAAGTTAGGTAAAATAAAACAAACAAACGAGAATAGGACAAAACAAATGAAACCAACAGAAAACAGGAAGCCAAAGAAAAAGCTCAAGAAACATATAGACTCAGAGACAGGTACATTAGCACACACAGAATCCCAGAAATAAAAAAGATAAAACCAGGAACCATAACAAATACACAAAATATCTGTAAAGTATAACAGAGAAACAAACAGAACATCTGACAAAATATTATGAGCCAAAGAATCTTCTAAAATGTCATTGAGTTTCTTTTGTGCTGGTCTTCTGCTGCTGAGTCTGGGCTTGCTTTGAAACTTTTAAAAACACCAAAATAAACTTAAGTCCTATGACATCCATCTCTTCAAGAGTCCTCTCAACTGCTGTCTGTGCACGTGACTGGATAAATAAAAGGACTCATTCATTATCTCAGAGCTCATAATGAACTCCATCATTATTTATGATTATTCTTTAAAATTGCTGTGATATTTTTCAGATTTTGTATATTTAGATTTTTATTTTACTTTATTGGAAATTTCATCAATACCTCTGTTCTGATGATGAAAGACTCTAATGTAATGAGTTTCATGTAACATCTCTTTCTCTTTTGTTATAATTTAAGAGGAAGCACAAAATCTTTCTTCAAAAATGCCATTCACTTTTTGTTCATTTATTTATCAAAGACATATTGATCTGCTTGCAGGGAAGCCAGAGCCCTTTCTGCAGGCTAGATGTTCAATACTGCTCTTGAAAACTCACTCAAGTGGGAGAGCCTGGGTACACAAGCACTATCAAGTGCTCACCAGGCAGATACACCTTCCTGGGAGACTATAGGTGAGGTCTATAAGAAAGGTGACATATTCCAAGGTCTTTAATTGTAAACACGTATTTTCCTGTCAAAGAAGAAGAAGGGAGTTTTGGAAAAGGTATTTGACTGTTGCCAATGTATAAATATGGAAGATAAATAAAGAGAGGAGATGTTTGTGGTTTCCTAATAGTTCCGCATAGTTGTAAGGAACTCTGACAAGATTTAGGGGTTGCAAGGACACTTTGAGTGGAGGTGGCAAATGATTTGGGATGATGAGATAGAGTTTCAGTTTTTGTGAGGCAAGAAGAATTCATGATGGACTTAATGCAGGTGAAGGACATAATCAGAGACATAATAAAATTTATTTTTTGTATGTGTTTCAGTGTGCACAGTTTTACACACACACACATATACACATATACACACAATATATTTATATATAAATAATTAATATAAATATATAAATAATATAAACATTTAATATTTATATTTAATAATAAATAATTCAATAAATAATTAAATATTTAATAATATAAATAATAAATAATATAAATATATTGTATATATATGTGTATATGTGTGTGTGTGTGTTCACGTGTTCCTAAATTTGTAGGTGTGTTTGACACTGTATGAAAACTGTGGAGGTCAAAGTTCAATTTTTGGTGCTCTACTCTATCACTGTGTAACTTAATTTTTGAGAAAGTGTCTATCATTGAACCTAAACAAGTTTTTGCTAGTCTGCCTGGCCAGTGAACTTCAGAGATTCTTTTATCTTTGCCAGGGCAAATCTGACCCTATAGGCTCCTCTGCTATGCTTGGCTTTCCCATGTGTACTGGAATTGTAACTTGTGTTTCCAAACTTGTAAGAAACAAATCATTCTAACACTGCAAGCTATCTCTTTAGGCCCAATCTGAGAAATGGCTTTGTAAGAGATTATTCTTGTGTGCTTCAAACCTTCTTGTATTTCATTGGTTCCACTGTAATCATGAGATTACAATACTCTGAAAACTCTTGTATTTCTAGACTCTACCTCATAACAGCATATATTTTTACTGATGAATTCAATCAGATGCAAAATAATCTTGGATTTGGAATACATTTAAATAATTTTTAAAATACAGCATTTCTACAAAAAGTGTTAATGTCTGGGTCTCTGTTTTCTCTCATTTTATCTGTTCCCCTTGAGTCCCTTTGTTCTCTTTTCAAATTAATTATAGTCGAATGTGAGAATAAGCTTCAGACAGTAAGGACCAGCTAAGTACCCCTTACATTAGATAGGAAACAGAGGCTATCTTGACCATTTCTGCTTGCTCATCCAGTTTGGTGAGTCATTTTTCTTTGCTTATTTTGTTTTTCAAAATGAAACTGGCTTGCTGGGTTACACTTTCTTTTTTTCTGTAAAAGTGTTGGTTGAGCATCCATTAGAGTGTTTCTAGAAGTGCTGATCATTGTGTGGCGTATTGATGTTTCAGTCCTTTCTTTGTTGGAGGATTCATAGCTGTCTTTCAGTTGTATGTGATTCGCATAGTTGGAGCATATGATCCTGCCTTTTAATGAAATGTATTTTGAGGTCCAATTTTATTATATCTAGTGTTAGATTTTTTTTTTTGCATTAGACATCTCTAGTATATTTGGAAATACTTTTGAAAGAAATGAATTGAATATACATTTGTATGGAAATACTTAGGTCAACACTGTTGAAGTATTTCAGGCATCCTGAAACAGAAAAAAATGATAATAAACTCCATCATAACCCAGCCACAAACTAACCCCGAATATGTCTTTTTCAAAGGGACCTGCATTCTGCTCATTTACTTTTTCAGGTTTATTTTTTGGTGTTGTTTAGAATACTTCAACCTCAAAGTCGTTTATCATACTGATTCTCACGTTTCTTTTTAATATCTTTAATTCCAGAAATAAGTAGTGTTGCATTAATGTGTGCAGGAGAAATCACTAAGCTTCGTTTTTATTAGATGTAAGTGCTGAGGATGGAAATACAATTTTCTGATAAAGAATTTTCCCAGCATATAAAGAGCTCTATGTTCCAGTTGTAGCACTACATAATAAAGAAAAATCTCACATATATTTGACTAGTGTACATTTTAATTTCACTGCGACCTTTTGAAATTCTTTTCTAACTTAAAACAAACAAAAAACTCAAGCTAACAAAATAAAACAAACAAATAATAAAACAAAACAGCCCTACATGCTAAAGATATCCAGGAATTATTTAGTCTATTTCATTATCTATAACTACATGAAATTGCCAACATTTCTGATTTTAACGTTCTTTGTTAATAAGAAGACCTCTGACAAACAGCAGTATAACACATGGTATGACATTGCAGAGAGCACCTCAGAATACTCAAGTCCTCTGGGGTTATCATGTTGGAGAAGTCTACAGCTGCCTGAAATGAGTAACTACTTTGAATTCAGGAATTGGACTCCTCACCACACTCCTGAGAGTACTAGTCAGGCAACCATAGAATATCCTTGAAACTTTTTTCCTTGTCTTTAAGACAGATCATTAACTCACAGAACTATTATAATAATTAAAGTAATGTATGTAAATGAATTGCTTCAATAGAACTATATTTTAGTCTTTATTTGCACAAATTATACAAATCTTCATTATAGCATGTTGAAATTTATGCACTTGTCAGTAAACTTAATCTCAAGTTAATGTTTGCTTTTGAGAACACATTTTACCACTCTATTTATAATATATCTGCTAAAAAAATAAGTTCAAATGATCGAGCTTTTTTCTTCGTAAATGGACCAGTGCTATCCAATGTTATCTTCACACCAAAAAGCCAGCACCATTATTGTGTCAGCTGTTTGTACTTGTAAAAGATCATCAAGTTAGGACTTACTGAATAGTGTTCTGTGTTGATAAAAAGGCTGGTTAGTAGCCAATGGGTTCTCATATTATGTTCCAGCTATTCCTCAGAGCTATTTGTATGCAATTCTGCCTTTTCATGTGTCCCAAACACAAAATTACATAGGGTGGAACGGTTAATAAAGTGGGGGTTCTATTTATGATGTAACTACGAAGAAATCACTGATGCTAGCCATTGATGTGGCTACTATAGAGTCATTCATCCTCATGTAAGCAGCCTTTGTCATGTGCTCTGTAAATAAGCCCAATAAACTTATTCATCCGGAAAGTAACCTTTGGGAACTGTACTTTGGCTTATATAGTAGGATCTAATATGGAAGGGTAACTACAATTTATGTCTTTAATAGAGATAAATTCTCACAGCAGACAGATTAACAGTATGTTATTTTTACTTTAAATCACAAGGTGGAACAGCATAACTAGCTGTGTATGGGATACGTTACCTCAGGAAATTTTTAACACAATAAAATTTTAAAAATCTGAAATTCTTCATTTGGTTGAGCTGACAGGTGAATATTATACCAATGGAGCAGTTCAAAGTAATTGAACTATCTGTGTTTCCCTGATTAAACTTACTTATTTAATAAATAGTAGGACATTCATCTGGTTTTATAGACTGAAAACTTTCAAAAGTATATAGAAATCATAGATTACAAGCATCAACATTGTACAGAATAATTTTTCTAAATCCATCTTTTAAAATAGAGTGCATACCTTCACTATTGTCACTATATTAGTGAACTCTGTTTATATTTCACAATCTAATTGAGAATGAAGGAGAGCTAGAGGGACATAGGTAGACAAGGAAAGTGAAAGTAGGCTGCTTCAGATGGAGACTTCTTGTTTCTGGAGGATATTGCTGAGGAAAATGATGGAAAGACACTAAAGCAGATAAATAAACAGGACCATGAGGAAAAGAGAAGCTGTAGGGGAGGATGTGGAAGAGGATGTAGGGTACGATGTAGGGGACGATGTAAAGACGGATGTAGGTGAGGATATGGGGAGGCTGTAGGGGAGGCTGTAGGGGAGGCTGTAGGGGAGGCTGTAGGGGAGGGTGTAGAAGAGGATAAAGGGGAGGCTATAAGAGAAGATGTAGAAGAGAATGTAGGGGAGGATTTAGGGAATGATGTAGGGAAGGATGTGAGGGAGGATGTAAAGGAAGATGTAGGAGGGTGATGAAGGGGAAGATGTAGGGGAGGATGTAGGGGAGGATGTAGGGGAGGATGTAGGGGAGGATGTAGGAGAGGATGTAGGGGAAGATGTAGGGGAAGATGTAGGGGAAGATGTAGGGGAGGATGTAGGGGAGGATATAGAGGCAATAATAAATACACAAGCCTGAGTCTGTTTACCATATTCCTAGCTTTGACCCTTTCCCATTCTGAAGGATAAAGCTGTTACCTTCCCTTTCTCTTTGCCTTGGTCTTCTATCTTTCTCAGTTATTCATTTTTTTCTATGCTATGCAACCAGCAATAGTGAATAGTGAATAGTCTAGGAATAGTGAATTCCTAGACAACCACCAAAGTCCTGTTACAGAAATCTGCCATCACCTATTTATTATTTTTCTTGTATTCAGAGTAATTTTATGACACTGAAACTGAACAGATGTGGTATGTTTGATAGTTTACAGAATCATGTCTGTTTTTAAAGTCACAGTCCCAAACATTAACTTTCTAAAGCGCATAGTTTAACAATTAAGTCATAGTAGTATACGCACACAGCATGCAATCAATATTATATTCCTTCTGAGGGCATCATGACCATGATTTAAAAAAAATCTTTCCTGTCCCTGATATTCTTCAGTCATCTACCTAACCCTTACATGAAGTTAGAGTTACATTTTCTGATTGGTGATGATAGAGACTTAAATTTCTCTATACAAAACCACAATCAATTCTTTCATCAAAAATAATAATAATAGTTTATCAAGACATGAAGTATGAGTGACTGTAGCCCAGGAAGGTAGATTAAGGTTGCCTCCATCTCTATATTTTAGTGTAGAAGCAATTTCATGAAGTATATATAATGCCAATAAAAGAATATAATAAATCAAATAAATCAAGACACCCTTCAAATATATTGGTGGCAACATTTGGTTAAAGCAAATTTATTTGAGAAAATTATATAACAGGCCTTAGATAGACAGCCCTGTACTTGCTGTATGCACTATTCAAAAGATGTTAGGTCGAGTACAAAGGATGACAATCAATGGCTATGAAGAAGGTTAAAATCACCAAAGGTCATTTAGTTCTGCACATCTAAGGTTGCAAATTCTCTGCCATCACTAAAGATGTAAATCAGTTAGGACAACACTCAGAAGTTTCAGTGGAAGTTACATGTTCTGAGAGTTTTCGTTCACTTTTTTTTTTTTTTTGCAGCATATGACACACCAAGCCACTCATGCTCAATAAGCCAATTAATGATCCAAATCAACAGTAAAATAAAAAAAGGAGTGTTTTTCAAAGTGGGTCCATTGAGAATATGAATGAAGAATTCCAGGAACTATCTAATTCATCTTCAGGATCCTGACATATAGGTAGGGTTTTAAAAGAAGAGATGGGAAACTAAGCATCATCTTTAGCAGGCATCTTCTGCCACCCATCATCTCAGCTCCAAGTCTGGCGTCCAGGCCAGTGTCTGCTACAAGATCACCTGACAAGTTGTCAATCTTTCTTCAGGGGAGCAGTTCTCCTTCTGAATACCTTGTGGGGCTTCAATGGTTTCCTAACCCAGCAAGAGATCTCTAGGGAAGCTTTTTATATGTTGGCATCAATTCCTTCAGTAACAGTCAAAAGCAGAAGATAAGTGTCTCTTTAGAATACATCCATTCCCACCAGACAAGGTGATTTAGAGAAGAGGAAGCCTTGAACCACAGAGTGATTAGTATGACTGACAATATTAACTACATATCATGTAGAACAGCTCAGACCACATGGAAAACCAAGCATCTGATGGCTTTTTGTTAAATATCAAAATGTTCAGGCTTTCTAACACCCAGTAGGATGTAATGGAAGAGATTTAATAAAAACCACATGTCAGGAAGGACAATTTCCATTTTCCTCTCCACAGATGTGAAAAATCAATGCATGCATAATATATTTATTACACTAAAATATTCCCTAGGAAAATATTAATATTCATTAGTTATATTTGTTCTTTTGCTTACTTGCATGTTGCCACAGGCAAAAAGAAAATTGTATGCTATCAGAGTTGCAAAGTTAAATAATTCCTAATTATTACATACTTTAAAGAATAATGAAAGCATACTAATTTAAACAAATTTATTCACAACTTAGTAACTTTTAAAAATGGTGGTATGTAAAAAAACAACTTGGTAATTTTTTCTCTGCAATTTGATTATTTGTTTGCTGTTGAATGTTGCAACAAAATCATATATTGCTTTTATTACCTCTTTTAAAAATGCTGCTTTGAATCTTCATAGATGAAAATAGCCAGGTGCTGGCTCTACTAAATTGTAAGTTTTCAGATAAAGCTGGAAAGCTCTACTAGAGAGCAGGTGTCTCTGACATCCTACCTCCTGCTACCTGGATTCACTTCACTGCATTCAATTCACCATTAACTTGAAGGTAGAAAAGTTGGAAAACAAAGGCTTGTCACACAATCCATCTCTCTCCCACTGAGTAGCTTCTCAGGGAAGACAGTCTGCTCAGGAACCCTTCCTGTGTTATAATTGGAAGAAAAATGTTTGGTACACTCAAAGATTAGTAGCCCAAGAGGTTTTGAAAAGCAAAAGCTAAATTCTCCACCTTCACATTGAGTTGTAGAAGATAATGAACACTTGTGAGAGCCATAGGTGAAAAGAAAATACTATGAAACACTGAATGAAAGAAGAAAGACACACTATACTCGTCAGGATCTGTGAACTGGCATAGAGAGAGCTCCAGAAGTATGGTAGACCATGGGATGGCTCGTTATACTAGAAGTGATACCCCACTTCCTCAAGGTCCAAAACCAAGCACATGAGCCTACTGGGGGTATTTCACATTCAAAGTACTCAGAAGTCAAAGTAAAAATCAACAAAAAATCGTTATAAATAATGTGCCATGGACAATCTGATGAGTATTGCCTTAAAGTCTGAATTGGGTCTTTGGGATTGGAGTGCTTACTCAGTGGTACGGTGCTTCCCACCAGTCCTCAATTCTGAAGTCTGATCCCTCAGCCTCCCATGGGGGAAGGATGCAATGACTTCTCCTTCACTGTCCTTTTTGACCTTCACACAGCAGCTGTGAATTTGTGTATCTGTACTCACATCCATCCATTCATATACCCTCCCCTTCCCAAACACACAATCATGGACTCTGTGTCTAATGCTAAGTACTAGGCAGTTGATGTTCTGAGTTCCAGGGTAAGCATCCCTGAAAAAAAATTTCAGTAACAGCAAGTTCTGCTTATTCCTCAAGCTCTGAGATGGATAATTAAAGAGGATTTTTAATCATGAATGCATAGGTTTCCCTTTAAGTTTGGTCTCAAATTTCTCTTGTGTTCTATGTGATTTGTGATCGTGGACTAGTGTTTTTGGATGCTATCACGTCAAGAGTCACCTATGGTAATGATTATTAAAGTCTTTAAGTATATCAGTATTTCTGCCTAGGCTCTACTCCAAGTCTATGGTTTCATCAGTTTAGGTTGATTCAAAACAGATTCTAGGAAAAAAAAAAAAAGGTAATTTCCTTATTGGCATCTCAGACACAAAAAGAAAATATTATTGATCACCTTGATTGATCAGTATATACTCTGTGCAAGTGTTGAAATATCACACCATATACCATTACAATATACAAGCCATTCCTGTCAACCTAACAACAGAACAAAACGGAAACCAGCAACCAAGAAAGCAGATTGCTGTCACGTCAGACAATTTGCTTAAGCTTTCACCCAGGGTATCTGACACTTTCTGGGCATTCTTCAAACATGTCACTGGTAATATCTCAAACTGATAAGTAAAATATTCTCTCCACATGAATTTTTTTTTATTTTCTTCTAATGAAAATTAGTGTAATAATTCAAATGCCTTACAGAGAACAAAACTGCTGGTTTAAAATGCAATTCTGCATGTTTGTGTGACTGTGTTTAATTTTTAATGTATATTATGGTGAATTATTATATAATAGAAGTATCTTTTATAACATTTAATAATTATAATATGTGCAATCATTGAAATGTAGGCAACAAAGAGTGAGAAGTGATGTTGTTAGCTCCTGGAAAATAAAACACAGATGAGAACCTAGGATGTTTTAAAGAGGAAGCACAGTTAAGATGATTACACAAATGGTTACTTAATTGAAATGGTGCTCAATCGTTTGCTGTACATGCAGAAATGCTCAAAAACTTCATCGTTTCATTGAGTGTTAGGAGAATTAAACAATATTATGGTGGTTCCACAAAGAAAAACAGGATTGTGGGTAGGATTCATCCTGTTAAAATTTGTTTTTTTTTTCCTATTTTCCAAATTTAAATGTGAATTTTAACAACCCAAATCATAATTTGCCAGGGTGTAACTTAGGCAAGTCCTAACATTGTTCTTTTAAAGCATTATGATTGTTGAAAGTGTTCTCCATCCTGGGGTGAAAATAAAGTGAGTCTTCATTTTGAAAGAGTCATCCCCATAGTCACCCTGCTTCTTGACTTGTCTGCCTGGCAAACTGGTGGATTGTCTTTTCACATGTCAATCAAGGCTGCAGATCCCTAGTATTCTTTGTGGCTACCAGTCAAAATTCTTTCTAGCAACTTTCACAATTACTTATTTGAAATTACATGCTCTTTAAAATGTGACAGGAAACATACAGAAGATCTTCTTTTCACTCATGGTTGTTATGGGAACAAACTTAAAATGTATGCAGTTCAGTTGATATGGCCAGCTGGACACAGGCGTTACCATCATGGCTGCACTAAAATACTCAATTACAATTATACATGGAACACACTAATGGACACAGAGTGGTGCATAGCAGTTTCTCTGTGGGAAAAGGAATATTTTGCAATTATACATATCAATTGGCCTTAGTCATTCTCAGAAGCAACTATTGACTATAACAAACAGTTCTAAACAGATGGGTATTGTTCTGTTCTTACCTGGCACAACACTATGTATGTCATATACATTGTAACACAGAGAATAAAAACAAAAAGGAAATCTAATGACTAACTTTTAAAAGTGCTCCTTCTGAAATAGCATAGAAAAAAGTCAAGCCAGTTCACAAGCTAGGTGTGTGTAATCCTCTTCACCCACATGAGTTTTGATGTGGCCATTATTATTTTTGACACAATTAATCCTGGGAAATAATTCATTTTAAAAATTTTATGTTATTGATATTTCCCCAATTTTATAATACACATTTAAGTCTTCACAGTAGAATATTCCATGTAGTAGTTATAAATATATACTGGTAGTAACGATTTGAACACTAATGTGAGGAAAGGAGGAAAATAGCAAATATATCCAAATTTTATCACATAAAAAGGCATAGAACAGGGGCTGGAGAGATGGCTCAGTGGTTGAAAGCACTAACTACTCTTCCAGAGGACCTGGGTTCAATTCCCATCAACCACATGGTGACTCACAACCATCTGTAATGGGATCTGATGAAGTGCATGCTGACAGGAGGCTGATATAGCTGTCTACTGAGAGGCTCTGCCAGAGCCTGACAAATACAGAAATGGATGCTCACAGCCAACTATTGGACTCAACACTGGGTCCCCACTGGAGGAGTTACAGAAAGGAGTGAAGGAGATAAAATGGTTTGCAACCCCATAGGAAGAGCAAAAATATCAACCAACCAGATACCCCCAGAGCTCCCAGGACTCAATCACAGACCACAAAGTACACATAAATAGACTCATGGCTCCAGCCACATATGTAGCAGAGGATGTCCTTGTCCAGGCATCAATGGGAAGAGAGGTCCTTGGTTCTATAAACGTTTGTTGCCCCAGTGTAGGGGAATGTCAGGATGGGGAGGCGGGAATGAGGGGGTGGGTGAAGAAACACCTTCATAGAAGCAGGGGGCAGGAGGATGTGATAGGGTTTTTTTGGAGGGACTGGGAAAGGAGATAATATTTGAAATGTAAATAAAGAAAATATCCAATAAAAAATTAAAAATGAATTGATCAACCTCAAAAAAGAGGCATAGAACATAGAATACCATATAAGCAAATGAGTGTGGCACCATAAAATGTGAATTATTATCAAATATGTTGAGAAATTATTTTAATAAATCCCTCTTTTCCAAAATAACACTTATTAGTATTCGGTATTTTTGAAGATTTAATGCCTTTTTTTCTAAATTTTATTCATAATGTGAAATTCATATCTTAAACTTATGAAAAATTCATTCATGAATGTTTCTTATTTCATTCTGCCTTAAGAACTTGAAACCGCATGAAAAATTTTGTGATACTTAAAAATTATGAAATACAGTTACTTTTAAGTGTTAAAAATATTCCCCTATGAGCTCTGGTAAGGAAAGTGGCGGTATACTGGACAAAATGTGAACTGTTCTAGAATTCACATTTTAAAATAAGTGTTTATTCAGGAAATTCAAATATATGTAATTTGAGAATGCCAAAGATGCATCAAAGCAAAAGGGAAAATATGATCAGTATTTAAATACAGATGTGGGTTCTGAGAGGATCTATGTCTCTCTTACATGTTTAATAGATGCCAAATGAAAGTTATCTCAAGAATATTTTTAAAACAGCACCTATTCTGGGGGGTCGGGGGGGGATCACCATCCCTGAACTCAAGCTGTACTACAGAGCAATAGTGATAAAAACTGCATGGTATTGGTACAAAGACAGGCAGGAAGATCAATGGAATAAAATTGAAGACCCAGAAGTAAACTCACACACACGTATGGTCACTTGATCATTGACAAAGGATCTAAAACTGTCCAGTGTGAAAAAGCATTTTCAACAAATGGTGCTGCTTCAACTGAAGGTCAGCATGTAGAAAAATGCAAATTGATCCATTCTTATTTCCTTGTACAAAGCTCAAGTCCAAGTAGATCAAGGATCTCCACACAAAACCAGATACACTGAAAGTAACAGAAGAGAAAGTAGGAAAAAGCCTCAAACACCTCAAAAATATTAATTCAGAATTTCTCCTGTCAAAAAGAAATGCAGGGACAAAGAGTGGAGCAAAGACTGAAGGAAAGGCCATCCAGAGACTGCCCCACCTAGGGATCCATCCCATTTGTGGGCACCAAACCCAGACACTATTGCTGATGGCAAGAAGGACTTGCTGATAAGAGCCTGGTATAGCTGTCCCCTGAGAGGCTCTGCCAGAACATGACCAATACATATGTGGATGAATGCAGTCAACCATGTGACTGAGCAAGGGAAGACCCAACGGAGAAATTAGGGCAAGGACTGAAGGAACTGAAGGGGTTTACAACCCCATAGGAAGAATAATAACAACCAACCAGACACCCACAAAGCTCCTAGGGACTAAACCACCAACCAAAGATTTCACATAGAGGAACACATAACTCCAGGTGGATATGTAGCATAGGACTGCCTTATCGGTCATCACTGGAACAGGAGCCCCTTGGTCCTGTAGAGACTTGATGACCCAGGTTTAGAGGAATGCCAGAACACTTAGTAAGTAGTGAGTGAGCAGGTGGGGAAGATCCTTCATAGAGGAAGGGGGAGGGAGGTCATGATAGGGGGGTTGTGGATGGGAACCTGGGAAGGTTTGAAATGTCAATAAATAAAATAATCAATAAAAAATTAAAGAAAACATCACGACAGACATAGGATCTTGGGAAGCATGGGCATACACAGGTACCTCACAAGCGAGTCTCACTAAACCCAAACCACATCTCTTTACTTGTCCTCATGACAAACATCTCCTTCCAGAATCTTTCTCAGACAAAAAGCTCTTCCATACCCACTGAATTTTGTGCCCTCTTCTTCATGTTAATACATTTCAGTTCAAGGAGAGGTTTTTGGATGGATAAAGAAAGAAACACATAACATTTGACTGTTGTTTTAACCTAATTGAACGTATACTTTCATCTATTCTTATAAAATACCTGTTTATACTGTTATGAGTTAAACCCTTTGTAGATTAAAGAACTCCAATAGAGACATCAAAATGCAATAATGGCACCTTAATAAATGAAAGAGGGAATTTTTATTTGAATAGGACAAAGAGAAAGTCCAAATATGAATTCTCTACTTTTCTTTTCTTCCTGCATCTTCTGTCTGTTTGGAGTTCCTGGTTATTGGATGGTAGTCTATTTCCATGGTGTGTGTCTGATTTGTCTTTTATTCTAAGAGTTGTGCTTTACTGTATATTGTATCTGTCTGTTACTAACAGGAGGCTCTTTTCTGATTTTATTTAATAGTTCAGAAAATATGGTACCCATATAATTTTCTGCAAAAAAAAAAAAAAAAACCCTAACAATTTTATGGGAGAAGTGATTTTACTGTTATAGAAGAAAACTCAAAACCACAAACAGAGGTTATCAACCAATAGACACACAATTTTTGTTGTTTAAAATGTATGAGATATTTGTTGTATATAATTTATTCCACCCTGTTGGCTGATTTTGGCCAATGGTTTCCACAATAAACTCTTAAACTCGGTTTTTCTGGGTCAAAGGTTTAGAAGAGTACATAATTTAATATTAAAGCTTTGCATTTAGCTTAGGTTGTAAATGATTATTTCAAGGAAAGTGAAAGGTATTGAAAATCTGATTGCATCACTTTTTGAGACAGACTAACTTAAGCAGTGGAGTACACAGTAGGATAGCCAGTTCATTACAAAGTCTTAAAAGATCTGAAGGCATACTAAGTTGTTTGTAAGGTCTGCCAAATATTGAGTCTCTTTGAAGGCAAGAAATATTTTCAGAAAAAAAAATGTGAACATGATGAATGGAGTAAGCATAAAAGAGAGATGGAAATAGAAAAATAAAGAGAGGGACAATGTACAGTTATAGAAATTTGTCTAGAAAAAATGCTGACCCAGAAGAAAGAAAAGTTTAGAGTTATATAGGTCATGTATATTTCAAAAAAATCTTTTACTGCTCAACATAAGTGTGAAATAGTTCTAAGAAAAGTATATTTTATGTGATTTTGTTTTACTTGTATATAATATGTTTGTTTAAATAGTGTTAAAATCAACATAAATAGAGACCAAAATTTAAGTAAAAAATACTAGTCCATCTTTAATGAGTGTAACTTTTGGTATAATTGAAGATTAATAATTCTGGTATAAGTATAATTACAGTGATACATGAAGGCTACATATTTTGGATATTTGAAAGTTGTGCTCAAGATCACACATTTTATTCTGTAGTTGGAAAATCTGAATATTTAGAGTCTGAGAACACAACATAATATTAAATGTCAATATGCTATCAAAACATTCTTGGAATAAAGACATCTTGACAGAGGCGAGAGATATATAACTCATGACTCTGGTACAATTCTTCCTAATGGAACAAGAGGAAATGAAGCAGAAATACTCTAAATATCTCTGACTTGAAAATTTTATTCGACTTGTTTCTATGGAAATAATGAAGTAGTTTTATTGCATGGTGATTTTAAGTCTGAATCCTACTAGGAAATTTAATTTAATTTTAATATGAAAGAATCAGGTTGATATTTTTATAAGAGGTGATATAAAATTCATTAAGTATTGTATAATTGAATTAATAATGGATTAGCTGTATGTGAAATGTTTTCCCTACCTATATGACCTTTCATATTTTAAAAACTGCTATCACTTAATAGACAATTTTTCTTATTAATATATTTATTGATACATAATGATAAGTTTGTTTATATCTTTGAATAAATAATATCCAAAAACATATTTGAAATGGCAAAGTAATTTGTTAAAAGACAGAAAATGATTGGCTTTAGTTTAGAATTCAGAGGCCTATAAACTTGCAAAGACAGTAAGCAGAAAGTAAAAGATTATTGTTCCTGTTCCTGTACAAATGATTAAGTGTTAAGTAGATAATGATTAATGGCTAGTCAGTGGATAAACCTAGAGAGACTTCCTCAGGCCAAGGCAATTAAAGAACGTTATAAATTGCTGTGGAAATATAATGTATAACTATCAATGACATTTTACAGAAAAACAGAAACATATACATTTAAAATATAGAATAAAATATAAGCAAAATATCAACTAGGTTAATGTTTTAATCAGTGTTGTTTTTGGTGTCCTTGAAGATTAAGAAATATGATTAGCATAAATATAATTATGATGATCTATGATAGCTAAATATTTTGGAAATTTGAAACACTGTGACAAAGATCACAGATTTCATTCTATCTTTGGAAACGTTAAAAATTAAAATATGAAAAAACCGAAATAGTATTGAATGTTTCTATGCTATAAATACATTTTTAAAAGAATATGTAAGAGGAACAGATCAGAATCAATGAGAAAAAGTACAGAAGTATATTGATGACTTCAGTTTATTGAATTATACTACATCTAAACATACAGAATTCCATTTCTCAGATTGACAGCTTGCCTACCACTTAAAAGTACAACTCAGGATTTGGCTTTCTCATTGTTTGAATCATTTTTATAATTATATTCCCTGCATTTATATCAGGTAATTTCTGATTAACTGTAAGGTTAGTAGAAAGGCAAAGAGAAACAATAAGATAGTAGTTATACAGAAAGCAAGCAATCTCAAAGCCAATTTCAAAGTCCAGGAGAAAACGATTTCAGGGACTATGGAAATTGGAGACATTATGCTCCCGGCTGTCTTGACATAATATGTTTCTCTTTATAATTATATCCTGTACATGCCTGTGAACCATGTGTTACCAAAGACTGGTGTGACACAGTTCTGCATCTGAATACAAATGTCACAGAGGCTAAAGTTTTAAGATGTTGTGGTCACGCCGGGCAGTGGTGGCGCACACCTTTAATCCCAGCACTTGGGAGGCAGAGGCAGGTGGATTTCTGAGTTCGATGCCAGCCTGGTCTACAGAGTGAGTTTCAGCACAGCCAAGGCTATACAGAGAAACCCTGTCTCCAAAAACCAAAAAAAAAAAAAAAAAAAAATGTTGTGGTTACAACTAAAAGACTCCAAAACAAGTCAATATCTGGCAAATCAATGAGTTACTATTTTCTTCTCATGATTTTTCCCTTTACCCATCCTTTCATGATGAGTTCTGTTTCTCCA
>JANHMN010000017.1:35560819-35616556 GCA_030674055.1 Rhabdomys pumilio
AGTAGAAACGAGAGGATCAGGAGTTTAGGAGTTAAAGGTCATTTTTTGTTTTGTAGCAGACTTGGACTGAATCTGAAATACATAAGAGACCATCTTAAAAAAAGCCAATTTTGATATGTTTTTGTCTCCTTCAAACAAATTCTCATTGCATAGCTTCAAAGTTTCAGAGAGTTTATTACAGATTGGTATTAATCAATACTAATTGATATGTGTGTGCATGTTGTTTGAGTCACTTATGTGTATATATGTATTTTTATAAATGATATTTATATATACATGATAAAATCTTTATGCACTGTTCACAGTATTTATATCTCAATTTCCTCTTAATATAATTGTTGGGAGGCTAATGAGGTTCATTTTTAGAATCACCAAAAAAACATAATAAAAAGATTTTGTTTTCATTAAAAAATTAACTCTAGCTATAAACATGCTTAATGGCTAGGCCTAAATATCTTGAGAACCATAATACTGAAGGTTTAATATGCTAATAAGAATATAATTTACATTTATAGTCCAAGTTTAAGTAATTCTCATATAATTTTATTGTATATTAACTAGGTTTTCTCTTTTATATATTTGCATTAAATTCCAGCTTTTAAAAGTCATCTAAAATGTAATTAATATCTAATAACTACATCATATAATTTGAATTTATGATTTCATACTATTAAATGAATTTCAAAGCATCAAATCAAATATTGAAAAATCAAAGACTATTAAAGTATTCCACAAAGTTTTTTTTGACAGTCCACAAAACTGAGCTACACACATATTTGAGTAGCACATGATGTGATGGGTAAATGAGAGATGAACTCCTTAAAATCATACACTGAAAAACATATGGGTTGAATAGCAAATGCAATACAAGTTCTCCCCAGATCTAACAACTGGCAGTTCACAAGTACAGTCTCAGACAGATTCAGGTACTGTAGAATACTTAAAGAAATGACACATTCTCTAGTTTAATAAAAGTAAAAAATTAGTAGACCTTCATAGATGCTTGGTCTAATACATATTTTTCTACAAACTATTTCAATTTTATCTTTTACTGTGATAAATTGAGCAGAAAAGTAATGAGGAACATGTTTTCATACCATAGAATTAAAAGATGTACAGGAATTTTGAAGATTATTTAAAATGTTATGCAAGAGAATATTATCAATCAATTTTAATGGCCAAGTAAATATTTTGTAAAAACCTTGTGAATATTAGCATAATTTATAGTAAACATTTGTTGGAGAAAATTAACTAAACAATCTCCATTTGGTGTTTGAAATGGAAGATAGCGTAAGGTGTAGTCAGTCCTGTAGAGTCTCCAGGGAATTAACTAGGGAAAGTGGAATTAAAGCTACTAACACTAGAAGATGTCCAAATACCTCTCTCAAATAGCAAAACAAAACAGGGAACTTCATAAAGTGGAAATGTTCAGAGTCCACCCTGAAGGAATTGGCTTTCTTTGGGCAGCTCCATATCTTATGACGAACAGCATTAGCACATAGCAGTAGCCAAAGGTTGAGACATAGATGCTCTGGTAGTCTGTAGGATGTGTTCCATAATGGATACTATAATGAACAAAACAGGAATGGACAAATAGCTAAAAAGAGCATAGCAGCAATGGCAGGAGAGTAGAGACACCTAGAGAACCATCTCCCCTTCACCTTTAATGCTCATCTAGAGAAGTAACAGGTTGCCATTTAATAAAGACCCTTGATGTGGACAGAGAGATGGCACAGTGGCTAAGAATACTTGCTGTTCTTCCAGAGGATACAGGTTCATTTCTGAGCATGTATGCACAACTCACAACTGGTTGTAACTAGAAATCCACTGGATATGATGGTCTCTTTGACTTCTGTAGCAACTTCATGCACATGGAACACATGGAGACAAAAACAAACTATAGCTTACAGAACCTCTGCAAACCCACCTACAATCTTATTCAAAGATGAGTACCTTTTCAGCTAGGCTTCTGAAGGACACTACACAAGGTACCTGGGATCTTAAGAAAGGTGTAGTAAGGCTCATGACTGGCACCAGTAAGAATGATTACATAGCGCCCATACTTTATACTTTATAATTCTATCACTATCATTTGCTCACACTTTCTTTTTGCTCAATCTTTTTATTACACTTATTGTTCTTTTATCTACACAGAATATCAGCTTTGTCCTTGTCTTCTGTTTTATTCTTTTTATCTGTTCTATCCCCTTTCCCTTTCTAGTTTACTTTTAATAAGCTCTCAGAAAAAGTGTAGGGTCTACTGATGTGTAGCGGGTCTTTTAATTCCAGCCTCATGATTATCATATTTCAGTTATTTATATCATTTTTTCTATTCTACATTGTTCCTCCTCTCATATTCTAACTTCCTCTTATTTTTCCTTCCACTTCCTTTTCT
This sequence comes from Rhabdomys pumilio, assembly GCA_030674055.1. Taxonomy (NCBI): domain Eukaryota; kingdom Metazoa; phylum Chordata; class Mammalia; order Rodentia; family Muridae; genus Rhabdomys; species Rhabdomys pumilio. The sequence continues at coordinate 35,563,215 of JANHMN010000017.1, forward strand.
CTGTCATCACAATGTTAATAATTGATTCTATTTCAATTTTCCTCTTAATTTCATACGCACAAAAAAGTTAATACAACAAAACAAATATTTGCATAGACCATGTTATTTTCCATTTTTCATTCTTATGATTCATCGTTTTGTTCTTTTCTTGGTGTCTCATAGAGTCTCTGGTACTATTGGTGACTTTTATTTCTAAATGATTGGCTCTTAAAAGTTGTTTATTCTAAGCTTTTGGGCTAATATCCACTTATCAGTGAGTGCAGAATACCCAAGATACAATTCACAGACCACATGAAGCTCAAGGAGTAGGAAGATCAAAGTTTGGATGCTTCAGTCCTTCCTAAAAGGGGGAAGAAAATACTCAAGAGAGCAAATATGAAAACAAAGTGTGGAGCAGAGACTGAAGCAAAGGCCATCCAGAGACTGCCACACCTGAGGATTCATCCTACCAGACACCAAACCCAGACACTAATTGAGGATGCCAAAAAGTGATTGCTAACAGGAGCCTGATATAGTTGTCTCCTGAGAGGCTCTCCCAGAGCCTGACAAATACAGAGATGGATGCTCACAGCCAACTACTGGACTTAGCAACAGGTCCCCAATGGAGAGGTTAGAAAAAGGACTGAAGGAGCAGAAGGGGTTTGCAACCCATAGGAAGAGTAATATCAACCAACCAGACCCCCAGAGCTCCCAGTGATTAAACCACCAACCAAAGAGTATATACGAAGGGCCCCATAGCTCCAACTGCATATGTAGAAAAGAATGGTCTTCTCAGACATCAGTGGGAAGGAGAGGACCTTGGTCCTGGGAAGGCTGGATGCCCAAGTGTAGGGAAATGCCAGGGCAGGGAGATTGGAGTGGGTAGGTGGGTGGGTAAGCACCCTCATAGAATCAGGGAAAGGGAGGATGGGATCGAGGGTTTCAGGAGGGGAAACTGGGAGAGGGGATAACATTTGAAATGTAAATAAATAAAATATCCAATTAAGAAAACCAACCAAACAAAAAATACTGTTATCTTTCAGTGTGTTCCACATTTAAAAGAAAAAAAGTTGCTTATTTATTTACTACTGTATTTTCACTGCGGGCCTAACCTTTCATACAGATGGTATTTGCAGAGAGTATTCTGTTCTTAGGGGAATCCCAGAGATCAAATCCTGTACCTCCTACACAAATCAAGCAGAAGAAAATAATACCCCAATCTTACTACCATCTACTGCCTATTGAATTTTGCAAACATTTTCCAAAAATGAACAATATTTTCTGAAGCAATGACTTGTTCACACATGTGAAAATTCCAATGCAAAATAAACATTAAAATCCCAAGCATTGTGCACACATCTAATGGAAGTGAGTTAGAGCAAGGCTTAGAAATATAAATCAAAATATTTTCTCTAAACATACTTGAAGAAATCAACCAGAAATGAATATTTGGATTGAGATCTAAGGTGAAACAGACAAACAGCTAAGTGAAATAAAGAAATTAACATAGGGTAAGATAGTTGGATTCACTTCAAAGGGAGAAATATTGATGGGAACCTAGAATTAAGAAAGAAACCTATTAAGAAGTTGGATAAAAAACGATGTTGATAGTCTTATCAATGAAATGAAAAAAGAGAACAGAATTTCAGGACATAAAAACAAAGTAGAAAAATAAGATTCAGACAATGGCATAGAGGAATTTTTTTTCTTATTTTCCACTTTTTATTGGATATAATATTTACATTTTGTATTTTATCCCCTTACCCCATTCCTCCCACCACCCAGGAACCCTTTGTCCCATCCCCCTCATCCTGCTTCTATGAGGGTGTGCCTCTACCTACTCCCCACTCCAACCTCCCCACCCTCAGATTCCCCCCCCCCACACACACACTCAGTGTTCACCTTTCATGGGACCAAAGGTCTCCTCTCCCACTTATGCCCAACAAGGCAATCCTACCCTACATATATAGCTGAAGTCATGGGTCTCTCCCTATGTACTCCTAGGCTGCTGATTTAGACCCTGGGGAGCTCTGGTTGGTTGGTATTGTTGCTCTCCTTGTGGGGCCACCAACTCTTTCAGCTTTTTCAGTCTTCTCTCTAACTTCTTCATTGGGAACCCTTGATCAGATCAATGGTTAGCTGTGAATATCTTCCTCCGGGTATGTCAGACTCTGGGGGACCTATAAGGAGACAGCCACATCAGGCTGCTGTCCGCATGCATTTCCTGTCATCCATATCAATGTCTATTTTTGGTGACTGCGCATGGGATCAATACTCAGGTGGAGTGGTCTCCATACAACCTTTCCTTCAGTTTCAGTCCCACACTTTGTCTCCACATTTGCTTCCTTGGGTATTTTGTTACTCCTAAGTAAGACCTAGGCATCCACACTTGTTCTTCCTTCTTCATGAGCTTCATGTGTTCTGTTAGTTGAATCTTTGTTGTTTCAAACTTTTGGGCTAATATCTGCTTATCAGTGAGTAAATACAATATGTGTTCTTTTGTGATTGGGTTACCTCACTCAGGATGGTATTTTCTAGTTCCATCCATTTACCTAAGAATTTCTCAAATTCATTATTTTTAATAGCTGAGTAATATTCCATTGTGTAAATATACCACATTATTTTTTGTATCCATTCCTCTGTTGAAGGACATCTGGGTTCTTTCCAGCTTCTAGCTATAATAAATAAGGCTGCTATGAACATAGTAGAGCATATGTCCTTGTCATATGTTGTATCATTTTCTGGATATATGCCCAGAAGTGGTATAGCTTGGTCCTCAGGTAGTGCTATGTCCAATATTCTGAGGAACCTCCAGACTGATTTCCAGAGTGGTTGTACCAGCTTGCAACCCCACCAACAATGGAGGAGTGATCCTCTTTCTCTGCATCCTCGCCAGCATATACTATCACCTGAGTTTTTGATCTTAGCCATTCTGACTGGTGTGAGGTGGAATCTCAGGGTTGTTTTGATTTGCATTTCCCTGATGGCTAAGGATGTTGAGAATTTCTTAAGGTGCTTCTCGGCCATTCGAGTTTCTCAGCTGAGAATTCTTTGTTTAGCTCCGTACCCCATTTTTAATGGGGTTATTTAGTTGTCTGGAGTATAGTTTCTTGAGTTCTTTATATATATTCGATATTAGCCCTCTATTGGATGTAGGATTGGTAATGATCTTTTCCCAATCTGTTGGTTGCCATTTTGTCTTATTGACAGTGTCCTTTGCCTTACAGAAGCTTTGCAATTTAATAAGGTCACATTTGTCTATTCTTGATCTTACAGCATAAAGCATTGGTGTTCTGTTCAGGAACTTTCCTCCTGTGCCTAGGTATTCGAGGGTCTTCCCCACCTTCTCTTTTATTAGTTTCAGTGCATTTGGTTTTATGAGAAGGTCCTTTATCCACTTGGACTTGAGCTTTGTACAAGGGGATAAGAATGGATTAATTTGCATTCTTCTACATGCTGCTCTCCAGTTGAGCCAGCACCATTTGTTGAAAATGCTGACCTTTTTCCACTGGATGGTTTTAGCTCCATTGTCAAAGATCAAGTGATCATAGGTGTGTGGGTCCATTTCTGGATCTTCAATTCTATTCCACTGATCTCCCTGCCTGTCTCTGTACCAATACCATGAAATTTTTATCACTTCTGCTCTGTAGTACAGTTTGACGTCAGGGATGGTCATTCCCCCAGAAGTTCTTTTATTGTTGAGAATAGTTCTCGTTACCCTGGGTTTTTTGTTATTCCAAATGAATTTGCAAGTTGCTCTTTCTATCTCTATGAAGAATTGATTTGGAATTTTGATGGGGATTGCGTTGAATCTGTAGTTTGCTTTTGACAAGATGGTCATTTTTACTTAGTTAATCCTGCCAATTCAGGAGCATGGGAGATCTTTCCATCTTCTGAGATCTTCTTTGATTTCTTTCTTCAGAGACTTGAAGTTCTTGTCATACAGATCTTTCACTTGCTTGGTTAGTTTCATTTCAAGATATTTTATATTATTTGTGGCTATTGTGAAGGGTATCATTCCCCTAATTTCTTTCTCAGCCTGTTTATAATTTGAGTAGAGGAAGGCTACTGATTTGTTTGAGTTGATTTTATATTCAGCCACTTTGCTAAAGTTGTTTATCAGGTTTAGGAGTTCTCTGGTGGAAGTTTTAGGTTCACTTAAGTATACTATCATATCATCAGCAAATAGTGAAAAATTGACTTCTTCCTTTCCTATTTATATCCTTTTTACTTCCTTTTGTTGTCTAATTGCTCTAGCTAGGACTTCCAGTACCATATTAAATAGATAAGGTGAGAGTGGGCAGCCTTGTGTCTAGTCCCTGATCTTAGTGGGATTGCTTCAAGTTTTTCTCCATTTAGTGTGATGTTTGCTACTGGCTTGCTGTATATTGCTTTTACTTTGTTTAGGTATGAGCCTTGAATTCCTGATCTTTCCAAGACTTTTAACATGAAGGGATGTTGAATTTTGTCAAATGCTTTCTCAGCATCTAGTGAGATGACCATTTGGTTTTTTTTCTTTGAGTTTATTTATGTAGTGGATTACATTGATGGATTCCCAAATATTGAACCATCTCTGCCTTCTTAAGATAAAGCCTACTTGATCATGATGAATAATTGTTTTGATGTGTTGTTGGATTTGGTTTGCAAGAATTTTATTGAGTATTTTTGCATCAATATTCATAAGAGAGATTGGTTGTAGTTCTCTTTCTTTGTTGGGTCTTTCTGTGGTTTGAGTATGAACTTAATGGTAGCTTCATAGAACAAATTGGGTAGTGTTCCTTTTGTTTTTATTCGATGGAATAGCTTGAAGAGAATTGGTATTAGGTCTTCCTTGAAGGACTGATAGAATTATACACTAAAACCATCTGGTCCTGAACTTTTTTGGTGGGGAGACTTTTAATAACTTCTTTTGTTTCTTTAGGGGTTATGGGACTGTTTAGATGGTTTATCTGCTCCTGATTTAACTTTTTTATCTGGTACCTGTCTAGAAAATTGTCCATTTCTTCTAAATGTTCCAGTTTTGTTGAGTATAGGCCTTTGTATTAGGATCTGACGATTTTTTTAATTTCCTCAATTTCTCTTGTTACGTCTCCCTTTTCAGTTCTGATTTTATTAATTTGGATACTGTCTCTGTGCCCTTTGTTTTTGTTTAGTCTGGCTAAGGGTTTATCTATCTTGTTGATTTTCTGAAAGAAGCAGCTCCTGGTTTTGTTGATATTTTGTATAGTTCTTTCTGTTTCTACTTGGTTGATTTCAGCCCTGAGTTTGATTATTTCCTATCGTTTACTCCTCTTGGAGTACTCCTCTTTTTGTTCTAACGCTTTCAGTTGTGCTGTCAAGTTGTTAGTGTATGCTCTCTCCAGTTGCTTTTTGTAGGTACTTAGAGCTATGAGTTTTCCTCTTAGTACTGCTTTCATGGAGTCCCACAAGTTTTGGTATGATGTGTCCTCCTTTTCATTAAATTCTAAAAAGTCTTCTATTTCTTTCTTTATTTCTCCCTTGAACAAGTCATCCTTGAGTAGAGCATTGTTCAGTTTCCACATGTATGTGTGCTTTCCATTGTTTTTGTCATTATTAAAGACCAGCCTTAGTCCATGGTAGTCTGATAGGGTGCAAGGGATTATTTCAATATTTTTGTATCTGTTAAGGCCTGTTTTGTGACCAGTTTTATGGTCTGTTTTAGAGAAGGTACCATGAGGTGCTGAGAAAAAGGTATATTCTTTTGTTTTAGAGTGAAATGTTCTATATATATCAGTTAAATCCATTTGGTTCATAACTTCTGGTAGTGTCATTGTGTCTCTGTTTAGTTTCTGTTTCCATGATTTGTCTATTCCTGAGAGTGGGGTGTTGAAATCCCCTACTATTATTGTGTGAGGAGTGATGTATGCTTTGAGTTTTAGCAAAGTTTCTTTTATGTATGTGGGTGCCCTTGCATTTGGGGCATAGATGTTCAGAATTGAAAGTTCATCTTGGTACATTTTTCCTTTGATGAGTATAAAGTGTTCTTCCTTATCTTTTTTGATTATGTTTGGTTGAAAAATCAATTTTATTTGATATTAGAATTGCTACTCCAGTTTGTTTCTTGGGACCATTTGCTTGGAAGATTGTTTTTCATACTTTTACTCTGAGGTAGTGTCTGTATTTGTCACAGAGGTGTGTTTACTGTATACAGCAAAATTCTGTGTCTTGTTTATGTATCCATTTTGCTAGCCTATATCTTTTTATTGGAGAGTTGAGTCCATTGATATTAAGAGACATTAAGTAAAAATGATTGTTGCTTCCTGTGACTTTTGTTATTTGAGGTAGAATTATGTTTGTGTAACTAACTTCTTTTGGGGTTGTTGGGTGATTACTTTCTTGTTTTTTTCTATTTTGTAATTTCCCTCCTGGTATTAGAGTTTTCCATTCATTATCCTTTGAAGGGCTGCATTTGAGGGAAGATATTGTGTAAATTTGCTTTTGTCATGGGATATCTTAGTTTCTCCATCAATATTGATTGAGAGTTTTGCTGGGTATAGTAGTCTGGGCTGGCATTTGTGTTCTCTTAGGGTCTGTTTGATATCAGTCCAGGATCTTCTGGCTTTTATAGTCTCTGGTGAGAAGTTTGGTGTAATTCTTATAGGTCTGCCTTTATATGTTACTTTACCTTTTTCCCTTACTGCTTTTAGTATTTTTTCTTTGTTTTGTGTATTTGATGTTTTGATTATTATGTGATGGGATGTATTTCTTTTCCGGTCTAGTCTATTTGGGGTTCTGTAGGCTTCTTGTATATTTTAGGACATCTCTTTCTTTAGGTTAGTGAAGTTTTCCTCTATAATTTTGTTGAAGATATTTACTGACCCTTTAACTTGGGAGTCTTCATCCTCATCTATACCTATTATCCTTAGGTTTGGCCTTTTCATTGTGTCCTGGATTTCCTGAATGTTTTGGGTTAAAAGTTTTTTTGCACTTCACAGTTTTTTTGACAGTTGTGTTAATGTTTTCCATGGTATCTTCTTCACATGAGATTCTCTCTTTTATCTCTTTTATTCTGTTGGTGATTCTTGCATCTATGACTCCTGGTCTTTTTCTTAGGTTTTCTATCTCCAGGGTAGTCTCCCTTTGTGATTTCTTTATTGTTTCTACTTCCATTTTTAGATCCTGGATGGTTTTGTTTAATTTATTCACCTGTTTGGTTATGTTTTCTTGCAATTCTTTAAGAGAATTTTGTGTTTCTTCTTTACGGTTTTCTAGCTGTTTACCTGTGTTCTTCTCAAATTCTTTGAGAGTGTTATTTATGACTTTCTTTAAGTCCTCTAACATGATCATGAGAAGTGGTTTTAATTCTGTGTCCTGCTTTTCTGGTGTTATGTGGTGTTCAGGGCTTGCTATAATGGGAGAATTGGGTTCTAGTGATGACAAGTAACTTTGGTTTCTGTTATTTACACTCTTGCACTTGCCTTTCAACATTTGGTTAACTCTAGTGCTACCCTTACTCACTGGTTCTGACTGGAGACTGTCTTTCCAGTTATCTTGCTTGTATCAGAACTCCTCAGGGTCCAGATGTCTCTGTGATGTGATCCTGTGATCCTGAGCTCCAGCTGCTGTGAGTGTAGTATCTCCTCTAGGATGTCTCAGGGTAAGGTGCCTTCATGAGAGCAGACCAGCTAGATGTTCAGAGGAATTTTTAATAAATATTAATAGAAAAATTGTAATTTTAAGACAATGTAGAATAATAAAAAATGCAAAATATGAGAAGAAAGAGGACCTTGACCAATTAATTGTACAAAATATGGTTTGTTCCAATGATATATTTATTCAAAAGTCTATCTCAGAAAATATTTCCCCAGAAAAATTTTAGTGTTCTGAATATGTTGGTTTTTATCTGCTCAAAAACATATAATAACTTCTACATGAAACCAATTCTATAAAGCTGAGTATAAATTTCACAAATATCGAGAAAAAGAAGTTCCTTCAAGTGCAGGAATATTTATTATAAAACAAATAGAAAAAGAATTTCTTCATATTTTATTATGGTCAAAAAGCATTGAATATTCATGACAAGAAATGCATATTGAAAACTTCAAGCGAAACAACCAGGTCACTTATAAAGGCAGGCTTGACAAAATAACAGCAGATCTTTTGTGGTAGAAACCTTAAATCACAATAGGGTTTGGGAGTCTGTATTTTAAGTCCTGAAATAATACTGCCAATCTAGAGTATTATACACAAAAATATCTAAGGGCAAAAAAAAATCCAGACTAAAAGGTTATGTGAGTACTAAATAATTTCTATAGAAGACATATAAAGAAATAAACTGAATGAACGAAATACACAAGAGAGCATGATAGAACAGTAGTTAAGCAAATTAAGAATAAGTACATGTCCAACACTACTAAATCAACAAAATGAAAAGAAGAAATGAGTACAAAGCTGTCATTAGTAATTCTGTATATTGTCTCAACAATATACAATTTAACAACAAAAGTTAAATTGGAAAGATTGAGTTAAAGTATATGATGAGGAGTAGAAAGATGGATGGCTCAATGGTTTAGAGATACTCATATGTATTTAAAAAAACAATTTTTTTCATACTAGGTTACATAAATAAGTTGAATTCAAGAAATATTGCAAATCACCAAAGGTCAATGCTGCTTCAGTGTAAGAGGGTGTAGAAATATGTTTCCAAGGAAATAAAGTTATTAGTAAGCATGTTTTTCTGTCCTTGCATCTGAGAAAAAAAATTTAAAGCCAAAATTAGCCAGAAAGAAAAAAAGGAGGGGGCACAGTCACATTTTACTGATTAAGAAAATAATGTATATTTCAATTAGTATGGGAGGGCTCTAACTACATGTTGGCAATATCTTTCTATAGGCTTGGTCAAGGACTGTATAAAAAGAATAAAGCAGTCTAATCATAAGTTTTGACATTTTCTGCTTCCTGACTCCAGATGCAATGCTACCAGCTATCTCGTTATCCTACTACCATGCCTTCAACTTTTGATGAATTATGGCCTGTACTAAATATTTCCATATTTACTTGCTTTTACTAGGTGTTTTACATTAGCAACAAGTAAACAACGTATCTAGCTTCAATAGACCTTTGTCAATATTGTAATAAATTGGGAAAAGTCTCAGTCATTTTTTCCAAATTTGGGAAAAAGTGAAGGATGTCTACTTTCTTAGCTTTCACCATCTGTAGTTGTTGAAGTTTTAGCATAATACAGGAGACAGAAATAAAAGAGGGGCAAGTAGGAAAGGAGAAAGTAATGATATCCTTATTTGCTGGAGAGACCTCCAATATAGTGTCAAGATAATTGTTAAATTAACAAATTAACAATGTAGGTTGGGGTCTTGTTGAAAGAAGATCAATCCATACGCAAACCTAGTAGATGAGTCCAGAGCCCAAACCAGTATATGCAAAGAATTAATTAAGATAAGGGCAGACATAAAAGAGGTATAAATAAAATACACAGAAAATAATCTTCAAAGAGGTAGTTCATAACATGACAAACGTAGACAAGACAAAGTTAGTCAAGATGACCAATGGAACCAGAGAAGACTCAAATTAGTAATATCACAGTTCAAAGGCAGTCATAGCATCGGGTACCAATGACTCATCATGATTAATCGTAGGTGAAATAACCAAATCAAGCAGTGAGAAGGAGTGTCCAGGGAGTGATTCATGGCTCCAGATAGATACGTAGCTGAGTACGGCTCAATGGGAGGAGAGGCCCTTGGTCCTGTGGAGGTTTGACTTTGGGCTTGGACAGGGACGTATGCTCATATATTTTGATCATCCTGATAAGCCTTTAGAAATAGTGATCACAGGAGTGATCATGGGACTCTGTTTATTGTCCTGCATGTTCTTTAATTATCTGGGTTTGTTGTCTTCCTTGATCCTGGACTATTTGATTCTATTGTATTATTAGTTCCTCAACCTAAAACTGACCTTAATACTTGCACGTAATTTAAACAGTATAAAGGCAAAAAAGGAGGAGGAGGGATTGAATAGGGCATTAATGGGTGGGGGGAATGGGGAAGGAGAATGGCATCTGAAATGTAAATAAATATCATATCAAATTAAAAAAAAGAGAAATACAAGGAGTTGATAATCATTAAGATAAACACTATAGCTAGGCATCAGAGAAATTAAAATTTAAATAGTTTCATAATGAGAAATATGTATTCATACATATGTACATATTCATATATATGCATGCAATAACAAAATAACAATTAGATTTTTGAAAAGACTGTAATGTTGATGGAGAACAGGAATTATGGGAGAGTTTAGAGGTAGGAAAGAGAAGGAGACATGTAGTTAAATTATAATCTCAAAAACAAAACAAAACAAAACAAAACAAAACAAAACAAAACAAAACAAAACAAAACAAAACAAAACTATTGACAGACTTGTAAGCCCAGAAACTAGGGGCATTGGTACCCACAATATTCCTATCATATGTCTTAACTCCAACACTCCTGTAGTTGGTCTGAAGGTGTGAATAACCCAACTCAACTCACCACAGAGATATTTGTGTGTCAACATTTTTCAGCATGCTCCACCACAGCTAAATTGTAGAAGGACACAGCTAAATATTTAAAGGTAAAATAAAAGAACTCCCCTTTTCTCTGTATCTACTCTCTTGATGCCTGAGCGCTGAGAGAGAAGACATGATTTTGAGTGGAGTCAGTATTGTGACTATATTACAAAGGTTGATATAAATTTTAACAAATTAATCCTCCACGGGAATCAATTTAACTTCTGGAAACACTATTTGACAGTGACAAGAAAACTCTACTTAAAACAAGTGATTGAGGAATGAAAGTGCAAGGTCACTGAAGAGAAAAGCATTGGTGTCAGACTCAAAATTTTTTGACCTAAGATCTTCACTTGTTCAATGAACCACTTAAGTTTGCTCCAGGCACTGTGAACTTGCTAGAATGCAGTGAATTGTTTACTTTGAAATCGGCTCTTTACAGGAAAAAAAAAAAAAAGAAAGAAAGAACCTCAGAAACTGATATCTTAGATTTCGTTTAGATATAAAGAAGCTACTGTATGTTGCAGGTGGGGAAAGATCTTCTTTCTGGGAATCAAAGGCTTAACAAGTTATGGGTGCTAAGGATTGACCACCAGGTTCTCCCATTTGTCTTCAGAGGTTTCAGGAGCCTGCCTAGCAGTCACTGTAGGTTACATAACATACAATCACTTTATTCTGTGGCATTGGCATTAGTCTTAATAACCATGGTTCTGTCAGCTGAAGTCGTTAAACTGAGAGCAGTAATTCAATGTGCACAGACTGAGATATGCCTGGAGCACAAAGAATCATGGCCACCCGTACAACTCCACGTTCCATGTCCATGTTTCTCAATCAGACAAATTCTTCCACCCAACTGGGAAGCCCAGAAAGATATTTTAGAATCTTTTCTTGTAAACAGCAACAGTAATTCTGAGTTACACTCCAATGCAGTGAGGCTCTCCAGATACTCTATTACTTATGGTTATTGGCTCATGATTTTTTTCACATTGACATGTTTTAACTATCGCCGCTTTATTCTCATACATTTTAAAATGTTCTGTTGCTTTATAGCAGCAATTTTACTGATTTAATCACTTATTCAATGTACATACAACGGAAGTCCAACACATCTCTTTCTGCTCTTCTGTTAAGCTCTTGGTGCATGAAGTGAAAAGATGGAGCTTTTTGTAGGGTCTTGCTCTTGGTCTGGAGAGATAGTTCAGCAATTAGGAGTGATGATAACTGTTCTTGTAAATGAACCAAGTTCAGTAACCAGCACCCTCATCCAAGGACTCACAACTGCTTTTAACATCAGCTCTGGAGGTCTGATGTCCACTTCTATCCTTCAAAAGTACCTCTGTGTGTGCCTACAGGTGCACAACACATCTGAGCTCACACATACACACACACACAAATAATAACGTATCTTTAAAAGTATTCCTTTTAAGCTTTCTGTTATTTTCAAACATGATTATCAGAAAAGTGTACTTAAATAAAGAGAGATCATTAATAACTAACTATACATGCATGTGGATACTCACAGCCAACCATTGGACTGAGCCTGAGGACCCCAAAGGAAGAGTTAGGGAAAGGGCTCAATGAGCTGAAGGGGATTGCAACCCCGTAGGAAGAACAACAGTATCAACTAACCAGACCTCTCAGAGCTCCCAGAGGCTAACCCACCAAGCAAAGAATATACAAAGAGTCCATGGCTCCTTCTGTATATGTAGCAGAGGAATGCCTGATGTGGCATCAGCTGGAGGGGAGGCGTTTGGTCCCGTAGAGGCTTGATGCCCCCAGAGAAAGGGGATGTTAGAGGGGTGAGCTGGGAGTGGATGGGTGGGCCGGTCAGGGAGCACCTTCTTAGATGCAAAAGGGAGGGTAGTGGGATGGGAGGTTCATAGACCAGAGATTTCATGGAAAGTAAGGATAACATTTAAAATTTAAATACATAAAATGATTAATAATTTTTTAAAAAGAAAAATATCATTTTTTAGCATGGGAAAGAAATGTTTTTGGGAGAGCAACCTGCTGATATAAATGGGCATGAATTTGAGGTGATTCATTTTTATCAGTCAGTTGGATGAATAAAACTATTAGTCTGAGTGAAAGGTTGGGGAAACTATTTGAAAATGTGTTTTTTTTTCATGCATCACAGAAATTAGCGTTAAATGTCAGCTCTTTATTTAGGTATTAGGAAAATTTTTCAACTTTAAAAGGAAGATTTATTCTGAGGTACATATAAAGAAAGCTTATTCCTGAGGGCATTGTGAGCCAAATAACTCTTTTTAGTTTTACCTCAGCACTTTAAACTGTAGTGACATGGACAAACACTAAAGGAAAACTGAGACTTGAGAAAGAAATGGAATGTCTTAGGAAGAAATCCCCAAAGCTATTGCACTGTCCGAGCAAGTAAGCATTCTGGAAAGAGGGCACAATCAATAATATTAAAGCCTGATTACATTTATTATTATGGACTTCTGTGAAGCCAGTTTGATATGCAGTTTTTCAATAGCCCCAAAGCTTCCTCAAATTTCTCAACTGGGTATACATGTAGAGATAGGAGACTCAAGGGTTGGAGGGTGAACAGGAAGCTTGTATCCTGCAATTATAGCTCTCATCCATAATGTGTTTTATAAACATTGACCTGAATTGCTCGTTGTCTTCCACATATTCAAGACTTTTCATGTTCCAATATATTTGATCTCTGAAGGTTAGAAGTGTGCAGAGCAATTCATAAATAAAGCAAATGTCAAAGGAAAACATAAAATATCATTTAAGTATATTTGAATGCTATGTTCTTCAGGTGATAGAGATGTGAACTGCACATTTAAAGATGCAAAAAATCAAAATAAAAGTTCTGTTGTTTGCTGATCAGGAGAACGTCCAGGCAACCAATTATAGATTTAAAACCAGCAGACATTTTTTTTTTTACAATGTCTGCTTTGAAAAAAAAAAAAAGGTATAAGGCCATGTCTATATTCTAACTAAAGTTGATAAGCTGCTTTTTCCTATATGTGAATTGTCAACAGTTCTAGCAGTTATATAATCAATCCTATTTGAGCTCACAGCTGAGTCCTGTTTGTGAAACAAAAACAAAATCAAACAAACAAACAAACAAACAAACAAACAAAACCACAGGCACTTTTTTTTAACTCATTTTTCCCTACCTAGGAATTGATTTGTTAAAGCAAAGTAAGAATGTTAGCCATATGGGACTAAAGTTAGTTTATTTCTTTGTTTTCTTTCTACTCACCATTTTTACTCTTGGTCATTTCAATCAGATTAGAGTTTCTGAATGGTGGGTAAATTCACATGAATAGTTTCAAATTGTAGTGATGATGTTTATTCTTCTATTACACCCTCATAATTATTATCAAGACAAGGACCCTGTGCATGATTCAACAAAGTGCAAAGCATTTAGGAAAGTTTCTTGAAATGGAAAATATATTTCTCGAGTTTTGTTGGTGGTTCCAAAGTTTAAAAAAGATGAATACTGAAACATTCTATACAAAATGAGAAGCCATGGATCTTCCTCTTCAGAGAGGGTGAGGTACAATCGAAGGGAAGAGCAAAGTCATAGAAACACCATGATGACACAGCTGCCTCAGGTAAAACATCAAAATTCCTGAATGGATAAACTAGATTTAAATATTACTAGTACAATTACGCCTGATATGTGTTGCTGTACAACCAACAATTATTTCCTTTCCTCCTGAAATTTGTAGAAAACTGACCCAGAAAATGGCAAATATATTGATATTGAATTTTACCTGGTTAAAAGATTTCCAGGATTGCCCAGTTGTTTAGATTAGTTCTGATTTATACTTTTTATATTTTATTAGGAAACAAAGTGAAAGAGATATCAAACTAAAGATAACATCTAAAAAAGCCTGAGTTTTAGATTAGGCAATAGAAACAAATCAAGTTCTTTCTTTCAATTTTACAGGTAAGAACTGGAGGTTTGTCCATAACATTTACACATATGTTATTGGATCAATAATCGAGGCATAATAAAGTGAAAATTTAGCTAACCATATTTGTAAATGTTTGCCATATATCTGAATCAATAATTACAAACCTGAAATCAATTCAATAGAATATTCAGTCTGGATCTGACTTGAAGGCTCCTTTTTGTGTTCTCCCTTTCAAAGTAGGAGATTGTCCTACACAATCTCCAAGGGAGGAAAACAATCTCCAATCTTACCCCGCTGTGACATCTATGAATCACAACAATAACTATCATAGTACAATATTCACAAAGATGCCACAGTGGCACTGATATCTTGGCGCTAACCAGTACTTTTTTATATGGAATTAGTGGTACTGAACAGGAAGAAAATCATGCCCAGAACTAGAAAGCTAACCAACTTCCTGGGACTAATGACCTTAGAAACTGCTACCATCTCTTTCATAGACCATTATAATTATTAATTGTATTCTAAAACACAGATAAATGGAGTTCTCACTCCTCATCAAAGAAGCTTCTCTGTATAGAGGATGGAGACTATTATGAAAAATCACAACTGGTCAGCTAATAATTGGGTACCAGCTCCAATTGACAAAGCAACAGCATAACTTTTGAACCTAAAGCTCAGGTTTACAATGTGGGGGAAGAGATGGAAAATTCGGAGAGTGCCAGAAGAGCAAAAGTCTGCTGTGAGCTTCGGTCTCCTAGAAGTGACAGAACTGCTCCATTTATTATACCTTAACAATATGGCTGCACAAACAGGACCTAAACAATGCCAGCACCAATAGAGACACTACATGCAAGGAGGAAATCTTACAAGTTCTACCCATAGATAAAGAATGACAGACAATTAAGAACTGTGAAGAGAATGAGAAATAGTATTTCCCATGGATGAGCATTCTAAATTTATACTCTACCAAATGGTCAGCCCTGAAATCATATATATACAAGCAACATTAAATTTACTTGGTATGTTTCATTTGAATATCTGGTGTGTGTGTGTGTGTGTGTGTGTGTGTGTGTGTGTGTGTGTGTATGTTTGTCTAATTAAGAAAGAGAGATGTTTGGTTTGAGAGGGAGTGAGAAAGGATCATGTCAGGGAACCAAGGAAGGAAAGGAATGGAGAAATATATATGTATATATGTAAATTCTTATACACTTCCTTTTAAATCTCTTTGAGAAATTAATATATGCGTACAAAGAGATATGATTGTATCAACATCAATATGCAACAGCTTCCACTTCTATTCAACATGAACCAGAGGAAACAAAGTTGAGATGCGATAGAAATGTAAGACTAATGTTTCAGTGGGAGAAGATAGTTGGATAAAAGCGAGTAATTTAACTCTACAAAGGAAAAATAATGAAATCAGGAAAAAAATAAGCCAAATAACCAACTCGTGGGAGAGCAGTTTTTGAACATTCTCTAGATGTTCCATGTTATTTCTAATGTCTAAAGCTGTGTTGTGTGGCCTCTTCTGTGTTTCTACTTCTACTCTTGAGTCTTTTGCACTGGGTAGCAGTTAACACGGAGACACATGACTGATGTAACTATATTTAATTAAAATAAACTTTAAAAAATTTATTGGTTATTTTATTTATTTATATTTCAAATGTTATTACCTTTCCCAGTTTCTCCTCTGAAAACCTTGTATCCCAACCCTGTCACTCTTCCACTCCTATGAGGGTGCTTCTCCACCCTTTCACCCACTCCTGCTTCATCACACTAGCGTTTCCCAACACTGGGGCATCAAGCCTTCACAGAACCAATGGTTTCTCCTTCCATTGATGCCAAATAAGGCCATCCTCTGCTACATACACAGCTGAAGCTATGAGTCCCTCCATGTGTATTCTTTGATTGGTGGTTTAGACCCTGGGAGCTCTAGGGAGTTGGTTGATACTATTGTTCTTCCTCTGGGGTTGCAAGTTCCTTCAGCTCATTCAGTTTTTCTCCTTACTTCTCCAATGGGGTTCCCATGCTTAGTCCAATGATTGGCTGCAGGAATATGCATCTGTATCTTTAAGGCTCTATCAGAGCCTCTCAGGAGCCAACTATATCATGCTCCTGTTAGCAAGCACTTCTTTGCATCCATAATAATGACTGGGTTTGGTGGCTGCACATGGGATGGATTCCCAGGTAGGGCAGTGTCTGGATGGCCTTTCCTTCAATTTCTGATCCACTCTTTGTTCCTGTATTTCCTATAGACAGGGGCAATCCTAGGTTAAATTTTGAGAACTGTGGATGGCCCAATCCCTCAATCAAGGGCCATGCCTAACCTCTGGATATGGTTTCTACAGGTTTCCTTTTTTCTTTTGTGGGTACTTCAGCTAATGTCATCTCCATAGGGTTCTGGGAGTCTCTTGCTTTTCTGACATCTGGGAATTTCTGCTGGCTGCCCCCAGTTCCTCATCCCTCATTGCTACATAGCTCTGTTCAATTTCCTAACCCTTTGTACATCTCCCTTGTCTCCTCCCACACCTGACCCTGAGCCCCTCTTTCTCTTCTTCCCCTCCTCTTCCTCCCAAGTCTTTCCCACCCTCTACCTCCAGTGTTTATTTTGTTCCTCCTTCTAAGTAGGACTGATGCATACACACTTTGATCTTCCTTCTTCTTGAGCTTCAAAAATAAACATTTTTTTAAGTACATAAAAACTACAGGTATGTTTCTGTTAATTAAAATTGTAGTTATTTTCCATAAAATTAAAATCACACAATAGTCAAATTGTTAATTGGTTATTTAACCTATACAGAAATTTCTTTATTATTTAATTATTATATATGTAGACTCGATATAGGAAATTGTTTTTCAGAAAATCATCAGACCTTACATTTTACCTTAGATCCCAATTTATCAAGAAAATGGGCAAATGAAAATAAGACCAAGAATGTGATATTAATACGTTTATTGTTATTTCTGTTGGTCTTTTTACATCTTTTACTTTATAGAATTAAATAACAATCAAATAACACAACTCAAATTTGTTATAAAATTTGTAGCATCTTCATTAATAAGAACACAAGTAAACACCAGTATAAAGCTGCATATTCAAGTTTATGTTGGTGTAAATTTCAAACATCCAACTACATATTTTTGATCACCATCAGGAAAAGAGATAGGAAGAAAGAAGATTTCACAATAGAAGTCCCACATTAAGAGTATTCCACAATGACTTCAGTAAAAAAAATTACATTAAAAATCAAAAACTCAGGAAAGTTTCTTCCTGCTAAAATGTTTAATGCTTTAGTGAGATAAGTAGGGAAACCTAGATAAAAAGTAAATAACTACAACAAGCCCAGGAGCTGCATGAAATGCAGTGATTTTTAAATATTTTAAGAAAACGAGTGATCATATATTTGAGAAAGAATTGCATTTTGTTAAGAGCTCCTGGGCACCGCATATGTCAGGCACTAGTGACTGCTTTAAGTAACAACCAGGAATGGAACTGGGAAACAGAACTGAATGGGATAGAATGAAGCGGAAGTACCAGGCCCAAGGGCCTTCTTCTCTTCTTTATTTTTATTAATATTTTTATGAAATGCTTTCAATAAGATACAACGATGCCTGCAAGCCCAGCCCGTTCCTGAAAACAAACTGCAAGATGTTTAATAGCCCCCGCGATAGAATTTTAAAGATATTTGTATTTTCTTGGCATTTGTTTTTAAACATTTTAAAATTCTCATCCTTGGTATTGTCAATATTAAAATGACAGGTTTAGTGAAACATAACTATGAAGTAATAACTCAGGTAAAATAAGGAAGAAAATTATGGTGGTCTCCAAAATTTCCCAAACACAAAAAAATGCATAACTTAGTTTGTATATTATGTCAGAGAAATAATTTAAAATTCTTCAAAAATGATCAAACTACCCAGTTTTTACAATATATATATTATACCTATATATACCTATACCTATATATATGCATATGCATACCTATACCTATATATAATAAAAGAGAGGCAATTTTAGTAGAAGTGTTTAGTATGTGCAAAATTACTCTATATCAATCATAAATGTGATTCATCTATTGCAACTTGTAAGAAGAAATGATCTTTAATATATTTTGCTGAATGAATGTAAATTACCTTAAATTTTTTTGTTCATCAACCTAACTTTTCATAGACGGTCATGTAGAACAAGTGTTTTCTATGAAGCGTTGGAGAATCACTTTAGGGTCAAATATGATCTGGCGTGCATGGTAATGGTAAACATTCTTATTGGCATTTCTTCTTAGCCATGTGATAAATGCATGCTTTAAATGACAAATGCATTCTCAAATATGACTTGTATTTTCATACTTCCTACTAGAAAAATCTAGTATGTAGCCTGTCAGTTCTACTCACTTGGACTTGAAGAGATGTGAGAAATAGATAATCCACACATTGTCCAGAAGTCAGTCTAAACATTAGTAAATACATATTTACTAAATACATGATGAAATTCCAATTCATTATTTAATGGACATCTCTTATATGACAGGAACTATATTGATTAAAAGAGGATTATTTTTAGAATAATTGCAGTTCTTACTTAATGAGATTGTTTATGATTAAAGAAATGAACATAAAACATGTAAGGTTGCTTGATGTGTTATAAATTATGTATGAATTCACGTTAAACAGAATTCAAAAGTAATAATAGAGCTCAGGTGTGGAGAAGCCTACAATCCTGAAGCAGAAAATAAGCACAGGGAACAATCATTCGTATCAAGCAAGGCATCTTAGATATGATTTTTAAAAGTCATAGAATGTCTGAAGTAACGATTGATGTACTCCAACAGAAAGAATTGGGAGGAGATATCAAAATCCAGTGCAAGAAATTCAAAAGAAAGATTCTAAGTGGATAGTCAGTTCTATAGTGCCTGTCTATTCAAAGTTTGTTGTCCTCTTCAGAGAGAAAAACAACTGTAAACACATACTACATTGACAGGAAGGTGATATTTCATGTTTTATTAAATTATTTAAATTATAAATTAAATAGTTAGTAGAAATATATAACAAAAATAAAGTACTATTAGCTAAGGATATTGTCTCCAAATCTTATCAATTTTTATAGTCTTTATCTAGGATTTTCAATAAGCATTTGGTAAACACAAAATTTAGAAAGTCCTTTGTCCAAGAGATAATAAAAAATGTATGTTTCATTTTAAACTTAGAAAATGCATGTTTCCTCATTAGTCTTTCTAGAGAGTAACTCTTATAGGTTTCTATCATTAAGTCCATGTGCTCCTAAGATAAAGTATAATGATATCTGGTAGCAAGCAATAAACAATCCCATTATATTGTGAACATACTAAATAACTTAAATTGGATATCAAAAGACTACAGAATTTGGCTATTATGTTTTCACACCAAAATAACTCTGGGATTCACTTTAAAAACAACCAGTTTCCTACCTTATTTAAGAAAATAAACATACATTAAATGAACAAAAGAAACAATATAAAAGTTCATGGGATAGGAGCTTCCTGATTGATGATTTATTTAAAAGAGGTCTTAAATGATACAAGGATTTCCTGGACAATTTGTTCAGAGTCATAACTTAACATCTTTATGATTGAAATTATAGGTAATTGTTGTAGTTTGATTTCCATTGCTGTAATAAACACCATAACCAAAACCAACCTGGTAGGATAGACTATTTCATCTTACTACTCGTTCTTCTTCTTGAGGGGAAATCAGGACAAGAACTCAAGGAGGCAGGAACTGAAGCAGACTGTGGAGGAATAGTGCTTCCTGTCTTTCTCAGCTACCTCATATCATGCAGGATCATCTGCCCAGGGGTGATAAACCTTCCATAATGTACTGGGTCCTCATATGTCAATAATTAATTAAGAAAACACCACATAGAGTTACCTATAGGCAATATGATGTATGTATTCCCTTAGTAAAGGTTCCTTCTACACAGAGGACTGTAGGTTATGTCTATTTGATAAAAGCCTAACACTGTTCTTTATTTTTTGCTTCAATACATTGTGACAAGGAAAGGACACAGCTGACATTATGAGACTGAATGTGATAAACGTGCTTTTTATGCTAAAATATATTTTTACTAATTAAATTTCACGTGGTCTACTTGAATTTTACAAACACAAATACGTAGATATATTTGATACCCATGGAAAGTGAATGGAACCATTTACACAACCACCATATTTTCTAAACAGAAGAGGAAATTTCATGGAAGGGCATAAATGATAGCAGAGTAACATTTGTCATTTGGTTCACACTGTAAACATCCAATACACCCATCTTAATGTCAGTAGTAGTTGACTACATATGCATTTTATTTCTTTCTGCATACATACATGTCTCTGATAAACAGTGCAGCTCTTTAAGAGGAATTTGTATTTGTTTATTTATGTGTATTTGGGTTCTGTGTATGTGCTGGGCTGCCCGCCTGAGTGCACAAGTGGATGCCTAAACAGGATATCAGGTTTCATTTTTTTTTATAATTTATCAAATTTAGGTATTTATCATTTCTTCAGGCAATGTATTTTCCTGAAGCCAGGGCTTGCATTTGCTGGCCAGCTGAGAAACCAGTGAGACTAACTGATTTTGGGGTTTCTGTCCCTGTCAAACCTGGGGTTATGGTTGTGTGTTGGGTAACTAGCCATGTTACATGGTTACTGGGATGAAGACTTGAATTCTCATGGATGTACAGCAAGACTTTTAATCACTGAGACAAGTCTGAAGTCACAAGATTGCATGACTTTTGATCACTCACACTCATAGATGTCTGTTATTTTACTGTGTTAAGACACATATATTTAGAGAATAGAATTGAACTTATTCCTTTTGTAATAATACATTGTTAAATACTATACTTCAATTTTGAAAATATTGCTTTTATTTTTTGAGATTATAATTACTTCATTTCTCCTCTTCACTTTTGTCTCTCTAAACCCCCCATGTGTCCATAAGTTCTTGCTCTTTTAAATAAATAGCCTTTTTTTTCTTTAATTATTGTTACATTTGAGTGTGTGTCCCTAAATATGTAAATACAACCTGTTCAGGTTGTATAATTTTATTTAAGAGCATATTTTTACTTTTCTTTAGTTGATTTGCATTTCCTTGACAGAAAAACATGCATTTCCATTTTCAAGGTTCTCTTTTCAGTTTATTATTACAGTATTTGGCCCTGTCTTTTGTATCTGTCCAATACCAGTTATCAGAATCTGATTTTCTGTACAGTACTTTCTCAGAGTACGTGAAAACATTGCTTTTAGAGACTCCCTGGATAGCTACTGTATAACATTCCTGATTCCTTATTTTTCATGTGTATATTTATGTGGTATGCAAGAATCTGGATAAATCTGTTTCTATGTGTCGTGGTGTGTGAATGTCTACATATATTTCTGGGTATGTTCACATGCATGTAAAGATTAGATAGTGATATCTGGTATCTTTTAAAATTGCTGTCAGTATATTTACTGAGCCAGGGTCAATGATTACCCAAGAATTTCTTAGTTTGGTTGTTTTAGTTAGCCAGGTTTGCCCATGGATCACTTTTTTTGTTAGCTGAATACTGTGATTACATATAGGTATGGAGGGTGGAGCTCAAAATTTTGCTTGTGACTGTAAGGCCCTGACCAATGGAAGTATTCAGTCATGAGTCAGGAGCCTGTAGTCTGAGAGTGTGGCGAAATGTATGTCATCCCTTGTAGGGACTCCGGCCATCTTTAGCCAGTGCTCCACCAGAAACCAAGATATCCTTTTACGATCCCTCAAATAGTCATGAGGCAAATATGAAATTGGAAAGTATAAAATATTGACTCAGTCATCTTTTGACTAAGAATTTTACAATATCACAATATGATGAAATTTTAGTAAGTGTTCAGGGCAATATGATTTGAAGAAACTGAATTTTAATGTAAAGTACACCAATATTATCGCCAATACTTAAAAATCCATGTTTCAATGAATCAAAAGTTCATACTTTTGGAAAAATGAATTATTAAATTATCTTGATTGTCAAGGCAGAATAACTGGATAGTTGTAATATATTTTTGAAATAATTGTTAATAATTTTTTGTTGAACCAGCAAGAGGAGAATTTTATTGATAAGATGTAATCATGTATTAGGCCTTTTATAGACACGGTTTTTAAAGTTCCTGAAAGTTACACTATCAAGTACTTTCTATGATGCCTATGCTCATAGAACACTTTCCATTAAAAAATTGAGACTGCTGTGGTAGGTGAACATTCTGCAAACTTCAAGGACTGATGTCAGTAGCATGTAGTACATTTTGAAAGGCCGTTAGCGGTACTGATTTTGAACCAGCTACAAATTATCTACAAAGCGTCCTCACTTTTTAGTACCCCAATACTATGCAACATACACATCATTTAAACCTGCTGAGAAAAATCGTAAGTTTCATTATTACCATGGTTATAGCTTTGAAAAAAAAAGCATGAGGCTTACAGGGCTTAAATAAGTAGTCATTATCAAATAACTACAAGCCATAGAAATAGCGTTATCAAACAGATACTCCTGAATTATCTATCTATCTATCTATCTATCTATCTATCTATCTATCTATCTATCTATCTATCTATCTTTCTTTCTATCTATCATCTCTATGATTACTTCATCAGGGCAACATAGCTAACAGTTATTTGGCTAAGCTTTCATGACACACTTGCCTGGCTGAGGTATAGCAAGGATTAGTGCTGAATCATTGTGTCTTGTATCACTTGAGAACTGTGTTAAACTTGAGGTAATCATATAAAGGAAAGCATACACAGAGTGTATGTTCATGGACTGCTTCCTTCACACATAATGTCTTCACATGTAATAAGGTTACAGATCTCAGTTCTGCATGATGAAAAGATTCTGGGAACTAGTTATATGGCACTAGTACATCACTAAGCTTCATACTTAAAATGATTACAATGGAAAAAGATAATGATGTGCCTATGTTAAACACAATTTAAAAATTACAAATTCTCACTTCATAAGGCAAGAAGCTTAGGTAGTGCTGATCCTGGTCCAAACCTGTGGAGAAAATATTTTGTGTTTGTATTGGATATGGCACCTGTCAATAATACATTGGATGGCCTATAGCTTAGCCAGGAAATAGGATGTGGAACATCAGGGAGATGAAAGGATTCTGGGATAGTACCAGTCAGGAGTTTTGCTCAGAGAGATGAGATGAGAGAGATGCACAGCACCTGAGCACAGGTAACTAGCCATGTGGCAGAATATAGATTATAATAAATAAACTATTTTAAGTTATGATCTAGTCTAAGAAGAGCCTAGGTATATGGCCAAGGTATTTGTAAATATATTTTAAGTCTTAGTCTCATTGCTGGGAGCATGAACCTGGGAATAAGAACCAGACCTAAGTTTTACACAGTCATGCCTCTTCCATGGCACACATGTGGATGCTTTTCCTTAGGAGACCTCAATGAAGAAACCAACATTAGATTCAAATGTCATAGGAACCTGTTGGTAGCCCTTATTCTCTGTCATGCCGTCTTTCCAACTAATATCTGTATCCCATACACTCTGCCTGGTTGAGTGAGCAAAAAACTGCTGTTGCTTTGATGATCCCCCCCAGTGCCCCAGAGATTTTAGATTGTGATGATGCCTTTGGCCTTGGCATCATTTTGTCTTAAGCTTCAAGATAATTGTATCTTGAAATACCTTCTGGGATGACACATTGAAAAGTTTCCTCCTACCCTGACAGCTAAGGAGTGAAGAAGCTTCAAAACGACTGCTCCATATCAATGCGGCTGTCTTTTCAGCTCCACTGACAATGACGAGTGAGTTTCTAGTTCGAGAAAAAGCGAGTTAAAAGCTTTCCCACATAACAGCTGCTGTCAGCCCCTGCATTGAGGTGGCAGCTGTAAACTCTGTCCAGAGAAGTCCTGCTTCAGTCTCAGCTTCTCTATGGCTAGCTTCAGGCTACTTGGCTCATCAGAGGTGATCAGGATTTATGGGGCTTGCCATAACTGCCAGATGCCACTTTGCGTTTCTTGAGGATATCATTGCCAACAGCTACTTGCCCAAGGCCGTAATGTAAAGCCATTACTTACACATAATCGTGTCTTTGAACCCTAACCTCAGAAATACACAGTAAAACCAATAAAAATTAATGTCAATTTCCATCTACCATTATTTTCTAGTAGCTCACTGAGGTGAACTGACATGACTAGTCTATATTCCATGGTAACTGAATCTTCCACAGTATTCTCCAATTTGCTACGTGATTGATGCTAAAATAAGTGATTTCTGAGTTGTCCTGATCTTTGTATTTCATACAAAGTTTTGTTGCATGGATAATATGTCCACTTTGTTTTGGGGAGTGTTTTGGTAGAATAGCAATCACTAGGACTATTTCTTGTTTGTTTGTTTATTTATTTATTTATTTATTTATTTTGCCAACGGAAACTACCTGCCACATAATTAATTTTGTGTCACGATAAAGCCTGCATGAGACAGATTCTGGTCTTGAGTTTGGCTGTTCTCCACCTTATCAATAACTGACCTGAGCTAGGTCAAGTCAGAACTATTAGTAAACCTCTGAATGAATGTTTATGTCACTTATACAACAAGAAAGCTCTACTCCTTTTTGTTTGTGATAAAAGACATTTTAAGGTGGCAAGGAGATGGCCTAGTGGTTAAAGTGCTGTTACAAAGGCTAGCACAGAGATGAATGCCTGTAATCCCAGGGTTAGGGGCTGGCGACAGATGGTTATTGGAAACTCACTATTCAGCTACCCTGGCTGAATCACAAAACTCCAGACTGTAGAAGCGTATACATACAGACAACAGGTTCAATAGGCTGTACACACACACACACACACACACACACACACACACACAGAGAGAGAGAGAGAGAGAGAGAGAGAGAGAGAGAGAGAGAGAGAGAGGTAGAGATAGAGATAATGTTATATAACAGTGGTTATAATTATATCATTATATTTTGATTACATTAAAAATTAAACAAAAATAAGGTGATGCTTGATAGAAAAAGACACCAAATGTCAAGGTCTGGCCTGTACATATGCACTCATTTTGAGTACCTGCATACACATTCATACATGTGCAAATCTCTCTCTCTCTCTCTCTCTCTCTCTCTCTCTCTCTCTCACACACACACACACACACACACACACGTACACACATTTTCAAGAAATGTCTGCTTTACTCTTCCTATCAACAGCCACTGGCCACTGTTCTTAAATGTGATTTGCTTATTCCAGGAAAATAGCAACTGTTGAGAATTTGCAAGTGTTTTCTTCTTCATGCTTCGCACAGAGCAAAAGTGCCTATTTATCTATATAGAATCCATTCACTGACATCCTCTTAACTCTTTCCATAGGACTACACTATCTATCCATCCTATCTGTGCTTGTTTTGTATTCTTCTGCTCTATGCTTGATTCTCAATCTATTGAACATTCAGGTTATTTTTTATTTCTATCACTATCATCACTTGACTTATTCCATCCTATGGAATTGTCATTTGTACACTTGTAAATGGAGATTAAAGTGTTTGCATTTTCTATCTCATGGAGGTGTCTGAGGATGTAGGATCAATCATAAGCACATGGAATATATTTTTCATTGTAAAGCTACGTATGAGTTTTGCATATTTTCTGGAAAACTATTATACTTAGATAGTCAGAAACTAGTTAAGAAAGTAGCGAAGGCTCTAAGAAAGAACTTTGCATTTCAAAAGTGCTGTTTCATTAGTGTGAATTCAGTCACACAGCATTTTAAAGTGTCATCCCTTTTTAAAGCCTGTATGAATTATATTCTTTTTGAAACTTTACTCATAGTTTGTTAAAATGCAAAGATAAACAGAAAACAGAAAGCTTTGAATATTACTTGTCAGAAATAATGAAATATCCCTCCTCTGAATTTTGATGAGGAAATCAACACATTCAGTTTTCCATCAGGTAAGAAAAATAGCTGTCTCACGGAAACACTTTTTCATTTATATGATCAAATTGATATTGCTGTCACGGTGACCTTTATGTCTCTGTCTTAAGGTAATCTATGTAAAGTCATCTACCGAGACACACCATAGAACTCTCTGCTCTGCTTAAGCAAATAATTTATCTTTTCACCTGTTTAGAAATCCTAGTCTTCTAAAGTTTGTTAATCTTTACTAGTGTAACTGAGATGATTAAGACGATTTCACTTCCTTCTCTGAGCATACACACACAAGTCTCTCAAATATCTCTAGTTATTAAGGAGATATAAGCCCTAAAATGTATATATGACATATGTGTTTGTCTGAGTGAGTATATACATACATACATACATACATACATACATGCACATATCACATGCACATAGTAATGCATATATATATATACATATATATATACATATGTTATGTACATATATACATATATTCACATATTCCTATATGTATTTATTCTCCATATAAGGCATTTGGAGATAGATGACATATAATTTCCTGATAATGTAGGTCACCTAAGAGTTCCCATTCATTTTACTTGACTGTGGTTGCTATAAGAGAACTTTTATTTCTGTGCTTTGTCCCTGATGTCATTTAAAATCGATATGTACAAGCCCAATTCCACATTTACTGCGACCAAAGGAAGTGTGATTATAAAGGAATGCACATAAGAGGTGAGAAAAACAAATGGACACTTTTAAAGAGCATCAGGCCTTTAATGAAAGAATTGGAAGGACATCCATCAAGCAAGGTGAGATAGTGGCTGGCCTTCTAAGAAGGTTTATAGGTTTGTAATGGTAGTGGCCCCCAAAGCAATCACCTGAAAAGCTATTTCACCACCACATTTTAACAAAGATTTTGAGACCAGATTTGTATTATTTTCAACTTCTTACCAAGAAAACAATGTATGTCAGGTTAAGTAAGTGCTTTAGATATTTGTCCCTAGTCCTAAGGGGGAGAAAAATCAATTTTAGTTCAAAGGAGAATTCTGTGGTACTTGTTTGCCTGGGCTATATAATTTCCATGGTAGAGTGGATTTTGTTTTTTTCCCAGTCTATGTCCTTTAAAGTCCATCACCTGACACATTGCCACAGGAACGGTAATTGATTATGCTTTATTGCTGCTGACTTTGAACTTGAAGATTTAGGGAGAGTTAATAAAACCATGCTATTCTAAACCTTTGAAGGTTCAACTTCTTCAAATATCCAGCATCATCTAATTACTGGATTCAAGGAAATGATACAGAAAATGATGGTGTTAGCTATACAAGCACAAGCCTTTAAGAACATATGTTGAAAATGTGGGTTAATCATTGTTATTAGTAATTAATTTCAGAAAGACTTGCTGAGAAAAAATATTAACCTAAAAGAACCAATTTTTTTACCCTGATTTGTAATGATTTAAGTTTAATGAAAGAAATAACTCACGAGGCAAATTTTATTTGGATCTTCAGATTTCTTTTAAAAACTAAAGGGAAAAAAATCCTTGTTTATGGTGTCATAAATCCAAAAAGCAAATTCTGGTTTTTTTTTGAAAGGGTGTGATTTATCACAATAGCCTGAAGGATCTGTGACAAAATATTTGCTAATAAAATTCACAGGATTAGGCTAATAAAATCTAATTAACAGAGAACATGGAAAACTATTTCTCAAAATGCTAATTATAATAAATATTCACAACTTTAAGGAATTAGCCACTTTAAAACCCAGTTTACTGAAATGCCAATTACTGAGTTTTCAAATTCAGAGGATAAAATTTATCAGCTTCTAATTATGTAAGATGGAAATGACAATGCACTACCAGCCACAAAAAAATGTGACATAATCACAGGAAGTTATTAAGACTATTCTTATTGTTTTCATGTAAAAACCCAAACACAGAGACAAAGAGATGTATCATGTACCACAATTAAAAAATTACAAAGTTACCATTCAGAGCCACATCCCTCATGCTTTTTTGGCTTTACTCTCCAAAAGAAAAAAACACAGAAAGAAACAAAGCAAAACAAACAAAAAATGAAACAAAACAACAAAAACAAACCAAAAGACCATACATTTAAAGGCATTTTATTCAGTTTTTGAAATTTTAACATTCCCACCACCCAGAATTAATTAACAAACAAACAAACAAACAAACAAACAGAGAACAAATTTAAAAAACCATAAAAGTGAGTTATAAAATATTTAAGGATGCAACTGAATCTAAGATTCCGAAGTACCTTATATTCAGTTTCGGTATACGTTAATGCATGGACTCATTGAGTGGTCTAAATAAAAGAATATTTCAAATTGAACCAACATAAATCCAGGCCAAGTATTTGATGTACTCTAATGAGAGTTCATGTAATCTGTGTCCTGGGCAACAGCCTACATGTTCAGTCTTCATAACCTACAGTCACTTCCCCTTAAGCTGCATGGTTAATTTTACACACACCACAAAACCCTTCCACATTTTCATATGAATGTCCAGTTTCTTCAAGGTTGGAGACACTCAACCTTGGAAGGCAGAAATGTCATCTTTGTAAGTAAATAGGAATGCCTTCAGGATAGAACCTCAGACCACAGACAGCCATTCACACAAACTAGAAAACATAACTTCCATGATGCTATTGAAATGTCAAGAATCTCAAGGAAATGAATGTACCTGCCAAAGGTACAAGGGAGAGAGCAAATCAAGCTCTCAGCCTGCTTCTCAGGCCACTGAGTTTCAACTGACAGATTTCAAATTCTATGATAAACTCTAATAATGAGCAACTTGTTCATCCCTCTTGCTATACCACATGTGTAATAGAAGTGGCTAAGAAAAGAGGATCCATGATATTATCTATTAATCAGTTATCTCCCAATTCACAATCTGAGATGGTTTTATTTTGCCTACTTATGATTTGTTTGTTTGTTTTTACAACCTTCTACTCAGGCTTCATGGCAAAACCACAGAAAATAAAGCTCTTCAAAACGAAGTTGACTCCACATGATGTCAAATATCCAAACACGAAGTGTCTTCTTATTCTAGTCTTCTGTAGGATTCTAAATCACTATTTTTAATGTGGTTCCTATCACAGTGATAAATCTGTTAACATTATCAGAAAAACAGTCTCTTAACTGCTTAGTTAAAGACGGTATATCATAGATCTGTTCTCACCTTTCTACTTCTAAGTGGCTATAAACATGCTTTGAATAAAGATAGCATGTAATTAAAAAGGCATAGTTACATCTTTATATCCATATTTGCTTTACTCATACCTTATATTATCAAGAAATAAAGAATGGGCAGACTTTTATAGATATGATGTTAGAGGAATCCTAAAACGATTTGCAGAAGTGTTGAACTAGAGGTGTCCTTAATTAGACAGGGCTGTCATGGCTCCTGCAGGGTGAATATCAGATAAACATAGAGCAGTAATCTGAAGATATAAAGCCATAAGTCAGTTGCATCTATGTATTGTTTACATTGTACTTTACTTTGCTTCACTTTATTTGCATCCCAGACTGACAGCATCATATCTTACTTAACATATTGTAGCTGAACTATATAGAAAATACATAGTTGCTACCATTTCAAGCATATCCAGTCATCATCCTGATTAGGGCACAGCCTCATAGTGTGCTGTTTATATCTCATTAGCAAGTGAAAGGTTGCATTTGTGTATGGAGTTAAGTCCAGGGCATCTGTGGCATTTGTTTGAGTCAGGGTTAGTTATTGGTCAGATGTGCAGAGTCTTTGAGCAATCATTTTACTGACAAGTAATTGCTTTTAAATCACAGAAGGTGTTGTGTCTGGATTTTAAGTAGCTTCAGTTCATTCACACATTAACATAGAGATGACAGGTTGATAGGTAGTTGGCTTTTTAAACAAAGGTTCTTTTAAGGGAATGGCAACAGTTTTCTATCTTTTAATACCAACTTTCAGAAAAAGTCTAGTTACCAAGGATTGACTGACAATGCAGTGCTGTTTCTCTGCATCTAATTATTTTTATGGTAGTGAAATTAAAACCCCAAGGGTGTGCTTTGCTCCATTGTCTGCATTTCTATCCTATAATTAGTTCATACAGATTTAATATGGAAATCGATTCATATTCTAAGAGTACTTTCTGTGATAAGATTGTGAATTGGTGTCCAAAGGGAATAGTATACCGTTTTTCTATCTGAAACATGTTTGTAACTCAGTTCAATTAGCATATATTGAAAGGTGCTTAGTGTTTTCATGCATCAGACTCTGAAAAATTCAGCTTTGATATAGCTATAGTCCCTGGATGCTCTTTATTTTCCTCTTAGCCAAATAAAAATACCTTCCTATTTATGAATTTGAGTTATAATGCCATTTCTAGTTTCTGCTATTCTATAGAAACAGCTCTTAGTGCCAAAATATATACAACGGCAAATGCTGGTGGTACTCACATTTGTCTCCCAATCTGAAGCAAAGGACTGTTTTCTTCTTTGATGGAGAAATATGGTAAAAGATCATTCAGAGTGAGTGTATTTTCATGTAGCTCACAATACAAGTGCAGGGCAATAATGATAGATTTACCTATTTCTCAAGTGTTGTTAAATCATTACTATTTTTGAAAAACCCTTTGAAAAGCTATATATATATCTTGTACTGAACATGGAAAGATGTATAAATGTATGTGACAGGTTCAGACGAGAAGTAAGTGTCCTGGGTTATTCAATGTGCAGTGTCTGGCATCATCTGAGAGCTGCTTTTAAGAATGGGGCCCATTAAACACAACCTGTCATAATACCCTATTACCTCGTAATCACTTTAAATAGGAAGATATTTGGACTACATCTAATTTTATCTAATTTTATTATTTACTATATATTAATTATAATATATATTAATATATGTTATATATTAATTTTCTGGTTATATATATATAACCAGAAAAATCATTTGAGAACAAGAAATTGAAGGGTTAGAATATGGTGATTTCCCATGCTAGTTTTCTCACTGAAAAGGTCTAGTAGAGATTTACTGATTATTCTATGCTAAAAATGATTCTGTCTCATTTAAATTATACTATATGCAGGTAATTATTAATAATTAAGAAATTTTAATCTTAAACTTCCAAGAGTTTATGTATTTCATTTCACAGAAACACAAAGAAATTATAATATTTCAGAGGTTATCCTTTTAAACATAGAATAATGCATAAAATCTTCAAAAATTCCGGATAAACATACTTTTGGAAAGTGTGAAGCATTCATTTAAGTTGCATTGAGTTATCATTAAATAGAGATGCGATTAAAACATTTCTTTTTATTTGCTGAGCTGCTTTGTAAATGCTTATATCCTGCAACCAACTA
The DNA here is from genome assembly GCA_030674055.1 of Rhabdomys pumilio. Classification (NCBI taxonomy): domain Eukaryota; kingdom Metazoa; phylum Chordata; class Mammalia; order Rodentia; family Muridae; genus Rhabdomys; species Rhabdomys pumilio. Next base: position 35,594,907 of record JANHMN010000017.1, read on the forward strand.
AGAAGATCATAAAATCTTTGAAAAGCATAAATTACAGACAAATTTTTACAATACAATTAACATCTTGGCCATAATGTTGAGCAAGTGTGAATTCTTTTTTTATGAAAAACCAGCTAATCAAATTAGTTTATAGTATATGGTTTTCTCAATTGGACTTAGGAGACATATTAACTCTCCTTAAATAAATACTTACTTCCAGTCCTAAAATTTGCCTTGTAAAAATGACTATAAGGATTGTTTTAGAGGAAAAAAGGTTAGCAGGTGTTTGTTCCTTCCAGCTTTGTGTTCTTATTGGGAATGCTCAGTGTGTCATCTTGATATGCACGGCTTCCGCCATAAATTTTTTGTATTGTTTTCAAGATTTGTTTAGTTCATGTATATAATAGCAGTCTTCAGACACAGCAGAAGACAGCATTAGATCCCATTACATGTGGTTGCTGGAGATTCAATCAGGACCTCTGGAAGAGCAGCCGGTGCTCTTAACCAGTCATCTCTTCAGCCCCAAATCTTTCTATTTTTTAAAGTGCCCTGAAAATAATGAATATAATTCCAATGCCATGTGATTTATTTGCAGAACAATAGATGAAGACTTACACATTTAGTGAATTTTCCGTATATATATTGTTTTTATATTTTTATATGTGATATATATTTACATATATATATGTAAATATGTGATATATATTTACATAATATATATTTACACACACACACACACACACACACACACACATATATATATATATATATATATATATATATATATATATATATGTTGTAAGGGTATATAAATATACATAGGATGGCTTTTGCCTTTTGCTTTTATAGGTTAGTGTATTCCTCTAAAATTTTTCAAAATCACTTAACCAGCATTTCTCAAGTATTTGATACTGAATTCACACATCCATTAATTCCTGTGAAATATTTAATTGGGTATGTAATTGTGATCCAGGACCTTTTAGAATTGTTGGTGACACTTTAACGACAAAAAGTCCTGCTTCCTTTTTCATCAGCTACCCACAAGCTGCCAGATATTTACTACAGCACTTGCTGTAGACATATATGCTGCGGATATGTAGGTAAACATTGAGCAAGTCTGACATTCTTATGCTGAGAAGCACACGTCAGAGAATGGTCAGGGAAAGAATTGTAACCAGACTGTGTGGCAGCGCTGTGCACAGTGAAAGATAAGCTATAGATGTATGCTGGATGCCCTCAGTATGTTGGCTACAAAGATATTATATTCCTCTGAATGAAATAATTTAAGATCTCATATTTATGGTTGTTGGTATCATCCTGCTGGTAAGAAATTGAATAATGGTTTCTTTTAGAAATGTCGGTAGAGCAAAGTGGGGATCTAGTGAATGTCATTATAATACAGTCAATAGAGAGATCTTTCAAATAGTCAGAGATATGAGAAAGCTACAGAGCCAAGCACATGTGAGTAGGGACCAAGTTATTCAATGCCTTTCCCATATGTAAACCCCGCACTAACAGCGTCATTTGTTGGATAATAATATTTGGGAAAAGGAACAGAAATTCCAAATTTTTAAAAATAATTAATTTCCATTTACAAACTCTCTGAAAATACAAATTAACTGCCATTTTCAGAGGAAATTGCAACAGATCATCGAGTGTATTTAAAACTGTCAAAAATTTGATACTTGTAGATTTTGTATTCAGGCTTAGATAATAACAGACAGATCCCAATGTAAAATACCCATCTTTTCCAGAAAGTGGAATGGTTTATTCAAAAATACTTAAAAGCAAAGGCAACTCTGAACATACAGTCAAGAGACAGGTAGATATGTTTTTATTAGGATTTTAGTTTGTTTCCTTTTTTTCTTTTTATTGGTTATTTTACTTATTTACATTTCAAATGTTATCACCCTTCCCAGTTTCCCCTCCACAAATCCCCTCCCCCTGCCTCTATGAAGGTGCTTCCCCACCCACCCACTCCTGCCTCAGTGCCCTAACATTTCCCTATGCTGAGGCATTGAGTCCCCACAGGCTCAAGGGGTTCCCCTCCCATTGATGCCAGATAAGATGGTGTTTTGGATGTATAAATATATGCTTACCATATGCATGCAGTACCTGTAGAAGCCAGAAGGAGGCGTCAGCAACCCTATAACTGGAGTTGGAGAGCATTGTGAATTGACGTGGATGCGGAGCACTAAAGTACAGTCCTGCACAAGAGCTGCAAATATTCTGATTCACTAAGTGCAAGAGATAGATACCTATTAGAAACAATACTACCCATAATGCTGGCAAAAGAAAGGCATATATATATATATATTTGGATTTGGTGCAGAGCCAAAATAAAAACTGAAATATTGAAAATATGATTTTGAAATGTATGTAACACCTAAAAAGAACTGATATTATAAACTATAAAATAATATTGAGATAAGATTAATTGGAAAACGTGCCGTCCAAGTTTGCATTCTATTACTATAGTGAACAAATTGGGAAGGAATGAAGTTTATTCCATTTTATAGTTTACAGACCATTGTGAAGAGGAGTCAGGGAAGAATAGCAAACAGAAATCTAGTGGCAGAAGCTTTTCAAGAGACCACAGAGAAATGCTTCTTACTGTCTTTCTCCTCATGGGTCCTTCTGTTAGCTTTATTAGTTGTTCAACTCAGGACCACTTGTCCAGGGAAATATGGCTGGCCTGCAAAGGGCTGGGGAGTTTAAAAATGTACCTGTAGATTTTCATGTATGGTTGAAGCCTCATGATCTTTTTCTAATCCATTTTTTGTATGTTCAATTATGTCATTTCTATCCATCCCATACTTGGGAGTTTAGATTTGTGGAATTTTACTTACATAGATCCTGATGTTACAAGAAGAGAGAATCTCAGAGCACACTCTTGGAACATCTGATTTTTTTCAGTCTTTCTGCTCCCTCTTCTGCCAACTACATGCTCACTATGAAGGTGATCTTAAAGTTTCTAGAACCGAAAAGTGTTGAGAGTATTAGAATTATTACATAATCAGAACACTGTCTGTATTATTCCATAACAAATGGTTCTTGTGTAAAGAGTCAGCACAGTGCCACTAGAGACATGTATCAGTTAGCACTTAATATCTGTAATGATTATGTCTTAATTTAAGCAAAATTAAGATTTGTATGCTCTGTAAATACAATTATTAAAATATTTTTGAACAAATAGTCACTTAAGCAAACATCAATCCATAAATAAATTAAAAAAACTATTTCTATTCCAAATTCTACTTTATGTATGCTATAACAGGTATGAACATATACCACTTAAACACATATATTTCTTTTTTTAACACATATATTTATATATATATTCTTATATATTTGTTATATTTTCTTATATGGTGGCATTCATATTGTACTATATTCTCTTTTAGTCTTATTTATTTGGTATTTATTTATTCAGTTGTATGTGTATGTGTGTGTGCATGTATCAGTGTATGTGTGCTCCATCACATGAGTGGCTGACGTTGGACAACTCTCTACTTCTGCTGCTTCTACCTTGTGAGTTCCAGGCATTGAACTTGGGTTTCCAGGCTTAACACAAATCAATCTTTAAACAACCCAAGCCATCAAGTTGGTCCCAACTGTAATACTTTGTTTGTTTTAAACCTTAAACTTTAAAAGTTTACATTTTTAAAAATTATTGTTTTCATTTTTTGAGACTACAATTATGTAATTTTTCTCTTCCTTTTTCTTTTTCCAAACCCTATCATATACCATCTCTGATATTTTTAAATACATGGCATTTATATCATTACTTAATATGTCATATCTGTATCATATATATATATATATACATATATATATATATCCCACTGATGTTATTTTTATGTTTGTATGTATGTATGTTTTCAGGACTGATCATTTGTTATTAGTAATTAGTTGGTATGTTTTTCCCTACACAAACTCCATTTCTCCCACTCTCAACATTTGTTACATTCTGTGTGTGTGTGTGTGTGTGTATCTGTGTGTGTGTCTGTTTGTCTGTCTGTGTCTGTGCATGTGTGTACAAATGCAGTAACTTTAATGGAGATCAAAAGACTACTCGTGAGATTTATTTTCTTTGTGTGGGTTCCAGTGTTCAACCTCAGATTGTCAAGTTGGTGGCAAGCACCTTTATCTCCTGAGCTATTTCAGTAGGCTCAACTGAGATATTTTCTTTATTTTAATTCAGAGTTATTTTGTCTTTGTATCCTTGACAAAATTATTTCTTGATCTGATACGCCTATATTTGTTTTTAAATGTGATATATTTGCTGCTATTCATAATTGGCAATTTTGATTCTTTTGTAATCATTTTAATTTTAAATTGCTTATGTATAGAACTTTCTGATTTTCTAATGTATTTTTACCTTTTATTTACAAATATAAATGTATTCATAAAATGTGTTAATGGATAGTCATTTGAGGTATAGAAATAGGATGTCTTACCTAATTCACTCTAGAGATGTGTGGCCTTACAATTTTCTGAGTGACGATGAGCAGGAACAAATTTCTTCCCAGCCAAGATCATTCACATTGACTTGTTTCTTCTGTTTCTTCTCAGTTGCAAATTCAAATGTGTGCAGAAACACTTTCACGCTGTGTGTTTCCAGCTTCTCAGGAACAGTAATACAGAAGTTCATTTCACTACCGCTTTGAACTCTTCAACCACAGAAGCACATCTGAAAGTGAAGACACCAAAGTCAAAAACACTTCAGAAAATTTCTGATCACCTTGACAAGAACAAATTCAATTTTTCAGTTAAAATGATAAATTGAACTTTTATTTCCTTCTATAAGAAGATCAGCTTAGAGACCTGAAAAGAGACTTGGTAGGTGAAGTACTTGCTGTTTAACTATAAGCTCCTGAACAGGGCCCTCAGCATTCATGGAAAAATACAGCAGTATGTACTGTAAAGCCCACAGGGCAAGGCAGACACAGGAAGATGCCTAGAACTAGCTATTATAATGAGTTCCATGGAAGATTCTACTGTAAAACAGTAAGTACATTGAAGAACAATAGAAGAAGAAATATGTGACAACTGTGCCCGGACCCCAGCTAAACTACATCTGGTATTAACTAAACCCTGCATACACTTGTGAAGGTCTTTAATTAATTAACTCCTGGAAGTGGGAAGACCCTGCTTTAATCTGGATGTTTTGATGTTGAAAACCATACTTTTAATCTGGACCACACATTCTGGTGACAGCCTACATAAAGCATGTAGAAGAAGGGCTTGTTCTCACTCTCACTGGCAAGTTCACTCCTTCACTGGCATGAATTGCATCCTTCTGGATACTGGCATATAATAAATACCAATTAGACACTCAGATTGACATATGGAACAGTTACTGGCTATTGCATTTTCCATCAGTAGACAGACATTGTTGCACTAGCTGAACTACAACCTCTTAGTCACTCTAATAAATCCTATATAATTCTCCGTGTGTGTCTTCCTATATATGGATATTCATATATAACACACATATACATAAACATAAATGTTTTAATAGAAATATATATTCAGTCTATTAGTTCTGTCCCTTTAGAGAACACTGACTACTTCAAAACACATTATTGATCTTTGGTCTTTAATATTCATACATGGATGTTTGTAAATGCACACAGATATGTACACATATGTGCCTGAACACATCCAAAGTACTTTAAAAGTTCAGCAGAGCAGACAACTGAGAAAATGACCTACTTAATATAAAAGTATTTTTCAATTATAAAAAGTTATAAAACTATTTCTACTCATTTTGTAGTCAAATGGATATTTTATTCAATAAATCATATAGCTCTCAATGTTAAGCACTAAATTATTCGATATTTATATTCAGTACAGATAATTGTCTTTGAAGTCAAGTACCTAATGCAAACATTTAAATATGGAGAATGCTGAATGAAAGTCAGATCATAGTAATGTTGGAATTAGCTGTGGAAATAGATGACTTAGTTTTATATGTGAAAAATTAATAATTTATTTATTCAAAATGCCTAATTTGCTTGGCTGGAAAAGGTCCCTGACCTGAGTTTTCACCATTTCTACGTTATTAGTGGAACATGTTTTCTCTCGACTCAGAGCTCATTAAAGATTCACAGTCTAAGTTCTGACATTCAATATTTATCCTCTGATCCAGACCATAGCATTCTCTTTACATTTTCATTTTTGAATCAGATGAAAAGGGATTCTTAGTCTTTAAAGAACATCAATCAGCTTTTTCAAACAAACACTAATATAATCATCAATAATTAAGCTATAGATATAAATTTCATACTTTCAAATTCTAAGACAAAAGTCAACGAAAAACCTAAGGAGCTCTCACAACTTTCTTACTATAAATGTCCCATGGAGAATACCACAATGCCTGCTAACTCTCGGCCAAATCCCAATGGCTTAAAAACACTTTCAAAATTGATTTGGACATTAAGTCAGCATTTCACTTCCCAAATGTATCCAACCACTGGTAACATTTACTAATCACCATACACATTTTCGGGCCCCAATGTTATCACATTTAAGATTAAAGACATACTGTTTTTTGTTGAGATTTTGAGCACTTAGTTAAACAGTTGCAATCAAAAGGACAAAAGGAAGTAAGGTTGTTCTGGTTTGCTTTTCTGTTGCTGTGATAAGACACTGACCAAAATCAACTTTGGTGAGGAAAAGATTTGTTTTACTTCTATTCTCTTGTTAGAGACCATGGGTCTAGAGAAACCAGAGCAGGAGCTCAAGGCAGAAACCGGAAGGCAGGAACTGAAGCAGAAGCCAGGGAGTAATGCTACTGATTGGCTTGCTCTATCTGGCTTGTTCAGTTAATTATCTAGAGCAGGCTTGTCTGCATATCAATGGATATCTCTGCTCACAATGCTCTGGATCCTCTTACTTAAATCAACAATAAAAAAACAAAAACAAAAACAAAACAAACAGAGAAAAACAACCTCATAAACACACAACCCCAGGCTTATCTGATGAGAGGCAAAGCCTCAGCTGAGACTCATTCTTCCTGGGTGTCTCTAGTCTATGTTAAGCTAACAAAAATGAAAGAGCACAAATATGAATTTTTAATTGAAAATATAAAATATTGAAGAAAAATTAAGACATTTTAGATGAGTTTGTGTTTGTGTGTGTGTGTGTGTGTGTGTGTGTGTGTGTGTGTGTTTAATGTGACACAGCATGACCTTATGTAGCCCTGACTGGCCTAGAATTTCTAATTTTTATAGCTCTTCTCCCAAGTGCCGAAAAAGCAAACATTCATTGCTATACCCTACTGAACAAATGATTTTTTTTTAGAGCTTTGGTTTCTACCTTCTTTTAAAAGTTTACTTGATCTTATATTTTTTAATTCATAATTTTAATGTAATTCAGAAAAAAATAAAAATAATTATAACATCTCTTAATGTTATTAACTTAGAATGGATTTGACTTTTAGTTTTTCTAATTTCAGAAAGGAATGTTCTAATCAGGCTATTATAAATTATTTTGCAATGGAGAAAAATTATGCACATTATTTTTGATATATTGGCTTCATTTTATTTGGACATTACTATAGACTGGTACTCTGAATCACACAGTATTTGCATCCTAACATTTTAAAAGATCACACACACACACAATACAGTTTTCAAGATAGATGAGCATTACTTCATTCCTGCCACGCATGAGTAAAGAATCCCTAATTTCAAATTTTCCATGTGCCAGCACTTTATTTTTTTGTGTGTTCTAATAATAGACACACTGAGAAAAATGAGCAGCAATTACACTGTGACGCTGACTTGTGCTTTCCCGATGGTTAGGAACTCCGGCCATTTTGCATACACCTGCTGCTTGAGTGTGGTCTCCTTTGGTCAAAATCACTTGAAGTACATCATTCATTTTCTTTATTGAACTCGTTACTTTTAGAAGTTATTAAACTTGCATTTTAGATATTTAATTCTGCTTAGATATAGTCTGTATATATTTTGCTCAGTTTCTAAGGTTCCTCTCTTCACTCTATTGACTGTGTTGTCTTTTCTGTGTAGAGAGTACTGGTTTGATAAAATGTCATTTGTCTATTTTTTGAATCTTCAGGAATTTCAATAGCAAATAAAATAAATGCCTATAACACTGTCAAGAAGTTTTTTTTTCTGTCTCTTCTTCTAATAATTCTATCATTTTATAGACATCTTGTTTTTCATCTTTTTAATGTTATCTCTTATATATGGGGTGCCATGAAAGAATATCAGTGGATGGAAAAACAGAAATGGGATCTACAATGAAACATTACTCAGCCTTGATGAAGATAAATCCTGTCACTTTTCACCAAATGGGTTAACCTGGGTAAATTATATTAAACAAACTAACCTGAGTAGTAAAGACTTATTAACAACTACATAGAGACTCTTAAATTTGAACTCAGAGAAGTAGAACATAGAATAAATGTAGACTGAGCCAAGGGATTTTAGGATAAGCTCAAGAGATACAGTTGACTATTGTGACTATAGTTCTACTTGAAAAAAATTACTAGGAATCTTTATTGTCAGAAAACACTATCTTGCCACATACATACAAACACTCAAACATTATCATGTTAAAGTTGAATATGCTAATTTAAGTATTTAACATTTCCCAACACAAATGTGTAACAGAAGATTATTTTATATAACTCAAGTATTTGTAATATTTTTTTTTCTGGTTTCAAGACCAATACTGTTGGGAAGAAAAAAGACAGTATCTATGAACACAAAAATATCTCCTATTACCAATATAAGTCTGAATTAACTGTAATGTGTATGTTAGAGTGTAATTGTAGGCAGCATTGTATTTTTAAAAGTCATTTCAATTTGATGTACCGAATCATATTTTAAAGACATTATTTCATTCAATTGAGTTTTATCTTTTTTTCCACTTGTAACTTAAAGTTTGCCTCATTAGAACATTATCAATAAGGAATAATAAAATTTAGGCCTGACTTGTGATAACAGTACACGTCACCTTACTAACAACCTATAACAGGAAGGGAAGTAGAATGGAATACAGTACTCCTCTGTATACTCCCGTGGATAGAAGGAAATTTAGCTTTGTTGGGGTGGCATCAATTCAGAGGTTTAATCTAATTCCAATGGTCTGTGCAAGTTTGAGGAAATTCATGGTCTTGCCATTGGTAGTAAAGTTGAATGGAAGGCTGAGTAGTGCTGTCTTTGTCAGTTACAATATCATCACCACCACCATCATCAACATGACCAGCACACTCATCAGTGTGTACGTATTCTTGTATCTACATGAAAATTCACAACCCATGAGAATGGACTCTCAGATTCCTTCCTTTCTAAAGCAATCCATATAGATGTATCCTAAGCTGATAGGTAACAATTTAGCTAACAGTTAGAAATGTATGGTTTTCTTAAGTTTCACAACAGTCCACTAAAGACTAAGGTAAAGAAATGGTACATGGTACAAAGAATAGAGTTGTGCATATAAGCAAATCTGGAGTGAAATCACAAAATCCTTAATACAGTGCATTAGCAGGTATGGTTAAAACGTCAATGTCACTGTAATACTTAATTTATGACTAAGAAAAACATATTGTTTCAATATAACCCTCATTTTCATACATGGAGCCTAAAAGTCCAAAATTAATGTCCTCATAGGGCCCCCCTTTTAATGCTAGACTTATTTGACCCTGGTTTGCATATGGCTAGATGGTCGTTGTGTCCTCACAGAAGTCCTATTTTGTATGTGATATCACTGATATTTCTCCATAGCCAGTCTAGCAGCTCAACATTCCATCTTTATGAATTTGTTTTCCTGTCATTGGTTAATTCCAGAAGCTGTCTGTAAGCATTCACATACCACAGTTAGGATGTTCTGCATACAAAACCTGGGGCTATGCACCTCTACACACAACAGTTGCTGGGAGCACTTTGTGCGCAGAACCCACACATAGGACCTGAGGTTTTCAATGGACTCAACCATGTGTGTGAATGGCTATAACTGAAGGCTTAGAGAAAGACAAATCAGTTTTAGACTGAAGGGATAAACTCCTCCTAGAATCATAAAAAAGACCATTGTAGAATTTTCTTAGAAAAATAAATATTTAGATAAGCTTTGGAAAAAATATGAATTCAGTAGTATTGGAGACAAAACTTACTTTAAATTGAGGAAGCTGCTGAGTATCAGCCCCAGGAATGATCTTTAGGAATGTCATCTTAGCATGCAAGGATAGATTTTCTTCCGCCTGTCTTAAAATAGCTGTAGCTTGATCTTTCTCTCTCAAGTAGGTAAAAGATATGATAAAATGCACAGAAAATGTAGAATGCTATGGATCCAAAATAAGGAGCAGCAGAAGAAATCACCATTAGAAGATGATCCAAATCAAAGAATCACAACAGCAGGAATAGATAGCATGCTGTGTGGTGGCAAACAAAAGTCATCCTAGGACCCAGAGTGGAAAAGGATAATTGTGAGATCTTACTCTGTGCTACACCATCCTTTGCCAAAAAGCAAGCAAGCAAACAAACAAACAAACTAAAACCAAACTGTAACAGCATTAACACAAGCATATAAATTAAATTATTTGTTATATATTTTAAAATTTTACTATATTTCTGAATAAAAATCCCACTTGTGCATATTTTCAAATTAAATTTAATCAATTTATTATTATTTTTTTTTTACTTATTCACTTTAAAAATCTGCTCACTGCCACACTTCAGGTCACTTCTTCCACAATCCTTTCCCCATCACCCACCCCATCCCTTTCTCTGAGCAGGTGGGAGCCCCCTGGGTATCATTTCTACCCTGGAACTTAAGTCTCTGCAAGGTATGTGCTTTCTCTTCCACTGAAGTCTGACAAGGCAGCCCAGCTAGAAGAACATATCCCACGTACAGGCAATAGCTTTTGGGATAGTCTCCACTCCAGTTGTTAAGGATCTACATGAAGGTCCAGCAGCACATCTGCTGCAGATGAGCAGGGAGGCCTGGGTCCAGTCTGTGTAGGCTATTTGATTGGTAGTTCAGACTCTGAAAGCCTGTAGCCAGACAAGAACACCAGTGGGTTGAAAGAGACACCAATCCACCCACAAAACTTTCAACCCAAAATTTGTCCTATCTACAAGTAATGCAGACACAGAGAGAGAACAAAGACTGAGGGAATGGCCAACCAAAAACCTGCCCAAATTGAGACCCATACCATGGGTAAGCACCAGTTACTAACACTATAAAAGGTACTCTGTTATGCTTACAGACAAGAGCAAGTTGTCCTCTGAGATGTTCCACGCAGCAGCTGATTCAGACAGATACAGAAACCCACAGCCAAAAGTGGATGGAGCCTGGAGACTCTTATGGAAGAAGGGGAGGAAGGATTGCAGGCCCCAAAGGAGATAAGAACTCCATAGGAAAACCAAGAGTCAACTAACCTGGACCCCTGGGTCTCTCAGTGTCTGAACTTGTGTGTATTGTATTAGAAGAAACTATTCTTTCTCCCCATCCATCATCATAACTGCAAAAAGAATATTTAAATAGCTGAATAGTACTTACTCGCTTACTTCATAATGATTTCTAATTGTGTGGGAAATAATTTATCCAAAATGCATTAAACAGATGGGTGAGAGGCTTTGTATTAGAAACTTATGATTGCTCATATATAAAAAATATATATGCTAGGAAATAATTTAACACTGTTCTTGAAACTGATATAAAACACATGAAATGCAGACACATTTATGGATTAAAATGATGCAAGGAGCTTTGAGTTCTTCAGTTTTCATTAAGGAAGTAAAAATTATATCTTACTACTGTAATGCTTTATATACTCCCTCATTTAGAAATTTCTGTCTAGCAATATTTTTATGCAGAAAAAAAATAAAAGATCATGTAAAGATATTTGCAGTATGAACGCATATATTCTTTGGTGACATTTCTCCGGTTTTCTGTTTAATATACTTGGTTGCTATAGAAACGATTTCTAAGGAAACAAGAGAAAAAAGTCTGTTTATTTCCACTGCTGCTTATGTGTTGAAAGAAATGAATAGCAAACAAATGCTAATAACTCTCTTGAATATAGCTGTTCATCAAGTACATTTAAATATGAATGATCCAAGGAATAAATATTATCTCTTTTATGATTACAATTAGTTACAGATGAAATCATTTTACAATGACATTGTTGTCTAATTGAAGACATTAAAAATATGCACATAAGCCCATAAAGAGGAGCACTGACTATCGTCATAACTTGGAATAGTTTAAGAACTATTGGAAACAGTTTAAAGTTGTCATTTTATAATATATGAAGGAAGAGTTTGTAATCAAAGGCTATCCTTCTTAAGTTCATTGTTTCACATGAAGACGCTGGTACCTTTTTTTAATTTTAAGAATTAGAGTTAAAATTAAACAAATTAGAATTCAAATTGCTAGACATAACTAATAGTTCACTAAGAAATTTAACTGAGAACAATGTATTTTAGGAATTATAAAATAAATCTGTTTTATCCTAAATAACCACCTTTGGACTCAATAGTAAGGAGAAGCTTAGTCTTTAATTAGGTCATTGCTTTCTGTGTTAAAGGCTATTAGAAATTCCACATGTAGTTACATCATCCAATTAGAATATATAAGTCTTTTACCACAACACAGAATCCATGTGCTAATCTCAGTTTAAATTCTGAGCTTCCACTTCTGTCTGATTTCCTGCTTCCAGACTAGTTTCAATGAGTCTGAAGACACAGGCACATATGGAGCAGAAGACTGTCTGGTCTACCCTCAGTGGGAGGGTATGGGCCTAACCCTGTAGAGACTTGATGCCCCATAGAAGAGGGATTGTTGGTTCCTTGTTCTGGAGGGTGTCCCAGGACTATCTCCCAGCTGGGGAGAGAATGAGAGCAGGGAGGGCTCGCTACTGTCTCCACTCTGCCTCCAGGGCTTGCATCTCCACTGACCTGATGGGGGAGGTCTAGGCCAAAGGACACAGAGTGCTAGCAGGAGGAGAGATTGCCTGCCCCTACTGCTGCCTCTGCCTGCTCACCATCGCTGTCGCTGACCAGTCTCTCCCAGGTGCTGCACTTGTCTCTCCACGCTGAGCCAGTCCAGGCCCAGGCTGAGCCAGATGATAAGGAGCTGGCTAGCTGGCAAGGAGGCAGCAAGGTGTCCAGGAACCTTGGTGTTCAAGGAGAGCAGAACTCTCCCCAAGTGTTACAGCTCTTGTGACAAAATCTCTCGGACACCAAAGCGCGTGCCTTTACTTCCCCTAAATAAAGCCCTTATATACAGTTTTGGGGTGGGTTAGGTTCTGACAGCAGATAATGTCTATTGGCTTGACCTGAGAGCTTGGAGATACCTCATCTGCATGTGGGAGAGCCTGAGGTCATAAACCTCTCTGTGGGAGGGGTTGTTGGAGGACTGAAGCTAAGTGAAAAGAACCAGGGCCTGGGAGCAGAGCTGAACTCCTGCCATCTGATAAAGGTTCTGGGGTTCGAAACTCATGCTCACCTAAACACCCAGTTGCTTCTCACAGCCCACTACCCTACAAGGGATGTGAGGTGGGGGAGGCACCCTCTCTGGTGAAGAAGGGGGTAGGCTGTGAAGAACTCTGGGAGGCAAGACCAGGAGTTGGACAACTTTTGGAATGTAAATAAATAAAATAATTAAACTAATAAAATGATAGAGGAAGGAAAAAATATGAGAACACAAAAAGAAAGAAAAAAGAGGAAGAAAGAAAGGAAAGAAAGGAAGGAAGAAAGGAAAGAAGTGAAGGAAGAAATGGAAATCCGTTGTTGCCAAAACCTTTGGCCTTGAACGTTCAAATTTTTCACTTTCTGAATCATTATATGTTAGGAACAAAAAAGCGAAATAGAAACTGACTTTTTTCTTTTCTTTTTTTATTTTTTATTGGATATTTTATTTACATTTCAGATACCATCCCCTTTCCCCACTTCCCCTCCCTAGAAAACCCCTATCCTGTGCCCCCTTTTCCATTTTGCTTTTACACATTTTTTTAAAATGTTAATCAAAGGCTTTATAAGTATGGTAATGCTCAATCAGAAGTGTAACCCAATACCCAACCTAGCTATGTAAACTATCTTTGACTGGTGGAGACACGTGAACTTCTGCGTCCATGCCCCCTCTCTGACTTTTTTCTTAAAGTAACATTTTCCTTTCTTGTGTAAGTGAATTCCATGAACATAATTAGATCTTACATGTAATTATATAATGTAACAAGGAGAGATTTAGAGATGTGATTGAATCTCATCAGATAAAGCCACTAAAAGCTGAATTTTCAGTGATTAGAGATAGGAGAACTAAAAGAGATTCAAAGCCAGATTAACCCTGGCTTCATACTTTCATCAGCTGGGCAGATGATTCTCACAAATGATGTTTCCCACAAAGACTATTAAATAAATGGACTCCTCTGTGCATTCAAAAATAAATCAATGAAACAATATGTTTACGAAACTTTTGGATAAGTTACAGCATTTATTCATGATATCAATTTGTTCTTTAAATAACATCATTATTATCAATAAGAGGATGTAGATCTTTTAATTTTTCTAAAATTTGAAATAAATTTATAATTTTTGCTGACTTCTTTTATAGGCACCCTAAACTCCTGAAGAGTACACCTTGGGATACTTGGGCCTTGTGAAGATTATTAGTGTCCAGATCTGTTTCTTTCACATATGTCCTACTTTCTATCCTCTTTTGAAGAATTATGTTATTATTTCTTCATAAAATATGTGAGGCAAGGTCAGTAAAAGACATAGTGTTCATCTTTATGAGTATAACATAAGTTAGGGAATACAATGGGCTAAGAGAATTGGTGAAGATTTGGCTTCACACAGAACGGCAGAGTGAGTAGAACAGAATAGCTACCTCTTCTAGAAGGCATCGTGTCTTCCAAAAAAACCTTCCTGTCTCTTCAGTGTTCTTAAATTCTATTCATACAAAGTAAATATTGTAGTTTTAAGAAGCTTAAATCAAATCCAATAACAAAAGTTTCAGAAATGACTACCAAATGGTCCTTGAGAAGAATGGCTTTCAGTTCAAATTGCAATTAGGATTTTGAGATGAGGACAGGTATCAATTGGGAGACAATGGAATTGTTACTGCTATTGTGTAAACCCACGTCTTCCTTTCTAGAATGTCTAACTGATACTGAAAATTGAATTTTATAAATGGTTTGGATCTTTTAGGCAAACAAATTAAGCAAATTGTCATTGATTCTTAGCCCTTGATTGGTTCACTTGTTATTAGCATCAAACTATCTTTTTTAAAAGATGAATTATAGCATTAAGCAGAAATTTTCAATTTGGAACTCAAATAAGAAATTAAATAAGAAAAATTACTTGAATAAGTCTTTCCCAGTTAAAAAATCATACAAAATAAATAATCTTTTAAACAATTTTAAAATGGAATAAAACTCTTTTGTTAAATCAGTTATTAAAATGAGTTTTCATGGTCAGAATTTGGACATAAAAATCATTCTTTTTATATTTACTTAAAATGATTTATATATGTATCTAAAACTTGGGGTGATAATACTATCCCCAAGATCCATATATTAACAACACCATCATGCACAAAATTTTTCATTTTAAGTTGTTGGTCAAGAGGTTCAAAATATTATAGGCAACTGCTGTTACCCTTGGTTGTTTTCCAAAAGTTGATACTTGACCATATTGCTGAAGACATAGCATACTTGAGACATATGGCTCCAGAAACTGACCTAAATACCTGATAGCTTTAACAGTACCAAAATGTGCTGTGCAAGCTGCCAATGAAGGTAAATAATCTATAGCCCTACCTCCCTGACATACTATGAACCATGGCAAAACAGGCAGAAAAATATATATTTTTTAAATTGGATATTTTCTAGTTTACATTTCGAATGTTATACCCTTTCCTGGTTTCCCCCAACTGGAAACACCCTATTCTTTTTCCCTCTCTCTGCTTCTATGAGTGTGCTCCCCACCCACCGTCTCCCACCTCCCTGCCTTGGCATTCTCCTACATTACAGCATTAAGCCTTCACAGAACCAAGGGCCTCTCCTCCCATTGATGCCCAGCAAGGCCATCCTCTCCTACACATGCAGCTGGAGTCATAGGTCACTCCATGTGTACTCTTTGGTTGGTAGTTTAGTCCCTGGGAGCTCTGGGGCATCTGGGTGGTTGATATTGTTGTTATTCCTATGGGTTGAAAATCCCTTCAACTCCTTCAATCCTTTTTCTAACTCCTGCATTGGAGACCCTGTGCTCAGTCCAATGGTTGCCTGAGAGCATCTGTCTCTGTATTTGTCAGGCTCTGACAGAGCCTCTCAGGAGACAGCTATATCAGGATCTGGTCAGCATTCACTTCTTGGCATTCACAATAGTGTCTGGGATTGGTGTCTGTATATGGTATGGATTCCCAGATGGGGTAGTCTCTGGGTGGCTTTTCCTTCTGTCTCTGCTCCACACTTTGTCTCCATATCTGCTCTCGTGAGTATTTTGTTCCCCCTTCTAAGAAGGATCGAAACATTCATACTTCGGTCTTTCTTTTTCTTGAGCTTCATGTGGCCTGTGAATTTTATCATGGGAATTCCAAGCTTTTGGGCTAATATCCACTAAGTGAGTGTGTAGCATGTGAATCATAATTCTTAAACATGTACTACATATATGCTAAATAGTTATGAATACACAGATAACTATGAATCTCATTCCTCATTAAAAAAAAATACCTTCCCTTTTGTAGCAGGTAGTGACTACAAGAGAAAGCCACCACTAGTCAAATTGAAGTTAACAGGTGATCATAAGGTAACTAATTCAAATGGATACATCTGCAACAGAACTTCAATATGAATGATTCTGGGAACAATGCAGAAGGAGTCAAAAAGATTGTAAAACTCGGAGGATAAAAAAGTCACCCACAAGGTTTTGTCTGCTAGAAATAAGAGAGAGTCTTCACCCAAGATACGTCAATAATAGTTCTTTCTAAACAAAACACTAGCAACATCACCAGTAATAGAGACGCTAAGTTGGACAGAATTGAAAACTCTCATGAGAAATAACACCTAGCCAAAGAACTACAGGAAAGTATAAAGTGCTGAGATGGGGAGAGTTAGTCTTCCCTTCAATAAGCCCCATAATTTGTTATCTAAAACCATATTTTAGTCCAGGAGTGTATTTATATATAAGTAATAGCAATGCGTAAAGAAGAAAAGTGATGCATTTTGTCTTTCAGATCCCAAACATTCAGCTTATGCTATTCAGTTTATGGTAAGTTCCTGATGTCTACTTAACCTATAGAAAGTTGGAGAATCAGTAGAACATTTAGATAAATATTTCACAATCATCTCTGGAATTCTATCATTAATAACAGTTTTGGTAAGAGTTTGCATTTATTATCAAATGACTATCATGAAATATAGCTCAAACATGACAGAATGTCCTATCAAAGATAACAAAGAAATAAAACCAAGAAGACACTGAGAAATGAAGACAATGAAAAAATGACAATCTTCTAGTTTATAAAGTATTTTCAATCTCAAAGAGTTAACAGCTGAATTTTCTGGCAAAATAGTCATGCTATGTACTTGGCCACAGAGATGAGTAACATGGAATCATTGCATAGACTCAGTACAAAAATGTGCATCTGTGTTGATGGGTTTGATGTTAAATGATGCAGTTGGGATAAATATTACAGTGAGGATGTTTAAATATTGTAATGTAAATATAGAAAAAGTTTAGCCCTTAAGTAGGGAAACACACACACACACACACACACACACAAACACTTGAGAAAATAGAATACTAGAAATTGTTCAAGACTTCGAATCCTAATTTGTAGATAGTGTATTATCACTTTCAAAATTTTATGTATTGTTTTTGTAAAATAAATAACATAACTCTATGGCCAGAATTATATACAATGAGAATCTCACTCTACTTAACAGTGATATACCATAAAATGTATTACATTAAGTCCTCTATTTTGTTCATTTAAAATGTTAGTTCTGAAAATAATGTTAGAAAGCATATGCTATATTGTGTTCCATTTGACAAAGAAGCTATTTCAAGAAATGAGAATAATAAGTTATTACTAAACTTTGAAAGATCCATTGCGGTGAATTGAACTCTGTCAGTTTCTGATTGCTTGCCAGCAGTCTAGCTATCTCCTGCACACTCTGCATTGATCCAGCAGCCTCTGTGGCAGTGCATAAAGAATACCCATCTGTTTCAGGTACAACAGCAGGGGCCATCTTCATTGAATTGGCTGCTGCTCTGAGTACAAAGAGACTGTTTAGAGCATCCAGTGACCACACAGGTTCTTTGTTCTCTATAGAAATGAAAAGTAATGTAAAAGTTTATTGGACAGAAGCAGAGAAACTCACCAGCAGCCATCAGCTGTGGAAGTTCAGGAATGGAATCCATTGTGGTAGAAAGAATTGGGCTTGTAGTGGGGAGGGTACTGATGATAGCCAGAATGATGGAGGTGCCATTTGGACCATCTAATGGTCTTTTTCCTTTAATTCAGAGGTTAAAATCAGATAAGCTGTATAATACAGCTTATTTGATATAATTACAGAGATGGAGACAAAGGTATCTATTATAAAGGACGGAGTCACTGGCACAAAATAAAGTTCAATTTTAGGTGTTGCTTCTGTGAATTGCATACGGAGTGGTCTGTGGTCATTTATGAAAACATTTTTAAAGTAATCTGATTTGTTATCACAACACAGAGAATTGTAACTTGTGTGAAATATGAAGATAATTTGATCTTCTACTTCTGTTAAATTGTCTTGAAACAGACCCTGGTTCTGCGTTTCCTAATTATAGCATTTTTTTAGAATGTTTTCTGATGGAGCACATCAATAGCAGTCACTTTTGAAATCAAAGCAGAATATAGCAAGTCTTGAGAGTGAGTTCATGAAGGGACAATAGATAAAGACTTTTTATGTGAACATAAATTAATGTCCAAATTACTTAATGGGATAATGGTTCTTCTAAGAATGACCATAAACTTTTTCTTTTTAGACTCTTTTCTTTAGAAGGAAACAAAGATGAAAGTTATGTGGATGCCAGAGATGGAGTTACTTCTGTAAGAGAAGAAAACAAACGCCCAGAAGTGACAGTTTGAGTTCCCATTAGTGCATACCAGCTGGCTAATATTGCTGAGTTCATCTAGAATGTCTCAGGAAAGTGAGGCTATTTGCTGCGCAAAACTTGATCTGAGAATTCATGAGAGGGTTTTATTTCAGTCATCAAACATGTTGCACACGTTTGACTCAATTCTCTTAAATAATCAGCAGCCTGTGATCTGATGTTTGTGGGTCTCTGGTTGCTAGATGCTTGAGTAATCGGATATTCACTGGCAATGAAGCTTCCTGTAACGAATTGGTTCAGGGTTGATGAGTTTAAGATAGCTACCTGTTTGAATATAATTATCTTAGTAGGAAAATGGGATGCATTGAGGAGTACAGGAATCTCCAGTGCTCTGTTCTTGGAATTAAAGAAGCAGCTGAATATTCTTAGATATCCTCTTGAGCCATCCTAGAGACAATTGGAGGTACACTTGTGGAAGCAGTTGTGAGCAGGAATCCAGAGGAGTATAATGAGTGCCTGTTTAGCTCGATATCAGCCCCTGAAAGTCTACTAATTGCTGAAATCACTGTGGCTTTCAAGAAAAGGCAACAGTCTGATAGCTCTCAAATAGCAAAGATGGTGTAGGAAAAATTAAATCTGTCACTAAGGAAGAGATAATAAATGAGGTCTTCGCTTTTCTGTCATAGAAGGAAAGCATCTTGGCACTGGGGCTATTTGGATAGACAAACACTGCCCATTTGTTTTGCTGCAGACAAGTTGTGCCAGGTCATGAACACCAAAGGAGAAGAGGAAACATCTGTGGAGGAAAGAAGATTGTGTTTTGCTGAAAATTCTTTAGTGGGAATCAGTTGTTCAAGTAAATAACTTTCAAAGGCTGTGCCAGAACTCTATGCTGCCAATTCAGTGGCTGCAAGAACATCAATCTTGGGAATATCTGTCTGGTTTGGATCTTCAGAAAGTGAAAGACAAAGAAAATAAGAAGAAAAGAAAAGGAAACCAGAAAAATGAATGAAAATGAGCAATGCTGATCTCAGGCTGGATCTTCATTGTATCACAAGCTCTTTATATCTTTATGGCCAAGCAGATTTGATTGGGCGAATAAAAGTTCTAGTAAAAATGTATGAGGCAATTCATCAATTTTCTACATTTAGTCTCTTCTCATTCCTATCCCATTGAAGAGGCAACATCAGAAAAATGATGGTATTATCCAGATTTGGTAGATTACAGTAAAATATCTACAATTATAAAGGAGAAAACATTATTTATTATTCAAAGCAATAGTGTATGTTTTACCTTTCAGGTTAAAAAATAAAGAGGGAAAAGATATAATATTTTAGAAGTATTTTACTTCTAAAATGAAAACTTTTCTTTGCAATGAACAATATCTTATTGTTTATTGTGAAACAAATTTATATAAAGCATAATCTTGTTCATTTTGAGCATATATTACATGATACTATTTATTTACTTTTGTTTTTATTCCTAAGTTTGTATTTTAACATTTCTCCTTTAAGTTTCTCACTCCTGACCCAACTATGTATCCTCTTTTGATCTCTTTAAATGTCATGGCAATTTTTCTTTAAATGTTATTATATAAATATATGAATAATATATATTTCTAAATATAACCTGTATAACATTATATTTAGTGTGTATAATGTTGCTTATATGCAAGTTTTCATATTACCAGATATATATAGTATCATTGGTATTAGATAGCCAGTTGATGTGCTCGTCCTTGGGGCAGACAATTTCTCCCACTCACAGTATTTGTTAGCAGCCTGCAGTTTAGTCCATTGTTTTGAGTCTCCTGGTTTGTTCTACATACACTTGGTACGTCTATTTGTATGGTTCCTGTTCAGTTCACACTTGGACAGTCATGTTGGTGAAACATTATAAATACACTTTCTAACATTATCAGGAGTCACAATTTCACAGCATACTCTTGGATATTCTGGCTCATAGAAAATTTTCTGCTCATTCTTCAACAATGTTTCCTGAGCCTTAGGTTCTCAAGTGTATTGTTCAAGTTTCCACTTGGACTATGTTCCACAGTTCTTTACTTTGATGGATTCTGGTTTTCTGTAGCAGTCTGTTGAAAAAAAAAAAAAAAAGAAAAATGTTTTCATGATGAGTAGAGAAGACCACACCTATCTGTGGGTATAAGGAAAAATATTTGAGACTGATGTTAGAGATGATGTTGGTTTATTAAAGTAATGACTGTAGGTTCATCTTTATCATACATTACTTCACTAACACTGAGTACTTACCTAGGTTTTCAGTATTAGGTATGTTTTCTTCCTTTTTTAAGTAGGCCTTAAGTTCAATTAATGAGCTGTTGGTTACTGTCAAGGTTTGTGTGACATTTCTGCACACATAGGTTTATTATGACATGCTGATTCTGAATGGTTAATAGGCTATGACAACTGCTTAGTATTGTTGGTTGCCTCCTTCATTTAGAAGATTACCTAGTGCCTTCTGGTACCACAAAAGCTAGTTACACAGGAAGAGGGAATTCATGTCAGTTCCCTCTCAGGGATCTGTGAGCACTATTTCTTGAGTTCACCACATTAGAGACTTACAATCTATCTCTAGGAATAT
>JANHMN010000017.1:35616956-35633815 GCA_030674055.1 Rhabdomys pumilio
CCTCCTTCTCCTTCTCCTTCTCCTTCTCCTTCTCCTTCTCCTTCTCCTTCTCCTTCTCCTTCTCCTTCTCCTTCTCCTTCTTCTTCCTCCTCTTGGTCATCCTCCTTCTCCCCGTTCTCCTTTCCCTTTCTCCCTCCTTCTAGGTAAATAGTTAATAATATGTTTTTATGTCTTTTTCAAAAATTCTTGTTGTTAGATTACAATATTCCTTCCTTTTTCCGTTTTTATCTTTCTACTATCTCCCAAAAAGCCCATTCTTTTTCCAATTTTGTCTTTAATGTTATTTGTAGTTTTGTCTCCCTTTTCATTTTTGATTTTGTTAATTTGGATACTGTATTTGTGCCCTCTGGTTAGTCTGGCTAAGGGTTTATCAATCTTGTTGATAGAACTAGCTCTAGGTCTTCTTGATTCTTTGTATTGTTCCTTTTGTTCCTAATTGGTTTATTCCAGCAAGTTTGATTATTTCCTGCAGTCAACTCCTCTTGGGTGTATTTGCTTCGCTTTGTTCTAGAACTTTCAGGTGTGCTGTCAAGTTGCTAGTGTATACTCTTTTCAGTTTTTTTTTGTATGCACTTAAAACAATAAGTTTACCTCTTAGCATTGCTTTGTGTCCCATAAGTTTTGATATGATATGCCTTCATTTTCATTAAATTATGATTTTTTTTTACTTTTTAAAATTGCATATGTTATTTATTTACATTTCAGATGTCATCACCTTTCCCCATTTCCACTCTCTAACCCCCCATCTCATCCCCCCTCCTCTTTTTTGCTTTTATACCATTTTAATTACATGCAAGTATTAAGGTCAGTTTTAGGTTGAAAAACTAGCAATACAATAGATGCAAATAGTCAAGGAACAAGCACTACAGTAAACACAAATAGTATTGTCAAAGAACGAGCAAGACAATAAACAAAATTCTGTGAACATGTCCATAATCACTGTTTCTAAGGGCTTATCAGGATGACAAAAATATCTGAGCCAACTTTCCTGTCCTAGCCCAAAGTCGTTTTCATGTTTGAAGTCTACTTCCTTGTTCTAGCCTAAAACTTAGATTCTTGTCTGAAATTACTTCTTTGTTCTAGCCTAGTATTTAGAGTCCTGCCTGAAACTACTTCTTTGTTCTAGCCTAAAATTTAGATTCCTGCTTGAAATTACTTCTTTGTTCTAGCCTAATATCAGATTCCTGCCTGCAGACTATTTCCTTGTCTTTGACCATTGTTATATTCCTGCCAAGCAGCCCATTTCCTTGTCCTTGGCTCATGTAAGATTCTTACCAAGCAGCCCCAAAAGCTTTCTGCCTCTCCCCCTTTCCTATTTCATAAACAAGACTGAGCCTTTCTTAGATCGTTCTGCTAAGAATGCCTTCCTTACTGGTCATAGAATATGCATTATCAAAAGCAATGCACTTCTATCTTATGCTGGTAAGACTCTGTGCAGAATATTACCTGTCCTTTGCTTGCCAGCCTGTTAATTTAACTCTTTCTGAGGGTTCATTTTCAGGTTCAAGCCATGTACTTTGACTGCCAACATGTAGATGTTGTTAAAGACAAGCTTTAACCTAATGGGCAGGAATAAAAGTATTCCCAGGACCAAAAAAAAAAGGCTAGCCTGATCAAGCTATATATGCCATTCTTGAAGCTTGACCAAAATAGAAAGGGCCTCAGGCCATGGGTAATTTTATCAGCAGTATCTATAGCATCAACACTCATCAGAGCAGCATTCTTTAAATTCATAAGCTCACTATGCAAATTTAAAATATTCAGAGAGGTGTTAGAATTATGCAAAATACACTGAAAGTGTCCTTAAACTTCTTTCTAATTATAATGACTACCACTGTAAAATTTAGAACTAACATGAATCCAGTGGTATTTGGCAAGACACTTGAGATGGTTCCTTACTCTTAAACTATGAATCTCCCTTCATAGTTTGAAGTAGGATAAAGACAATTTGAGTAGGATAAAGAGCATCAATTCATTCTTCCAAATGCATGTCTCAATCTTCTTCTATATTCAACACATTAATAATATTTTTAGTGACTGGGAAGCAGTATTAGACATATGTTCCTGATCCACCATTGCTTACTTGTACCTCTGATGGGACAAGCTGCCTTTCCTCAAGTTTTTAGACCTTGTAGAACAGAGAAACTAAAAGAGACATTGTAATGACTCTTGTATTTTTTCTTAAATGTGACCCATTATTTCGACTCAATCATAAACTGGTCTAGAACTCAATCCAATATTGGAGCTAACAGTCTTCATTTGGAAGTCTGGTTCTGGGCATTTTCAGAGACATATTTGGTAGTTAGCTGCAGTTCTATACAATGTTATGTTAGCAAGAGATAAAGTTGGGGCAGGATATGAATTTCAAATAGGTGTTAGCACATGTGTTATTGCTCTTTTAATTGTCAAGTTAAAATTACTTTTGTTTCTTCTACAGTATTTAATGTCAAGTTGCATACTTTCTAATTGTGTTAGTGTATTGTAATCTGACATGTCAGTTACCAAGGTCTATCAATCAGCTTTTGTTTTATCAACAAGGTTCTGAGTATCACAGAACCTTGGTTTTCTGTAAAAAGCTTGCAAGTACTGGAAGAAGTGAGTCAGGTTTTAAGCAGAATCAAGAGGGTATTAGGCTTGATTATTGCTGATATAACAGCTTTAATTACATTAATTGCTAGCACCACGCTGCAATTGCTTTTACAAAAGAAATTATGAAGTTTTTAATTTCTTTCTTTATTTCTTACGTGACCAACTTATCATTGAGTAGAGTGTTGTTCAGCTTCCATGAGTATGTGGGCTTTCTGTTGTTTTTGTTGTTATTGAAGACCAGCATTAGTGCTACTGCTCCTTACTCTCCTCCTGCTTCCTCTGTATTTGCTTCCTTCCTGTCCCTTGAAAAGCTGCTTCCTTTCCCATAAGATCTTTGTACCCTGATATTTTCCTTGCTATTATTTACCTACTCTTCCTAAGCAATAATCTCTGTTTTCCCCTGGTTTCTGAATATATCATATTATATTTATTTATCTGAAGATTCAGAGCTAGGAGCCTTAGAGGAAAGAATATATGATGTTTGTCTTTCTGGGTCTGGTTACTTCAAGCACTGTGAATGTTTATAGTTTCATCATTTTACCATAATTGATTATGATTTAATTTTTTTTATAGATGGATAGTATACTATAATATAAATGTGCAACCTTTTCCTTATCTATTCACCAGTTAAAGAACATTTAAATAGTTTCTATTTCTTAGCTACTGTGAAGAGCAACAACATACAAAATTGAGTCAATATCTGTATAGCAGGATGCTGCATCCTTTGTACATATGCCAGTGACAGGCAAAGATGCCTAATATGGTAGATGTTTAAAAAGCTTTTTGAGAATTACCGTGCTGATTTACATTGTGGCTGCACCAATTTGCAATCCCCACAGGCAGTGTGAACATCTGCCCCAACATTTATTGTTAGTTGCTTTATTGAACTTTGCCATCTTTACTGGGGTTATAGGTAATAATATAGTTGCTTTGGTCTGCATTTTTCTAATTGCAAAAGATAATCATATTTTTCAGACTTTAATTTTTTTGTTTTGTTTTGTATTGTTTTATTTTCCCTTGCTTAAAACTCTCTGTTCAGGGCTCATGTTCTTTTGTTGAATGGTTCATTTGTATTTTAGACACTTGGATATTTGAGTTCTTTACATATTCTGGATATTAATCCTTTGTCAGATCTATTATTGTTCAGGATTCTCTACCATTTTGTGGGATTCATGTTCTCCTGGTTGATTGTTTCTTTAGCTTTGAAGAAGCTCTTTCATTTCATGAAGTCATACCTGTTAACTGTTGGCCTCAATGTCTCAGCATATAGTGTCCTGATCAAGAACTTCTTTCCTACAGCAATATCAGGTAGACATATTGCAAGTTTTCTACATGCAACCCTCCAGTTTGACTCACATCAGGTTTTGGCAATGTTATCTTTTTTTTTCAATGTGTATTCATGGCTTTTTAAAATGTTGGCGCTTAGGGGTATTAGTTTCCCCTATATAATTGTTTCCAATCTGCCCCATTAAGTTTTGCAGTATTGTTTAGTTCTAGAAAGTGGTTTTTTAATTAATTAACTAACTTATTCACTTTATATCCTGACCAAGGTCCCTTTCCTCCTCCTCCTCCCCTCACACACCTCCTACCTCTGTAGTTCCATTACCTTGTACTCTGAGAAGGGAGAGTTCTCCCCCCTGGTTATCAACTCACTCTGGCACATCAACTCATTGGAATACTAGATACATCCTCTCCCACAGAGGACAGACAAGGTGGCCCAGTTAGGAGAACAGGATCATTAGGCAGGCAACAGATTGAGGGGTAGACCCCACTCCAGTTGTTGGTCAACTAGCAAGAAGAAGATCAAGCTAAATGCTTGTTCTTTGTTTTGTAGTTCAGTCTCTGGGAGCCCCAAAGGGTTCAAGTTAGAGGACACTGTTGATCTTTGTGTGGAATGTCTATCCCTTTTGGATTCCTCCATTTTTCTCCCAACTCTTCCACAAGACTCCCTGAACTTCGTCTAAAATTTGGCTATAAGTCCCTGCATTTATTTCCCTCTGCTGCTGGGTGGAGCCTGCTAAAGGACAAACATGCAAGACTCCTGTCTGCAAGCATAATGAAGTATCATTAATAGTGTCAAGGATGGGATCTTGCCTATGGGATGGGTTTCAAACTGGGTCTGTAACTGGTTGGCCATTCCCTCTATCTCTGCTCCATTTTGTCCCAGCACATCTTGTAGGCAGGACACATTTTGAGTCCTGCCTACAAGATGTGCTTTGTGGGTGGGTTGCTGTCATTATCACTCCATTGGAAAGTCCTGCCTGGCTACAGGAAGAGGCCACTTCAGGCTCCATATCCTCAAATGCTTGGACTCTCAGCTAGAGTCACCTCCCTAGGCTCCCTGGAGTCTTTCTTATCCCAGGTCTCTGGCATATTGTAGAGATGCAGCACCACTAACCACTCCTTGCCTGCCACTGATTTCTGTTTTCTCTTTCCTACTCTCCTTACCCCTGATTCACGGTTCTCTTCCCCTTCCTTCCCTCTCCCATCCAGTTCCCTCTCTCCATCTACCTCTGATGTCTGTTTTCTTTTCCCTTCTGAATGAGATTCAAACATCCTCCCATTGACCTCCTTCTTAATTAGCTTCTTTGTGTTAATGGATGGCAGTGTGAGTATCCAGTACTTTTTGGCTAATATCTGCATGCTGTTTTATAAGCTTACTTAAAATGGGCGTATAATATATTCCATGAGTCACACCAATGACAATTCCTGAAAGATCTCATTGATGGGGCAACAGTGATACTTTTACCTCGGGGATAACCAACGTTGTCTATCTGGATTAAAGGCCTGCTAGATAGAAGGGAATTCAGGGCTGATACTTTAAAACTAGTCACCTAATGAAGAAGTCACAGACACTAAAGGAAAGTCTACTACTGTCATTATCCTAAACATATACAATCTCTAACTATTTTCTAAATAATATTTCTTATATCTACAAATAAGCTCAGCTTTCTCCTTTCATCAAAAATAGTTTCTTTTAGGGTCAATGGCAATGATGACACAGAGCCACATAAAGAGAATAAATGATTGTGGAGTGTTCAGCCTTACTAACACATATGTAATGACACTCCTATTTCACAGGCTCATGGAATTTCATTATGAGAAAGAACAACTGTAAAAACCAGAGTACCCAGATATCTATTACTGATTATTGCTTTCAACACAGGAAAAGAAAGCCACACCCTTGCAATCTCAACAATATGGTTTCCTAAATAAGATCATAACACTACCAACATGGTGTCAACATTAATAAGAGGATGTTTTATAAGACCTCCACACTGGATAAAGAACTATTGGCATTGAATGTTTGTTGCAAAAGGCAAATCAGTTTTCTCTTGGGAAAAGCACCCTGGTAAATTGTCCAGTTTTTAGTGTTGTTCTCCAAATACATGTACATATAACATCTAATAGACTCAATGGGTCATAGGTCGTACACACACACACACACACACACACACACACTCGCACACGCACACGCACATGCACACACACGCACACACACACACATGCACACATACACATGCACACACACATGCAAACTCACATGTACAGTCTGTTGTTAGTACACTGAAATAAATCAGTTTTGAACAGGGGTCTGTTTTTGTTTTTTTGTATTTTTGGGGTTTTATTTGTTTTATGACTCCTTCAAATTTGCTGAAAATTCTGTGTATAAATGCTGAAAATTACGAGTATACAGTAGTTCAATTCAAAATTTCAATCCACTTATAATTAAGTAGAACCCATATTTAGAAAGACCTTAAAAGAAATATTTAGATATTAAGAAGAACAATAATGTGACCACTTTCTGTGCTCTACACTCACCATTTTAAGGATGAGAAAAGAGCTCATTACTGAACCTTAAATATTAGTCAATAGAATTTAAAAATAAATCCTGCTGCGCTGCGGACTTACTAAGACAATATGCACTAATTATCATGAAGCTTAAGTATAGATGCTGATGATCAAATTCACTAGTGAAGTTTATTACATTATTAAGATAGAAATACTGTTATCTTCACAATATGAAAGAATCAACTATAGTTGTGTACACTGATAATCTTACAGGCGCTGCTAGCAGAGCTAGAAATAAAGTAGTTTTATGAGTCCTGGTGCCTCACCATTTGCATTTAAATCTTGGCCCTGCCATTTAGCTATGAACAGAGAATTAGTGAGAACTGTGTTATAGCACTATTTTCCTCTAAGCTCTATCTCTCTTCACTCAAATGATTTAGGGATAATTTTGTCTTAGGAGAGATATATTCAATTGACTATTTGGTATACCCAAATTTCATGTATATGAAAAGAAATCTTGATTGACACTCAAACTGTAACTGGTCTTTAATGATCTCTGAGTTTGTAAATGCCTCTATTAGTCATCCCATCGATCGGAACAGATGCATAAAAATCATTCACTAAGCTTTTATTTCCCCCTTCTCTATGTACTCCATTAGCATACATCATAGTAGCTACCTCCCAGTACATCCAGGATGGAACCTTTAGTTGCCATAATCCATATTTCCACTACCAGACAGTCAATATTTACGTCTTTCATATATCACTGTAAGATTCCATTTTGTCTGCCAGCTTCCATTTGTCCCAGCACTAAAACTTGTTTGAAAGTTTGTGTTTATAAAGTTTTCATTATAGAAACCAGATCATAAAATGTGCTTATTCTAAATATTCCAGTTTTTCATCAATATGAGATTTAACTTACTTTCAAAACATGGGTAAACTAGGGTACACTATTTGATTATCGCTACATTTATGACCTGTCCTTTGCCTACTATCTTCCTCTGTTCTACTTACCTGTCTTGCTGTTATTCAAACACACTAAACACATCTCTACCTTGTAGCCCTCAAACAGCTATGTGGTTTATTTTCAGAAGTGTCTTTTCAAATTTTGAAACTGCTACATATCCTTTCTGAGAGAATGCTTCCTTGACGTTTTCATCTGAAACTACACTGTTTGTACTTTCTATTATTTGAAATACGTTGTATTGAAATCACCTGGCCAAAAAATAAAAAATAATAATTGGTGTGAGTTATTTTTAATTCAGATTCGCTTTAACAAAATCTGAGCTGTGATGTAAGAAACATTGTTTCTCATCTATAGTTCACTCCCAATACAACAATCATTGTTATTTTGACACTAAAATCGAGTCATGATTAGCTGGAGACATGAAGGATCCTTGACAGTTAAGTGGTACTTTTATTTTTACACACATGTTTTCAAATATAAATTGAAAAAGAAATACAGCTTTTAGGATTCAGGGCATTTTAACACCAGATTATTATTGTCTTAGCACCTAGTAAACTTACAAGAAATATCTCTAACTGACTATGGCAGGTGCTCTGTGCCTGTTCAGGAGTTGAATGAAATTCCTTCTTGGATGTAGCTTGTAGCTGTGTGGATACTGGCAGAACTCGTTGATTACAAGAGCTCTGTGGATTTTCTGTGTGGTTATTTCTCAAAATGGTTCATAATAACTTCTGATTATAATTTGAAATGAAATACAGACTTGGACCCTATGAGTATTTATGAGCTGCTAAATTTGTGCTACAAGCTTGCAGGATGGCACTCTGATCTCTCCAGTGTTTTCATATGTATTTTTATGATGTATAATGTTTTTGTACTATTCCACACTTACTCATAAGTAAAGGAAAGTCCACATTTCTTGTCACTAAGTAAAACTCCAAATAAAAAAGTATCTCCTTTTCTATTACAATTGTCTAGTAGTATTTTTTAATATTTTAACTATTGATGATTATTTTTTTTTAACTGATAGATTTTTAAGCAAATATAATAGCACCAGAAACCATATGGCTTTTATAAAAAGTTCCAATTAGATACTGAAAATGAATCCAGAATATATAGCATAATTGAAGATATTAAATATATTAAACATGTATATAAAATATTAATATTCTAAATAACACATATATATTACTAAACTCTGTGCAAAGTAGATACAATTTGGGACAAATGTAGGCCACATAAGTTGGGGCAGCAATTGAGTAGGTATTTAACACTGGAAATAGGTAGTCATACTTTTTATAATTCATCAAGAAGTTAGCTTATTTAACCCTACTGTTAAAATGCAATCCCTCATGTTTCCATATTTCATATAACACATCCCTTTCCTATACTCCAAAAATGCTTTATGCAAAAATTATTTCAAATAAATATGGATAAATGAACTATTCATATTCAACTAGATTATATCTAATTGCCTCACTAATTAATACAAAATAAAATAATTTGTGCACTGCAGTAAATAGTTTCAAATAATCTTTTGTAAATACTGAGTTAATTAGCTAGGTATGAATATTAACTAAAGAACTTGATAACTTTGACATCAATGTTTAGTTACAGCTTACTAATAAAAATTGGAATGAACCTGTCCTCAAAGCAAATTTAATTTAATAATATGGCTTTAATATAAAGGAAATAGAAAGAAAATTTAAAATTAAGCTTGTCCAGAATTTGAACAATTTTATTAATTATAAAATATTAGAAAAGTTATTATGGAAATTGTATTTCATAAATTAATGATTTGAGGTATCTAATGGGTCCTGTATACTAAGTCGAAGAGGCCTATTTCAGGGGTAAAGAATCTGAGCTTTTTAAAATTTTTTCGCAGAAATGTTTCTTTTAGTGTGATTTTGAAAACATGATGTGCAGATTTATCAGTTCACTGCCATCTCTTAAAGGGCACAAAAACATCCAGCCCTCCTTGGTGATCCACTGGACAATTATTTATCAGGTGTAACTATTACAGTATTGTAGTCCACATGAAACATTACCCAGTTAGGTAAGGGAAGGCAAGAGACCTCAATAGACTGAAATGCTCAGAGTGAAACAGTTCTGTATTGATAGGGTATTTTTCTACTTTACATTTCTAGTATGCTTAGATCTGTGGTATTTCAGAGACTAAATATTGTCAGAGAATTTTTTGTTAGGGGATGTCCTTTAGTAATAAATTCTCCGTAAGTGAGAAGGAAAATCCTTAATCTGCCTTTTTGTGGTTTACTGGTCCTCAGTCCTAGTTTGTTTCATTTCATCTATAAGTAAAGTTTATTTGAAAGAATTTTACTTTTCCCATGACATGATTATTAAGTGCCTTTGGGTCAATATTTCTATACTCTGGGAGTTTTATTTGTTAAACTTTAAGGAAGAAAAACACACATTTGATTTGATTCTATTTGAAAGATTTTTGTCAAGTTGAGTTTATACTGATATGCTCCATAATTTGACTGACCAAATCAAATGATGACATACTATAAATGAAATACTGCAGACAGCATTTCAAATACACTCTTTGTATTTTCTCTGTTACTTGTGACCATCAAAATAATAACAACCCTTAACAAGATATCTAGGTTATAAAGTGCTAATAAATGTTTGTGGTGATTTTTTTCTTGTTCAGTAATGCATAGTATTTTTTGAAACAATAATATAATTACAACACTTTTTCACATCCCTTTTATTTCTCCAAACTCTTCCATACATGTTTTTCTATCCTCCTACAAATTCACACTATGTTTTCATTCAAGGTGTGTGTATATATATATATATATATATATATATATATATATATATATATATGTGTGTGTGTGTGTGTGTGTGTGTGAATATGTATATACATATATGTGTGTGTGTCTATGTATATACATATATATTCCTAAATACAACTTGCTCAACTGATCCTTTGTTACTGGGCAACCATTTGGTGTGTTCTTCCCTGGGAAAGTTCATCACTCCTGTTTCCAATTTTTCTTAGTGCCTGAATATCATTATGGTATTCCATCACAGCAATTGAAAAGGAACTAAGATATCCTATCATGTCTCAATTGCCCATTTGTTAGAGAGAACTTTGTAACTATAAATGTTTCAATTTTTAAAACATCAAATAATGCTTTAATTATATTTGTGACCATTACTTTGGTTCATGCTTTTAATCTCTAAAACAAGTTCTCCTTTTTCCATTTCTGTGCTGCTGAGTTTTGGTGCTAAATTATTTAAAATTGCGTAGGTTGATATGTTAGTACACATTCCATCATTATGATAAAATATCCAAGATTAATCAATACACAAAGATAAAAGGACTTTGGTTTGTAGTCACATGTTTCCATCCATGATTAGTTAATTGTCTTTGAGTGTGGTATAATAGGGAAAAGGACAGTGGAAGTCAAATGAAATAGCTCAGAAGATAAAGAAACCCACTGCTACATCTTCAGTTATGAGTATCATCTCTAGATAGCACAAGGTAAAAGGAGAGAATCAGCTCCTCAAGGTTGCCTTCTGGTCTATGCAAGTACACTATGGTACAAATCTCCTGTAAGTAACCTCTGATAAAAATAACACTGCAGTGGGGGCTCATTATACAGAGATCTGCTAAGCTTATGGTGGCTGAGAAATAAAGAGAACTTGTTCTGGGAGAAAGGAGTTTCGTTACCTAAATATGGTTCTGTGTTCAGGAATTGCTGTATAACAAGCATGGAAGGATGGAACCAAGTCTGGAACAGGTGGGTCAGCAGGATACCACTCCAGGAGTGAATGCTGGTGTGTGTGTGTGTGTGTGTGTGTGTGTGTGTGTGTGTGTGTGTGTGTATGGGGGAGATATTCTCCAAAGATTTAGTGTCACATTTCTTCAGTGTTACATCTAGTGCTCTTAGACAGCATTCAATGAAACATCAGTCTCAGATGATATTCAATGAACCAGCGTGTGCACATACACTTTATTCAGACAGTGAGAAAGAAGTTTTTCTTAGAGAAGAGGCATTCCAGGAAGTTTAACTCCTTAATTTTGCCAAGGACCCTCTGACATTACTCAGGTAGAAGATTGGGGAGCAAGCTCCCCAGATCAGGCAGAGAAGAGGAAGTAACGTTTAGAAAAGGGAGTCCTCCGTTTTGTGCTGAACTCAGGAAAGTGATCTGTACATGGTCGACTATAACTTCAGTAGCGAGGTGAAACTCCCAAATAGCTTCTTTCATTAATTTTATATTTAAAACTCTTTCAATGCACTGTATTTTTAATTTGTATTGGTATAAAAGAAAAATAATTAAAAATTAAATAAGAATTAAGGAGAGAAGAAAAGGAATGTTCATGGTCTTAATAAACCTAATCCATGTTCTCTGGAATCTAAGTTTCTAACAGTAGAATTAATCTTTCAATGCTTACATTTCCTTACACGAGGTTCTCATTTAAGACCTATACTGTACTGGTGTTTTACTGAAGTGATTTCAAAATTACTTATATCACAGGAGGCTGATTTCAACATATGTCAACTACTGACTGGCTTATGGAATAATAAAAATGTAGGTCTTATTAGTTGCTTACAGACAACAAGAAGAACAAATATTTGAAAAGATGTTTGCTGGTAGAACATATACTGATTGTTTTCTATGGTAGAAAGATTTCCTGGAGACTATTAATTACTCCAGAGTAGCAATTCTGTAGTTCCACAGATGATGTGTTTCTGAAACATAATTCAAGTCGTCAAACCCTAGGCAATCTGGCAATAGCTCTGACCATTTTCAGTGTAATATTCTAAATCAAGGACAGCCCACTATGAAGGGTAAAGCAGAGAAGAAAGGTTTATTTATTACTGCTTTTATTTATTTTTTATTATCTTTCATCTCCTTCTCTTTCCCTCCTTTCTTTTTCTTCTTTCTTCATTCCAAGACCATCATCCTTGAATGACATCTTTGTTATTTCTGTATAATGTGTAAATGTTGGGAGAGTAAAATAAGCAATCACCAGACTGTTAAGATAATTGCTTGCTACATACCAAGTGTGTACATAGTCCACTCTCCTTGAGAAAGCGAAGGAGCAGTGGGACTCATATGCTGTACTAGAATCTTGAACATATTCCTCAGATTTAACATGTTGTTTTCTGTGTATAATTTACATCCTTGGAATCATACATGGTCTCCTATAAACTTTTCAATCATTAAAATTGTTTGCCTGGTATAGGTAAGTGTGGTGTTTTCGTGTCCTCTGTAGAGAACCTGTCTGTACAGATGTGATTAGCTAATCAATATCTGGCGTGTATTACTACTCTACCCATGCTTGTATAACAGTGTTGAATTTATTGTGCCCCTTTTTCTCCTTCTGAAATAGTGAGTCTCTAACAAATGAACCCTCAATATTGATATCTTACTTTTCTTTCCACAAGGCAACTTGACAGCAGACAAGAGAAGTCTCTTTTTTTCCAAATGCATTTTCTCTTTTTCCTTCTATTGGGCAGATGTTACTGATGGAACTTAACATCTGGGGGATTTATAAAGCCCCTATGTGACATTGTTTTTTAATGTAATTTAAACACTTTGCAATTGATTCAATGCACTACTACAATGAAATATCAAAGGCTTCGTACAGAGACTATTTTAATCATGATATTTATCATTATAAATGCACAATATCATTTTGACAAAAATAACTGTATTTCTGAGTTCCTAGTGTCCCTACCTCATCAAAATAACATAATCTGATCATGATTCAGAGCCTTGAAATAGCAGACATAAGAGTTACCAGAATGTCTCAAAAGGCTCACACTTGGAATTTATCTACAGATTTAGTAGAATACTTTCAACAGTATGCACCTACGGATTTCCAAGCTGTTATTTGGTAGCTTCCTGGGAAATCTCAAATTCTCCTTTATCTTACCACAGTATAATTATACAAACCCAGGGATGTTTTTTTTCAATGATAGAATACTGTAATAACATCTCCTGAGGGAAGACATTTTCTTCATGAGTCCTTTTTTCTTTTCTACAATAAAAATAAACCTTCACTTTCTGAAAATTTTAAGGCCTATATATATTTGTATCTCATGTGACTAATTATTTTTTGCCTTTTAGTTTAGTTGATTTTTTTCCACGATTTCTTTCTAATTATAATTTTGATGTTTATAAGCCTAAAATAAAAAGATGATATGAGTACTTTTGCAAACCAACTCCACTAATATATAAACATTGATGCTAAGAAATGTCTGTGGCATAACGCTTTAAAAAACATGCCACTATATATTTCCATTTAGATCTCTTGTTAAAATTTCACAATCAACCCTGCTTGCATTGACTTAGATGATGTCTTCATAGACCCACTCACATCTGCTCTACTGCTCAGTCAAACTTGCTCTATCTCTTGAAGCACTTTATGCAAACACAGATGATATCTATAGTATGTAGGCGAGAGAAAGAGAGAGAGAGAGAGAGAGAGAGAGAGAGAGAGAGAATGCACAGACTAGTTGACTACATACACATTAGTTCAAACAGCCTATTGCTGACTTTCTTTCCTACACGGCATTCGAGTAATTCAAGAAGTCACAGTCATATGCCTATCACACACTAGATACACTAGATATCTGATAACATTTTTCTTTAACTGCTATACAACTTAAAGTATAAAATTGAAGGTCTGGAGAGATGCTGTATTTGTAATATACTTCTAGTGGAAGCATCAAAACTTGGGTTCTGGTTGCAACATGCACATAAAATCTGAACAGAGTAGTTTTGTTTTGTTTTGTTTTGTTTTGTTTTGTTTTGTTTTGTTTTGTTTTGCCTCAGAATGTGAGAGACATCTTCAAGCACTATGTACATAACCTTCTGCACAGCTTTAAATGTACAAACTATGACTGGCATGCAAACAGTTTTTGAGAAAAAAAAAGGGTATGTTTCAAAGCCAACATATTACTGTGGTAGAAAAGCACTATCTAATATACTAACTAAACCAAATGGAGGAAAAAAAATTATCATGCTCCAGTCAATGACTCTGAGAAGTATGAGTAGCATCAAGCAGTATATCTCTTCTCTATTTATTGTTTGACTCTTTTCTTACTCCATTTATTTATAATTAACAGAGGAAAGCATACAGTGGTATTTTGAATATGGATGGAAGTCTCCTAGGCCATAGGGTAACTAAATCCTGACATTTCTCTTCTCAATGCCAGAAAGGACAGAAACTGACTGCTTTTTATTCTTTAATCCTTTTTTATTTCACTAGCCATATCATATGGCTCATGACTGCCTTGAATGATCACATCTTCCCATAAATACACGTAATTAAATAATAACAGTGAGTAAATATACAGCTTACATAAAGCTGATGCATGGGCTGCTTGGTCAGCAAAATGTCATAGGTATATACACCCTTCCTGACTGTTTCCCTTGCCTTTTCCCCACTTTTCTCATGCTTGTCCTGTATTCTGTTGACATTCATCGGCCTACAACTGCTCAAAGAGACTCTTCCCAAAAGCAAGTTGTGTATCATTACACCTGAATAGCATTTACCTTAAACAATTCTTTCAATCACAAGGGGCTTTTGTTTCTCCAGCCCGATTGATTCTTTCCTTCCCTCACCCCCTTCCTTCTCCATAGAGTTATGTGAACCTTGAAATAAAACAGAGATTTGATAGAAATAGCCCATAGAATTGAGAGTTGTAAGATGGAACTGCCCCAATATTCCTCTATTAGTCACTATTCTAGCTAGAAACCTAGGCAACATTAATGTTTGAACTGACCCTATAGTTTTATCTTTACCTAGGGTATCTTATACTTGTGATTATACAGCATAGATACCTTTCAGATTTGTTTTAAATGCTGCCTTGAATTTAACATTAGCTATATGCTTTCAGAAATGAAGGGTTCACTTTATTTTATGACAGAATTCCCTTGCATCATCTGGATGCAATGCAGTTTTCCTCCATTTACCTAATGAAGAACATTATATTCTTTTTTAACTTTTTGGTATTAAGTAAAGCCACTGTAAACATCCATGTAACGCATTTTGTACAAATGTGCCTCACTTAACAAACTGTAATTTTTATGCAGTTGTCATATATTATTAAACTATAATGCTTTCATCAATGTGCTCTAAAACAATATTAAAATTAATTTCAAAATTAGCTTATTATGAAGAAATCACTGCCTTCTAGACTAAGAATTGTGTATTATATTCTCACATTTAACACTGAACATATTTGAGGAATATGTATAATGAATACTATGCAGCATTAATAAAATAAATTGAATGCAACACAAACAATGAAAGGCATACGACCATTATTGATTGTCAGCATCAATACATTTTACGTGTTTATATAATCCCCAATAGACACACAGTTTCAATGCAGTTCTATTCAAAACATCAATAATATTCTTCACAGACCTATAAAAACAAACCTAAAATTTGTACAGAATGGAAGAATGAATTATATTACCAGATTTTAAAACATAATAGGCAGCTGTAGTAATCAAACCAGTGTGGTTTTTGCATATACACATATGAAGATTAACAAAGCAGAATTAGTAAAACAATTCATATTTAGTCAATTAAATTCTGATAAAGACTTTAGAGGATACACTGTAGAAAAAGACAACCCTTTTCCTTTAGTAGTTCCAAAAACATTAGGCATAAATCTAATCTCTCACCATTTAAGTGAACTCAAAGAAATTAGATACTTAAATGTAAATTGTGAAAGTAAAGAATGTCTAGAAAATAAGCAGACTATTTCAGATGATAGCAGTGGCACACAGTTTCTTTTATCTTTTTCTTTTCTTTTTCTTCTTTTTAAGATAAGAAGAGCCCTGTAGTAGTACCTAATTAAATACTTAAATTGATCCCAACAACTAAACATTCCTAGATATCTGCCCCAATGTTCTGGGTTCCTGAATAAAACACACATAC
This sequence comes from Rhabdomys pumilio, assembly GCA_030674055.1. Lineage (NCBI taxonomy): Eukaryota > Metazoa > Chordata > Mammalia > Rodentia > Muridae > Rhabdomys > Rhabdomys pumilio. Next base: position 35,633,237 of record JANHMN010000017.1, read on the forward strand.
ACACACACACACACACACACACACACACACACACACACACACAAAAGCATGCAGCCGTTATATTTTAATATGCATAAAACAACTCAATGACTAGGCCACTTCCTACCCTCCACATGGCTAATCCACCACCCTCAGATATTTTCAAGTTATTACTAAGATCTATATCCCACCGTTGCTGTCCCAGACCAAGCTGAGCAGCCCTCTTGGGGCCACTCTTCCCCAGCTCCTACATGACAGCTATGTTATTTGTCCTGCACCTTCTCAGGCATAGCATCTTTCCTTCTCCCTGTGTGGCAGATCTCCTTGTTCCTCTTCCCTCAATTCCTTGCCCAGGAATCCTAAAAGTCCCACCTTTGTCTGCTCAGCCCAGCCATTGGAGGCAGGGTCCCTTAGTGTCTTACATGTAGACATGAGGATTTTTATGCAAACAACTTTGTGGACTCAAATTAACATAATACAAGGAGCCCCAGAACCCTCTACACACACACACACACACACACACACACACACACAGACACACACACACACATACAGAGAGAGAGAGAGAGAGAGAGAGAGAGAGAGAGAGAGAGAGAGAGA
>JANHMN010000017.1:35633825-35648825 GCA_030674055.1 Rhabdomys pumilio
AGAGAGAGAGAGAGAGAGAGAGAGAGAGAGAGAGAGAGAGAGAGAGAGAGAAGCTAAAAGTAGGTAAATGGAATTGGAATAGTATCCATCACTAGGTTTCTGTAGGGCTATATAAACAGTCACCTAGGTTGAAACAACATTGATCAGAGCTATATCGAAGTCATTGAAGAGAGCTGTTTCATTCTGGTTAAAAGAATAGAATATACCTCTGACTTTGGATGAAGATCTAACCTTCCAAACTAAAAACACAAGTGTCAATCCAGTTGTGCTTGTCAATTAAATAGTAGAAAGTACTCCTCAGAAAGGCTAATTGCCTATAAGCTATGTTAAAGAAATGGAAGGAATAATTACCTCATTAATTAAAGGATGCACTTTTCTTACATGAAAGGTCTATTCCTTAGTACATGAAACCACAGTAAGGTGTCTGAATTGAGCCTGTCAACTTTAATGAATACTCAGAAAAGCAAAAGCTTCCTTTAGTCTTCTGTGCTGTCTCTTTTAGGTACTATGCATGTTGGCACTATTTTTGGCAGGCTTTCCCTGAGGATCTGGACTTTCTCCTTCCCCCATGTCTTGCTTACTTCATCTGACTGCTTGCCTACCTCAAACTGTGTCTTTTCTCTAGCTCTTCTTTATCTCCTTCTTCTAACAACTGTCAAGACTTAGAGCTAGCGTGCCCTGCTGCTTTCTTTTAAAATCTAATAAAATTGTTCTTGAACATCGAAAAGCAAACAAAAGTTGCCAAACAAACAGAAATTCTAGAGAGGAAAGAATGTTGGTGAGGATCTGCATTAGAATGGGAGTCTTCCACACTATTGGAGGGAGATATAAATTATATTATGATCATAAAATGCTATGGAGCCTTCGTGCGCGCGCGTGCGCGCACACACACACACACACACACACACACAAACACACAACAATTTAGTATTCTAATATTCCCACTAGTGGGCAAATAAACTGAAGAAATAAAATCAGTTTGTCAGAGACACATGTGCACTCCCATGTCATTATGAAATTATTTACAATATCCGGGAAATGCAGGTAAACTATCTATACATTGGTGACTACATCAAGAAGTTTTGATGTGTATGTACTATGTGATGCTAGTCAACCATAATTATAAATTGGATTCCTGGTATTCGTGACAACAGAGATAGCACTCTAGATGATTATGTTGAATAAAATAAGAAAAATAATAACAAACTGACATGAGTGCGTCATCTAACTCATATTTAAAATAAGAAATAAACCCGATAGAAATTTACAGTAGAATAATGGATAAAAGAGGCTGCAGAGAATTAGGAAGAGAGAGAAGAAGGTTTAACACTAGGAATTAAGTTGTAGTTCAATATGAATAAGAAATTATGCCTGATTATTGCATGGTAGGGTCATAGTATATAGAGGTTTTACCTCAATACTCTAGATAAAATCATATAAACATCTGTGACATAAGAAATTTGTAAGCATTTAAAGAACTATAAACTGTATGCCTGCATCATATCAGCATGTTACATACTAATATGTGGAGATTTTGTGTTACTACACAAGAGATAAAAATAAATTTCATTTTTCCAGATTGACCTCACGGCTTGCGAGATGGAATGGTGTGCCTGTTTGTCCCCATTCGTATGCTGAAATTCTAGCTGCCCAGGTGAGTGTATTAGTAGGGAGATTTAAGAAGGTTACTAGTAATTCAAATGAAGCCTTATTAATGAGGCCATTAATAGGGAGATGGCCAGGCCTTTCCGCGTGTGAGAACACAGTTACATGAATCAAGCTATGGGAAAAAAAAAGTCTCTCATACTCTTCTCAGTTTGTTGACACATTCTTGCACTTCTCATTTTACTGAATAATATGAAGTAAACTACCAATTTTATGAACAGCATGAGTTCTGTTGTTTTTTTTCTACTGCAGTCCAAGCAGACAGAGGTACATTTATCTAAAAAAACAAACCTGTTACATTTATAATATAATGCTTGTGTTTATTCTGAATCCCATTTATGTTTCCAGTGTATTGTGTTTATTCATAGTTACAGTGTATTATGTTCATTCCTACTCATCTGAACTCAACCCCGTAAACTCTGTCACCTTCTTCCATCTCTTGCATGTTTCAATTTCCACTCTTCCTCCTTCCCCTCCTCCTTTTCTTTGTCCTCATTTGCCTCCTCTCCTCTTCCTCCTCCTCCTCTTCCTCTTTTGCCTCCTCTTCCTCTTCTTTGCTCCTCCTCCTCCTCCTCCTCCTCCTCCTCCTCCTCCTCCTCCTCCTACTTCTTTTTCCTCTTCTTCTTCTTCATCTTTCTCTTCTACTCCTTTAAAATAACTCAGAATCCCATTAGTACTGACCATGTGGTCATGGTTCCAGCACTATCCAGTGAGTCACTGGCAAATTACCAGGGTCCACCACAACTGGTAAGAAAAATATTTCCCATTTCGTACAACCACTAAACGCTATGCCCCATCAGTTGATATTGGGACCTGGTAAATCCCTCTACCCAGACTAAGAGGCTCTGGCTGGTGCATGAAATGGCACCTGCTGTGAGCTCACCTCTATATGTTTACTAACTAGAAGACACTTTTTTTCACGACATTTTTATACCATAGTTTTCAATTTTCAAGTATTTCATCCTGTATAGCAAGCATAGATTATATTCTGCATTTTAATCTTTAAATAAATAAAGTCCATTCATCATCACCCTCCTGGTCTTTCCCCTGACCGCACTTCCTATCCCATACTTCTCCCAACCCCTGTCTCCAGGAGGATGTCCCATCCCCCTACCCTGATCCTGAAAGACCCCCCGAGGGGACCCTATCTCAAGTCTGGACCGGCGCTCACCCACGGACACACGAGAGACCTCCTTGATGCATTTGCATAAGGTAGTTTAATAACAAGGGCCCTTGGGTTGAAACCCGTCCCACGCAGGAGACAAGGGATTTCGACCCCGAACCCCAGAGGCGGGAGCTATTTATGGGTAGGGGTAGGGAAAGGCGGGAAAGTTTGGCGCGGTTACACATGATTGGTTATTTCAAATATCAGCAACTTGCAGATGTGGCAGGATGGCTAGTTAGGACTTGTCTGGGCATGCCTTTTTATTTTTCTTTGTGGCCAGGAATGTGTCTTCCTGCTTTGGGCCTACCCCACCCACAGGTGGATTTTCTTCCCTGAGGCTTGAGGAATGTATGGGGCAGTGAAGGCCCGAAATCCTACATTCAGTTCTGCCTTCCTGGAACTAATGAGCCTGTATATATTTTATAAAATGATCTTTATAATTTTTCACTCTACAATCCCCAGCCCAGGAGACCTCCCCAAGTCTCAGTAAAAACAAAACCTTAATTATTATTAGGATTAATCATAGAACCTTAAATGATATAGCTAATAAGTGTTTATTAATGACATTGATGACTATTTATAAAGAGAAAATAGACACCAGAAATATAGAAAAAAAATCATCTCAAACCTTTAATTGTGCTGTTGTGAATCTTGCTTTTTGGGTCTCTGAACAGTGATGCTTAAGCCAGATAGTATAGTCCTGTATGGTTAGCAAACACAGACACACAATTCCTCATTCAGAAAATTCTTTATTCTTAAAATTGTGCTGAATATAAGTATAACTTTCAGAAATATCTACATTCAGAAATATCAGAATTCAATAAACGTTTTTATTGATTGCTATCGTTTGCAAAATGCACTGAGCCTGAAGCCTAGAAAATGAGAATGTTAGTGTATAGATTAATTTTGCTTTCCAGCAAGGTCATTTAGGTGAAAAGGATAAATAGTCGCATTCAAATTAAAGAGTGGAACCATTTGTTTTGAATTTTCTTTTTTTTTTAAAGTCTAGGATATTTAATAAATTATACTGTAATTTTTTTATATTGAACACTTGAGTTTCAGAATAATCTGTTTTAACCTAGTTTTGAGTCACTTTTGTATGTGAATGTACTGTAAAACCCCACTATTATTTATCAACTTACCTGAAACTGACATAGTTTTAGATATTAAGAAAACCACAAGAGTTCATGCTTTTAATATTATCTACCAAATGTTAATTATTTGAATTAAAAGAAAATAGCTTCCACCTTTTTATTCAACAGGGGCTGTTTGTTTCATGTTACCATTAAATATAAACAAATTATTGTGGTAGTATTAACATTACCTAATCCTAACAAGTGAAGTTGAATTAACATTTTATTTGACAACTAATTAGCGAAAGCTTTTAAAATAGCTTAAATAATGTTTCTGCATCTTGTCAAAGAAGAATGTTTGACTATCAGATTAACATAAATGGGCTTCATGCAAAAGATGCTACAGTTGTTTAAATAAGATTTTTGGGCTTTGTGGTATAGTACATTAGAACATACAAAATCCAGTCTCACCCTGCCCTCTAGGGTTTTTATTCTAGTGAATTGGTGAAAACACAAGTTAATAAAGTAACATAGTAGTGAGTACAGTCTTCAAAGCCTCTTCCTAGTTATTCTTGTGCCGAAATACCACAACAGATTTCTGTGCATTTTCAGCACTTAGATTATGATCACTTATTTCACGTTCACTAATATCATCAGCACATATTCTGTTGTATACTCATCAGTTAGTTTTGCTTTTGATACATAAATTGATTCATGGTGTAGTACTTTCCAGTTTCTTTGTCTTGCTCTGCCTGCTACATATTATAAGGGATATAGAATATCAATGTAATTGCACATCTTTCTAGTGTTTATTATTACTGATTATTATATCCTGCTTAATATGTCACACCTATATTTTATTTTGTTTCTGAGAGTATGATATAATTAATTAAGTAAATAACTTCTGCTGACCCTTCAATCCCTCCCCACCCTCACAAATAAACCACTTTGCTCTCTTTTAAATGTTCTCCCCCGATGGTGTTACATGAATATATGTGCACGTGTGTGCTCGCATATATTTTTTTCTGAAATAATTTGTTCTCAGTCTGTCTAATGTTATTTTATGTATGTTTTCGGGAGTGACCAATAGGATTAGCAATTTATATAGATGCATCTACCTTAACTCTAGAATTCATTGTCAGTTTCTATTAATGGTTCTCATCTGTTGCCATGAGAAGTTTTCTTTACAAGGAAAGAGGGATACACTTACCTGTGAATATAAGAACAAATATTTATAGTGTATTTAGGGCTTATACTGTGTAAGTAAGTGGGTGGTTTTTAGATTCTCCTCCAAGACCAATTATTTCACTATCCCTTGTTAGTTGATAAGGCTCCCTCTTAGTGGGAAAGTCTTACTTCCCATTAAAGTGTTGTTGGTTACCACCAAGGTATTCAAATCAATAATGTCTATAGTAAATACATTCTTCATTTATACAATATAGGCATGTTATTATATTATATATATAATACATATGTTCGTGGATTTATATGTATTATAGATATTTCAAGGTACTTCAACAATTTCAAGGTCACTTAACACCTTTCAACTGTGGAGTACAGTTGAGGACAATTAAAATAATTTGTATATTTTGAGAATTGTTATGACAAGTGTGAACAAGGACCTAAAAGAGGGTGTCTATTGCCTGCTGTTTGTGCTTCTCTTAGGTGCCCTTTGGATCTTTAGGAAGCATTATCAACAGAGATGAGAGTATTCCACTTGAGGCATGTATATATATTTAAATATACTATTTGATTTCAGATGATTAATAATGTGATAAGAATTGCTTCTTTGGAAATCCTTACTGTTATTTACCCCTGCTCCCTCTTTCATTTACGTCTAACTCATTCTCCTAACCTTAATTAGATAGCCTGTTTTTCCATTTTCCAATCAGACTACTTAAAATGTTCTTTCCCTTCTTACTGTTCCCTGACTCCCTCACCCCCACCCTGGCAACAGTCTCTTGGTTTCTAAATTTATTCTCTGATACTTACAAAAATATGAAGTTTTGGTGCTAGGAGGCACCAGTGAGGAAAAAAATATTTAATAATTGTCTCTATAGCTTTGGGTTACCTCTTTGCTCAATACGGTCATTCCTATTGTTTTTTCTAGAATTTTTAGTCCTCCAGGTTTTATGTTTAAGTCTTTGAATCATTCTAGTTACTTGTTATGCATGGTGATATATTCAGGTTTGATTTCATTCTTCTGCATGTGAACATCCTGTTTTCTCACTGTTATTTTTGAGAATGCATTCTATTCTCTAGGTTATACTTTTGGCAACACTGTCAAATATTAAATGACCGAAGCTAAGTATACTCACAACTATTTCTTTAATTCATTTTTATTGGTCTACATGTCTGGTATTGTACCAGAAATCTGTTGTGTTTATTATTATTGTTTTGTGATGTATCTTTAGATCTGGAATTTCTTCCAGCACAATTATTTTTGTTCTGGATTTGATTTGCTACATAGGGTCTTTTATAATGACTTGGTATTTTAGGATAGTTTCCTTACTATTTCTGTGAAGAATGAGTTCAGGAATTTAGTTGAAATTGCCTTTATTCTGTAAATAACATTGGCCAGAATAGTCATTTTTACAATCTTAATTCTGCCAATCCATGAGTATGGAATATCTTTCCATTTTTTAGTGGTTTTCTTTATCTCTTTCTTCAGAAGTTTAATGTTGTCATCATAGAAACAATTTCATTTCATTTGTTTTGTTTATATCTCAATATTTTATTTTCTTTGACTCAAAATCTTAAATCTAAATATTTTGTCTTTAAATTGATTTATGTGGTGTATTACATTTATTCATTTGTGTTTATTAACCCATTCCTGCATTGAGAGATAAAGGTACTTGATTATGGTATATGATTTTATTTTAATAAATATTCCATATGAAGTTGAGCATTGTTATTAAATTTCTTTCTTGAAAGACTTGAAGTTCTTGTCAAGTCTTTCACTTGCTTGGTTAGAGTCAAACCAAGTTATTTTACCTTTGTAGAGGCTATTGTGAAGGGTGTTGTTCCCTGAATTTTTTCTATTATAAATTTCAATACATTTTCTTTGTTACGTATACTTTGCGTTTTTATTAAGACACTTGTTATAAGTAGATTTTTTTCTTTTTTATTTGCTGTTCTGTGTGCTTTTTCTATCTGTAAGTGTGTTGCTTTCCTTATTTCAGGGGATGTCTGTGGAGAAATGTCAGGTGGGTGTTTTCTGAACAAACAGGCTTTCACCCTAGCATCTAGCTTCCAAGTCTTCTTTGGCAAAATCAAATTATTGATCTTTTGTTGAAAAACAACAATAGAGGATGGATACTAGTTAGGCAAAATCTTGGCAAAAGACTAGAAATTTGTTGTTGTGCATCTAGGAGAGTTCAGAATAAGCCAAAGCACTAGATAAGGAGTCAGGTCTAGATAATGTCAGCAGAGGAGAATGGGTAGATGAAGATGATCAGGAAAACTCAATGGGCTGCCTCTTGGTGAAGGATTTGTGAGATTTAGTTGGGAGGTGAGCTTGTATATGTCAAAGCAGTGGCCTCTGGGTTGTAGCATATACCTTTTTCAAACTACTTCATCATCAGTTTTCTCAATATTTATAAACTCATCTTGATTTCAGCACTTAAGATAACTTACATTTTCATTTTTCAACAAAATATTTCATTTTATTACAGTGAATAATCTAATCCTCATTTGCAAAGGGGCTTAAAAAGGAATGGTTTTATATTACTTAGATGTTAAAAAAAACTATCATTTTAATGCAAAATTCTATTAATTAACTGAATTTCCTTTGTACACATTACTATTAAAAACAACTAATGTTGTCCAATTAATTTCAGCAAGTTTCTACATGGCTTTTTAAGCCTGAGATCTACAGACATCTGTGCCAAGTCATTACACCAACCAGGATGTAGGTATGGGAACTTGTCTTTATTGTACACTTAACCTGCTACGTTTGGTTGGGCTATTCAACTGTGTCAGGGGACTTGACTTATCTAACATTCATGTCTAAACTTGTCAACCAGAATTGGATTTGTCTAACATTAATGTCTTAACTTGCTCACCAGCATGTTAGTTGCCCGTGTACATGTTTCTTTCTGCCAAGTAGGATGTCAGTTCCCAGGGAAGTCTTGGGAACTTAAACTTTACTCTAGTTCTACTCAAAGTGGAAGTTTTATTTTAAATAGATGCAGGTATCTCTATTATATTGTGGTTCATCCCAGGAGAAGCTTATAAAACCAAATGCCATAAAAGCTTATATACAGGTACAGGAAGTGCTGCTGGGTGGTTGGTTCAGGTCCAAGGTTATTATGGGTAACTATGCAAAGCAGTTCTACTGACTTCTATTGGGATTGTTGTCTAACAGCACAGAACATAAAAGAATAAGTAATCAAGTTGGACATGAGAAATTTTCCTAGTAACAGCAGAAATAACATAAGGGAATGTTCCTTAGAATATCAGTAAGAAAACAAAATGGCAGACTAGCTAGGTAACAGTTACCTAAGCCATTCAATCTAAGCTTTAATACTTGACCTATAACTTAACAGTTTCCATAAATTGCTCTTAAAACCCTTTTGTTTGGTGACAGGTAAGAATTGTGGGAGTTTTTTGGTTTTTTGGTTTTGATCTTAAGGCTAAGGGAAGTCTGTTATATCAACACTTCCACATCTTCCTTAGGCAATGTGCAAGACCTACATCAGTTTTAATATCTGCTTTCTTATTTTTATATAGTATTATCTCCTGTTTATTTTGGCTAAGTCTTGGCCATGGCCATGTTACCAATTAATGGTTGGTGTTCATGGGTATTATACTTCCTCCTGCTAATGTCTTGTTGGTTATTTTTCCATAACTTTGATTAGTTTCTATAAAAGACTGTGGTCTAGCCCTGTCTTTTCATAGACATAATTTTACCAAGAGAGGGCTGTTCTTGTCTTAATGAAGTTGAGACTGGTTGAAATTTGCTGAGGAAGCAGATTCTTCCTTTTTGGAAATGTAGTCCAACCCTGGAAATAATGTTACATATCCTTGAGTCTGATGGAATCTCTGCCAAGATTTTGACAATATTAAGCAATTCTCCTGCTGGCATCCTCTTTCTAAATACATTAGAACACTAAAGGGCAATGCATTAACTCACTGGTACCACAGGATGGATCAATCTATTAAAATGATTTTCCCCAGAAAGGAAGGTCTTAGGGTGAAATTGATGGATACCTAGAAGATTCAGAGAACAGCCAGGGAAAAAAAACTTTACTATTCACAGAGGAAAGGGCCACTAAAAATACTACACAGATATACATACATCTAAATTATAAGACAGAAACTCTATATTCAACCTTGAACTTGCCAAATTTCATCATAACCCCTACCAGAGACTTTCCAGCCAGCACACACAAAAGACAAAATTTCTCAGAACAATTAAAGCAAGGGTATTATTTAAAAATATTTTAGTAGGATAAAGATGTTTTTTTATGATATAAAAGAACACTTGAAAATGTAATACAAACAAGAAGGTCTTTCAAAGCTGAATTAGCTAGGAAAGTGATTGTCAGAATCCCCTGTTAAAGTCAAGGGCATTCTAGGTTCCTATCTCTAAATGCTTCTCACGTTTTGAGAAAGATAGCTCTAGTTTGTAAAACCAGATAGAAAAAATTAGTACACATCAAAATTTAACTAAAGATAATTTTTTTTCTTTAACATTGTTTAAACAAAGGGACATGCAACAGCAAAATAAGCATAAACTGGGTCCTGGAGAACTATCCCAAAGGTTAAAGGCATATATTTTTCTTCCAGAGGACCAGAGTTTGAATCTCAACAACCACACTCATCATTTCATAAATGCCTGAAACTTTAGCTCCATGTGGTCAAAGGCCTCTGGCAACCACAGACAGATTATCTCAGGAGTGCATATTTATACACAAATCCACACAACAAATATGCAAATATTAAATCTGTTTTAAAAAGCAAAGTAACATAAAATTTAACTTTAATCTAAAATGTTAGTCTATTACTTAGAAAGTGAATATCTTGGGTATTGTGAGATTTGGGACTCATATCCACTTATCAGTGAGTTCATGTGTGTTCTTTTGGGATTGGGTTCCCACACTCAGGATGATAGTTTCTAGTTCTATCCATTTGTTGAAGAATTTCATGAATTCATTATTTTTAAGAGCTGAGTAGCACTCTATTGTATAAATGTATGACATTTTTTGTACCCATTCTTCTGTTGAAGGACATCTGGGTTCTTTCCAGTTTCTGCCTAATATAAATAAGGCTGCTTTAGTGGAACAATATCCAAGATAGAACTCACTGACCACATGAAGCTCAAGAAGAAGGAAGACCAAAGTGTGAGTGCTTCTGTCCTTCTAGAAGAAGTATCAAAATACATGGGAACAAATATGGAGACAAAGTGTGGAGCAGAGACTGAAGGAAGGGCAGTCCAGAGACTGCCCCACCTGGAGATCCATCTCACATACAATCACCAAAGTCAGACACTGTTGTGGATGCCAGGAAGTGTCTGCTGACAGGAGCCTGATATAGCTGTCTCCTAAGAGGCTCTGCTAGAGCCTGACATATACAGAGACAGATGCTCACAGTCAACTGATCACAGGGTTCCCAGTGGAGGAGTTAGAGAGAGTACTGAAGAAGCTGAAGGGGTTTTTGGCCCCATGGGGAGAGCCAACCAACCAGAGTTCTCAGGGTCTAAACTACCAGCCTGGAAAAACACGTGGAGGGACCCATGGCTCCAGCTGTATATTTAGCAGAGGATGGTCTTGTCGGCTATTTGTGGGAAAGGAGGCCCTTGGTCCCATGAAGACTGGAAGCCCCAATGTGGGGGAATTTGAGGGCTAGGAGTCAATAGTGGGTGGGTGAGGCCACACTCTCATAGAAACAGGAGGAGCAGGGATAAGATAAGAGGTTTCTGGGGAGAAGGGAAAAGGGGATAACACCTACAATATAAATAAATAAAATATCCTAAAAAGAAAGTGAATAATGTGAAATTAAGTATTTTCTATGTGCACCTCTAGAATATATATAAGAATTGAGAATTGGTTGTATATCTATGTGATCATGACGATACAGTTACATATACATTTACTTTATATGAAACTATTTCAATTTTCATGAGTTTTAATTAAAAAAACAAATTTTCTGTATTTTTTTTGTTGTTGTTCTAAATATTGAAATTCCATGCCTGGCATAAGAATTGAGAGCACTGTTAGCAGATGCTGTCTGTGTTTGTTTCTATTTCTTTGCTCCAAGGACACTGTGGCATTTCTGCTTCACAATGAGTAATCTTATCTTAAAAACAGAATGTGTTTCTGTGGCTTGTATTATCACCTATCTAAAGACCTCTGCACCCCTCCTGGGTACAAAATGCATTTCAACACAGTGACTGCTCCAGGGACTGGGAATAACTCTGATTAAAGCATTCACATCTTCAAAACATAGACTGTTCCCCATCATTTCTGATTTTCTCATAGTGAGATTGCTCTGGTCTCACTTAAGGGGTGTTAAATGTTGTTATAGAACATGATGAATAGATGTATAGAGACTAAAACAGAAGTGAGCTCATTTTGGTGTCTGAGAAAACATTCTGAATACCTGCATTGAGACTACAAAAGAATTTAACCACTGAGGTCATTAAATGTGTATAGGGTGAGTCTTGTGATTAATATTGTCCTGAGTGACATTTGAGTTGTATCTGGCATGAGTCTTCAATACAAAGAGAAAGCATTGGGACTGAAATTCATCCTATAATCTATTCTCTTTTATTTATTTGATACTATATTTACATTTCAGATTTTATCCCCTTACCCCATTTCCCCGCCACTCAGGAACCCCCTTTCCCATCCCCCCTTCATCAGCTTCTATGAGGATGTGTCCCAACCTACCCCCCTACTCCCACCTCCCCACCCTCGAATTCCCCCACTCCCACTGGGTGTTCAGTCTTCATGGGACCAAGGATCTCTTCTCCCACCATTGCCCAACAAGGCCATCCTCCCCTAGATATACAGATGGAGTCATGAGTCCCTCCCTATATGCTCCCAGGCTGGTGGTTTAAACCCTGGGGAGCTCTGGTTGGTTGGTATTTTTGCTCTCCTCATGGGGTCACAAACACTTTCAGCTCCTTAAGTTTTATTTCTAACTCCTCCATTGGGAACCCCTTGATCAGATTAATAGTTAGCTGTGATCATCTGAATCTGAATATGTCAGAATCTGGTAGACCTCTAAGGAGACAGCTATATCAGGCTCCTATCAGCATGCACTTCCTGACATCCACATTTGCGTCTACCTTTGGTGACTACACATGGGATGGATGCCCAGGTGGTATGGTCTCCAGGCGGCCCCTCCTTTAGTTTCTGTCCAACACTTTGTCTCTATATTTACTCCCTTGAGTATTTTGTTAATCCTTCTAAGTAGGACCGAGGCATCCACACTTGGTCTTCCTTCTTCACGAGCTTCATGTGGTCTATGAGTTGAATCTTGGCTATTTCAGGCTTTTGGGCTAATATCTACTTATAAGTGAGTAAATACCGTGTGTGTTCTTTTGTGATTGGGTTACCTCACTCAGGGTGATATTTTCTAGTTCCATCTATTTACCTAAGAATTTCTTGTTTTCATTGTGTTTAATAGCTGAGTAATACTCTGTTGTGTAAATGTACCATATTTTTTGTATCCATTCCTCCATTGAAGCACATTTGGATTCTTTCCAGCTTCTGGCTATTATAAATAAGGCTGCTATGAACATAGTGGAGCATGTGTCCTTGTTATATGTTTGAGCATCTTCTGGGTATATGCTCAGGAGTGGTATATGCTATGTCCAATTTTCTGAGGAACCGCAAGACTGATTTCCAGAGTGGTTGTACCAGCTTGCAATCCCACTAACAATGGAGGAGTGTTCTTCTTTCTCCACATCCTCACCAGCATCTACTACCACCTGAATGGTGCTGGTTCAACTAGAGGTCAGCATATAAAAGAATGCAAATCAATCCATTCTTATCCCCTTGTACAAAGCTCAAATCCAATGAGATAAAAGACCGTCACATAAAACCAGATACACTGAAACTAATGGAAGAGAAGGTGGGAAAGACCATCGAATACCTTGGCACAGGAGAAAAGTTCCTGAACAGAAGACCAATGGCTTATGCTCTAAGACTAAGAATTGACAAATGGGACCTCATAAAACTGCAAAGCTTCTGTAAGTCAAAGGACACTGTCAGTTGGACAAAACAGCAACCAACAGGTTGGGAAAAGTTCATTACCAATCCTACATCTGATAGAGGGCTAATATCCAATATATACAAAGAGTTCAAGAAATTAGACTCCAGACAACCAAATAATTCTATTAAAAATGGGGTACAGATCTAAACAAAGAATTCTCAACTGAGGAAACTCGAATGGTCAAGAAGCACCTTAAGAAATGCTCAACATCCTTAGCCATCAGGGAAATGCAAATCCAAACAACCCTTAGATATCACCTCACACCAGTCAGAATGGCTAAGATGTATAATCCATTCTCAAACACTGACTCTTGTAGGCCCAGGTAAAGAAACATATGGATATAATCTGTCTGTTAAAATATTGACTTTATCCTGTCAGTGACTCTACAGGACTGAAGAGTAGCATTAACACGTCGTATTTTTCTAGTATGTCCTAAGAACACATTAAGATACATTGCGATATAATTTCTCTTCTAGAATTTGTCAATTGGCAGTTATAAATAACAGTGCACAATTATTTAGAATAACACATAGAATTTCTTCTAGCACAAATATATCAAGTTTAAGTTTCAGCCTGTTTTACAGATTTTTTTTTAATGATGGGACCACAATTTGACACTATGTTTTCAAATTTGTGTCCTATTAAGGATTCCTACATAAGAACTTCAGCTTTTAGTTGAAAAGGAGCTGAAATAGTACAGAAACCACAACAGCAATAACAAAATGATGAAATTACAAACCTTATGGGATAGCATACTGGACACTCAGTGTTATATCAATAAGTAAGTCAGAGAAATTCAAAATTATGATTGAAAATATAATGTGAGGCTAGCAAGACTTCCAAATATGATAGAAACTGGAAATAGCTCTGAATTTTAGTGCTTAGTTGAGGACATAAGAACACTCAGTCAAAGTTTTTGTATCTATAGAGATAAAATAATCAAAATGGAATGGTTCAAGAAGAATCTGTTAAATAGTTATCACTATTATTTAATCATGCATTTCTTTTGCATGAAAGACAAGAAATCTGTGGATACATCAATTAAATTAATCAGATTTTGTATCTTTCTTTAGGACATGGGAAAAGAAAATTCCTATGATCTGTTAGAATAGGGGAGAGTATTCAGCATCCATCCATCTGAGGAAGTTTTAAATGAAGATTCTAATTCTTCTGTAAAAAAAAAAAAAGAAAAAAAAAACAGCTCATGAAATTTATAGTCAGTGGATGAAACTAGAAAATATACTGAGTGAGGTAACACAGATCTAACATGTGCTACATAATAGGTCATGTTTCCTATAATTTGTCAATACTAGTTCCTAATTTTAGATATGATTATTTAACCTGTAGTAGCCAAGGAAAGCTTAAAAATATAGGGAACTGGACTGTGGTGGACAAAGGATATCTACAATTGAGAATATGAGGACAGAGGTACCATGGTGGGGGAAATGAAAAAATGGAGAGAAGTCTTTATCTTGGAAGTGTAGAGGATGGAATGGAGGTACATGGGAGACAGGAAAATAAATATTACCATGAATGCTTTAAAAATGGCATAGGAATTAAGTTGACTCTAAATTACACACACATACACACACACACACACACACACACACACACACACACACGCACACACCAGCAAGCACACACACGTGTGTGTGTGTGTGCACATGTGTGTATAATTTTAAAGCAGTTATGCCACATGTGATGATAATACTTACCCCAAGGGACATATCCTATCTAACAAAATTCCTAATAGCAGTCATAATAAATCTCTTCTCCAGTTTTTGGCTAGGTTAATCCAGCCAACCTCCAAAACAATATAGCCTTCTGTTTTTGTCTTTCGTTGACTCTCTGAATCTGAAAATAAGCTTGTTTTGC
>JANHMN010000017.1:35653825-35678068 GCA_030674055.1 Rhabdomys pumilio
AACAGGAATGATTTGCAAAATCCACAAGACCAGAGGCCAACAGCAACATATACATTAGGAACACTACTACCGCTGATGCTGATCAAGACAATCAAGACTGGTTCAGAAGAGGATGTAGTGATAGATGTGGAAGGCCAAGTTGGCGAAGTTGGAGGGGGGTGATTTGGTTATTTTGTGCTGAATAAAATTGTTGCCATCTGTGGTGGATAGTTTTATGTTAACTTGACACAAGCTAAAGTCATCTGAGAGGAGAGAGCCACAATTAAGAAATTGCCTCCGTAAGATTGGATGTAGGCATACTTGTAGGATATTTTCTTAATTAAGGATTGATGAGGGAGGGGCCAAAACATTGTTGGTGGTGCCATCCCTCATGTCCATTGTCAAAGGTATCATCTCTGGGATGATGGTCATCAGGCTCATCAGGCCAAAGAAACAAGCCAGTAAGCAGCACTCCTCCATGGCCTCTGCATCAGCTCCTGCCTCCAGGTTCCTGCCTTGTTTGAGTCCCTAATGGACTCTGATATGGAAACCTATGTCAAATAAACCCTTTCCTACCCAAGTTACCCAAGTTAGTGGGTCATGGTGTTCTTCCCAGCAATAGTAACTAACTCTAACTAAGACACCAGTAAAATAAAGAGACATTCAAAGCACGTTTCTTGTAACAGAAGCCCTATATCACCTTTATTCAGGCTTTCATGAAGACAATTTGACTTAAACTGCTAATCAGAGATATCACGAGTGACTCTCAAATGATTGTCAGAGATGGAAAATTATCTTTTGCTTCCTGTTATCTATAGTAGATTAATAATTATTGTTCTACACGGTCAGTAACTTTATAAACTTCCAGGCCTGGAAACTTAGACTCAAAGTTGAAAGACACTACACTTCTGAATCATTTTAGCTTTTACATAGCCTTCATTGTTGGCACTGAGGCTGCTTCTGTGATATGTCTGTTTACACTCACATTAGGACCAAAGCCCTGATAGTTATTTTCTATTTTGTTATTCTCTTGATCCTCTCCCCTTAGACCTTAACTCCTGCTGGCTTTCCTCCGTATTTAGATCTTATTGATCAAAATCACCACTCACCTCAGCTATCAAGATAAATTATGAGGCACATAATAGACAAATTTTCACACAATATACCAAATGAAGTAAACAGGGTCTGGCAATATAGAATTAGATGGAAAAGAATATGAAACATTCAAACATAGAGTTTCCACTCCACATAATCAAGTCTATTCAGAAATGATTCCCTGTTTTCAGTTTAAATGGCTAACAATTTAACTTAAATGAGACTTAATTCAGCTTACACTACTTACACCACTTACTACTTACACTCGCTAAATTTTTATTTGCCTTCAGAATAGTTGCTGTATTTTTAAATGCAGCACAGTTGCAATCACTAACGTATTTGTTTATTTGGCTTTGAGTATGTAGTTGAATTGAATGCATTTTAATCACTTTTTTTCAACAGGACACAGCATTAAAGAACAAACTCAAATCCTTGCATTAAGAGTGACAAGTAGCCATTAACCATGTTTAAGAAGCTATCACTTAGGAGTCTATCAAGGACATACTTTGTACTTAGTGTATTCACTTATCCAGTTTATGAAAACATTTACCTCAATTAGGGTTTGGGGCCATATTTATGTAAGTAGCCATGGTTCTCAAAATCAGACACAATGATTTCGTCTTCTGTTGGCCACTGTGTGCTGGCCCTCTATCGTACTGAATAATTCACTCCAAAACCAACCAGAAACTGAAATGATACAAGATTTTTGCCTATACAGTAGAATCCCCTTATTTTTCTCACTCAGAGAATTGCAACATTTTAAAATAATCATTTCTGCAGATGATTTGGTTTATTAATACATCACAGTTATGGTAGGTTTATAAGGCAAGATTTTCCTAACAGTTAAGCAGACCAGTTGATCTGAAGCTTTTGATGACTAGTTCAGTCTCAAAGTTACTATTGCCAATATCTGTATTTTCTGCACTGTTCAAGTGAGTATGGTATGTCTTCTACAATTTCAAAATGTTGTTTTTTAAAAGTCTATTGATTTGTTTGTTGTAAACCTTGTGATGACATAAAACCTGAATTATTACAGGTATTTTCAAATGTAAAATTATTTTCATCATTGCTTTAAAAAATCACAAGCAGTGTCGTAAGTGATATGTAAAGTAGATTCTTTTGTTAATATTGCTTATTCATTAAACATTAAAGAATATTTTAATTTAGTATTTTTTGACTTTTTTCTCATTAATTCTCTGGTCATCACAATTACTTATGTGCAAAGAGTTAAATATAATATTTTTAGAATGCAGCTATTGTAATATAATTTTTTTCTTGAGCCCATAGATTATAGTCTTTTCCAAATAAATGCTAAAACTAATACATAGGCAATTAAAGTACTGATCTTAAGGAAATGACCCAAAAGTGTTCCAGTGATTATGAGTAAATGAAATTCAAAATAAATGTTCATTTTTGCACAGAGTATTATTTCCTATTTTAAATAAAGTTTTGCTTTATTTTTGATCCTGAGATTATTGAAAATTTTATAGTGAAAGCTTATTGTGTATTAAGTTTCCTATGCAGAAGCCAATACCTTCACGTGGACATGTGCACCTTGTTCATTTAGAAGAAAATCCAAATGAACAGTAACAATAGAATATGAAGAATTCAGGGAAGTGGGGTGGAAAGAAATGTTTACACCCAATGATTATTTAGCAATTGCCTTTGAGGGAATTGATGCTTAGGATAACTTAAATGGTCTAAATGACTTTACAGCTTTGAAACATGACATTTTCATTCCCAGACAGGATATAAGCTGCACTTAGTGTTTCATTGTAGACTAGGATAGAATTGTGTTTTCCTTCTTTTCATTTGATGTCTTATGGTTCACCTGGTTGTCATGTTTTAAGACATAATAAAATTAGACAATCCTATGGGGAACAGAACTGGACCATATCAGTTACAATCCCAGGAAAAACCAAGAAGAGGATCATGTTGTCAGCCCTAGAACAAACCAAATTTATAGCCTTTGAAAATCTTCTCGTTTTTAACGCTACTACCACGTTCACTAAAATCACTTGCAAACTCTGAGGCAGAACTACCTAGGTAAGTCGTGAACAGGTCCAGACTCATAGATAGTTAAGTGTAAATGCTGCTGCTTGAAGGCATTTTATCATGGAAGAATTTGTTATACATGCCCTTCCCCCAGGCCTGAGCAGGCCTGCAAGTCATTGACCACAACAAGACCAAACAACAATAGGACCTAGAAGGAGGCATTGCCTTGCCAGTCTTGGCTCCCTGAGGTCTGCTACCTAGCTAAGAAGAATGGACTGCCTGTTGAGCAAGTCTTGACACTTTCGGACTGCTGTCTCCTTACCCAGCCCCTGGGCTGAACTGAGAAGAGACTCTGGGGGGGGGGGGCTTCTCCCTTATATGTGAAAGCAAATTAATAAACTTCAGGCCTTGATCAGAATACTTTGTCTTGGCCCCACGTTTCTCTTGCCCTCCTTCCCTTAAATTCCTAGGCTTCGTCTCAGGAGAACCTGGTGATCGTGGCTGCAGGCAGCTACAGTTATACAGAGGAAGATAGCTTGTGCATGAACCTAGCAAAACCTACCAAACCTATCAGAACCTATCAAAAATCTATCATCATGGAAAAATAATGTTTTGCTCAGGATGATCAAAACTGAGAAATGTTCCTATTGACATTTTTTCCCAATAATATAGTATGTTCTCCTTAATCTACTATGTCTAGATCTAAATACTCAGATATGAATATATAAGCTGAAATAACTGAAAAACCTGGGAAGTGAAAAGTATTCCAGGTGGAAGCTAGAGAGAGGATTATTAGGGTACGGGTGACATGGAGGGGGAATATTGAAAGAACAGAAAAGATGAATGTAATTTGGGATAGATTAGAGAGGTCAACAGAAGGAGATGGATGAGGGACAAATAATACCAAGGAGGTTAAGAAAGCCTCAAAAATTCATATATTTACCTTAAATTGCACACTCTCTCTCACGCATAATAGAAACACACACACACACACACACACACACACACACACACACACACACAAACAATGTGTTTATGTATATTAATGAAGTTATGTCATTTGAGCTGACAACTTCTCCTGTCAACAAAGCCATGGATGATCTTACATAAAACCCAATAATATGAGAAAGTCTTCTGGGAGTGTATATTCAGAAATCCACTTAGCAAGACCTTACAGCTTTCAGACCAAGCTACAAGACATGGAATCCTGTATGCTGATTGATCCACATAGAACCCACTTCCCCTACTCACTCAATGGTGGTATCTTTAGCCAGAGGAAGAAATGATAGCTGCTGAATCATTAATGACCAATGGCAGTTATCAGGAAGCTGTACTATATTAGGCCTATACCAACAACTAAAAAAATAAATGAGGCTGCTGATACAGGCACATGGATAGAGGATGTGCTGGACAGAATCTATGGAATTTTAGGCAACCTATATGACAAAGCCTGTGCTTCCAAGATGAGAGATATAGTGAAGGTCATCTTGCAAATTTATTGTCGATGTGTTGGGATTAACAGCATAGAGCAGTCAGTGCAGCCCTAACTTTGGGCTCCCTGACAGGAGCCTATTACATATATGTGTAGTTGAATGAAATGAACAGCAACAGCTGAAAGCCAGGTTGGCTCTTTCAAACACTAGTCTAGAGAGCATGAGTGCACTAATCTAGAAAGCTGTCTTTACATATCTGAACAACCCTGGACAGGTTCAATGAATGCTATAAGTAGCCTGCTGCCTCTGGATGCATTGTTGATGTTTCACACTTTCACCACTATTTCTAGATAATTACCCATGACAGAGAAAGCTTCTGGTAATGTACATCAATCCGTAGCTGCTATAGGCTTGCTGAAAGACCCAACCCAGCACACTACAAAAACAAAGTTTTTAACATATTAGAAAGCCTGCTTTACTGAATTGATGTTAATAAAATTAGAAATGTTTTAAGTTTCTTTGTATTTGTCAAATTCATCATCATAATCATTATCATCATTACTATTATTTTGTTCTGCCGGGGAAGGACAAATATAACACCTTGTAAGTATTTAAAAAGCATATTATCACAGATATACATCCTCAGACATATTTTAGGTCTTAATTTACACATGAGATTGTATATATACATGACTTCATCATGTATCATTCCAATTTATGTATACATTCATATATACACTCTAATATCACCTTTCTAGACAGGTTTCAATTTCTGTGCCATATTATCCCAAACAATGAGGTTAAGAAATAGTTTGGATCATGGTTTCAAAGAATGGCTACATGGTCCTGTTGTTGTGGGATGGTGGCAAAGCTTATTTTCACGAAGGGTATATAGTAAAATTAAATGAAGAAATTATGAACTTGAGAAAGAGGGGGCAAAGAGAAGGCACACACACATACACAGAGACAGAGAGAGACAGAGAGAGAGACACACACAGGGAGGGGGAGGGAAAGGAGAGGGTGAAGAGTGAGGGGGAGGGAGAGGGATTGTTCATGACTGAACAGCCTTCAACCTTCTACAAGCCCCATTGAGGACCCCAGGTGGCACCATCATCTGGGCTCATCTCATTTTCCCAGTTGAAGGACAAACATTTATCAAGCCAAATTGCTCTTAATCAAAACAGTGCATATTTACTTGACAGAAATAATCTGTGTACAAGCCACAGATTGTAGCACCAGCGGTTCAGCTGCCCAAATGACTGTTGGTTGTTGTTCTCTATGTAAAGCTTTGCTGTTGGTTTAAAACCCTAATCTCATTTAAAGAGTACACAATGAGAAATCACTGTTGACCCCATTCATCAAAACATTAATTTACAGCAACTAGCCTTCACCAAGTAGCTGAACTTTCTTGGGGAATAAATACCACCAAACTTTTCTCCTTTCCACTTAGTAGAAAAACAATATATAAATATTTTGATGAAGTCCAGGCTGGCCACTGAACTATTAGGTAATTTATAATGGACAACACATTAGTTAAACAAAGAATCAGCCAGAAGGACAAATAAAGCAGAGGCATTATGATTTCAATGGTGTATATAAGCAATTTAAAGAACTGTTTAGACAGAAGGCAATACTGAGTCCTCACTAGGACAGAAGTCTTGTGTCAAATATAAATCTAAAATTGAATCCATAAGAAGTTCTCTAGAACATTTTATTTATTATTATTATTATCATTATCATTATTATTATTATTATTTATTATTATTATTATTATTATTATTATTATTATTATTAGTAGTAGTAGTAGTAGTAGTAGTAGTAGTAGTAGTATTACTATTATTTAATAGGAACAAATGTGGGTCGGGAGGCTGGAAATGCAGAGAAGGGCCCCAAAAGACACGTGGTGACTGGGATTCCAAGAGTTTTATTGGTATGATGGATGATGGTTAAATCTGGATGTGCACCCCGCCCCATGAAACTCAGGGCAGACCTGAGTTAAATAGGGAGGGAGAGAGAGGGGAGGGGCTGAGGAAGAATGCTTGATTGGCTATGCCCTCTGGCCTTCAGGTATCTATTAGTATGTAAATTTCTTGAGGCTGAGGCCTGTAGTCATGCCCTCTGCCTGTGCCCTTTGCGAGGGGCTGCATCCTAAGTGACTGCAAGGCACAGATCAAATGAAGACCATAGACCACGTGTCAGGAGTTTGAAATCTGGGAGCGAGTCAAGATACATGCTGTCCCTATCCAGGCAATGGACACCTGCTGGGTCTCCAGCTATCTCAAACCAGTGCTCTACTAGAAACCAAACCATCCTTTCATGGTCCTACAAAGAGACAGCAGAATATGCTATTTGAGTATATAACAGAGTTAGGATTTTGGAATTCTTGACATAGTGATGAATATAGTATCTGTCAGATGCTAGATTAGATTACATCTATAAACGACCTTGATAAGTAATACAGATATACCATCCATATGTATCTATAAGATACTTCATTTGTAATTTCTGGTTTATGATAGATGATGAATAAGAAGCTTATGTTGGGATTAATTTAAATTGAAACACAATATCAAAATAATGAAAATTGTGCTCATTAGAATAGTTTGGAAAATAAAGTATGACTTCGAGGATCACTTGGATGCAGCAGCTTGCAACATCTCCAGCAACAAATATAACCTGCTCAGGCAGGGCATTGGAAGAGAAAAGTATGGAAGAGTTAAGAGGTGGTAGCAATTTTTTAGATATTTCTATAGCTTCTAATATTATTGTTCTTGTTGATGTTTTTTGTATTTGTATATTAAGAGGATATAATATTGAGATGAAAAAAAGCAAACTTCATAAACTTACATCCTCTAAAAATATCAAGAGCTTTCAATTCATAAAACTCTATAAATTTCAATATTTCATTGTTTCTTTTAAATTACAATATGTTTTGGCACCTGAGAGGTAGTAAGTGTATTGGATGTTGTTTCTGAAATGTTCATAAGCATGTTATTTATAAATGCTAAGCTTAATTGTCCTTCATAAACACAACTATCAAACATTAGAAAACTGAACTGCTTGCTGGTTGGTGCTTGTGAAGGTTATTGAAAATTCCAAGGTGAAGAACCTATAGGGAATAATACTTCAGAAATTTTTCTCTAGTATTCAAATTACAGCACTTCTTATTTGTATATATGATACATAGTCTACTTCAAGTAGTAATATTCATCATGTGCTTCAGTAATGAAGACTGGCCACTGAAAAATATTAACAGAATGGATGTAAAGTTTATTAATTAAACATCCTTCATGGTGCCCTGGTATCTATCTTTCAGTTACCAAAGTTTTGTAGAATATATTCTGGCAAGTGTATTCTAATCTATGAGTAAAAATAAAAGGAGGTTGAGAAGAATAAAAATTAATGGCCCAAATTGTATTCTTACATTTATACATATATATGTATATTTGTGTACATGAGAATGAGAAGGAAAAAGAGAAAACAGACGGAGAAGTGAATTCTAAAGTTAGTTAATCTGTACTACAAAGTAATGTCATTGTTCTAAAGACAGCTAATTTTGGAGTGTTTGTGCATTATTAATATTGCAGTGATTTGAAGGTGAAATGACACCACAGGGCTCTATATATTTGAACACCTGTTCCACATCTGGTGAGGATGGAAAGTTGCTTGGAGCTTTCCTGGCCTAGAATGGCCTGATGTGGGACACAGTGTTGGAAATAGGGCTGAAGACTAATCATCTCTAACGTTTAAACCCTCTAACTATGCTGAATGCTGAAGTTGCTGGCTTCTAAAACATTCCAAAATCTTTCAATCAGAGACCCCAGTGGAAGAGTTAGGGGGAGAACTGAAGGAGCTGAAGGGGATTACAACCCCATAGGAAGAACAAAAGTATCAACTAACCAGAGCCCTCAGAGCTCCCAGAGACTGAGCCACCAACCAAAGAGCATACATGGGCTGCTCTGTGGTCCCTGGTACATATGTAGCAGAGGACTGTCTTGTCTGACCACAGAGGGAGAGGATGCTCCTTTTCCTGTAGAAATTTGATGTGCCAGGAAAGGGGAATGCTTGTGGGAATGAGGTGATGGTGAAGGGAGTGGGTAGTGGAGCACCCTCTCAGAAAGAAAGGGTAGTGGGGATGGGGTTAAGACCTTGGGAAGTGGGGACCAGAAAGGGGACGAACATTTGGAATGTAAATAAATAAAATAATTTAATAAAATAAAAAGACAAAAAAACTTTCTTGTTTACTCTGTGCTTAAAAACTGCTGGCTTGGGTGATTAACACCTGTTGCTTAACAGCTGGGATTAAGTACAGGATTGGTAGGGCTTTGTTTTCCTCTCTTGCCCAGAAAACTCACTTCTCCTCTCTCTCTCTTGGCAGGTGGGAGGAGGTCTAGAGCAATGAACTTTTATTAAACCAGGAGAAAGAGTCACAGTTGCAGAAGAAAAAAATCTTTAACAGAAGTAAATATGCATAAACATACCTACATTCATACACACACATTCATTATTACATACTTAGTTTTTGGGCCCAACAATATGACTCAATTTCCATCCTTAAAAGACACGAACATACTTACATACACATGCATATGGAGCAAAAGCCAAAGCACCAGCTCAGAAAGAACTTACTCATTCTGGATGATAAGTAAGCTTCAACTTTCTACATTTTTATTGCTAAGTGGATTAAACCCAAG
The DNA here is from genome assembly GCA_030674055.1 of Rhabdomys pumilio. Lineage (NCBI taxonomy): Eukaryota > Metazoa > Chordata > Mammalia > Rodentia > Muridae > Rhabdomys > Rhabdomys pumilio. The sequence continues at coordinate 35,663,022 of JANHMN010000017.1, forward strand.
TGTAAAGAAAAAAAGTGTTGTCCTTTTTAGTAAGACTAAGCCTACCTTACTGTTAAGCAAACTGGTACAACCACTCTGGAATTCAATTTGGAGGTTCCTCAGAAAATTGGAATTATAGCTACCTGAAGACCCAGCAATACCACTCTTGGGAATATACCCAATAGATGTCCTACCATGCCACAAGGGGCACCTGTTCCATTATGTTCATAGTGGCCTAATTTGTGATAACCAGAAGCTGGAAACAATCCAGATGTTCCATGACATAAGAATGGATACATAAAATGTGGCTCATTTACACATTGGAATACTACTCAGCTATTAAGAACAAGGACATCCTGAGTTTTGCAAGCAAATGAATGAAATTAAAAAATATCATCCTGAGTGAGGTAACTCGAATTCAAAAGGACACGCATGGCATGTACTCACTAATAAGTGGATATTAGCCAAAAAAAAAAAAAATACAGAAGGACATGCATGGTATGTACTCACTAGTAAGTGGATATTAAGTGGATATTAGCCAAAAACAAACAAACAAACAAACAAACAAAAAACAACCACAAAAAAACCCCAGAATATTCAAGAAACAGTCCACAGAACTCAAAAAGGTCACCAAGCTGAAGGGCCCAAGTGAGGTCACCACAGTCCTACTTGGGAAGGAGAAGAAAAAAAAATCAAAAGATGGGGGAGAAAGGGTACTTGAAGGGAAAATGGACAGGGGTGGGGGAGAGAGGGGAACATGATCTGGTATTGGGTAGGGGAAAGGACTGAAGCCCTGAGGATCAGCAGAAAGAATGGAAAAAGGCAACCTCAGGAGGTAGGAAGTTGGGGGACCCTCCAGAATGTAGCAGAAACCTGGGAGTTGAGACACTCTCAGGACTCAATGGGAGGAACCCTAGATGAAATGCCCTTACAGGGAGGAGAGGAAACTGTTAGAGCCCACCTCCAGCAGAAAGATAGGGCATCAAGTGAGGGATGGGGTTGCTATTCCAGAGTCAAAACTCTGACCCATAATTGTTCCTGTCTGGAAGACCTGCAGGGATGGAAATGGAGAGAATCCTGAGGGAAAGAAGGTCCAGCAACAGACCCAAAGGTGGGATCCAGCTCAAGGGATAGCCCCAAGGCCTGACACTATTACTGACGCTATGGAGTGCTCACAGAAAGGGACCTATCATGACTGTCCTCTGAAAGACCCAACAATCAGATGAAAGAGTCAGATGCAGATATTTGCATACAACCAATGGACAGAAGCTGCTGACCCTGTAGTTGAATTAGGGAAACCCTGGAAAAAGCTGAGGAGAGCAACCCTATAGAAGGATCAGCAGTCCCAATTTACCTGGACTTTGAGATCTCTCAGACACTGGACCACCAACCAGGCAGCATATACCAGCTGATATGAGGTCCCCAACATATATGCAACAGAGGACTGCCAGTTCTATGTTCAGTAAGAGAAGATGCATCTAATCCTCAATAGACTGGAGGACTCAGGGAGTTTAGAAGTCTGGGGGAGGTGTGATTGGGGAGGACATCCTCGTGGAGACAGGGTGGTGGGGAGGCGATATAGGATGTGGAACAGTTGGAGGGTGGACAGGGAGGGGAATAAAATCTGGAGTGTAAAATAAAAAAATAATAACAAGAAGAAGAAGAAGAAGAAGAAGAAGAAGGAGGAGGAGGAGGAGGAGGAGGAGGAGGAGGAGGAGGAGGAGGAAGAGGAAGAGGAAGAGGAAGAGGAAGAAGAAGAAGAAGAAGAAGAAGAAGAAGAAGAAGAAGAAGAAGAAGAAGAAGAAGAAGAAGAAGAAGAAGAAGAAGAAGAAATAACCTGTTGTGTCCCAAGTTAAGAAGAAGCCTGCTTGATCTTTCTGCTCTCTGTGCAGTGGCATCTTTGTCTCTCTTCATTTCTCTTATGCTGTGCTTATTCTGGTATGTTCTACTATCTCTTCAGCTTCTGTTTTGCTTCTACTCTGCATCACTTCCATTCTCTTGCCTCACTAATTCTGCTCTTTCCTTTGTTCTTCTCCTCATTTCTATTCAACTCCTCCTCTCTGCAATGTTTCTCTCTAAGACTTCTATTGGTTCTATACTTTTTCTCTCTATTTTACTTATGACTGCTACATTCTGCCTTAGTTTCTAATTCTCTCTCTGCATTCTGTCTTCTACATAATTAAAGTCATCATTCCTATATTTAGTACTCTCCCAGAACACATGAACACATGGTATTCCAAATACTAAAATTTACCACAAAATCTGAACAGAAACTCAAATAAGAAAATTGAGTATAAGTTTACAGCAGAGATTTTACGTCATTTGCATTAAATAGAGTTATTTAGCTAGACATTCATTATTTGTTATTAACTCCACAGGTTCACTGAGAGTCTAAAACTATAATTCTTGGGTCCAGGTTAGCATTGCAAGTTTTGTATGGATAAGCCCAATCAATCTTCTGTTCATGAATTTACAATAAATAGTTCCTTCCACTTTTGATCTTTGGTTAATAGTTTTACAGCCCCGAGGAAAGTATTCTACATTGTAGGTGACTGCTTTCTACCTCAGAAGGAATTAAGTCATGACACTAGCAGAATTCTAATTACAGTATTTATATCAAAGAGGTTTTAATAGGGGACCTATTATAAAGGGTTTAATAGTTGCTATTATAATTTTAGAATTTTTATGGAATTATCATTAGGAATTAAGAAATCATATATTTGTGTATCACCACTACAAGACAGTACATCTTCATTTAGCTGCAGAAAACTGGCCAATAGAGTAGGCTAATGCTCAGGCTTTATTATTTAATTTAATATTGACAAGAAAGTTCTATCATTATCAAAAGTTAAATCCTGAAAATATCATCACTTGGGCTTTACATTCAAGAGCCCATTCACAGTAGTCCAAAATCCATGGTGAAATCAAGATCTTGTGCTAGCCATTAGCCTTTTCTAGATGGCTCCTGAGAGAAATTTTGTTTTCTCTACTAGGAAGAGACTTCAATAGGGGAGAGTTTTGAGGATTTATAGCTTAACCCCACTTGGTGTTCTCTCTCTGCATGATATGGATAGCCATGCATCCTCTATTGTTATGAATTATATCGTTTTGAAAGAGTAAGCCAGAATAAATCTTTCTTCTTTAAGCTGCTTTTTCAGGAACATTTTACCATAAAAACAGAAGAAGAGAAGAAGAAGAAGAAGAAGAAGAAGAAGAAGAAGAAGAAGAAGAAGAAGAAGAAGAAGAAGAAGAAGAAGAAGAAGAAGAAGAAGATCACTGCCACTACCATCACCAACCACCTCTTATATGAGTATGACACTCTGGAAATACATGTACTCTTTACACATAAACTCATTAGAAATAAATGATGGTTTTCTGGCACAATACTGGTATAATCATTTGTAGGTAGATTGTAGTTGATAAAATTATTTATATCTACTTTGAGAATAAACATATACTATATATTATATTTAAATTATTATATATTATATTTAAATATATTATAATTAAATAATTAGGTGATAAAATATATCAGGCCTCAGTTAATATAAAGAAAACATCAAATCCTTTGTTTTCAAATTAAAATCATTTCTTTTATGCATTTCCTCCTTCCATCAAAACTTACCATATAACTCTCGTTGATGTCTTTGAAATTATTAGACTTTTTTATAGTTATTGCAAGCACATATATATATATATATGTATATAAACATATATATATATATAAACATATATATGTATATATTTTCATATTACTAAATATAACCTTCATAGTCTGAATAATATTGTATATATGTTTTTGGATCTGAGCTGACAATTGTAGTGATTAATCAATTTGTGTGCTCTTCTCTAAAGAAGACCATTTCTCCCAGGATAAGCACTTTTCAGTTGCCTATAGCTCTTTGTTTATAGTTGAGGCTCCTGGGCTTTCCCACATTCACTTAGAAAGTTCTATCATTGTCTTTGTTAAGGTCTAGTTTAGATCAAAAGGGTCTTGGAAAGGACACTGTAATCTGTTGTGTTTATACTCTGTCATGTGCTCCTGTTTCCCAGCTTTTGTGAGTTACACTCATCAATCTGTGATGAGTTTTGGTGATACAACTGTCTCAGAGTCATTTTTTCTTCTGCAAGAAATTCTTCATCCACATTAACCTGTAATTAACCTCAATAACACTTATTTGTTTATGATATTGGTCTTGGATAGTGTCCAGGTTTTATTGTTTTGTGGGTTCCCTATCTAGGAATTTGCATGTGTTGTCTCACCCCAGGAAAAGTTTACTCACACAACAGAAGCTATGAGCCAGGATAGTTTGAATCTCCATGTGTACCCAGCATAGATTTCTGAAATTCCATGTTGATAGGAATGTAAACAAAATTTGATGACAAATATTCTATTTGCTGGGACTCTGAATCGGAGAGTTTCAATTCAGTTGTCAGTCCCTGATCACATTTTACCTGCGTACATGTCACTTGCACATACTTTTGATTGTTATGATAAATATGGATCCTTTTTACAAACAAGTTCTACAGTGAAGGGATCTAGTAGGTCTGAGCATTGCAAACATTGCTTTTGCAGGCCTTGCTCTTCTCTTGCCTTGCTAAACTTAGATTGATTCCTAAAACTGGACACCCAAATCTATTCAAATATTTGTCTACTTCCTCCCCCTGAGACTAATCACCAAGGATAAGGTATCAAGTTATTCAAGTCCAACAATCAAAAGCCCCCTTTTATTTATCCTAATTAATATGCACAATGGAAATAAACCAACTTATTCTAAAAGGAGGTTTTACATTTATAAACTGCCACTTGTCTGTAGACTATACCCATCTCCTTTCTATACAAAGACAGTCCTTTATCCCTCTGGGGCAGATATCCCTTCTTCATCTCTCCCTTTTTCCTTTCATTTTCTCCTTCAGCCTTTATCTCCTGTTTTTATCTCTTATTACCTGCCATTTCTCAATCTAGGGCAAATAAATCGTTGTGCTGAGAACTTAGTCTTGGTATGTCCTATGCCATTCCTGGTCCTTACAAATAGTGAAATTGTAAAGAGAATAACCTTTTCAAATATAAAACAGTTGAGTGTAACTGTCGAATAAAGATAATTAAATAACTCTTCATCTCATTTCTTAACTCAGTTCACTGAGTTCAGTCCCTATATGTACTTGTGACACTTGACTGTGTATTACTTGTGTATCTATCTGTCTTTCTGAAGTTGAGGTATAAACATATATAAAATGAAAACAGTGGTTTTCTGTTTCTACTGGAAAAAAATAATTAATGGAGATTAATAAAGAATAATAAGTATATATCCTAATTTAAGATCTAATAATTAAGAGTCAATTTTATTTTTACAAAGAATCACATTTTAGCCCATTCTCTTGTTGACCAAATCATTCAATGCTTTTTAAAGAACCACAGAATGCCAAAATTGCCTAGTCCTATAATGGAAACTTAATAAGAAACATGCAACTACCCCAGTAAAAAGTTACAAAATACACTGAAGTCCTTCTGATTTTTCTGTAAATAGAAAGTACCTTGGGTGGGATGTGCAATTGGATCAAAGAGAATATAGACTAAAAATAGAGGAAGTGTGGCTTAAGAGATTATAATTATTTCCATTAAAAGGCACAAAGTTTCCTTGTTGTTCTATTATTCCCTCCCTATTAATCCTCACTGGATGAAATCAGCAGAAGTTTTTTATTACTTTCCTGGATTATTCAGTTACTCAAAGACACATAGTCACATTGATGATTTGGAGTTAGAAGCCTCCAATGAGGAAGAATATTTGTTATTTGTCATACTGTCTGGGAAACGGCATCCAATCTGACCTTTCCTAGTTCTTTCCATTTTCCTGCAGAGTTGGTGATTTTATTTTTCTTTAGACTTGAGTAGTATTCTATAGTTCATATGGACCACATTTTCATTATTCATTTATGGCTTGAAGGTCATTGAAGTTGTTTTCATCTCCTAGCTGCTATGAACAGAGCAGCAATGAATATATCTAAGCAAGCGTCTGTGGACCAGGTGTCTAGTCTATTTAAAACTTGGCAAAGATGCCAAATTCGTAAAATTGGGGAAAGAGACATTTTCAACAAATGGTGATTAAAAAACTTGATGTCCACATGCAAAAGAAAGTTTTAGTGCTATTATATATCACATTGCATATAAATTACTTCCAACTGGACTGATGACCTAAATGTGAAACAAGAAACACTAAAACTATTTAAAAATAAGGATATACTATATGATAAAATTATAGCAAACAACTTTCTGAATGTGACCCATTTGCTCAATAATTAAGATCAATATTTGAAAAGGGGGATTTCAGAAAACTAAAACTCTTTTGCATAACTAAGGAAACAATCAACCTGGTGAATATAGAACTCAGATAATAAGAGATAATATTTGCTACTTATACATTTCACAGAGAATTAATATCTATAATATATAAAAATTTATAAAAACCCTTATGGTCTATAAAAAATGATCCATTCAACAATGGTCCTGAGATTTTTAGCAATATTCTCAAAACTTTGAGAATTTAAGAAATATCTCAGAATATGTAGATTATCTCCATCAATTAGGAATATGCAAATCAAAGCAGATTTGAATTACCATCTTATTCCAGTCAACATACCAAAGATCAACAAAGAGTAACTAATAACAAATGCTGAGGGCATGGGGCTGGAGATGGTACCTTCCTTCAGCCTTTGTGGAATAACAAACTAGTATAGCCACTGTGGAAATCTGTAGAGATTCCTCAAAAAGCCAAAAATGAATCTACAATAATACCCAGGTACACTTCTCCTAAGCTTTTGAAGAAGATGCTTTCTAATATCCAGTTTATAGTTTTGGCATCTTTTTCAAATGTTAGATGTACTCATATTTCGTCTCTGGTTTTGTTCCATAGGGTCTATGCCTGTTTTGTACCACTGCTATATGGTTTATCTTACTATGGGTCTGTAACATACCTTAAAATTAAGAATGACAATGACTCCAGAATTTTTCTTTTCTCACTCAGGATGATTTTGGGTATTTGGGGTGTTTGTGGTTTCATGTGAATATTACAATTTTTTTCCAATTTCTGTGAAAAAAGAGATGAATATTTTGATTGAACTTGCATTGAATCTGTAATAAATTTGTTAAACAAGTTTGCTCCCCACAGTATTAATTCTACCACTCTGTGAGCCTAGCTTGTCTTTCCATTTTTTCTGTTCTTTTTATTTTTTTCAGAACTTTTAAATTTTTGCTTTAAAGGTGTTTTATTTTATTTTATTTTATTTTATTTTATTTTATTTTATTTTATTTTATTTTATTTTGTATATTTTGAATTGGAATGTTTCCATGATGATCTCTGTATGTTTATTGTTGGTGTATAGAAACCTTAAAAGAGCTCTGTCTAACTCAACAGACTTGGGTGTTTCTGTGTGATATGTTTTGAGAGCATCTGCTTGGTGATGTGAGGGAAGCTTGGCAAGCTCAGTTATTAAGACATGTTTCACAGCATGTATTGAAAAATACATGTGAGACACCTGGCTGGCCTGTTCCTATGAAGACACCATATCCTGAACCTTACTACAGCAGATGGTAAGAACCCTCCTCTGTAACTCTAAGCCCAAGAACTGCAACTGGGAGCCCGGGGAACTCTGGTCCCATCACTTAGCCAAACATTTGTGGAATACCACAAAACGGCAACCAACAGATTGGGAAAAGATCTTTACCAATCCCACATCCGATAGAGGGCTAATATCCCAGGTATACAAAGAACTGAAGAAATTAGACTCTAGACAATCAAATAACCCTATTAAAAATGGGGTACAGAGCTGAACAAAGAATTCTCAACTGTCGAAACTTGAATGACCAAGAAGCACCTAAAGAAATGTTCAGCATCCTTAGTCATCAGGGAAATGCAAATCAAAACAACCTTGAGATTCCACCTCACACCAGTCAGAATGGCTAAGTGTGCGTTCTATGGTCCTTCTTAAGAGGAGTAACAAAATACTCAAGGGAGCAAATATGGAGACAAAGTGTGGAACAGAAACTGAAGGAGGTGCTGTCCAGAGACTGTTCCATCTGTGTATTCATCCCATGTGCAATCACCAAAGGTAGTCACTGATGTGGATATCAGGAGTACATGCTGACAGGAGCCTGATATAGCAGTCTTCTCAGAAGTCTACCAGAGTCTGAAATATTTAGAGGCAGATGCTCACAGCTAACTATTGAACTCATTATGGGGGTTCCCAGTGGAAGAGTTAGAGAGAAGACTGAAGGAGCTGAAAGGGTTTGGTGCTCCATGAGGAGAGCAACAATACCTATCAACCAGAGCTCCCAGGGTCTAAACCACCAGCATGGGAGCAAATAGGGAGGCACCCATGGCACCAGCTATATATTTAGGGGAGGATGGCCTTGTTGGGCATAGGTGGGAGAAGAGATCCTTGGTCCCATGAAGGCTGAACACTGAGTAGCGAGGGAATTGAAGGGTGGGAAAGTGGGAGTGAGGGGTAGCTGGGAACACATCTTCATAGAAGCAGGAGGAGGGGGGATGGCATAGGAGGTTCCTGCATGGTGGGGAGAATGGAGTTAGGGGATAAAATCTGAAATGTAAATATAATATTCAATAAAAAACAAAACAGAAAAAGTAAAATGAAACAAAGAAAACTGAAAAGAGAAATAGTTTGATATCTTCATCTCTTGTTTCTCTTCAATTTTCTTCTCTTGCCTTATTTTTCCATCTACTATTTAAAATACAATACTGAGAAATGATAACAGACATCCTTGTCTCTATCCTGACTTCCATAGGATTGCTTCAAGATGTCTCTATTTATGATGATGTTGACTCTATGTTTCTTATATACAGCTTTCATTATGTTGGGGGATTTGCCATCTATCATTACATTCTCTGGAGCTTTTTATCATGCTAATATATGTGTTGGATTTTGTCAAATGTTTTTGCTTTTTCTATTGAGATTATCATATACATTTTTCATTAAATTTATTTATCATGGTTATTAAATTTATTGAGTGGTGTATTTTTATTCATGCCTGAATTTAAATTATCTACTAATAGTACTGATCTTCTTGATGTAGTCTATATTCTCTCTTTGCTGGTTATTTATTGATAATTATCCAGTCTATGTTTGTCAGTGTTTTAAGCCTGTAGCTTTCTTTTCTGTTGTTGTTGTGCCTTCACCTTCTTTTGGTATTAGAGTATTACTGACTTTATAAAAAAATTGGCAATCTTCTGCCACCTTTTCTTTGTTTCTTTTTTCCCTTTTACTTTATTTATTTATTATAACATTTTATACTTTTTAACATAATTACATTATAGAGATGGAAGGCACTTTTATTATTATTTCACCCTGAAAATGATGGAAAATAAATATAAAAGGAAAGATGCTGGTCAAATAACAGCCAAGATCACTTAAAATTCATCATATATTATAACATTAAGCATCTTTACAAAAATCTTTTAGTACAACTGTGTCTGTACATAAATATAATATAGTGTAAATAAAATGTTCTCATCTGAACTGTCAATGTTGAAGAACCAAAGACAATCTCACAAAATAACCAAAAAAACAAAAGAAGCACACAAATCCTCTTTTGAGTTGTTGGACTAGATTTTATAGGAGACTATTAAAATATTCTATAGTCTTTCATTGCCCCCATCATTTAGTGGAAAGTAACTCTCCATTGCTTAAGATAGCATGCTCGTCAGAAAGAGTAGCCAGAAATTTTTCTTCTGAAACAGACCTTAATGTACCCTCTATAAGGACTAGATTTTATGGCACAGAAGGATCCAGGCAAGCTTAAAAAAGAGAAAACATCCAATATTTCTATCTACATATTATACCTAGGAACCACACCAACAACCAGTGTAAGTAATGGCATACATACTTAGGTGGTAACCAACAGCTCTCTAATTGAACTTAAGACTTTCTCAACAAGAGAGAATCATGTCTGGTACTGGAAATATAGCCAGCTATCAAGGGATATTATGGATTTGGAGGAGAGCCTAAACCCATAACTTTACTAAATCATCACAATGCCTAATGACACTGTAAATATTTACCCTTGTAACCACAGATAAGTGTAGATTATTCCCCTTACCAAGGAACCTTCTCTTTCCAACAGAGTGAGATCATCACAGAAAGCTACAACTAACCAAAATGAACAGTAGGAGTCCCTATTCTCAGTGAATCTACAAACCACTCCCGGAACTCAGAGATCATTGAGTAAGAGAAGGCAAAAATGACTGTAGAACCCAGAGGATCAGGGAGTCTTCTGGAAAGATTTATCATTTAATAATGTCAGAAACTATACCCAGAAAGTCTCACCAACATAACTGCATAAATATGAGCTGAAAGAAGACAATAATAGACATAAATAAATAGATGGATGAAATCCCAGAGGTCTGTAACTCCACGTAAAGAACTACAGACAACTAAGCAGCTGAGAGTGAGAGGAATAGTCTTCTTTAGGGAAAAGCATATCAATTAGTTGCCCTATACCAACTGTTCAGTCCCCCCAAAAATACAGATTTAAACATATTTATCTATGTATTTATGTATGTATGTGAATGTACATATACATATATGTATGTAACAATTTTTTTTAAAAAAGCATATGACTTTAAGAGAACGAAAGGGTGGCTACATGGAATATTTCAGAGTGTAGAAAGAGAAGCCAAAAGGATGTCATTATAATCTCCAAATACAGCAGAAACAGTAGAAAAAAAGCAATGAAAATTTGTGATGATGATACTGTCTGTTAAATACATGAAAACTTTTGTCATTGTTCTTGATTTTTAAAAATATTTTTCAAATATGTGTTATCTGAAGAGAATAAATCTCATTAACTGCTACACTTCAAATGGCCATTCTGTCAGTGCAAATTTATATAGGGACACGTCTACATTATTAACAAGCTATGAAAAGTCACTAGCTAAATGTCACCAAACTTGAGATATAGCTGCACCTTGGGATTCATATAGCAAACAGTTTAGTTTTAATCATCTTGGGCCACAAGATATCTTGACATTTGAGCAGCAACTTTTCCCTATTTAACTTGCAATGGACTCAGACCTCTATTATCTCAGCCATAATTTTTAACTTAAACTGTGATGGAAAGTTTTACCTTCTAAATTAAAAATGGGAAAGAAATCGATCCATCATTCATATAATCAATGCTCACCTGCAGCTCTCTTTACATCCATCGTTGCTCCAAGAACGGTGAGCAAGGACAGCGCTAAAACATCAGCATCTTGGAGTTGCCAGCATTTTTTTTTTCACTAGATGTTTTTTTTCGTTACAGTAATACCTAGGAGAGATGACCTTGCTGAACCACATTAAGGTGGATGATTGATTTTCTTAGGATCATATTTTTATTTTGATAAAATAAGTAGGTTTCATGCTTTAAAATATACATTTGAAACTGCTTCCGCTTAAAGTCTAATAATATTATCAAGATATCAGTCTTTGCTTCCAAAAAGTGACCAACTTTGTTATCAATATTTTGTTTAAATGGTTAACGCATAATATGTTTGATTTGAATATTTTCAAGACATAACATTTTAGCCTGTTAATGAAATTGTTATAAAATATTTTAGAATATATTTTGTGAAAATAATTCACTAGATATGTTTCCATGTTATATATTTTAATGTAAATGCATAATTACAACCATTTTATTTCCTTATTACACTATCATACATATTAAGCATGCAAAATGCATTTATATTTAAATAGTAACAATTAACAAAATTTCATCAAATACTTTGAATTAATGCAAAAATATCACATGACCATTTTGACAGAAAACATTCATATCACTTTTTATATTGAATTAGCCGGTATAAGACAGCATGGTACAGATGTATAATTAGTAAAGCAATTACTTCCTGTATCTATTTCCAAATGGTAAAAGCTGATACTTTAAGAAGTAAACTTTACTTTGCTTTTCATATATTTCATTTATTTAAGAAAGTAATAGAAAATTAAACAACATTTAAACATTAACAGTAAGAGATAGTGATGGGCCACCTTGAAAAGTTATAATTATGTAACCATAAGAAGAAGCAACCTTTGTATGGTGTTCATCAACCCTACAGTCGGCACTGAAAAGATATCTTAACAACGTAGAATTAAAAGGATTTATTTTTGCTCAAGTAAATTGGTTTCTTAAAACTCTTTACCCTATGACTCCACTTTCATTAAAAGTAGTCATGTTTGTGAAATATCCCAGATGTGTCCAGAAAACACAATTTTTCTGTAGTCATCCCCTGCCTCAGGCTCTTAAAATATTTCTATTATTTCTGCAGTAATCGCTGAACCTAGGCAGGATGGGATATTATGGATACCCCACTTCAGGCTTAGAACTTTAAAGTCTCTTTTTCTCTGAATCCTGACCAATTGTCTCTAAGTTAGCCACTGTCAAAAAAAATTGTACTAAAATTTGAGAACTGCACTAATCCTAATCTTCTCTTTTCCAGAAGCTATCAAATTGGCACTTCCCAAAAGCGCCAATAGCTTCTCATATAGGGATGGGAGTTTGCTCTACCTCCCTCCCTTTATTCTGGCATTTTGTCTGGCTTGGCCTTACCCAGGTCTTGAAAATGCCATCATAACAATTGTGGGATCATTTGTATAGCTGTCTTTCTGGGTCTGGAAGACATAGCTTTTATTCATTCACTGCCCCTGGCTCCTATACTCTTTTTTCCATTAGTTCTGCAATTATTGCTGGTAGCATGTGCAAGATCTATAAAAGCTCAAGCTGTTAGGAATCTCAGCACAGAGTGGGGAGGTTGTACTGAAGTCACACTTTCAACTGAGCAGTAAATGATATCTGCCAAGAAAGGGATAGTTAATTAAAATTCATGCCCCCTGATAGTTTGACCATGGTCTGGTGAATGACCACACATCTAAGAGTATATGGCCAACACTAATTGGACTTCACATATTTTAAAAAGAATACAAAGTTGGATATTATGGAATGAGGGTGTATAAATCTGGGAGAAATTGGGGGAAAGAGTAAATACTTTCAAGGTATAATTTATGAAGTTCTCAAGAAGAAATGACAGAGAGAAGGGAGAGGGTAGTAAGTCATACACAAAGGCATGTGTAAGCTTTGCTAAGAGATTTTAGCTCATACAGCCATAAATTAAAATCCCACTTGAGATACTATTCTGTGGTTTGATAGCATTTATAAACATATAACAATACAAGTAAGTTCCATCATTATGAAAGATAGCTCTTCTAAGTTAAAAAAGTAATAATATGATACAATCTTCTGTGAATAATATAATCAGTATATATATGAGACTGAAGTAGATACTGTAGTATAAGACTGAGCACAACACTTTTCTAACTATTTTATAAAGTATAAACACATTAAATTATGGTTGCTACCTTAGACTTAAAATCATCTAATAGGAGATAAAATCTACTTTACTGGGTGAGCTGAAGGGAGAAAATACACCCTCTTTGTTCTTTTTATATTAACTAGACCAGAAATGGCAATTATATGAGAACATTAGACTATAACTAGGCACCTGAGATGTTAAGTCAATTTCTCCAGATTGTTTGATGGAAGACATTCTAGATTCTATGAGTCTTCCAACAGTTGAATATCTTAAGTGGAACTCTTTAGAAGCAGAATAAAAACATAGAGTTAGGGTGGTACTTTAGGTTTTGGGAAGATATAAATCAGGCTGAAGTTGAATGAGGGAATAAAAGGCAGTAAATGCAGAAAATAAAGTTTGCCGTATTTAGCAAATATCAATCCAGAATATTACAGAGTGTCCTCCTGACAAACCATTCAAGCAAACGCTCACGGCAGAATGAGCCCACCAAACTGATTGTTGTGTTTAGAGAGATGATGAAGACAGGTAGAGTGTTAATTCCTGAGAATACCTACTCTGCATGAAGCAAGTTTGAGAAAGCCCTCTGGCTCATAGACAAATTCACAGTTAGATGGACTATGACTGTAGTAAGATTAAAATGGTTAGATCAGAGTACTGATTATCGCTGCACAGCAGTAAGCTACAGCGATCAAAAGTTATTTGCATCTATTAAGATTCCTGATTGAGAATACTTCACTTAATCTGCTGTATGATCTTTTGCAGTAAAGATAAAGATAATTTGTCCTCCATGGAATGATGTGAATCAAAGGATTCCATAAATTGTCAGTTGTGACAGTAACTAGGATTGTATCTATGCCAGAAAAGTTATTTTGAATGCCTTTATTAAACTGTCTATAGATGTGTCTCGTTAAATGCTCTCTGGACTAGAATTAATATTTCAAAAGTTCACTTACTAATTTTTAAGCTAAATGAAATGTTTTGAAGTTGCTCATTCTGTAATTGTATGAATCCATCATAGGTGGTTAGAAAGATAGATTATAGTTTGATAGATTGAATTTAAATTCTAAGCAAATATAATTTGTGGTAAAGTTTTAAGTATATTGTGTCAGTTTTCATATGTAATTTATTATTTATTATTTATTCATAGTTATTATTTATAGTTATATTTTTACATATGTTGTTAATATATCATGATTTTCATGTTTTATTCTTAGAAATATAAGTATTTTTAGTTTTATTTTAAAAGTGAAAATGAGTATTAAACTAGTTAAATATTTGTCTAATGTTCATTTGTTTGAAAATAATTTGAATTTGAATTTCACTCACAAAACTATGATTTTGGATCTATCTGTTCCGCCCAAATTTTAATTTGTGAATAAATGCTCTGAATATCTTTTGCCATGAACATAGGTTGTTTCCACTTATTACATGATTACCTGATTACCCTATAGTGATAACTGTTGTTTCTTTAAAAATGAAGATATGTCATGGGAATGGGAATAAGTTTTTCCCTTGATCTCAGTGGTGGGATGTGGGAGTGTCCCATAAGAGCTATATTTCATCTAGTGCTCTGGCAGGGGCGTGATTCTGTCAGCTGAAGATGGTTTATATTTGGAATTCTGGGGACTATTCAGAGTGTGTGTGTGTGTGTGTGTGTGTGTGTGTGTGAGAGAGAGAGAGAGAGAGAGAGAGAGAGAGAGAGAGAGA
>JANHMN010000017.1:35678168-35718310 GCA_030674055.1 Rhabdomys pumilio
AGAGAGAGAGAGAGAGAGAGAGAGAGAGAGAGAGAGAGAGAGAAGGAGGAGAAGGAGGAGGAGGAGGAGGAGGAGGAGGAGGAGGAGGAGGAGGAGGAGGAGGAGGAGGAGGAAGAGGAGGAGGAAGGGAGGGAGAACACCATAGAACGGGCTGATTAGCCAACTGGTTGATATTTGTTTTGCTTTTTCAAGTGGCCTTGAGCAAACAGACAAGAAGAAAAAATCAGACATCTTGACAGCAAAGAATAAACTTTCACCAAGTAACTTGATAACCCTAGTCAGCAGGAAGTAGTCTAACAATATCAGCACTTCCTTCCCTCTTTAAGCCTTCCCTCTGTTCTACATATTTTTGGGGATTTGGAAGGCATAAAGCTGGAGAAGGGTGGTAGGAAAAACCCAATAGACCCATAATTGTTCTTGTCTGAAAGAACTGCAGGAATGGAAATGGAAAATAGCCTGAGGAAAAGAAGTTCCAGCAACAGGCCCATAGTGGGATCCAGCTAAATGGAAGGTTCCAAGGTCTGACATTATTACTGAAACTACGGAGTACTCACAAAAAGGGACCTATCATAACTGCCCTCAGAAAGACCCAACAAGCAGCTGAAAGAGTCACATTCAAATATTTGCACCACCCAACCAATGATCAGAAATTGCTGACCCCTGTGGTTGAATCATGGAAAAGCTGGAAGAAGCTGAGGAGGAGGGCGACCACGTAAGAGGACCAGCAGTCTCAATTAATCTGGATCCCTGAGATCTCTCAAACACTGGACTCCCAACCAGGCAGCATACACCAGCTGATATGAGGCCCCCAGCACATATACAGCAGAGGACTGCCAGGTCTGGGTTTAGTCAGAGAAGATGCACTTAACCCTCAAGAGACTGGAATCTCTAGGGAGTTTGGAGGTCTGGTGTGATAGGGAGTGAGGGTGAGGACATCCTCATGGAGACAGGGGACAGAGAGGAGGTATGGGATGTGGAACAGTCAGAGTGGACTGGGAAGGAAATAAAATTTTGAGTTTAAAATAAGTTAATTAGTTAATTAATTAAAATAAAAAGTAGGCAAAAGTATGGTTGCATGCCTATATCTCTGTGTATCCATTCCATACCTAATATAATAAGCTTAATTAATTTTAATAAAAATGGGTTCACACAAATTATCTTTTTATTCAGAAAGGCCAACTCATTTTAAATAAGACAATTTACTAAGGTATAATAGTAACAACCTATGAGGTTATCCAATTGATCTTCTAAAAATGTTGCTAAGGCAGCAAAAAGTATATATATATATATATATATTTTGAATTCCCAGTCTCCCGTCTGCAAGTCTCCATCCCATCCTCCTTCCCCTTTGCCTCTAAGAGGGTGCTCTCCTCCCCACCAACTCCCACTTACCACCCTAGCATTCTCCTACACTGGAGCATCGAGCCTTCACAGGACCAAGGGACTCTCCTCCCATTGATACCCAACATGCATCAAACCATCCTCTGATACATGTGGAGCTTGAGCCATGGTTCCCTCCATGTGTACTCTTTGGTTAGCTGTTTAGTTTCTGCAAGCTCTAGGGGTTTCAGTTGGTTGATATTGTTGTTCTTCCTATAAGGTTGCAATTTCCTTCACTGGTTTTAGCTGAAGATCATGCATTAGTAGAAAACTCATACTCTGACTAGATGAAGACCATAAAACTCCTAGGAGTCTGAGGCATTGGGGTCCTTTATATGTCTATGTTCCTCTCAACAATATACATTTCTGGACTTGATCAACTTCCTAACACCTGGATATTTGCACTTGGAAATTATCGAATCCTCAGTATGAATCACTCTGAAGACCAGTCTGTCCTATCTCTTCTTAGCTTGACTCCATCTATTAAACGGACTAAGTAGCAGATTTATTTCCTTATATTATGCCAAAAGGTCAGGCTCACCAATAATACTGAAAATGTTCTCAAACTTTTGCTTCTTGCCAGTATTATTTTATTTGGGTTTGTTTCACTTTTCTTTATCATTCCCAAAGAGGAAATATGGAAGCAAAAAGAAAACATCAACATTTAGTAGTAGTATATGTAGGAACGAATAATTCCATTCATTGAGAAAGTGTATAAAAGCACCATAGATTCTATTTTATCATTGATATTTAAGAAGTCAAGGACATTTCCTTCCCCTTTGTTCACTATTTTCTGTTTCATGGAGTATAGAAGGCCACAGAAAATTTACTGTATTCTTACCCTTTAAGAAGTTAATGCCTTTAATTAGTACCTATATATTCAGTTTTAAAAATCTGTATGTTTCTTAAATGTGCCAGATAATTGGACCTCTGCTTATATTCTTGTAGCAAACTTTCAGCAAAGCTTGTCTTTTATGGAAAAGTAGAAGTCACTGGTGTACCTTCCTAGAATGGCTAATGACACATAGTGGCACCATTTTCCCCGTGTCTGTGATGAATAGCCACTTAGTACTTATTTCCAAATGTCAACTATCACCTTTCCTCTATTTGCTTACAATATTTTATTACTAAATTGTATACTCTGGTTATGTTGATTTTCCAGTAAAATACATTTTAATAAGCAATGATTTATCCTCCTCGATATGTACTACCTGGAGGAAACACACAAATAACACACACTGTTATTGTAAGATTGCACTTTGTTGGGAGTGTGAATGAATGCTGTCTAAAAGGACACCATGGCGAGTATGTTGTAGAAGGAAGTGAAGAGGTAAAGAGTAGTAACTGACCCCAACTCCCAACTCAGTTCTTATTGTTTGACCAATTTTCTGGCATTATGTGCCCTTAAGTTTATTCATTGTGTAGAGATTTCTTAATATTTTGGCCACATTAACTACTGAGAGCTTATTTTTCTTTTTCTGAACCTGTCTATCCATCCCTCACATTGCTCCTTTACATCTGCCAAAAAGTTTTCTATGTGTGGTGATCTTTTCATATTAAATTGATGTCAAATACTGTCTTATAAAATTATTGTATAAATGCATGGTTGAACAAATTAGTAAATAAAATCTTTATAATGCTATAACCTATAATCTTTAGTTTCACTTCTGTCTTAGTTAGGGCTTTACTGCTGTGAACAGATACCCTGACCAAGGCAAACCTTATAAAGAACAACATTTAATTGGGTCTGGCTTATAGGTTCAGAGGTTCAGTCCAGTATCATCAAGATGGGAATATGGCAGCATCCAGGCAGGCATGGTGCAGGAGGATATGAGAGTTCTACATCTTCATCCGAAGACTGCTAGCCAAATACTGGCTTCCAGGAAAGACAGGATGAGGGTCTTAAAGCCCACATCCACAGTGACACACCTATTCCAAGAGGGCCACAACTTCTACTAGTGCTACTCCCTGGGCCAGCCATATACAAATCAACATAATTCTATGTCTATCTTTCCTGTGCTCTATGTTTTGTGCTGTACACTGATGGCAAATATCAACAACACATATTTTTGCCTTCAAGTAAATTAGACAGAACAGTGTATAAAAGGAAAACCACAAACTTTAAGACAGACTTCACAAAGTCAGTCCCTACTGCTGAGAAAACTACAATTTTGGACACAGGACATGGAGAAACTGACCTAGAAGTATCTTCAGGAAGACAAGCTCTCATAGTAGTGGAAAAGTACTATGTAAGGTTCAAATGAGAAAAGGAATCAATAGTTCTGAGCAGCTATGTCTATGAAACACAGCACTGATTAGCATGGTAAGACATCATGTAAGGCACTTAAGTTTTGGGGAAAACTATCAGCTTATTAATTGGTCTTAAGGCCCACTCAGCAGGAGGAAATTAATGTCTCATAACATTCACCATGCCACGTAACTTATGAGTGATGAGGTCATTGGCTTTACAGGATAATGTACTACTGCAACTTTTCTAAACCATTATATTTACTATCTGTATTCTAAATACTTATTTTTATATCTACCAGTCGGTATAGCTCTTAACTGTCATCCAAGAATCCTCTTTGAAGCATATGAAGATTATTACAGAGATGCAGAGAACGATTTTCCAAATAACACCTCTGTACAATGACCCTCACACACTCATGGCTCATGGAAATTCTCAGAAAAAGGGTCCTGAATGATTTTAAGAACCAGATAGACCAAGATACCTTCTGAAAAATTCTGTTTACTGTACAGGATGGGAAAGTAACACTCTTGAACTCTCATATCACATAAACAAGACCTGAACAACAAAAGCACTACTTGACATGTCAGGGTAGTAGGAGAGACCTCACAAAGTGCCACCCGTACTAAAAGGCTACCCACAATGAGTGGATTGCTGGAGAGAGATAATCATTGTTCTCCAAACATGGGCCCCTTGATTGGTTTTCCAATATCATATGATATGCCTTAAACATAGACAAACAAGCAAGGCTAAATGGCATCAACAGGTTGTAGTTATTTGTTTATATAAATGTATACATGAAACAATATTAATTAAACTATTATATATAATAAAGCCTGGAGGGAATTGAAGCAGAATCCAAAGTGGCGTGAGGGTATAATAATAGAGGATGAAGGATGATCAAAGTGTATTATATATGAAATGTCATATTGAAACCCATTATTTTGTTCAAATAAGTGTAGATAAATGAGATTTTAAAAAATGATGGATTTTGTAGACCCTTAACATGGCATTCCATAGAAAACAAAGGAAAACTACTTGTCTTGTTCATGTTGGAAGCATGTATAAATGACCCAGCATGCAGGAATAAAAATATATGGAGTTGCAACAGAAATTTAGATATTGCCGACAAAACAATCTATCCCTATCTGACAGACTCATCTAAGATGGTGAGAATCACAGAATGGCTTACGGAGCTAAAATGGATTCCATCTGTATTAAGTATACTGTGTATCTGAAAGTATACTGATACCCAGCCTTTGATAAATAAAATAAAGATGGCTGAGTGAAAGAGGGATTTATGGGGGCAGAAGAAGTTGCTGTAGATGAGAACTAATACAGAGACCCACAACTCTATAATGTGCAGTGACTGGGAGACATGGGAGAACTCAGTCCTAAACTGATATCTTGACCAAACTCCTCCCCTAAAGGCTCAGATGAGGAAGAGAAGGAAGAAAGATTGTAAGAGCAAGATAGAATGGAGAAAACCAAGGGAACAGTGTTCCTCAGATACAACAGGACTAATGCACATATGAAGGCACAGAACTGTGGCAGTATGACAAGACCTAGAAAGGTGCAAGGAGGACAGAGTTTCAACATGGACAGGATGACATGGGTACCTGTGCCTATCCCTAACAAAACATCATCTACCTCCAAGTGATATCTATTTGCAAAGAAAAATTAGCTATCTCAAACTGTCTTACTGAGCATACAAGGCCCATTTAAGGTAGACTCCTTGACCAGCAATAGATGGGGAACAGGAATTGATCTCATTGGGATCTTTTTTTTTCTTTTCTTTCTTTCTTTCTTTCTTTTTTTTTTTTTTTTTTTTTGGTTGAGCTTTTGTCTCATATTGCTGTGCTTGGGCATTCTTTAAAAAAAGTTTTACTGCTCTTTTGCTTGTATATTTTGCTTTCAGTTTTTTTTTTTGTTTTGTTTTGTTTTTTTTTTTTGTTTAAAAAGTTTATTTGTTTCCCAATAAGAGAAAGAAGGCATTGGGTGTGGAGAGGACCTCAGAGGATATGGGTGAAAGGGAGTCACGATCAAAATACAGTGTATGAAAAATTATTGTCAATA
This sequence comes from Rhabdomys pumilio, assembly GCA_030674055.1. Taxonomy (NCBI): domain Eukaryota; kingdom Metazoa; phylum Chordata; class Mammalia; order Rodentia; family Muridae; genus Rhabdomys; species Rhabdomys pumilio. Next base: position 35,683,873 of record JANHMN010000017.1, read on the forward strand.
AGATAAAATAGAGAAAGAGAGAGACAGAGAGACACAGAGACAGAGAGACACAGAGAGACAAAGACAGAGATAGAGAGAAAGAGAGAGAGAGAGAGAGAGAGAGAGAGAGAGAGAGAGAGAGAGAGAGAGAGAGAGAGAAAGTGGAGTGTAGAAGTATGAGGAAAGGGAAAAAATTGTCCCTGAAATAATATGTGCTACAAGGTTCTATGGAATCAGTGAATGAAGGGTCCTGGACCAGTACTTTGAATTGGAAAAAAAGAAGAAAAAAAGGTTTGGAAGCAATTTTGTGCGTAATGAAATGAATCTCCACTAATGTTCTTTAAGAGACACAATTAAATATTGCAATTCCCTTTTAATTACTTGGGAGCACTGGCCCATGGTTTAATAAATGCAAATCTCTTCAGAGCCTTGGTCACTGGGGCCTCAGAACTTATAAAAGCTGTGTGCATTTTATTTGCTTTTAAAATCCCATTTCTTTTTATTTTAATTCTTTTCAGAATGAGAGTGGGAATGTGACACCTTTAAAATCAGATTTCATATTAAAAGTGAAAATGATAATTATCCTGAGTTAGTTAGGTCTGCAAAATGTTACTAACTCTTCTGGTCTTTAATTTTGCATGCTGAGCAAAATTTTACTGTTCCCCTCAGCTTGACTGAGTCTTTCACAGGAAGTATGAGGCTCACAGCCTTCCTTTTCTTAGAACATTTATCTCATAAAGCTTGCAACTGAAAACTTTTCTTCTAGAGATGCATATTTTTCCCAGGCCACTAGCAAGTTTCATTATTCAAGACTATCTTTTTCAAAACTTATGAATAGTGTTTTTCAAGAAAAACCTTCATGAAAGGAAAATCTTCCATACAATGTCTGCTGGTCACTAGAAGAAAAACCGATAGGTAGCATCAAATTAAAAGTTGTTCCCTGTCATAAAATATACCTGCTTGTGGATAGAGCAACTTTATGAACACTGTAAGTAAGAATCCTGTCATGCTAACTTTAAAAACAAACAAGCTTCCCCCATATTTCAAAAAACTGAAACATAGGCTAAATTATATCCTTGTGATAACTGGCATAAACAAAACAAAGGCTGACCAAAGTTGGTGAAAGAAAAGTTTCATTTGATGGTACAAAAATCACCCCCTCTTAACCATTGTTAATAGTACTATAGAATGAATGTAGAATATTTGGTTGTTTAAAATGTTCTTGTGTTCCTGAAGTTCTAGTTCTTTCGATACCCTACAGAAAATACTGAATGAGGCCTCTGCTGACTAGTCAGTCAAAAAATCTATTTTGTTTACAGTAGGAAATCACCTTCCTGTGGTTCTAGGGGCTCATACAAGAGTCTTGGGTATGATGATACAAAAACAAACAAACGGCAAACAATTCAAAGCTATTGATGCATGTTAAATGCTGAAGAATTCTCAGGTCTCAGAGCTACTGTACTTGTCTCCAGAATTTCTGTCTCAAGTACATTAAGGGGTACCTCTAATTGTTGCCTCTCTCATTGACCAACATATTCACTAATAATAATCAGATCAGGACCCTGTTGTTCTAATTTATTTCATAGAATTTTGGAAGAGCTCCCTTTGGCCTTCTGATTCTCTAGATTTTTACTTCCACATGAAAAACTACTTTCTTTTGTTTCAAGAATAGAAATACCTACTCATACCTGTTGTTCAGTTCTACCTGTCTATAGGCGAACCATACGGGAAATGAAGAAAAAGAATATCAGTTAGGATCTGAATCTTCAAAATTTTCATTCACATAAACAAATCACCAATGAGATGGTCTTAATAGAAGTTGTGGGCTTTTGATATGACTAGCTCATGAGACAGCTTTCTAAATTATGTTGGTGCCCTTATAAAGGAGAATTGGGAGAGCTAACTAGCTATCTATACCACATGAGGGTATGGAGCTATCTGTGAACTGTAGTGAATCATTGGACACTGGATTTGCTGGAAAGTTGACTTTCTACTAATAAGTTCCAGATTTCTGTTTTCACTAAGCCATTGTGTACATGACACTTTTGTTATAGCAGCTCATTTAGAACATGTTAGCCTGTCTACAGAGGTGAGCTAAAGGCTCAATCAGATACAGCTTCTTTGTTTAACTTGCCAGGACAGCAGAGCAAATAGTAACAAAATGAATACAACACATCCATTTGTCAGTTACATGATGAACAATTTCTGGACCCTCCTCTGGAGCAACTCTTTTCAACGCCATGAAGAAAAATTGACATACAATTTAAAACAACATCATCATAATGTGTACTGATGATGGGAACTCAAATTGTTATCATTTCTCAACTCTACACATAAACTAATGCAGGGCTTCTCACCGTAGAGGAGTTGTATATACCTAAAAATTGTGTAACATTATGTAAACTAACCCACATGAAGGTTTGTGAAATAAATGAATTATTCTGCTAATGGGTTTTATGCGGAATCTTCAAAGAAAGCCACCTCATAACTTTATCTTCCAGTTGTAAGCAACTCGTGTTTAGATAGACATTTTTGCCTTGGAATGATGTTTTCATTTAACTGGTGCTCTGGTCTCTTATCCACTCCCTGATCTATGCCCCTTGTATAAATCACCCAGCTCAGCAGCAGTGAAGCAGCCTGCTGAGCATGGCATCCTGCCAAGACTCAAATGCATGGCCCTATCACACAGGAGACCGCAATTCTGTTCATAAAGTTACAAGGGAGTTCACTCTTGAGTCCTGTGTTTCATATTTTTTTTATCCTATCATGAACTGTGCCTGTCTTGATGACTTTGAAAACTAAACTTTGTTCCTCTTTGCCCAGACTAGGATTCTAATTTAGGTATAATGGGATTTGAACCTCCCTCAAGCCTTTTAAAATATTCAAGGGAGGCATAAAAGAAACAGCAGAGAGACATTCACTTTTTATTACTCGGTATGATGGGGATATTGTATTGCATACATACTAATGTAAATTCCTCTAAAATATATAATTTCCACCCTTTTATTCCTTCATTGTTCTCATTCTGCAATCAATTTGGATTCTAGAGACCTACATGACTGAATAAATAGCTTTCGAAAGCTGGTGTTCTTGGTCTTTGAATTCAGTAACTGCTCACTAGATAGAAGCAGTAAGCAATAAATTTTTCCCTGTGACTCTTCCTGACAACAAGAGAAAACATTAATTTAACTTCTCTGGTTGAACTTGAACCAAGGCCTGGAAAACAGATAAATGACTCAAACTATTTACTTCCCAGCTCCCAAACTCTCACCCTTGCAGGGAAATGAAATATTGACAGTATTCTAAAGCTTACTTGAGTGAAGAACTCTCAGACATTGGAAAAATGTCAGGCTTGATTTTAACAATTAACAATATTCTTCTGGATAAATTCTATCTTCCTCTAGTTTTAGACTTATTCTACTCAAAGGCAAACACAGAAGCATTTTGCTTGAATCAATTTTATGCTTTTTTTTTTTAAACTAAAAAATTTTTTAAAGGATTTTTTGCACTTTCTCTTCTATTAGATTCAGTGTATCTGGTTTTATGTTGAGGTTCTTGATCCACTTGGACTTGAGCTTTGTGCAAAGTAACAAATATGGGTCTACTATTGGCACAGGGAGTGATTGGAGTTCTGTTTACTACACAGAACTCCAATGACTCACACTCTAAGATGAAAAATTGGGCTGGGCGGTGGTGGCGCACGCCTTTAATCCCAGCACTTGGGAGGCAGAGGCAGGCAGATTTCTGAGTTTGAGGCCAGCCTAGTCTACCGAGTGAGTGAGTTCCAGGACAGCCAGGGCTACACAGAGAAACCCTGTCTTGAAAAACCAAAAAAAAAAAAAAAAAAAAAAAAAAATTGGTAGATGGGACATAATGAAACTGGAAAGTTTCTGTAAGTCAAAGGACATAGTCAATAAGACAAATCTACAACAGACAGATTGGGAAAAAAAATCTTCACTAACCCCACAACCAATAGAGAGCTAATATCCAAAATTTATAAAAAAAATTCAAGAAGCTAACCACCAAAAAAACAAACAACCCAATCAAAAAATGGGGTATAAAATTAAACCGAAAATTCACAACAGAGGAATTTCGAATGGCTAAGAAGCACCTAAAGAAATGTTCAAAGACTTTAGTGATCAGAGAAATGCAAATTAAAGGACCCTGGGATTCCACCTTACACCAATCAGAATGGCTAAGATGAAAACCTCAGATGACAACACATGCTGGCAAGGATGTATAGAAAGAACAACACTCCTCCATTACTGGTGGGATTGCAAACTGGTACAACCACTCTGGAAATCAATCTGGAGGTTCCTCAGAAAATTGGAAATAGATCTACCTGAAGATCCAAGAATACCACTCTTGGAAATATACCCAATAGATGCCCCACCATGCCACAAAGCCACTATGTTCCATTATGTTCATAGTACCTTGTTTGTGATAGCCAGAAGCTGGAAACAACCCAGATATTCCACAATAGAAGGATGAATACAGAAAATGTGGTTCATTTACATAAAGGAATATTACTCAGCTATTAAGCATGAGGACATCCTGAGATTTGCAAGTAAATGAATGGAACTGGAAAATATCATCCTGAGTGAGGTAACTCAGACTCAAAAGGACATGCATGGTATATACTCTGTAATGCGTAGTTATTAGAAAAAAAAAGAAAGAAAAGAAAAGAAAAAAACCAGAATACCCAAAATACAGTCCACATAACTCAAAATGTCACCAAGCTGAAGGGTCCAAGTGAGGTCACCTCAGTCCTGCTTGGGAGAAAGAAGAATGCAATCACAAGTGGGAAGAGAGGCATAGACCTTGGAAGGACCTGGGAGGGAAAGTGGAGGGAGTTGAGGAGAGGGAAACATGATCTGGTATTGGGCATGGAGAAAGGAATGAAGCCCGGAGGTCCAGCAGAAAGAATAGAAATAGGCCTCCTTGGGAGGTACAAGGATGGGGGCACTCTCTAGAATGTACCAGAGACCTAGAAGGGGAGAGAATCTCAGGACTCAAAGGAAGGGTCCTTAGATGAAATGCTCTAATGTAGGGAGAGGGAACTTGTAGAGCCCACCTCCAGCAGGAAGACAGGGCATCAAGTGAGAGAGAGTGTTGCCTTCCCATAGTCAAAACTCTATCCATAATTGTTCCTGTCTCAAAGAATGCACGGATGGAAATGGAGACAAGTCTGAGGAATAGAACAGTGACAGGCCCAGAATGGGATCCAGCTCAAGGGAAGGCCTCAAGGCCTGACACTATTATTGAGGCTATGGATTGCTCACAAAAAAGGTACCTATCATGACTACCTTCCAAAAGAACCAACAAGCAACTGAAAGAGTCAGATGCAGATATTTGCACCCAACCAATGATCAGAAGCTACTGACCTCTGTTATTGAATTAGGGAAAAACTGGAAGAAGCTGAGGAGAGGAGTGACCCTGTAGGAGGACCAGCAGTCTCAATTAACCTGGACCCCTGAGATCTCTGAAACATTGGACCACCAACTAGGCAAAGTACACCAGCTGATATGAGGCCTCTAACACATATTCAGCAGAGGACTGCCAGGTCTACATTCAGTCAGATGAAGCACCTAACGCTGAAAAGACTGGAGGCTTCAGGGAATTTAGAGGTCTGGCGGAGTAGGGGATAACGGGTAAGGATATCATTGTGGAGGCAGGGGGCAGGGAGGAGATATGGGATGTGGAACAATCAGAGGGCGGCTTTGGAGGGGAATAAAATCTAGAGTGTAAAATAAATGAATGAATGAATGAATGAATGAATGAATAAATAAATAAATAATGTAGCCTTTATTTTTAAAACTTAGAAAATTAATTTTTCTCTCATATATTACATCCAGATATTAATTTCCCCTTCCTCCTCTCCTCTTATTATGTCTCCCTTCTCTCCTCTCTCCCAGATCCTCTCTTCCTCCATTTACCTCCAGAAATGGGCAGGTCTCTTAGGTATATCAACCAAAATTTGTATAACACTTTTCAAAAAGACTAGGAACCTCCTTTCATATTAAGGCTGGTTCAGGCAACCCAGTAGGGAGAAAGGTCCTTAAAGCAGACACAAGAGTCAGAGACAGCCACTGCTCCTGCTGTTAGGACTCACACAAGAACATCAAGCTACACAAACTTAACATATATGCAAAGGACATAGGTCAGACTTATGTAGTCTCCTTGATTGTCAGCTCATTCTCTGTGAGCCCCAATGGGTCCCCAAAGGTTCATTCTAAGGGCTCTGTTTTTGTGGTGTCCTTTAACTCTCTGGCTTCTATAATCCTTCCTCCCCTTATTGGGTAGGATTACCTGAGTTCTGCCTATTGTTTGACTGTGGGTCTCTGTATCTGCTCCTATCAGTTGCTGGATGAAGCCTCTCTGACGATATCACTGTTAGACACTGGTCAACAAGATTAGTGGACTATAATAAAGAATCATTTGTTGACTTTTCTTTTTCAGTCATGTTTGGTTCCATCTTAGATCTCTGGGCTATTCAGTATCTAGTTTCTGGCCCTCTAGGAAGTGTAAACTTGGACTCCTTCTTGTGTCATGGGTCTCAAGCTGGAGTAATTATTGGTTGACCACTCCCATAAGTTCTGTGGCACCTTTAGCCAAACACATCTTTCAGACAGTACTAATTGCAGATTAAAGAATTTGTGTCTGGTTTGGTCCCTCAATTCCTACACTGGAAGCCTTGTCTGGTTACAGAAGATTGCTGGTTCAGGCTCTGTATCCCCTGTTACTGGGCATCTTTGTTAGGTCTACCCTCATTGATTCCAGGCAATCTTCACTGCACTTGGTTTCTCTCTAGCCCCTGTAATGTCACATGAATTCCTGTTTTCTCTCCCAGTATTCTCTTCCTCCACCTCCCCATATACTTGATTTGTCCTGTGCCCATCCTTAATTACCTCCAGTTCAGGGCAAAATCTATGCTATTTCCTCTTCTCAGCTAGATCATGTCACCTGTTTAGCTCTCTTTATATTTACTATTATTATTACTGCTGTTGTTATTGTTGTTATTATTGTTATTACTGTATGTGTTTTTGTATGAGTGTATTCCTCTGTGTGTGTGTGTCTGTGTGTGTGTGTCTGTGTGTGTGTGTGTGTGTGTGTGTGTGTGTGTGTGTGTGTGTGTGGTATGTTCTGATTCTGAAAGTGGATACAGGGGTTAGAAGCAGACATAGAATTTTTTGGAGCTGAAATTATAAGAGTTAGTGACATATACATTGTGAATTCTGAGATCTGAATCCCTATTCTCCAGAAAATTTTTATCTATCTATCTATCTATCTATCTATCTATCTATCTATCTATCTATCTATCTATGTATCTATCTATGTATCTATCTATCTATCTATGTATCTATCTATCTATGTATCTATTTATCTATGTATCTATCTATCTATCTATGTATCTATCTATCTATCTATCTATCTATCTATCTATCTATCTATCTATCTATGTATCTATCTATCTATGTATCTATCTATCTATGTATCTATGTATCTATCTATCTATCTATCTATCTATCTATCTATCTATCTATCTATCATGTATCACTTTGTCCATCCATCTGGTAATAAAATCATATATTAATCCCATGTATTGACTACTGAGAATAGTACTGCAATAAACATATGGATATTCAGGTAACTTCCTTATGTGTTTATGTCTTGTTACTTGGTTAAACTTATTTTTTTTCTCGATATGTACTCAAACAGTGAGATAGTCAGTTCATAGAGTAAAGCATGTTTCACTTTTTTAAGTCAAAGGTGTCCAAGTAATTTCTTGATAGTGTGACATGATATTGCAATCAACAAATGAACTAGATCACAATTTCATAGCTATTATGCATGAGTAGACTTACCTACTTCACATGAAGTCAACTACAAGAGTTGCAAGCCCTAGTTGCCACAAAGTTGACATGCTTTAGAATGTATATATATGCATATATATGGACAAAACACTCAAAGACTATAAAGACTATAAGTATGCCTAAATGTAAAAAAGGTGATTTTAATTTCTGTTCTGTAAAATGTATATATAAAGTATCTCAAACAAGATTTTGTTTTAAAATAAAAAAATGTTAAATAAAACCTCAAAACATCTGGGCATGATTTCAGTTGTAGAATAGTATTATAAACAATACTACCTTGGTGAATTCATGATTTTTCTTTCTCATCATACAAGTGATTACTGAATGGATTTCCAAGTCCAAAGTCACTGCAATGGTTTCATTGAGTGAATTCAAATGAGATTGAAGATAGACCTTATTTACCCTCAATATAAGGACAATGTCATATAATTGTGTTTTATAATAATAACTACTTTATCATGAATTGCTGTTCAAAAGCAACATGCTTATTACTGTTGAATGTGGAATCAGTCCTTTTCCCTTAGTGAAACATGTACATACCATAGCAATGAAATGATTTGAACCTTAAAGGTTTCCCAGAACCCTCACAGATTTTGAAGTTAATATATCAGCTATTCATTTTCTTCTCTTTTTGTTTTTCCTCCAAAAAAAAAACTTTTGTTTTTCATATAATTGAAAGGAGTTAATTTTATATGTATTCACACTATTCACTAAAAATCTGTAATTTCTTGAACTTTAAAATGTAATTGAACATCTCTGGAATGTGATATTTTTGAATTCAGAAGATATCAGAGGTAATAGTTTTTACCTCATTAATCTGAATACTAGTTTTAGTGGTGGCTATTACATCTCATCTTTACTGCAGTTATTCATACTACATTCAGTCAGTTTTCTACAGCAATAATCAGCTCAGGGAAAATATAGAAAAGGAACAGGCAAATAAATAGAGACCTTTATCCTAGTAAGGAAATTAATTTATTTTAATGTAATTACCATGTAAATTAAGTAGGGAATATAATACGTGTTTTACAACTTACTATAATCTGAGGACTTAAACAAATGAGATGTATCTAATAGAAACACAATGAAGCAGCTCAAAAATTCAAGGACATGAACATTCAGCAATCAAAAGGTAGGTATGTAGATAGACTTTGTGACGAGTGATACAGAAGAATGTCCTATAAAAGTTGCATGGAAGCCTGTGAACTTCAATAAATATTTAAAATCTATTCTCAGAAGTGCCATTCATTAATCTAACACTTTTTCTCAACAGAGTGCAGTGCTGCTCCAGGTAGCCTCACGATCTTGACCTTCAGAGGAGAGGGCAACAGAAACATCATGTAGAAAATTGTTCAATAGGTGCTCAAGAGACAGAATATTCTTACTTCATAAGGTTGCTACTCACTAATATTTCAATTTTGGTAATCTGAACTTTTTGTTTGATGATAGAACAGAACCCAAGAAATGTTGTTAATAAATTCAAGCTCCATACTTAAACAGGCAAAGCATACTCATTGTCTATGAGCTGAATGCAATTTGCCCCATGTGGTGACCCTGAGTTGTTTTATAGCAAGAATATACAGAGTCATGAATTCCTGTCCATATATAAATGCATCTAATTACTTAAGAAATGCATCCTACATTAAGAATTATTGCACACATACATGTTTTGTTGATTTTGTACATTTTTTTGCCTGAACAAAAACTTGCTGACATTCCTTTTTTCTTGTTGCTCTATTGATTGTTGGCATACAAAGGAAGAATTTCTATGTTGTAACTTGATTGTATTAGAAACCATTGGAACAATTTTGTTTGATTGTTTAAATTTTCTCAAATTCCATGTGTCCATGGGTTCTCCTATGTTCTCTCTGTTGGTGACATGGCAGCCTTATTCTGCTATCTCACTTAGACTACAGGAAACTCAATTGCTATCTATGCCTCCAAAACTAAAGATGGCACACTAGCTTGTTATTACATTGACAAAAATTCTAAATATTATATATCAGTTTTGACAATATCATTTTCTTATAGTTTAAATGTTTTTGATTTACTTTCCTTCTACTCTGAATTGCATCTAGATTTTAAATCATGTTTCCATTTACTGTTTTAAGCTTCTTATACCTTCTTATACTCCCACCATGGGTATCATTCATTATACATTATCTCTGCATATTTATTAGAATGTTACTAGCAGTTTTACTGCTAGCGTCTTTCACATGGCTGCCTACTTAATGGTGTGATGAGATAAATCATTTTAAACAGAGACTCTTGTCATATCTTTAAATTAATGACATTAATTAACACTCCCCTAACATTTGCTGTATAATGTGTGGTCTTTTATTTTGGAAAACACCGTTTTATATCTTACTTTTCTTATTTATTTATATATGTATTGATATAAAATTATTAGCTGTAATGGGATTAAAAACCCAGAAAGAAACAATAAGGAGTAGGAAATGGGAAAGAGAAAGAGTGAAGGAGAACAAGAAAACAGTAGCAAGAGAAAGTGAAAGCACACAGGTGAGAGAGAGAGAGAGAGAGAGAGAGAGAGAGAGAGAGAGAGAGAGAGAGATTAAATAGGATTCATCCCAAAGATTCAGGGATGAGATTCAGCTTATGAATGTCATAATCAACCATATAAATAAACTGAAAAAAATTCATGATCATCTCCTTTGATAACTAACAGGCCTTTGGCAAAATCTAAGACCCACTTCTTCATGAATGTCATGGAGAAATCATGGACACAAGGGCCATACCTAAACATTATAAAGGAAATTTACAACAACCCTAGAGCCAACAATATCTTAAATGGAGAGAAACTCAAAGCAATTGTACAAAAATCAGCAGGAAGTACAATATTGCACTCTATATAGTATGTGATGTTTTAGCTAGAAAGATAAAACAACTTAAGAAGATTAAGGATATATATATATATATATATATATATATATATATATATATATATTATAATCACATGAAACACTAAACGTTATACCAGAGAACTTCTCCAGCTGATGAACAATTTTATAATAGTGGTTGTGTACAAGCTCCAATACTTCTCTGTTTAGATTTTTTTCTGGATTACCTGTCCAGTGAGTAGTTAGAGATGCACACTGAAGTCTCTAGCTATCACTGTTTGATGGTCAGTATGTGATTAAAGTATCTCTTACTTAATCACAAATCTTTAGTACTATTAAAACCTTGGCCTAACTGAAATCTTGTGTTTATAATTCATTTAATGGCTGTTTTGGGTTGCCATATAGCTTTATTCAAAATAGTAAGTTTGTTTTATTTGTAATGTTGGCTTTTATTTCCAGAATCTATTCTATTAGACAATATATGTCATAGATGCTAGATGAGACTTCACCAGAAGTGTGTCTTTCTGTATGCAAATGTGCTGTGAACTTAATAAAAGTTAGATTTGCCTTGTATTAAAATTTGTATCAAATACTATTTGATATATTTCATATAATAAAATTCTATCTGCATCTTCAGAATCAGTAAACTGTAATTGTTTTTGAGGTTACTGTTTCTCTTCTCTCTCATTCTCTGTAGTTCTTACTCTACATTGCTCTCCTTTAAAGATTTACCATATGAATAATTTGAAGTATACTTTCAATATTTTTATGTGTGCATGTGTGTGTGTGGGTATTGTTTTGTGCTTTAGGACTTATGTCTGAGTGTTAATTTCCTTCATACAAAAATATGCATAGCTATTTTGATATTTAATCTTGTTGATAACATGGAGCCTAATTATTACTCAAAGTAAGCTGTATCATTTTTAATCAGTGCTATATTTCCATGTAAATGTACCCTTCTTTAGTAAGTCAAATGCTGGTAGCCATTTGAATGATGTTTAATTTTCTAATCCTCTATATATTACTAATGAGACTAGTCTAATGTCTATAGTGTTTGTCTTTGTTATTTTATATTCACTGGGATGCAATTCAGATACTATGATAATATAGTTGATGGCAATGTAATCAGGTTGTCATTGTCAAATTTCCTTCAATGTCATTAATTTTTCACTCATAACTGCAATATATCACAGAGCCTTGACATCTCAGTATGTTTTATAGTTTTATTATTTGTCAAACCCGTATTGCATTAATATTCTCTTAATTATATATAAAAGAACAAAATATATTTTGAGCAGTTAGAGCGCGTTTGTCTTCTTTATATATTTTCACTTTATTTATTGTTTAATTTTAAATATAAGGCCATCCAGAGACTGCCCTACCTAGGGATTCATACCATCTGCAGACATCAAACAAAGACACTATTGCTAATGCCAAGAAGTGCATGCTGACATGAGTCTGGTATAGCTGTCCCCTGAGAGGCTCTGCCAGAGCCTGACAAATACAGATGTGGATGCTCGCAGTCAACCATTGGCCTGAGCACAGGGACCCCAAGGTAGAAGAAGGGGAAGGACTTAAGAAGCTGAAGGGGTTTACAACCCCATAGGTAGAACAACAATATCAACCAATCAGACCCTTCCAAGAGTTCCCAGGGACTAAACCATCAACGAAAGAGTATACATGGAGGGGCCCATGGCTCTAGCTGCTTATGTACCAGAGGATTGCCTTATCTAGCACCACTGGCAGGGAAGCCGCTTCGTCCTGTTGAAGCCCAATGCCCTAATGTAGAAGAATGCTAGGGTGCTGAGGCAGGAGTGGCTGGGGGGGGGGCACCCAATAGAAGCAGAGGGTATGGGGAGGGAGTTTTGGAGGGGAAACTAGGAAGGGGAATAACATTTGAAATGTAAATAAATAAAATAACCAATAAAAAATGAAAAAATACATTTAAATATATTTTATTTGAAAACGAGTTTTATCATTTCCCTTCCGGCTTTCCTTGTTCCAGAAAATCAAAAGTACCCTCTCTCCTAATACTCTGTGCCCCGCCACTCTCATGTGGATGGCTTCCTTTCCTTTGATTATTATTTTGTTCTTGTTACAGATGTTTGCATATGTTTATACAAATACATAAGTACCACTTTGAGAGTCTGTTCTTGTTCTTTGAATGTTTTAGTGCAAATTACTCTGCATAACAAATAAAATATCTAATCCTCAGAAAGGCTCATTCTTCTTCTCTAGATGAGTTTTGTCTAGGTGTTTGTCTAGTGGGGTGAGATCCTGCCAAAAATCTCCCTTTCACATTGGCAAGTCCACTGCTACTATATAATAATGGTTGCACCAAGAAGATATTTTCACTTGGAAAATGTCTGAATTATTTGATCTATTGCCTTGTCATTTAATACAACTATTTATATAATGGCATTTTTTTATTTCTGTGTTCTCACCAGCTCTTTTTTTTCCAATCCTGCTTTTTTATTAGGGTTGATGCTATTTAGTATTCTATTTAATTCTCATATTGACTGGCACAATTTACATGGAATTTTCTCTGTTGTTCTATTTAATTAAATACCCAATATGTTACATAAACAAGACCAGAAAGCTTCAATATCAATGCAAATGTTAACACGAGTGTGGGAAATTTTGTGATGTTCTATCCTCACAAGAATTGCAGGTAAATGATCAGAGATGAATGAGCCTTTCCCAGTGATGGCACCCTTTCTAGGTTGTCAAAATGGCTGCTATTTGTCAATGTTTCTTATCAACATTACTCCCAATACTTAGGAATGTTTATTCAAGCAATGTTATGAGGAATACGTATGTGTATAACTAATCAAGAGAACCCACTGCAAATATTCATGCTAGATTTGAACTTTTCACATTATATGCTATGCAATATTGAAAGAATAAATATTTACTTCATCACTGCAACAAGTGAAAAGTACAGAAATGTTTTAACACTCATTTTTGTTAAAAGTCATTGACTAACATTTGGAAAGAAACTTCCTCATTTAAATAAAGGTTGTCCTTGAAAAAGAAGCGCTTGATGTTTTAGTCCATGATAAAGTATTAAATATACATCCTCCAAAGTCAAATATGGCTGGCTACTCTTAACTTATTCGATATTACTTTTAGTATTTATCAACTTAAATTATAAGATTTGTATGAAATGAAACAATACTTTTAACCAAAAATGTAATAATGCATAAAATTTAAGCATTTATTTATAGAATGAATATTTAAAGATGGACTTATATATTCATCAAAGAAAAAATGCTTAAAATTATCTTATGCATATATGGTTTTTACAATATTTCTTTCTATCAGTCATAAAGTGAAATTATTATTGTTGAATATTTAAATTTTATAAGTACAAAATAATTTCTCTAAAAAATTTTAATGAATTTGCTTTAGATTTTTTTAGTGTTTAATTTGAGAACTCAATATAAATCAGGAGGTGACTTTTTAAATCAAATACAGTAAAGCTTTTATCCTTCAATATTGATCATAAGAAAACCTTTCTATTTTTTCAATTCTGTTGTCATTTAAGATTCAACATAATACAAATATGACTTAAGGTTGCTATGGTAATTGGATTCAGACATATTTGGACAATCCTTACACAATTTTAAAGAAAACAGTAGTTTTGTTTGTATGTTTATATTGTAAATACTCATATCCAGACCACAGTTTCCTTCCCTTCTATTCCTCCTACTCCTTCCCATACATACCTCTTAGTCCTCCTCCCAAATACTTCCACTATCTCTAAGATCCATTCCTCTTTGTTTCATTTTAGATATGACCAGGCCTCAGTGGGATATTAACCAAACATGGCATAGCATGTTACAGGCACATACCCTACTATCAGAACTGGATGAGGAGACCCTGTAGAAGAAAAAATGGTCTGAAGAGAAAGCAAAATTGTCAGAGGGACATCACCACCCCCAACTGCCACTGGTAGGAATTTCACAAGACCATCAAGCTACACAATCATAACATATATGCATAAGACCTAGCTCAGATTTATAGTTTGTGATTGTCTCTTTCAGCCTATGTGAACCCCTATGATCACTGAGTAGTGACTCTACAAAGTGTGTTTTGCTGTCTTCAATTTCTTCTGACTACTACAAGGCATTCTCTCCCTCTTCTAAGAGATTCCCCAAGCTCTAACTAAATTTTGACTGTGGCCTCTGCATCTGTTCCCATCAATTGCTAGATGAAGCCTCTATGGTTATTGGACCAGGCTTTGATATATGAGCATAGCAGAATATCATTAGCAATCATTTCATTGACTTTTTATTGTTTTATTTTTTGCCAGTCATGTATGGTGTTTCTCTCCACTTGGTTTCTGGCTATCCTGGTGATCCACACAGTATCAGTTACAGTCATCACATTGAATCCATCATTGGCTCGCCACTCCCACAAGTTTTGTGCTACCATCTTCCTAGCACATCTTGCAAGCAGCACAAATTAGAGGTGGAAGATTTTTTGGATGGGTTGATGTCCCAACCACTGAAAAATTTACCTAGTTAAAGAAGATGACCAGTTCAGGATCTGTACCAGGAGTCTTCACTAGAGTCACTATTGTGGATTCTGGGGAATTTTCACTACACTAGGTTTTTACATCTCCTGTCAAAAATCCCAAGATTCTAGTCAGCATATATTCCCTCACCATTTTACTCACCTGATCCCTCTTGTTCTCATCCCCAAATCTATTCTATTTCCCATTCCCAAGGAAATCTCTGTGTGGCCCCCTTGAAGCCTGCTTGTTATTTAGTCTCTCTAAATCTGTGAGTAGATATTACTTAACAGTTAATATCTACTTATAAGTGAGTACATGCCATGTTTGTCTTTCTAGGACTGGGTTACTCCACTCAAGATAATTTTCTTAGGTCCATCTATTTGCCTGCAAATATCATGCATGATATTATTTTTTAACTGCTGAGTATTAATCTCTTGTGTAATCTATTATGTAATGTGTACCACAATTTAGCCATTCTTTGGTTAAGGGACATGTAGATTGTTTCCAATTACTGGATTTTATGAATAAAGCTACTATGAGCATAGTTGAGCAAGTGTTATTATGGTAGGATGTACGTACAACTCATCTTTGGGTACATGCTCAAGGGTAGTATATATAGGTCTTGAGGTAGATTAATTCCCTATTTTCTGAGAACCTCCATACTGATTTCCATAATGGTTATATAAGTCTGCACTTCCATTAGTAATGGAGGATTTTTTTTTTGCCTTGTCCACACTTTCCAGTATGAACTGTTACTTGTGGTTTTGATCTTAGTGATTCTTACAGGTCTAAGATGGAATCTAAATGTAGTTTTAATTTGCATATTCCTGATGGCCAAGGCTGTTCAACATTTCTTTGTTTCTCAGCCATTTAGAATTGCAAATTCCTCTACTAGGAATTTCTGATTATATCTGTACCTATTTATAAAATTGGATTATTTGATTTATTGATGTCTAGTTTCTTATGTGGAATTGGTAAAAATCTTCCCATTCTGTAGGAAAAAGACAATATTCAACTTCATATGTCAAACAAAAAACCCAAGAGAGCTAAACAATCCCATGCAATAAATCAGTTATGCTGGACACATAACTATTCCAGATTTTAACATGTGCTATAGAACTATAGTAATAAAAATCAAATTGTATTTGTATAAAAACAGACACATTCATCAATGAAACCAAATCAAAGTCCTATACTTACACCCATATACTTATGGACGTATGTCTATATATCCATGGACAACTGATTTTTGATAAAGAATTTATAAATACACAGTGGAAAGAATCTTCTTCAACAAATTGTTCCATTCTAACTGGATGTCTGCTTGTATACAAATGCAAATAAAACCATACCACTTTGCACAAACTTCAGTTCATATAGATCAAAGACCTCAGAGGGAAAAAACAACAAAAAAATAAAGCAACAACAACAACAACAACAACAACAACAACAAACCAGAATGCATTAAGCTTGATAGAAGAGTAAGTGGAGAATTGCCTCGAACACATTGTCATAGTACACAACATTCTGAGCAGAATCAAAAATTAAAAACCCCTTCATCGCAATCCTGCATTTTGTAGCTCATGATTTTTTTATGTTAATAGACAATATTGTATTTAAAAATAGTCTTGAGAATGTGTGGGAGTGAGATAATAAAGCCTATACTATAAAGCTCATAGTCAGAGAAACTTAAAAAGGAAATGAAGTTAGCAACTACATTTTTGTTACTTACAATATATATGTTGCATTCAATGTATCCATTTATGTGACTTATAAACTAATTTCAAAATATTGTCAAGATCTTTTCCATATATTTAAGAGGTAAAGTTAAAGACACCTACAGGATAAAGCCATGGTAGCCCTACTGTGTCAACATTCACAAAGTTCTTTCTGCAACTCTGCAGATTTATTATAAGTTGAGATATCAGGGGTCATGCAAAAAACTCAAGATCAAAAGACACATCCATTATTCATCTATTTATTTACTAAACTTTTATTGAATACATAATGCTATAGTTATGTATTGTGCACTGTGAATACCAGCATCAATATTTAAAGACATGAGCTCAAACAATCTAGTATAGGAATATTTACAGTGAATTCTCCAAACCATTCTTTGGGGAATAAGTGGTTTGAGAGTGAGAAACTTACTGGTCAAAAAAAAAAAAAAAACTTACTGTTTATTAGTTTCTTTTGAAAGATAGACATTTTATGATTGACAAAATGTGGAAGGTAGGGCATATTTAGTTTGTTATTATAAAATATATGCTTGAATTATACCAATACCTTTTTCCACTATTTTAAGAAATAAGTATATTTAAGAAATAAATATATTTATAATTTTTCAGTGTATGAACAGATGAAGATAACAGCGTATGTAAATCCTATGGGGTTGTGAGCAAACAGATAGAGGTCAGATGAAAATGACCTGAAAACTCATGGCATGTCAGATAGCTGCTTTTTTCTCTGTTTTCAAGATGATTATAACTGAACATATATCTGGTTCTCTAGATTGTGTTTCTCAACCCTCATTGTGGAGGCTAGGCTATGTGATAATATAGATCAATGTTTCTTAATATATAGGACTACTTCCTGATAAAACCACCATAATTAGAAGTTATATATATCAGCTTCACCTACACTACTGAATAGCAAGCTTAGATAGAGTACACTGTGAGGTATTTGCTTACATGCATTGTCTCACTTCAATTTGGGAGCCATAGTTAGTGTTACTGCCATTACCAAGACTGCAAGTCAAACTCCACATCCTGAATCTTGAAAAACTCTGATGTAAAAATTCTGAGTCCATTGTTCACAATATACCCTTTTGATTCTTTATCATAAGTAGAACGATCATGCTTTCAAAACATTTGGAAAATAGTTTGGAATATGAGGCGACTCTGTAAAATATCTGTGACTCATCTCTATTTTTTCAATATGAATTTTACACAAGTTTTCTGTGTTAATGTATAAAAAGAAATGAAAACCTGGAAGAGATGGCATAATAATAATAAATCTAGTGACTTCATGAATAAAAGACAAATTATAAACCTGCCCACAACCTATCATTACAAAATGTTAAGAAAAAATAAATGTTTGGATGGTAAGAGTCAACTTATTTTGAGATCTCATTATTAAAATACTGAAGTGACCTATTTATAAATGATATAGGCCTAGTGACATGGTTCAGAGAGAAAAAGCCCTTCCACAATAGCTGGTGAGCAAGTTTAATCCCTGTGCCCTTATAGTTGAAATAAATTACTGATTCCCACAAGTTCTGACATGTGTGTCTTCTGACAGATGCATTTTGTTCTTCATACATTCAAAAGTCTTTGGTTAAATAATCAGACAAAACCAAATCATTCCTGTAAATTCTCAAATTAACTTGTGCTTTCTACTTTTGACTGAAAGCCTGCTTTCTCCAGGTTTAAATAGCCTAAGTAATTTCTGGTGTACAGTTCTCCATGGCATCTCCAGGCACTACATCACAAGTGCATAGAAGTGTTTTGATCAATCTTTCTTAAAAATGTTATCTTTCATTAGGGACAACTGAAAACTATTTTGTTATTCAGGAATAAAGATAATATCTTCTTTTAGGACACATACATGACCAGTTGTCTAGCAGTTCTCTTGTGAATGATTATCTGTTCTTATTTAAAGTTATATAATTTCCTTTACAATATAATTTTATTCCATGAGCAAGATCTGCATTGTTCTGTGAAGCAGCTACAACAAACATGAGGCAATTGCTGCTTGCTCTGCTGTGACAGATCAATTCCATTTTCTCTAAGTTGCGAGTCTCTTCTATTTTAGTAGACCTTAGAAAACTTTAAAAGAAATTCATCTCAAGAGGTCAGGAGGGGTAAATATCAAAAACCGATAGGGAAATATATATGATATATAATATATAATATATAATATGTGATATATGATATATGATGATATATGATATATGATTGATATATGACATATGGCATGATATACGATATACGACATACGACATATGGCATACGACATATGACATATGATATATGATATATATGTGTGTGTGTGTGTATGTTTATCTTTATACATTTTGGATATATATGCAATATTTTTGTATATATACAATATGATTATATTTTTATATTAATTTATATATAATTTAATTTATTAATTTTAAATATATGATTGATTAATAATTAATTACAATACTTTTATCTACTCTTTATGAACTAATTTGCATTTATAGTTTTTTGTGAATCTTTTTAATATATTGTTGATTACTTCACAAGGCAAATATAATTGCTTAACTTATTTGCCATACAATGTATCAAAGAACACTGTGTAATATACTATCATTATTTACACAATGAACACTCCTCCAAGACCAATTAGTGTGTGTTCACTGACTGAAAAACTTGCCAATACTTGGTTCTACCTACTTAACAAAGTCAAAGAAGGCTCTACACTCAGTCTCTGGATAAAACAACAATGACAAAGGTAACAATGTACTTCCATTATAAATTATATCCAAGTGTTCCCTTTGCTGAATAACTACCCCAAGACTTAAAAATGACATTTCATGAAGTTCTTTCCTGCATATTTCTTTTTATATCCAGGTGCATGCTGTAACTATATTCTTACAAATGTTTTATTTTCACTGAGTTAACTGAAATTATGAGAAGCACAAAGCATAGCTTCTAAAACTTAGCCAATTTATAGAGACCGCTGAACACCTGGACAGTCTCTATACTACAAAATGTTGGAGCATCTGATATTCAGCCTTCTGGCCCAGGATCATCTGACAGACCTTAGTGATGCAGAATTATTAAGGGCTGATTACTCTGTCTAGGCAGATATAATCAGTCGACTATTCTGCAAGTGTGTCCTTTTCTGGACAGTAATTTGTCTGTAGATGGTTTTATTTTTTTTTCTGCCTTCTTCTGTAGATCAATTCGTGTATTCACATTTCAAAATTAAAAATAAACATTTTATATAAAATTTTCTGCTTAATTATTTTAAATGTATATACAAAAGTTAAGTCCACCTCTGTCAGTAAAACAAAATAATAATTCAAATTTTGTTTGATATAAGTCATCTTTATTTGTTCTTGAATACCAACAATGCATACAAATTGCAGATCATTAACAACTAAAATGATAGCAAGTGTATATGATGTCAGAGCAAGATGCCAGATAGGAACAATTGTCCTAGAGGGCCAATGTATGGCCACATGTTGTTCTTGTTTAGATATGAGCTATTCCTTAGTGTGATAGATCATTTATTCTAACTCTACAAACACAAATTAATAAATCATGGACTACTGCAAACTGATTATCTTGTGGGTGGTGCTTCCTTTAGGCATGTTTCCAAAATTGTTTTTGACCTCCCTTTTACACCTGTCAGCTAGAAATTTTGAAATTTACTTTGTGATTTATGATAAAATTGTGTTTGATAAGGAACTTTTTGCAGAGCATGTACTTTAAAAAGAAAAAAAGGAAATATTTTATTTAGAAAATTAGAGGAGAAAATAAGTGTTGATTGACACAATTTATAGAAACTTGTAGAAAAAACATGATTGTTTAATGATTAACATTTATTTAATAAAGAAATTTTTGAGACAGAAAAACTAAGTATTCAAATTTTATCTAGCTGATAATTGATCTAGTATTAAATAAGATTGCTTTCATTGTGTAGATATTTTCCCTGTGTGTCTTTGGGAACATATACAATATAGTCACATGTTCACTTATGAGATGCGTGTTAAATATTTTATTTTTGTAAGTATGATCATCCTCATTTAAAGGAAAACTTAATACAAATAATTTTCATCATTATTACAACATCTAAAGTGGTTTGAAATTTAGATTGATGGTTGAGTTGAAAAGCTGAAGTTAATCTAAACAAAGATAATTTAGATAATAGTTATTCCTTTATACTTTTAATTTGTATAAATGCATATATGCATATATAAATGTAAATACATATGGCATAGAAGTCTTTATATATTCTACATACAATGTGAACTTAGACATTAGATGTTCATATTATAATTGATTCTTCAAGGTAAATTGAGGACAATGCACACATCTTCCTTTCTGTAAGCAATGGAATAGTCAAACCTCTGAACTAGCTGACACCATGAGTATTTACTGAGAGAATTTAAACTGCCAGGATTGTCTGGAGTCAGGCAGAGGTAGTAGCAAAATTAATTAATTAATTAATTAATTAATTAAATTTAAAAAGAGTGGGGTGGGCAGGGGAGAGTCCTCTTAGTCTTAAAAAGACAGGTTGTGGCAGTATGAGGCCAGTGAGCTGTAACAGCCTTGGAGTTAGATTAGTGGTGGCCAGGACGGCTTTGGAACTAACATAGGGACTTGAAAGTGTTATGGTGTCTTAGAATTAATAAGGGACTAATATCCCCATTTCCATAGTTAGTTGTTTATAGGGGTAGATAAGGGAAGGGTTCTTGATGAATAGAAACCTATTTTACAAGGTATTTGGAATGTTGAGAGTTGAGAATATGCTACTATCTATCTGCTAGTAAGTCCTGGTTACCCACGTGGTCGAACTCCAGCCTGAGCTGAACATAGAGCTGCCATTTTGGGGAGCCTCTTGGAATTAAGGAAAGCAATTTGTCAGAGTGAATGTATTCAAATAACGGTGTTGACTAGGTACATGTTGATCTCTTTGTTAACATTATTTACACAATGATCGTTCTCCAAGACCAGTTAGTGTATGTTCAATGGCTGAAAAACTTGGCAATGCTTGGTTCTACCTACTGAAACAAACACAAAGTAGGGACACTGAAGAAGGTTAAGGATTTGGTGTCACTGAGTTCCTTTTGTCTGTGGTTATCTGCTGCTGTCAAGCATGGGGCCTGTCCTTAAGAGTGATTTGTATATTTAGGGAGATTCTGTTGAAGAAAATTATTGTTTTCCTTTGACAGCTGTTATTAATTAGAAATAAATTGTTAGAAATGGGGTCTTATGACTTCTTTCCCTCTCCAAATTGGTTTAGACCTGTGCAGCTCCTGTGAATGTGAGTTTTTTTTAGCTCTTTATCTTTCTGATTGTGTGTTGGCTTTGTTCTATTCTGGGTTTTTTTTGTTTAAATTTTATATTATATTATTAGTATCATTAAGTTAAAAAAACATTAAGCCTGTTTTTAGAGAGAGAAAGAGAGAGAGAGAGAGAGAGAGAGAGAGAGAGAGAGAGAGAGAGAGAGGAGAGACAAGAGAAAGTACAGAGAATCTGAGAGGAGGTGCGGGATGGGAACCACAGGCAAAATATATTGTCTGAAAAAGAATCTATTTTCCATGAAAATAGATTCTGATTCAGATTTATGATAGAAAGAGATTATTTCATTTCTATGCAGAAAAACTTCAAAGACAGCATGATATTACCCATAGGGGATTTAAAACTCAAACTAATAAATATAATTTTATACTTTAAACTAAAATAATGAAAGAAACTAATTATTGAAGTCTCCAGAACTTGTTTCTGATGTTGATACAAAATAAAACCTGCTTGGTAAATTTAAAGTTGTAGAATCTTAATTGTTCACCATATTGATCACAAAGGCAAATAAAAAAAAATTAAAACAAAAGAAAAAACAAAAAATCGAGTATATTTGTAGATGGCTTAAAAATATCTTTCTTCCTGTCTTTTGAATTCTAGAAATGAAATATTTCTGTAAAGAGTGTAATGGAATATCTAAGAATTATATTTTAAAAATAGTTTATGTCTGTGGGTATGTATGTGTGTCTATCCATGCATCAGTAGTGTCCAATGACTTATGTTTGCAGAAGCCAGAATAATGCTTTGGATGTTCTGGAGCTGGAGTTTCTAGTAGTTACAAGCAGTCGTGTGTAGTGTTCAGAATAGGTTTCCAGTCATGTGTAAGACGTACAAGTACTTAAGAGCTGAGCATTGTTTGTGTCAAGTCAATATTTATTTAAATTACTGTAATTTATCTTTCAAAATAATTTATTGTTTGAGTAGTTTATGCATGTATTTTCTATGTTTTGAACAAACCCATTCCTCATTCTTTATTCTTTATCTTGCATATCCCCAAAATGCCCTCTTTGTCTTCCCGATTCAGTGCACTCTTTTAAAAACCCACTGAGTACAATTAGTGTTCGAATGCACATAGATAGAGGGGATGTAGAACCATCTGCTGGACCATATGTAGCTTCTCAGGGACTGAATACATGGATAAAACTGAATTTTCCTTGGCTTGCTTGACCTTATGCAGGAGCTTATCATGTAGTAACATTAGCTGTCATTTCATGTATATAATGTTCCTGTTCTTTCCAGAAAATTTTGTTTTGCAACAGAAGTACACTGTTCCCTTCAATGACAATCACTAACAGGAAAGAATGTGTATATACAGTTGAGAATTATATAGTCTTTTATTCTCTGACTAATGAAGAGTTATAAGTCTCTGCATTAATTACATTCTATAGCAAATATAAGCTTCTCTGATAAGGTTTGAGAGATGCACTAATATACTAATATAAAACATATAAAAATAAAACATCAGGAGGTAGTTTAATATTGTCTCCATTCAGTGGGATGATAGTCTCACCAAAATCCTCAGCTTAGGCATCCGTGATTTTTCAAATCAGTTACTGGAACCAGACATACGTTGTATCTAGTGTAGTGGTTTTTAAAGCTGGCCAGAAAGTGGTTGATTATTATCATAACAACTACGCCACTATTGTACCAATGGGTAAATCTAGCCAGGTCAGGCATTTTTCTAGCTTAGAAATTCCACAGGTAGAATAAAACTTTCCATTACTTTCTTCACTGTAGTGATCATAAAACTTTCCAGCATCACAAGAGCAAGCTAACATGGATGAAGATTTCAGGTCAGTATCCAGGTTGATTTCTCGCTGTCTTATAAATGGAATGTGTAGTGTCTTCTGAAATAATGTCTTACTATCAAGTTTTGTGAAGTGACCAAGAAAAGAAATGACAATGGCTTGTAATAATTACAGTGTCTCTAGAAAGTAGTGACAGCTAAATAAGAAGAAATTACCTATTTCTGAAAGTGAGCTTTTATTTAATATCCTATGGCTGTGATTTCTGGAATAGGCATGGTCAATCTTTTATAGAGTAACTCCTCTTTAATTCTCTATCGTCTATCTATCTATCTATCTATCTATCTATCTATCTACATATATATATGTGCGTGTGTGTGTGTATGTGTGTGTATTATAAATTATATAATATTTACTATATAATATTTTAATTGTATTAACATATAATTATGATACTATATATTTATCTAACATATATTATAATGTAATTATAATGTATAGTTATAATTACAATTATAATGTAAAATAATATATTATAATATAATAATTATATAGTATATTATATACTAGATATATACATACAAATATACACATATACCCAATATACATATGCATATACATATACATAAACAAATACAGACACATATACATATGTGTGTGTTTCTAGAGCAGTAGTTTTCAATATGGTGTTTCCAAATGTTTTTAATGTTAGGAAATTTTTTTATATACAATCTTTGATCCAACCAAAACTTAAGTCTTCCTAGTCTATTATTCATTTTCCCCTTCATTCCATCTTTGTTATCTCTCTTTTTTGACCACTTTCTGATCTTTGTGCTAGCTTCCTGATGCTTATGCCCCATGCCCCTATAATGTATGCATACATGTCTAATGATTCAAAATAAACAGCTACTTATGCAAGAGATTTAGAAACTAACTCAAAATTTAAAAATCTAGCTGCATTGTCACACATATTTAGCTAAATACGTGTCTTAAGAATGTTAATTATGATTTACCAATGTGTAATTTGGAATTCTATAAATACTCAATTTTGATGTGAATAAATGAGTTAAAAGCCTTTTTCAAATTCTAAATAGAAGATATTATTATTTTTCCCCTTTTGTTCTTTGAATGCATTCATTTTCCTAAATCTAAAAGACTGCCCTCTGATCAATGCTATGTGAAGACTATATAACATGTAATATTGTTATACATTCTTTCTAGGTGGATTACTAAATCAAAATGTTTAAAATTTTCTCAAGGCCTAAATGGTACTCAATTCAAGCAAGAATATCATACTTGGATATTAGCCGAAAAAAAGTCCAAAACCAAAAATCAAAAACAAACAAACAAAAAACAAAGAACCCTACAGAATAGCCCTACAAAATACCCAAGATACAATCCACAGAAAAAAGGTCAACATCCTGAAGGACCCAAGTCAGGAAACCTCAGTCCCACTTCAGAGGGAGAAGAAAGCAACCACAGGGAGAAGGAACCTGAGAGCGACTGGAGGTGGGAGGAAGAGGGGAACATGATTTGGTATTGGAATGGGGGAAAAGGACTGAAGCCCTTAGAGCCCGCAAAAGTAATGGAAACAGGAAATCTCAGGAGGCAGAAGGTTGAGGGGAGGATATCCTCCAGAGTGTACCAGAGACCTGGGAGGTGAGAGACTCTCAGGACTCAAAGGAAGGGGCCTTAGGTAAAATACCCTACAGGGGGAGAGGGAACATGTAGAGCCTTCCTTCAGCAGAAAGACGGGGGATCAAGTGAGGGATGGGGTTGCTATCCCACAGTCAAAAACTCTTGAACAGTAATTGTTCCTGTCTAAAAGAACTGCAGGGATGGAAATGGAAAAGAGCCTGAGGAAAAGAAGATCCAGTGATAGGCCCAGAGTGGGATCCAGCTAAGGGGAGGCCCCAAGACCTGACACTATTACTGAAGATATGAAACACTCACAAAAAGGGATCTATCATGACTGTCCTCTGAAAGACCCAACAAGCAGCTGAAAGAGTCAGATGCAGATATTTGTGCCCAACCAGTGGAGAGAACCTACTGACCACAGTGATTGAATTAGGGAAAAGGTGGAAGAAGCTGAGGAGGAGGGTGACCCTGTAGGAGGACCAGCAGTCTCTTTTAACCTGGATGTATATGCATTTCTCTGTCCATCCAGGAAAATCAACACAAGGTTCCAAAAAGGTTAATCTAAAATATTTTTTTCTTTGTAATTGACTGAAACTGCACATATAGATATATTTTTCTTTTATGTATCTCTTTTTGTATATGTGTTCTCATTTGGTTGTTTGCTATGCATAAAATTTCTTGGTTGTGCTGCTGTTATGGGCCAGCAGTTAAGAGCATGCCCTGATCTTGATGAGTACATACCCTCTGTTTCCAGCATCCACATTGATTGGTCGAAAATTTCCTGTAGCTCTAGGTCAAGGAAATCTAACACTCTCTTCTGACCTCCATGGGCAATTGCTCTCATGCTCACACACCTCCATGAACTCATGCACACACATGAAACAGTAATATAATCTTCAAAATGTTAACTCTTGGGAATTTGACTGATATGAATCTCACAGAACAACAGTACCCAAGCGTGACTATTAGTATTAACTATTAGTATTATTTTTAAACACAATTCTACTAAACAGATTTTTGCTTTCTCCATATAGTCAAAAGGAAATATTTCCTTAGAAGACTTACATATGTAAATATTAAGTATTGATTTGATACATTCCTGCATGTAACCAACACAGTAGTCCCTATGTAATACCCTGGGAAATATAAAATGCTTAGGTTAAAGAGCTATGAATATCTGAGTCTTGTATATATGCTTGTAAAATGGCAAGGCTGTTTCCCATTTTCATGTGAGTTTAACAATCCTGAGGAACTGAAGCCTGCTGTGCTTTCCCAAGGCCTTTGAAGTCTAAAATGATCTAACTCAACCACTACATGTGTTTATTAAATGGTTTCTGTAAATGGTATGAAAATTTCCTGTCCTTATTACATTGAACTCATGAAAAGGGAACTGAACATACCACTTTAGCAAAGCTCCACAAAACTAAATATTTTGAAAATATACAAAAAAAAAAAAACCAAAAAACCAATTTTTCAACACTGCACACAGCACAAGATACTTTGTCATGAGCCTCACAAAGACTCTTCTTCTAAGACCTACTTCTGTTTACTCCTCACAGGTTTCATAATGGCAAACTAGATTTGCTGCTGTTTTCAAAAATGAAATTGAGAAACATAGATCTTGCGTTTTCTCATCTTTCAGCAACAGATAAATTAAAATTATTTCCCTAGTAGACATTAAGATGTGAATAAGTTGACTTAAGAGGATACAAAGAAACTTTACAGAGTATTAAGTACCAGTAAATTATCACATGAGAATAATCGAAGAAAGTTTGGGAGCTTTAAATACTGGACAAACATAATAATAATAAAGATACAATGGGGAAATGACAATTCTAAAGTATTATACCTCATAAAGATTACTTAGCGTGGAGTACAGGGGTAGATGGGAGAAGCTGCTTCAAATCTTTTTAATTTTGAATTTGTTTTAGATGTATTATGAAAACAATATGACAAAATAGAGAGGCATAGAGTTTGAAGTATTAATATCTTTATATAAACACTGGAATTTCTAAGAATAATCATTTATATAATCATTTCCTCTAACCCTGCTTCTTTATTTTTAAATTGATTGTTGTTACATTAATTAATCATTAATTGTTGTTACACACACACATACACACACACACACACACACAAATACCATACACACACACATACACAAATACCACACACACACACACACACACACACACACACACACACACATTGACATGTAGATGCGTACGTGCCTGTGTCCGGCTAGTCTGTATAATGTTCTTTGCATGTGTGTTTTCAGGAATGGATATTTGGTAATGGTTAATAAGTTGAAGAGCTTTTTTTCAGAAAGATTATGTCTCCTGCTGTTAAAAGTCCTTAGCTGTCTATAGTTCTTTAAACCACTACATATTTATTATTTCATATTATGTTACTGTTTATACAATGGATACTGTATGTTGAGGATATTGCCCTGAGAGAGAATCTTTTGGGTTCAGACTATGCCTTAGAGAACCTGACTTAAGGTTAAATTCAAGTTTACTGACAGGCTGGTACCTAGCACCAGTTTCCAGGTTACTCCCCATCAAGACCTGTGTCTAGCACCAGTTTCCAGGTTATTCCCCAGCAAATCTGCACCTCCAGGTTACAAGCCTGCCCCTGACACTTCATTTCCTAACAACCACCAATCAGGAAAAATGCAGAAGTTAAATTTACAGTTTGGCTTCCAGTACTTATGTTAAAGGCCATAATGGACCCTCAATCAGATGTGTAACAGGCTAGATACTCCCTTCTTGCCTGTATAAATCTTTGCCTAAAACTAGGCTCAGCGCTCCACTTTCCTGCTGTGTCAGGGTTGATGGGAAGCCCAGTCTTGAGCTTGAATAAAGAGAACCTTATTTAGTTGTATCAGAAGAGGCTGCTTGGTAGTCCTTTTGAGGTTCAGGAAAAGTTCCTGGCACAACACCCCTTCCTACTTCTACCCTCCACTTTTTTTATCTTTTACTCATTACTTATTAATTTCCTTTCTTCCATTGGATAAATATGTTTTAAACTCCTCACCTACTAGCTAGTTCATGTATTTTGGATGGAGGGATGAGCTTTCTTTCTTTCTTTTTTTTTTTGCTGTCTTTTGAGGATCTGTAAAATAAACTGATTAATTCAGATCTTCTACCTAGTTTCTGAGCAAACAAAATTAGACTGGGTGTAAAGTACCTTGTGCTTATTTAACACTTGAAACTTTCATCTAATCCAAATGCCTACTAACTCTCTATGTAGCTGTGTTAAAAACCAGCTGACTAAAGAACAGTCAAGCTTGAGAATGAATGATGGACTTCTACCTATTAAAACACTCAAGAATATTTGCAAGGAAAGGGCACAATTTTGAAATTATTCTCTGAGGATTTCCTGCTAATCCTATCAAGTGAGGTAAGGATATCTGAGTGTTCTTCACTTAGGTCATTTTTTAAAAGTTACTACCTTTAAATATATCGAGAGAGAAATATATTTCAATGAGGACATTACTATTTTTGTACGTATCTGTCTAACTCTTATGAATGTATATAGAGAAGAGAAAGGCAGAAAAAGAGAATAGAAATGACGAAGGAAAGATACTGTTCTAAGATATTAATTGCTTGTTTTTGCATTTGGTTCCAACAAATGTTTTGAAAAAAATATACTCTAATGCAATTTATGTGTTAGTGTATATTCATGCATACTATGAATTTTGTATTACATTTGCATTAATTTATTTCATAGAGAGTAGGTTAATGCATTAACACACACTTAGCTATACCTCGGCACATGGCAGACAAGAGATGCTGCCTTCTAGGACATACCAGCTCCTTTGGCTTCTTTACTGCTATAGCCATGCAAATAACATCCATGAAGTTCTATGTCATTTAAAGTAACTCTTTTTATAACTGTAATATTTTGCAGCTGTTATCTTCTGATGTCCACTGCAGAAAACAAGAATCATATATATATATATATATATATATATATATATATATATATATATATTATATGTGTGTGTGTGTGATGTCTATCATTATTAGCTTTTTACACAGCTCTTTTAAAAATATGTTCCTCAAAATATTGTTGAATGTTCTATTTCTCAGTTTACTGTTTTCTCAGGGATCTTTGCTTCTTTGCTTCATTGGACTATTTTTTTTGGATGTCTTAGTCTATGGTTTAATACTTTTATAAGATACATATGTCACATAAAATAAGTGGCACTATCACAAAATTTGATCTTATAAAATTTGATCACAATATTATCTATGCTTTTCTACAAAAATGGGAAATAACTGACTCTTATGGATGTTGAATAATTAACAAAATCATGTGGAACAAATAACATGCACTGTGCAGCAACATAGTTCATCTGTTTCTTGATTTATGATGGTATGTATCTCCACGACTATTTAAAATAAAAAGATAACAGTTAAAAGTATTTATTAAATGTACTGTACTGAACATGGCATTACCAACACAATACCCTGCAAAGTATTAATCCCCTACATCTGTGATCACATGGATATTTGGAAGTTACCATCTAAAGAAAGAACCTTATTGCATATCACAGGACCTGGAAGAGGAAAAAAATATGAAAGTTTGTGAAAATAAGTTTCTTTTGGATACATAATGTTTACAAGCTTGCATAAAGTCAAACAGGTCATCATAAGTACAGAAACACCTGTACTTGACACATGTCAAATATTGTGATAGACATAAAATGCACCCTTTAAAGACACAACACACAAATTCCTAGAATTTGTGACAGAAAAATATCCACATACACATCTATCAAGTGTTATCATTATTTCTCTTATTCAACAAACCTATTCCTGTTTGCCTACATGCATTCCACCCATCTAATTTCCAACTGATGCAGTGCTTCCCCATTTAGATGTCTGACTTTGCAAAAAAAAATTTATTCTTTATGATAGCCAAAATTATTTAGCTGACCTAATTTAAAGAATAAAATTTTAAAAAAATGCATTCTACTAATGAATGAAATCAAGTACCTCTTTCTTTTCTTCACTTGAACACATTGCTTCAGTATACAGATATCATATAGTCTCCACACAGTGTCAAGCTGTTTCCGATTTATTTGCATTATGGGTACCAGAAAAAGGTAGAAAAGACAAAATATGCAAACATCTGTCCTTATCAAGTTCAAATAATGAGAGAAAATTAAAACAATATGTGTACAAAATAATTAATCAAGAAGTAAATATCAGATGATGATAGTGTTGCAAGATGATTTCTAGAGGGCAGTTTGATTTTTAAATAGGGTTATGAAGGTCAGATAGCCTGTAGAGAAGTAACTGTGCCTCAGGTTTCAATGATCTTTCTGAACAATAGTTATGAGTAGAGAAGGTGACATGTCCCAGAATAAGAAAGGAGAGTATAAACAGACATCTAATCTTTCAATCCATATTTATTGATTGCCTTCCCTGAACGAGTTGGGTACTTCTATGGACACAAAGAATACATCGATGCCCAAACTTGTTCCTCCAGGAAACAATCATTCTAAGTAAGAAGTTAACATTTCTTCACAATAATCATGTCTCTTTTTGTTTGTTTTGTTGTTTTTTTTATTAGCCATCTGTCTTTTCTTAGGAAACAGAAAATATTTTCCTAGTTATGAAGCAAAAACATCAGATTAGTGCTTCAGAGCTCCATTAGCTAAAAGCTAAAATTCTTAAGAAGGCTTTGTAGAAGCCCACTTGGCTTGTGCTCTGGTCACATTGAAACTATGGGCTTTGTTTGTCTATTGATTTTCTGAGCTTGGTTCTGTTATATCCCAAAACTTACATATGAAGCTTCTCTGCTGGAAAGAGATGTCATTTAGAAAAGAATGATCGTATGAAGATTATTTCCTAGGGTCTAACACCCAGAAAATGCAGCAAACTTATTCAAACATTACACAGTTTCCAGAGTAATATATGATGCACAAATAAAATAAATTATAGATTTAGGGAGAAGGTAAAATGTTGTCAACTAGGCTATAAATGCTTCAACATAATAAATAGTATAGCATAATAGAAAATGCTCCAGAGTGGAAACCTTCAGTTTGTGATCAAAGGGAAAAAGATTTGATTTTTGGTAGGAAAGAAACAGAGCATTGTGTCCAATTTTAAGAATGCAGACTATCTAAAGGAAATAGCATGTGTTAGAATTGTCAGTGTGACAGATGGTTGGACTGTATATAATATAGTCAAAAGATATTTTGACAAGAAAGTGAATGGATCTGACAGTTCACAAATCACAATCTTAGGCTGCACAACTGAGAAAATATAATTGAATGTGTGCTAAGCTGATGCATAGTCAATTTTTCACAGCCTCAGGTAACAGGATATTGAAGATAGACATGATTATTCACAGGTTTGATAAAAGAAAGACCTGAGGAGGTATAATGTGTCTAAAAAGAGGTAGGCAACATTGTACAACAGGTAAATATTATTTTCAGTATCTCCTTTGGGGGAAAAATCAAAACTAACATTCATGAATAAAAAGCAATCATTTGGAAAAACACTGGGATAGGTTTGTATGCCATTGTGCAGTAGCTAAAAATATAGTATCTGTTAAACTAAATCTGAATTTCATACAATGAAGATGGATACACACTTTACTATTTTCTGAAGTAGTTGTAGGAAATAGTTATTTTCAAATAATTTTATCTGCTGTTTTGATCTTGCTTCTGTTTTTATACAGATATTAAAATCTATTTTGGCTAATTCACTCAATTTGTAGCCATTGTTTCTATCTATCTATCTATCTATCTATCTATCTATCTATCTATCTATCTGAATGAAAGCAAATTTCAAATGTGAAGTTTTTTTGAAAATGAATAAATGGAAAGATGGATTTCTCATCTTCTCCTTAGTAAGTGACAGTATTGTCAACTTAAGGTTATGTGGGGTTCTATATAGTTGTCCTAAAACAATACATCAGGTTGGATTAAAATGCACATGACCTTCATTTATTCAGTCCTCATATACCAATGACCAATGCAGCCCTAGCAATGCTTGCTCATATAGAAATGTTGAAAGGGTGAAATTTACTGGTCCTATATTTGAAGTTTTCAGGGAAGAAATAAGAATCCATAAACAGTGAGGCATGTTGATTAACAATGGTCAGTAATAATAAACAATGGTCAGGAGAATGAAGAACATCAAAGCAGTTGTTCTACTCCATTTGGTAACACAAATTTTTCTACATTGTCTTTTCATTCCTGTCTTTGGAATTTTGTCTCCCTGTTGCCCTTGTCGGTCATATATACAGTTACAACAATAAAGCAATGAGACCACCATAAAAACCAATTCAGAATAAGCAAATGTATAGAGAAAATACAACCTGAGCTTCTTTTAAAAGTCTATGCACCTTCTTTCTAAAAAAGAACTACAGATTGACAAAAGTCCAGCTCCTGGTGAAACTAAAAAGGCATTGCTAGATGCTTTAATAATCTTTATTGCATCGTTTTGTGGATATGATGCTACATCATTGCCATCTGTGTCGATTCATAAATCACAAAGCAATAAAGCCAGCTAATAAATCTAACTCTCACTCTTCACGTTATTGACCCTTCTCGTTTGCTGATTCAAGAACTCTTCCATATGTTGCAGTGGCATCTGTAATCTATGTATCATTATCCTTTATGTCGAGTGTCATTTTCTATAAATCAATATCCTTCTTCCTTGAAGTTGGCCTTGAAAAATGAGATTCTCTACTCTTCCTTGAGCATAGTTGAAAGTTTAGATGTGTGACAACATTGCTACCCCTCTGTCACACTGTGGGGATTTGTGTAGGTGATGCTCTGGTGCAGTACCACCTCTGTTATTCTGAAGAGCTGACTCGGAAGTTTCAACCTATTTGCCCCACTGTGACCAATGGATGTATTCCTGTGGATGTCATCAGCTGTATCCCTGGTGAGCTGTTTGCAATTCCCTTCACTATAATAGATGGTTCCACTTCTATCAGGCTATATCACCTAACACATCATGAAAGATTTATTTGCTGTATGTTATGTCTCAAAGGCACATTGAATTTGCTTCTGGTTATTTTTAAATGTCTAATGAAAGTGATTTTTCTGCAGTGAGAACATATTTGGTTTTGATTTGGTAGTAAAATTGAACTGAGTTTAGGCTCCAACCTGTGCAAAAAACCTTAATTGCAAATTATATACATTTTTACCAACCAGGTTCTCAGTCAAATACAGTCTTTCCAGCTTCTGTTGCCTTAATAACTAACAAAGACCTTACATTGCTGTAAAGAAAATAATTTGGATAGCTCTCCACATGCAATCATTGGGTAGAATTTTAAAGTTATGTTGTCAATAGAATTATGTCACTTGTCATATTTCACACATTCCCAGCCTAGTATATGCTTTAATGTGCTATCCCTTTAAAAAAGACCAAAATGCACATGCATTCAAAACACATACAAACTAAACTTTCACCTGTGCAAGAAAACGTTTTAATCATAAAGTTTAACTTAATTTAAACCTTTACGTGAAAAAAAATATAGCATTGCTGATGGATAACTTAGATGATGAATATTTAATATCAGAAAGTCTCCACTGCTTTATTATGTCCTCTTAATCATGATTTACTGAATGACAATGTGCCCACTATCAAGGAGCAAGCATTGAAATTTAGAAACTGTCATCCAAAATAACCTTTCTTCTTTTGAAATTGCTTTTTCTTGGGTATTTGTCCCAACACTGAACCCATGTTCACACACACACACACACACACACACACACACACACACACACACACAC
>JANHMN010000017.1:35718320-35729888 GCA_030674055.1 Rhabdomys pumilio
CACACACACACACACACACACACACACACACACACACACACACACACACAAACCTACCTCTCTATCACATAAAAATCTACATTTTTCCATGATCCCATAACTATGTACTATGTTTATTACTCTTTTAAGTGAAACCTTTGGTAAACTTCTCTTTTTCCTCTATTCAGAGTTTAAAACCTAGTGTGTTCTGGCTTTTTAAGACTGTATTTTACCCATTGAATTTTCCACCAAATGGTCTTCTAGTTTCTCTGAGGTCTCAGCTTTTTCTTTTTGCTGCATTCTTTCATATTTTCAATCACCAAACATCTGTACTTGCTTTCATTTTATTTTAACTCTTCTTTCAGTGTATTTTTTATAGACACATCATTTATTCTCAAAGTTTTCTACCTCTGTCCACCCCGGATCAGTGCCTATGATTCTCACTTCCCAAACTACAATTGTGAAATTTTAAATGACAGCTGGATACAACAGATTGATGTCTTACCGGCATCGTATGTTTAACCTGCACACAAAGACTTTACATTTTCAAATACAAACATCACTTCTAAAATTGCAATTCAATTTTATTCAATACTGGTGTTTTGTTTGCCATGTTCTCTTCTCATAGATTAATATTATATATACTATGTATATTTTGGAACCATTATATATAATATATCATATATATATGTGTGTGTATATATGCTCCAAATCCTCAAATAAGTTATTATTCTTGGTGTCATTAATGATAATTAAATAAAGAAGTGTTTATTAAAGACAGGTGTCCCTCTCACCTGAACATCAGCAACCATCAGGACTTCTAGCCCAGAAGAGATTGCCATTACCAATTCCTCCACATCCTCTGCATCTGCTCTCCATTCCATAACTGCTTTAATCAGGTCATCACTTTTCATTGATTGTGTTCCATTCATTTTTTTGAAAGATCATCTCATCAAACATCTAGCTAATCTTGCCCCTTTCCTACTGATAGATACAGTTGGCTCCCCAGTGCCTGTAGATATAATTTATAACTTATATGGGATCACATTGTAAATCAAAAATTTCCATCAACAATCAACAGCATATGCTGAAGGTCCAGGAAGCGTATCGTTTCAAAGGATACTTTCATAAACAGCTCCCAGGTTTTCTACATTCACCTTGTTATTTTCTATAAGCCGCCTTTTATCTTAACAAAAATACATAATTAAAAAGCATAAGTGATATGCTTGTATAATTTCTACCTACCAAAACATGCTAAGTGGTAAAGGCCATTTATTTAGCATATGCTACTGCCCCTCCTTTTCCCATTCATATCTCACTTCTCTTGTGTGAACTTTGCATCTTCTAGAGACTCAGATTATTAATGTGTTATTATATGTCACAAAGTTCTATCAAAACTATTGGCATATTTGCTTTGTCAACTTCTAGGAAATAGAGGACATCTCTTCATATTTAATTCCCTGAATAATATGAAAATAATATTCACGCCTAGCATGAATAAATATTTATTAAGTCAAATAAAAGTCTCTAAATTTTATATATGAAGAGAGTCAATGTTTCTTATTTAAATAAATGCACCTTACCACTTCGTATGTTTTGGCAGGTAGAAATTATATAGGTATGCTATTTATAATTTCTAATTCATTTTCCAACCAAGATATTTAAATTCATTAAGATATCTTCTCTAAAAATGGCCTTTAAAGGACTTTTCTGTCTATGATAAATATGATATTGCATCCTTGACTAACTCACCCAGAGATAAAATATTTTGTAAAGTATAATCTTACTCTATGAAGTTAGTGGATGTTACACAAGAGTGGGGATAACATATGAAGATTTAAAGGAAGGTGGGTAAGGTAACACAGCAGAAAGTAGACATAATATTTAATACATAATTCCTCCAAAATGAAAGCAAAGTATGTTAGAAAGAATCCCATAGAAGCACAATGTTGCATTTCAGGCTTTCAACACAGATTTTTAAATGCAAGATTTCATAAACAATGAATAACCTTCACTTAAAACAGAAAAAAGTCTCTCGCAGAGAAATATTTTAATAGTGTATGCATAATGTGTTCTGCAGAAATGTGACTTTCTAAAAAAATAAAGGATTTTGTCAGTAAACAGGGAACAGAGTCTAAGTGATGGAATACACGTTGATGTTACTGCAATTCTCTACAAGAACATCAAGTTAAGAAAGTAATTGTGAATGTTTTCTATGTGTAATATTTTTTTGTAAAAACATAATCTGAAGTTCGATTTCATTAATATATCAAAAAATAGTTGAAAATCACATCACTCGTGAGACTGGGAAATGAAACCCTGAATAATGGTAAGCTCATCTTGGGATGCCTCTTTTGCATAATCACAGATACTTTAGGGATTTCCTTTCCATTTCGTTCAGATTTGATTCTTGAATTTAGGATCAATTATTTCGGGATCTAAAATAGAAAATCCAGCCTCAGAGGTTTTAATGAAGAAAGTTGAAAATATCAATTTACATAACACAATCATCAGCAAATATGATGGATGGATTTGTTGTATTGATCAGTTAGTAAAGGTGTTTGCCTAACCTGGCAATCTGTATCTAACCCCTGAAACAGACATATTAGAACAAGAGAACAGATGTACAGGAGTTGTCCTTTGACCTTTATATGTGTGCTATGGCCCAGGTGAACCTCTCTAATTAAATAAATATTGATTTTGAAAACAAGTAAACACTATATATATATATATATATATATATATATATATGTGTGTGTGTGTGTGTGTGTGTGTGTGTGTGTGTGTGTGTGTGTGTTTTCCAGTTTACTTTTTACACCAACTTTAATCAACCCCCCCAAGCTCCTCACATATGGATAGTTCTTAAGCCTGAAGCATATTCAAAGATCCAGTAGAATTCATTACCAAGGTTCTACAGTATTATAGCAATAAGTGAGGTGAGTAGTCTTATTGTTTGCAGGTTCTCTTTCAGTCAGTAGGAGGAATATGCTTTTTGCATAGGTAAGGTTGAGTATCAATATATATATATATTTCTCTGTCTCCTGAATATTAGTGCAGAAGAGGAGAGTGGAGCTTCTATTATGCTGCTGTGTTTCTGAGCCATCTGCACCTCTGTCATCATCATGTATGTCAGGTTTCTTCATACTTGACGAGGATGACAAATACAGTTCAATTCCAGTTCAGGAAAAAGCTTAGTTGAACACCATCTAAATTAGCTGAAACTTTATTAACCCACCCTTGGGTAAGAAACAAGCTTGTTGATATAAAACACTACACCAGTTTTCTGTGCTTTCTTAACTATTATTACTAGAAATACCCATAGTTAATATATGAAGAATTACATTAATGAGAACTTAAGGAAAATGAAGATTTTTTCAAAGTATCTTGACTGTATCATTATTAACTCAAATGAGTAGCCATTGAGTTAAATCAATACCTAGAATCTAATTTTTTTTGGACCATATAGGTATGAGTATCACTTCCTCACATGGGAAATTTCTGTTTGCAGTAAGTGATGCTTAACATAAACAAAGGTAAACATAAACATGGTGAAAGTATAGCGATAGGAGACTGCATGATGCTCATATCTACAGGAAGTGAATATACCACACTCCATTCCATCCTGGATCACTGTGGATGAGTTGGCACATACACTGAGCCTGTAGTGGTAGATGCCTAGAAGCAAGCACTGTCTTCTGTACACAGAAACAACTCATACAAACTCAGTTGTTGCAACAACATGAACAAAGCATAAAACTTCAAGCTGGACTAAATCCCAGAGTGGAGAAGAGTTGAGTACACAGTTCCACCTCAAGCAGTGGAACTATTTACAATTACCAGCTTCTGTGAATGTGGGAGGAAGTTCTTCTCTATGAGGTAGCTAAGGTAAGTTCACTAATCTCTAGAGGAAGACTGGAAAATATCTTGAATATTGCAAAACCACAAATTAGCTTCAATGGATTTTTCTGTTTGTTTGTTTGTTTTGTTTTTTTTTTTTTTGTTGGCACACATTTTTTGTTGGATATTATATTTACATTTCAGATTTTATCCCCTTAACCCCATTCCCACACCACCCAGGAACCACCTATGCCATCCCCCCTCCTTATGCTTCTATGATGATGTGGCCCCACCCACCTTCCCCCCACTTCCACCGCTCCCCCCTCAAATCCCCCCATTCGGTGTTCAGCCTTTATGGGACCAAGGATCTCCTCTACCACATATGCCCGACAAGGCCATCCTCCCCTACATGTACAGATGGAGTCATGGGTCCCTCCCTATTTGCTCCCAGGCTGGGAGCTCTGGTTGGTTGGTATTGTTGCTCTCCTCATGAAGCCACAAACCCTTTCAGCTCCTTCAGTCTTCTCTCTAACTTCTCCAATGGGAAACCCTTAATCAATGGATTTTTCAAAAAGGCAAAGTTGGCTGTGTAGGTAAGGTGAACTGAATTGAGGGAGAACTGGGGGTAGAGAATATGATCAAAATACATTGAGCGATACTTTTAAAAAGAAGTAGCAAAAGGAAATAAAGGGGGAAAGTTGGGATTTGTTTTGCTTGCAAAGATATTCACGATAGATTTTTGAAAGATCTGATGATAATTTAAAAAAAACTACCAGTATAAAAAAACAATAAAAGGTTATATCTCCCCTTTTCTGCTAAAATAATTTCCGTTGGGTCCTGGGAGCCTCTTGTTTCCCTGATATCTGTGACTCTCTAGTGGCTATCCCCATTTCCTCATCCTCCCTGCTACATATTTTCATTCGATTCCCTGTACCTCTCCCCTGTCCCCTCCTCTTATTTCTGTGCCTCTTATTTTCTCCTGCTCCTCTTTTCCTCCTAGTTCCCCTGCCCTCCACCTCTCGCGATCATCCTGTTCCCCTGCTCACTGCAGGACTGAAGGATCCACACCCTGGTCTTCCTTCCTCCTAAGCTCCATATGATCTGTGGGTTGGATCATAGGCTTGTGAGGTTTTGAGCTAATATCCACGTATTATTGAGTACATAACATGTTCATGAAGTTATTGTTGATAATAGCTGAGTAGCACTCCATTGTGTAAGTGTACCACATTTTCTCTATCCATTCTTCAGTTGAAGGACATCTGGGTTCTTTCTAGCTTCTGGTTATTATAAATAAGGCTGCTATGAACACAGTGGAGCATCTGTCCCTGTTATATGTTGGAACATCTTTTGGGTATATGCCCAGTAGTAATATAGCTGGGTCCTCAGGTGATGCTATGTCCAATTTTCTGAGAAACTGCCAGAATGATTTCCAGAAATTTGCAATCCCATCAGCAAGGGAAGAGTGTTCGTTTTTCTCCACATCCTCATCAACATCTGCTGTCACCTAAGTGTTTGATCTTAGCCATTCTGACTAGTGTGAAGTGGAATATCAGGGTCTTTTGATTTGCATTTTTCTAGAGACTATGAATGTAGCAGAGGATGTCCTTGTTCTTGACTGACATCAATGGGACAGGAGGCCCTTGGTCTTGTATAGGGTTGATGTCCCAGTATAGGGGCATGGTGGAGGGGTGGGGCTGAAGAGAGTGAGTAACTAGGGAACACCTTCATCAAGTCAAAGGGGAGGGAGGAAAGGGAGGTTGTGAGACGGGGGGGTGGGGGGCTTGTTGCGAGGTAACCGTGAAGTGGGATATCATTTGAGATGTAAACAAATGGAATGATTAATAAAAAAAGAAAAAGAAAGGAAAACAAAGGACAATAACAATTTGTGAATGAAACAAAA
Organism: Rhabdomys pumilio; assembly: GCA_030674055.1. Lineage (NCBI taxonomy): Eukaryota > Metazoa > Chordata > Mammalia > Rodentia > Muridae > Rhabdomys > Rhabdomys pumilio. The sequence continues at coordinate 35,724,037 of JANHMN010000017.1, forward strand.
ATAATGGTTGTAGAATGTATTTATGAGAGAAGTCTTTTTGCTTTTCTTTCATTCATTGAATGAAGAAAAGCCTTGACTCTATTTCCCATTAGAAGAGTCAATGCAACATAATAAATTGCAAGGTAGGGAACTGCTGACTGATTTTAACAAATGTCAAGTGCATTAAGCAAGTGAATGCCATTCAGCAACACAAGTCAGAGAACCCAAGACAAGAAAAAAGAAAATATGGATTTCTGATAAATCCTTAAGACACAAGGAAGCTGTGACCACATAGAGTTGTATAAATGAGAAGATAAATCATGGTGGCTCATATGTTAGCTACATCTTTACTAAGACTGACAGTCATGCTTTAAAGAGAAAGAATGAGGAAGGTGACTATGAGTTATTTTGTTTGCAGACTTTTGTGTCTGGCTTTCTTGCTTTTCTATATATTACTGGCAGACCCCATCATTCTCGGACATTTGATGGACAGGCTGACCTTTAGTGCAGTAGACAACTTTTTAACAAATATTCACTAATTAATGCTACTCTAGCTCTGTATTATTTAGATATGCACTGTGTATTATTATATGATAGTTCATTTTTCATGAAAGCTCTCAGAACAATGTTCTATTTCAATTTCTTTCTCTTCTCATTGTAATTGTGATCTCAACTCTCTTTTCTCCAGGTAGTGCTTCCTTTAATTATTGTATTTTGTGATGATGCCTCCTTATAAAGAATCTCTGCCTATTACTAGCTTGTCATTAAGTGGACAACCCACTGTGTTTATCTTTTCTCTTTCCATGTATCTCCTCTTCACAATTTTTCTTTCTATTTTAAGATACAATCTGAGATGTCTGAGCAGGAATGCTGGCTCGTGTCAATCATATTTTATTTGCTTTTTTTCTATGTACTTACAAATTTGTACAATATTTGTACTCTTTGTTCCTATAGCAACCTGAAAGTATATAATATGAACAGACTCTTGGACTCTGACACTATTCACGATAATACTAGAGCTGTTTTCATTTTTTTTCTAAAATATGACCTGTCATCAGAAGATTACAGATTTTCAATAAACTCTATAATCCAGAAAGAACCCTTGGAAACTTAAGTAAATAAACATTGATAGTTTACCCTCCTTCAAAGCTCTTTTGTCCAGGCATATTTTTAATTAAATTTTCAATTTTAAATTAAAAAAGAAAATAAAAAGAAAAAAGAATATCAGTTACACTTTTTCTTCTAATACTTTGAAACCTATTGTAAGAATATCTAATGTTTTCATGAGTACATATGATATGAAGCGATGTGAATATTCTTAAAGTACAAATATCTAGAAATCATAATTAAGCATTTAAATTAGGTAATGAGGAAAACACCAAGAGGGGCTATAGGGCAAAAGATCAAATGAGAAATGAATGAACAAAAATTAGGGGCCAGGATACAATGGAAGGCAGAGTTAGGAGGGGTGTGGGGAAATTAGAAAGGAGAATTCCCCCAAACAAAAATCACTTTAAAAATTTCATCATGCTACTTTTAAAAGTATAGTTATATATAAAACCAATAGGCATATGAGTTTGTGTGAGTGTCTGTATGTGTGTGTTTGAGTGTGTGTAACAGAGAAATACGTATACTTGGTACTTTGTACAACCAGCATAAGGTCATATATGTTGAATTAATTTTTTTAAACAGTAATTCAATTGAATACACAAAAAGAACATGATTGCATTTTTAGTGAGAAAGCTTACTTAGAATAAAAAATTATTTTAGTCATATTTAGTATCATCTTCTTACAGCAGTTAGTAATCTATTTGTGCTTGAATTTTGTATATAGTTTAAAAATGTATGGCTGTCATTCTGCAGAATAGTAATTCTGTAAACCAAATCATATTAATTAGATAATTAAATCAAAACCTAGAGTATATAAATATTATAATATAAAATTAATAAAATGCAAAATATAATATAAAATAATATAGAATTATTGTGCCAAATATTAATTAATTTATAGTGTCAATTTCATAGCTTTTCTTCTTCCAATTTATGTTTACATTTATTTAGGAATAAAATTACATACATATATTTTGCAAATAATTATTACCTGTCTATATTAAAATGAGGACCCAAATACTTTATTAATAGAAATAAGGAGTATCCAAATAATTTATTAATAGCAACAAAATAAACAATGTTGCATATTTTCTTATTGAATGTCTTAAGAAATTCAATAGCACTTAAGATATTTGAGTTGGGTTTTGTTTTTTTAAATAAAAGGTAATATCTTGAATATATTATAGTAATTACATCTATTATTGAAACAATAGAAAAAGGGAAGGATAAAACGTAAAATATTCACAATTGCTATAAATGTTGGCTAGCAATAGTATAGAAAAAGAAAAGCACTGTGCTTTCTGCTTTCATTTGACTTGTTTGGTTATCATGTAGGTGTCAGAGAGCTTTACAGTAATGTTTGTCTCACAGTGATAGGCAAGAGTTCATTGTGAATTCACATTCTGTTAAAAGAAAGAAAAAGAAAAGTATAAGTCGATAAAACCAGGTCAGTTTGAAATACTAGCCTATATTACAATTCAGTTATTTTAAAAAATCATGATGTGAAACCATGACTTACTCTGTGTTTGGGCTAGCCTAGAACTCTCTATGTATCATAAGCTGTCCTTGAACACATAGCAATCTCAGTGATTGATCCACTTGGGTGCATATAGTATTCAAAGAATCGCATTTAAAACTTTGCTATTTTTATTCTTCAGTTTTAATTGAACAGTAGGATTATTCTTGCCATGTCTAATAAGTAAATTTAATTTGTGATTCATCACTCCCCATATACTCAGAAGTTAGTTTCTGAACCCCCTCAAGACTTTTGCAGTTCTTTTTGGATTTCCTCTGATAGCTCACTATTCTATTTAATAGAAATTCACAGTGATTGAATCTGAAGGCATTTCACTCAACACCTTAAAATTTTGAAATACCCTAACATATTTTAAAATCTATTTCTATATTTGTTAAATCTGTATGAATTCTTTCTGTTTTTAAAGCACAATACTTTAATAAAATATAACCAATGACTATGCAGGTAACATATAAATATAATTTAGATCTTTTGAAAAGTGAAGAAACTAAAGACATCCTATAATGTACATTATAGCCACCTTCAAGTCTATAATGTAGACACCTGAAGTGTACTAGAGAAAAAAGATGTGTTAAAGTCATAAAATTATCTTCATTATTTTAATGATTATTACCTAACTTTATGAATTAACAACAGCAAGATTAATTAAAATTACTTTTCTTACAAAGGTTAAAGAAATTTGATTATGGAGTCTTTCTTTAAATACTTTATCTATTGATCCATTCTTATAATTGTTACCTTGTTACCATTTCATTTTCCCTGTAATGAGTTTGCCTTTAAGACAGGCATCTTCTTTCCTATTTTACCTATGTATTTCTGTTGTAAAATGAATCCTTGGGTCCTCTATTTGGCAGTTTCATATTATCTCATTAATAGGATGTATATACTGCTCTAGCTGGACTCGGAGCTCAGGATAATGTATATATATATATATATATATATATATATATATATATATAATATCAGAGTATGGGAATGAACTAATGATAGCAGAAGACAGACAAAGGAAAACCTACCACAGGGAGGAAATTCAGGAAAATTCTACACAAAAACAGTCTCTAAATATCTTAGGACCTGATCTTTTCCAGGAAAGTATTTAGCATGTTGTATTATTTTATAAATGTTTGTTTTGTGGTCCTTTTGTTATAAATGAATACATGTTGCTTTCTCAGAAATAACAAGGTAAAATGTAATTTTTGACTCAGTAGTTTAAATCTAGAAATGGATAGCCCATGACTTATAGCTGATAAACATGCACTTAAACTAAAATGGACAATGAAATATTAAAACAACTCACTTGTAAATATATTTTCTTTTATATTTTCAATTTTTTTTATTTTTTAAAATTAATACAAAGTTACAATACTTCCCCCCTTCTCTATGTTCCACATCATTGTATTGCTCTCCAGCTTCCTCTGAAGTCCATGGTCTGTTTTTCTTTAGTTATCACTATTACACAATTGTATCCATATGTGTCTATAAATATATAAACACAACAGGCTGAAAACTGGTCATATGTGTATATTTTCAGAGATAACCACACAGTATCAGATAAGCAAATAGTGAGCTCCTTCCTGGGTATGACTATCTATCCAGCTCCTCAGCAGTCATTAACCACCAGTAGCTCTTTGTCTTCTTTGTCTTGGGGTAGATCCCTGCCTGTGTTACTGCTCTGTTGCTGTGAAGAAACACCACAACCAAGGTAACACACACACACACACACACACACATTTAACTGCATTTAACTGGCGGCTTATTTACAGTTTCATAATATTACTACACAATTATGATTGTGGGAGGAAGACAGATATGAAGCTGGAGCAGTAGCTGACAGCCTTACATTCTGATATGAAGGTAGGAGGGTGGGGAGAAAGCATGTATATGAGAAAGATCATGCTATAGCGAGAAACACTAGGCACCAGGCTAGGCATGAGCTTTTGAAACCATTTAAATTAAAAAAAATAAAATAGAAAAGAAATACAATATTAAATCAATGACAAACAAATTTCTAATAATTAAACAGTCACAGGAAAACTGAAGAACATAGTACTAAATGATGAATGAGGAAAAAAATTAATCAAGAAAGCAAAATTAAATGTCCTGCTGAAATTAGATTAAAATACAACAAATTCTCTAGGAAACATTAATAGCAGTCCTAGTAGAAAAAATAAGGCCCTAATTATAGAAATTTAAAAAGCAGAAAGAGCATGAATAAATGACTTCAAAATTTAATTCAGAAATTTTGAATAGCAAGTATAACCCAAATCCAAAATCAGTAACCAGAAAAACAATATAGTTAAACCAAAATTCAAAGCAGAAATTAATAAAATTGAAACAGTAAAATAATTGAAGCCTTTAACAAATGTCCTTTGTTATAATATACATCAACAAAATCTGGGCCCAAATAGCCAAAAGAAAGAAAGGAAGGAAGGAAGGGCGGGAGGGAAAGAGGGTGGAAGGAAGAAAAGAAGAAAGGAAGAAAGGAAGAAAGGAAGGAAGGAAGGAACATTTATCAAGAAACACCATGCCAAGGGTCTTCACAAAAATAATTTAAAAAATGCTTTCTGTCTGTATTTTTACTTTGAAGATATGAAGGAAGAGTCAAGTCAGCAAATCTTAGAATATAAAAATAAGTTTCACAATCAACATTAACCTGGTTATTTCTCTATCAAAATGGTTTATTTGATATGGTTTGTTATAATCACTTGCATGTTTGGATATTAACCGTTATCAAATAAGTGGTTTGGAAATATTTTCCTGAATTCTCAAATTTTCCTTCTTATTTGGTTTCTACGGTGAGGAAATACTGCTTCTTACTCTTTGTATGTTTGGGTTGTTGTTGTTATTGTTGTTGTTGTTGTTGTTGTTGTTGTTGTTGTTCTGTGCTTATATTTTAAACCCCCAAAAATTTTAAACAAAACTCAACCTAATGTTTTTCTTTTTGGTTTCTGTAATAAGTTTTCAGGCTTTAGGACATTGTTTAAAACTTTAGTTTGTTGTTAGTTGATTTTTCATATATTTATAAAATAAGCATCTAATTCCATTGTTTGACACATGGTAGCTATCATCAATTACATACACACACACACACACACACACACACACACACACACACACACACATATATGTATATGTAGATTTATATGTATGTGTCTATGTGTGTGTATATACACACACAGATTATATATATATATATATATATATATATATATATATATATATATAT
>JANHMN010000017.1:35737624-35781758 GCA_030674055.1 Rhabdomys pumilio
TCTCTCTCTCTCTCTCTCTCTCTCTCTCTCTCTCTCTCTCTCTCTCTCTCTCTCCATCCTATCTTCACTTGATCCCATTTGTTCCCTTCCCCAGTCCCTTCCGTTCATATTAACATCATAATTTCAAATAAAATAAATGTTATAAAGAACAGAGAATTGACAAATATGATTACTGATCATCTTTATTAATGGCTAAACTGCATGATATAATAAAGGCAAAGTAAAAGACACAATTTCTAGGTTAAAATCAGATTTTTCCTGTATATAAGCAAGCACAGAATCAGTATGAAATATAATAAATTATTAGAAGCACAAAGTAGCATGATCTGGAGATTTCTTGTTTGTTTTTTTTTTTTTTTTTTTTTTTTTCCTCAGGGATCTGTAGAAAGAAAACCAGTGTGCTCAGAGGATGTGGAATAATGGCACACTTGTTACTGCATTGTTGTTATGTGGTTTGGTAAGATTGGAGGGAAGATATTCAAACGACATTGAGTACAATGGGAGGTCACTGAAGTGAAGACAATAAGAAGAAGTATGGGATAGGTTTCAGACTTTCATAGAAAGATAATTAAATTTTACAAAGAAAAGTCACACTAGGGCCAGACTACTGTAGCAAGTTTTGGTATTTGCTGTTAGCCTTCATTTATTTATTTTTCCCAACATGCTACATTTCTCTACATTCTAAGTCATCTAAGGATATAATGTATGCAAAAGTTCCTAAGACACTGACTTTTGTTTGGTTTGGTGTTTTTTTTGTTTTCCATCTACAATGTGGGTTACCAATCCTTACCTATGAAGACAACACTGGATCAGTCATATTGTTTTGATGTTTCTTCCTAAATTAAACCTTGTTCATTCCCAACTGAACCCAGAATCTCCAACATCCAAGAACAGCAAGTGTATCTTACTACTACATACACTACAAATGCCTTACCTAAGAAGCTAGATTAGCTTCTCCCAAACAAATTGTTTGTTATTATGATCCCCAAAGGCACAGACATCTGTGAAACTGTGGATTCCTGGAACAAAAAAAATGTTGAGGAGACATGGGGAATCTGAAGAGTCTTTGTAATATACTTATATAAGTGAACATTAAAAAATGGTGTCAAGTCTAAATGAGTAAAAAGAATAGCCGGGATATTACTGTGCCCTTAATTTTGCTGCAGGTTAGAGAATTCAGGCTGTTGTCTCTGGAGTATTGAATTTTAGGCACTGGGCTATTGTACAGTTTTACTTTATTCACATATGTATTTTTGTTTTAAAAGCAAATGATAAAATTTAGGAGAAATAAAGATATGGGAAATGTATGCCTTAGCATTTATTTTAATATTACTGATAATAGAATGGCTTAGATTAGTTTCAGTCACCTATATTTTTTATCATATAAGAATAATGGTATTTCAATATATTATTGAGATTTTATTTTCCTGTGTTACAGATTTATATTTTGCTATGTTACTTAAAGTTTATTAGAGTTTGCACAAGTATCATATTGGTCTGTTGTGTACTTTGAAGGCAATTTTAGAATGAATATTTGTTTCAAAAGGCGACAAAGTGACATAATACTTTACTACACATTTATTTTTAAAACTACCCATTAGCAAGATTTTACTAAGAGATAAATGTGTAATGAGGACTAAAATCTTTCTAAATGCTTTTAGTCCTGCTTCCCTGAAACTCAGAATCAAGGGAAAATTTCTAGACTCTTCCATCAGCCATTAATACAAGAAGTAATATTTCTATTCACACTACAAATAAGCACAAAGCTGAGGATTAGCTCAGCAGGACAGTATGCGCTCGTACTTGCCTGCTATGTGCAGGGCCCAGGTTCCAGCCTCTGTAATAACAGAAAACCTGTTTAGTGAGAAGGCATGCTCAAATTTTGATATTACAGTACAAAGTTGTCATTTGTCCCATCCATGCTCTAGAATCACAGAAATAGATTGCAAATCGTGCTTATAGGAGTAAGAATTTATTGCAACTCATAAAAAAATGAAAGAAATCAACTTGCTTCTTCCAGTATGACAGAATTGCTGCTAAATCCTACATACTTATCTGTTATAATGTGTTTCATCCAGAGAAAACTATACTAGAAAAAAAAGCAGCAGAATAAGTCTCAGGCTATCCATTAGAAGGACGTCTGCATAAAATTTCTTATAAGCAGTAATTTGGAGAGAAATTCCATTAAATTTAATCCCTCATATATTAATTTTCTCTGTAAAATAATAAAAATGTTAAAACATATTCAAGTATATATCAAAATAATAATTTACAATGGACTTGTGATAATTGAGGTTCTTATTTAGTAAATTGTAAAGGAAAGAAATTGTTATATATATATATATTTTTTGCAAATTTATTCTATCACATTATACATATTCATTGACTCCAAGCTTGTTAGTGATTAAGCAGCTAATATTTGCCTGGAGATGTGGACCTAAATCTTTGAGAAGGGTGTCTATTTTTTCCAGGTGATTGTAAGTCTAAGTTGGCTTTATGGCAATATTAAAGACCATGGCAACAGCAAAACACTATAATACATTATCTTTCCATGTATTGAAATTTGTGGAAGTCCCTTGACTTTTTATCTTAATCTTTTTGTTGGTTTTTGCTATTTATTTGTCTATACAGAACTATAAAACATACAGAGCAAAGATGATTATGGCTTGCTGATGGCAAATATTTCCATGCTCAATCTCATTCTTAATAAAGTGAAGATTGTAGAATTTCCCAATAATTCTTATAAAAGAATCATCAGTTGCAAATGTTTCAACTTCTATTTTCTGTGTACATATTGAAAGGTTTGTTCTCAGTTTGCAGGCAATGTTTGTGCACAATATCTATCTTAGGCTTTGTTGAAAAAATAATTCGCTTGCCAGGCGTAAGATGTACATGAATCTTTGATCAGAACAAGAACATTTTTGCCATATTAATTGTCCCTATGGTTTGTGATCTAGTATAATATTCATACATTCAAGGAATATTAAGTTAGTCAGAATAACTATGAATTCTGTTATGATATTTGCTGTAACACGAAACATTAGTGAACTCCAAAAAGACCACCAAGAAGCTAATCCTGATGAAATCACATTAGGGTATCTTTATTCAAGCTTGAGCTTGTGCTCCCGTCCAACCCTGACACAGCAGGAAGGTGGATCCCTGAGCCTAATTTTAGGCAATGATTTATAGAGGCAATAAGAGGCTATCTATCCTGGAACATATCTGATTGTGGTCCATTGTGGTCCATTAACATAATTGGCTGGTGCTGGGAGCCAAAACATAAACCTAACTTTGCTTTCCTTCTGATTGGTGGTTGTTAGGAAGTGAAGTGTCAGGGGCAGGCTTGTAACCTGGAGGTGCAGATTTGTTGGGCAATAACCTTGAAATTGGTGCGAGATGCAAGTTTTGTTAGGGTCCAGAGGTTTAACCTGGAAACTGGTGCTAGACACATGTCTTGTTGGAGGGTAGGTTGGAAATTGGTGTTAGGTACTGACCTGTTAATTAACTTGAGTTCAACTTTAGGTCATTTTCTCTAAGATGATGTCTGAACCCAGAATATCTGATCTCTCAATATTAAACATAAGTTTAAAAAGAAACATTTTTAAAAAGAAAACCATATTTTACAAAATAGCCTTTAATTTTAATGATGAATTACAGATATTTATTAAATTATATATCTATTATTAAAATGAGGTTTTGCTAAAAATCAGTATAAATTAAGGAACTTCTATTCAGCATATACCAATTCTTCCTGGATGAAATTCATGATGCAAGAGACTTAAATAAACTACAAATTCACCATTCCTTAATAGAATAGACTCCAGTATTAATTAGTAACATCCATGTCTTGCTTTAAAATGCAGGTACATGTTTGTGCACATGGTTGTGTGTGTGTGTGTGTGTGTGTGTGTGTGTGTGTGTGTGTGTTACGTGCATGAGTGTTCTTACATGCTACAATGTACATGTGGAGGTCAGAGGAAAAGTTGCTAAAGTCAGTTCTCTTTTTCTTTGTGAATACTAGAGAATAACCCCTCCCCCTTGTAAATGGTTTATGATCTGAGAATTAAGTAAACTTCTGTACTATTGTATATCACAGTTATAAAGCAGCAGGACAAGTTACTAAGAGTACTCAGGGAGCAACCACCAGAACGAGTGTGGACCTTATCATACACACAACAAGCTAGATGTACCAAAATGTTTATAACGTGAGGTATAGATCCAGGTCTGAGAGATTCAAATACTGCTTCCACTTTATGTTTGCTAACAAGAACAAACACATCTGCAAACACACATGTATATGTGTACACTTACATAAGCATACACATGCATACATAATAAATAGAATCTTTAGATTATGTTTGGAAAAATTCAAACTAAAAACAGCTTAAAATCATAATCAGCAAATTTCAAAATTTTTGAATTAATTTTTTTACAATCATGTTATTACTTAACAGATGTATCAAAAATTGTTTTTCAACACAATTACTATTGATTTATTTTGGATTTGGATTTTATAGGTCAATATATATACACACACACACAAAAGTTTACAAGACAGTATTCTTTGGACAACATTGAAATTCCTACATGCCTGTCTTTTTTACCAATACATGTTTTGTTATTTCTATTAAATAACTAATATCTAGGAGAACTAATCTATTTCAAAAGATCAAGCCTGTTACAGTATGATGCTCTCAATACTTAATGGAAGCATTCATCATCTATCCAAAGAAATCACTAATTTGATCTCTTTTTGGCATTAAAGGTAAGAAGATTTTTCTGGTTTTTCTACCTAATGCTTCATACATCTATTATTTCACAAATACAATATATTTTAAATAACATTTTATTTTTATAAAAATGCTAACTATTTTGTGGGGAAAGATATATCTTGTTTCCCTCTTCTGTTGTTAGATTCTTGGTGAATGACACATTATAAATAGAAATATATTTTTGATTGAGTCAAAACTTATGAGATAAATGTATCAAAACAACTATTTAGTAAAATGAAGTTCCATAATTGCTCATGAATACATGAATAGCTTTGTATAACATTTTTTTTCAATCCACTAAATGAGAGACTAAATACCTATGTAGTCCAGAAGAGCTCAAGTGTTTCTATCCCTAGTGTCTTTTTTCTTACTTTACAGACAGATCCACAAACCACAATCCCTAAAAATGTAAATTATAGACAAGTCTTATGGAGCAGCACTCACACGCTACTTAATGAGGGCCATTCTGGGCTTTTTTTATTCCAGCAGAACATGACTCTATTCCTGAGGAAAGCTGAATTCTGTTAACCTACATGTCCTTACATTTGTCTCATTAAAATATTGTATACCAGATTAAGAGCCAATTAATGCAGCTTTATTACAATGCATGGACAAAGGATAGTCACAAAACATAAGGGAATGGCTGCATTTTATCACTAAAATTAAAAAACAAAAATACCAAAATCTTTACTGTTTTTTATCAATGTTTTTTTTAATCCTGAAACTTTATATTTTCATTTCTTTTGATTAGAATTATGACATATGCCAACTAAAATGGAATACATGACATCTCCATCAGAAGCAACCTGGAGGCATGCAATCCATTGCTACTGTGTCCACAGATATGACTCTGTGCACATCTGAATAATCATGTCTTGAGAGAAATGTCTAATAGAACAAAAGAAATGTCTTGAGGTATGTCAATTCAAAAGGAGAGCTTGAGAAATTCAAAGTACACTTTCATATTCTTGTGGTTACTCTGATATAGAAAAAACAAATATATGATTTATGATGGAGCAAAGGGACTTATTTCCAGTCTCTTTTCAATGTTGTTGGACCTAGAAATAAAATATAATATATAGCACACTCTGGAATTTCTTTTTTTTTTGAAGTATTTCTTATTGGATATTATATTTACCTTTCAGATTTTATCCCTTACCCCATTCCCCTCACCAACCAGAAATCTCCTATCCCCTCCCCCTCCTCCTGCTTCTATGAGGATGTACCCCCACCTACCCCCCACTTCCACCCCTCACCCTAGAATCCCCCCCACTCGGTGTTCAGCCTTCATGGGACCAAGGATCTCCTCTCCCACCTATGCCCAACAAGGCCATCCTCCCCTACATAAACAGATGGAGTCATGGGTCCCGCCCTATGTGCTCCCAGGCTGGTGGCTTAGACCCTGTGGAGCTCTGGTTGGTTAATATTGTTGCTCTCCTCATGGGGCCACAAACCCTTTCAGCTCCTTCAGTCTTCTCTCTAACTTCTCCATTGGGAAATCCTTGATCAGATCAGTGGTTAGCTGTGAGCATCTGCCTCTGAATATGTCGGACTCTGGCAGACCTCTAAGGAGACAGTTATATCAGACTCCTGTCAGCATGCACCTCCTGACATCTACAATTTCGATTGGCTAATAGTGCATAAATTGTGCCTTGAAAGTGAGAGAGAATGAGTAGTGCAGTGTGTTTATAGGGTTAAGCCATATTCCCACAAAAAAAGGTCAGTGGAGCCCCAGTCACACTAGATTCTGGACTAACAGAAAACAGATACAGTGAAATGATTATGAATGTTATATTTGATATTTAAGGATTGCTAAAAAAAAAAACATGGAGTTTTAATATCATAATCCAAAGAAATCTTATGTGAGAAAATGGGTATGATTCTTAGCATATTTTTGTTCATTTCGGAATGATTATGTATTTGTAAGCAAGCTGTTATATTGTATCTCCTAATTATAATGTAATCAGTTTAAAGTAAAATGCCCTGAAACAGTTTTGATTAGGCTGAGCAGCCCCAACCATGCCAGAAGCCAAGGCTGACTCTGTGTTTCCTGCCCTCACATTAGGATTATGCTCACTGATCACCTCAGGGCCATCTGCTACAACATGGCTTAAATCACAGGCTCCCTAAAAGCCTGTGAGGTGGAACTGACAGCTGTACTGTTTCTCTAAAGGGCCTGCTGAGGTTGACTTAACAAAGAATTGAGTTTATCCTACTGGTTCTGTTTAGAGACATGGTAGATTCATCCTTTCCTTTTTCATTATATTTCTTTCTGTACTGACAGAGAGAATCAGATACATGCGTATAATAGAATAGGCAAATATACAGCTATTTTATATTCGTGTATCTTCATACGTCTGGGTGCATGCATGCTCACATGTAGCTAGAAAAATATTTATTTGGTGCCTGAAATTTTCTTATTGTAGGATAATTATATTGTTTAAAATACCACTGCTTCTATAAGCTCTTGAAAGAAAGCATGCATTACGTAGTGCTTTTAGCAAACATTTCCCTATTCTACTTAAGATTTGATTATACTCAAACTGAAATGGAAATTTATTTCATAAAAAAGTATCTAATAAGCACATTGCCAAAATAACCCTGCAGAAATAAACATATAAGGCTGTTCAAAACAAATCACTATAGAATACACCTTCTATGTGTGTGTTATGAAATGAAAGTGGGGCATTTGAACTCCCTTCTTTGAATAATGTTTAAGAAACGTTCTAGTTGTTACTTGCCTTAACAAACTGTATTAAACCCAAAGAAAAATAGTACTATAGGTTCAAATTCCTAAGCGATAAAATTTGACTTTGTATTACTCTCTCCAATTATGTGACTTAGTTAGATTTTCTATTGTCATGAAAAACACCATGACCAGAACACAAATCAGACAGGAAATAGTTTCTTCAGTTTACACTTTCATGCTGTTCATCATCAAAGGAAGTAACAGGTCGAGAACCTGGAGTCAGGAGCTGAAGCAGAGGCAGGCCATGGAGGGATGCTGGTGACTTGCTTGCTCCAGATGGCTTGCTCAGCCTGGTAATTTTCAAAATCCAGGACCATAAGCCCAGGAATTTGGAACCACCCACAGTGGTCTGGTCTCTCCCCATCAATCACTTATTAAGAAAGTACCTTAAAGCTGAATCTCAAAGAAGGCTCTTCTCAACTGAAGCTCCTTCCTCTTGATAATTCTAGTTTGTGTGTCAAGTTGATATAAGACTAGTCAGCACAGTCTTTCAGATATTATATTTCAGATTTGATGGTACATTTCAGAAAGTTGTACAAATTGTTAAAATGTATTTATTTTATTATATGTTTTGAATGTTTGTCTACATGTACAATACATGTATGTAGTTCTGACCAAGATCAGAATATTTAGTTATTTGGATCTCCAGAACTGGAGTTACACAGAATTGTCATTGTCAGTGGGTACTAGGAAATAAGGTCAGGTCTGAGTAATCTATGCATCTCTAGTTTACATATATATATATATATATATATATATATATATATATATATATATATGTGTGTGTGTGTGTGTGTGTGTGTGTGTGTGTGTGTGTGTGGTGTGTGTGTATGAATATGTAAGGGCTAAAAGAAAAATACTAAAAGATCTAAATTACATTATTTTATGTGATATATATTTTCCCTTTATTGTAAACACTTTATTTCTTCCATACTGTCTATTCTGATTAAGTTTTCTTCTTTTACTCCAGACCTCCCTTTGCATCCAAATCCACACTTTTTCTATCATTAAAAAACAGATAAGAATCTAAAAATTAAATTAAAGTAAATTAAAAATACAAATTTTGTCTAGCAAAAAATTTAGCATTCTCAAAAATATAAAATAACATCTTATCTCTTCCTAGACCTGTGAAATACTAAGCAACCTCGAGACCCTGCCTTCTTCTACTGGTCCTACCTTCTCCTTTCCTATTTGTTCTCCATTCTTTTTATTCTGTAATCTCTTCTTCTGTTTTATCTAGTTTTTCTTGGAAGATATCAAAATCCTTTTATTGTTATTGCACTAAAAACAATTTAATAGATGGTCTAAAACAGACTGGTGAACATGCTAGCTATTTAAAACAAACATATGTATTATATTCTACATATGTTTGAATGTTGCTAAATTATCTAGATAGATTATAGTATGTCAAAATCCAATTAACCTTAGATATAAGGCTGAGCAAGCTCTGTAGCAACATGCCATAGCATATCTTCTAGGCAAGACATCTTGTAGGTCAAGGTTTTGTGGCTGAGTTGGAGTCCATGTTTCTCTTATTTTACCCTTCACAGTTATTTTCACAATAAACAGATTCAAACATACTTGTGAGGGCTCCAAATAAGTACCACGTTGACTTCCATGTTCAGTTAGTTATGAGGATGTTTTCCCTGAAATGGGGTCCAGCTTTCAGTTTGCAGAGAACAACCCTTTGTCTTAGCATCGATCCTGGATGGTTGGGTTTTATATGGAGACCTCTTAGCCAACTCAATTGAATACAACTCAGCCCTGCCACTGGAGGTCTTAACTGGTTTTAAGAAATGTCTTGTTACAACTTCTTATTCCCATTATTAGGTGTCCTCATTAGGTTCACGTTCATAGATTCCAGGAAGTTTTTACTGCACTTGGTTTCCATCTTACCTGACAAATTATGACCAATTCACGTCTTTTCTGCAAAAACTCCTTTCACATTATCTTCTCAACATAATCCTCCCACCCTCCTTCCCTATCCAGCCACACTGTAAAATCTATTTTAGTTCCTCTTTTGGGGAGATCTCTGCATAACCCCTACACTATTCTTTACCTAACCTCTCTGGGTCTACATATTATAGTTATCTTGAACTTAACAAATAGTATCCCATCCCCTATTCTTATTATCCATGTTTGCCTGGAAATTACTGATGTCATTTTTCAACAGCTGAGTGCTACTCTATTAAGTAAATGTACCATAATTTCTTTCTCCATTCTTCTGTTGAGAGATACTGATTGTTTCAAGTTTCTGACTATTATGAATAAAGCAACAGTGAACACTGTTAAGCAAGTGTGCTTGAGTAGGATGTTGCTTCTTTTGGTTATATGCCCAAGAGTAGGATATGCCCAAGAGTTTGGATATGGAGGTACACAGATTCCCAAAATTCTGAGAAATTGAATTCCCAAATTTTGAAATGGAAACTTCTGGTTTCTTTGGATAGTCACTTACTTCAATTGATGTTTTGCTGAGGCACACAGGTGAAAGGATGTTTTGCGATAATGGACATGTGAAAGGGTGCATGATGAAGGAGAATAAATATGAACCCACAGTAGTGGGAGAGAAAGAGCATTGGCTTGGTTTGCTCCACCTCACTATTCCTTGCTAAGAACACACATGTATTGGTTCACCTTATGTAGCCTTGTTGAACTCCCCTTCTGGTAAGGCTGCCATTGAGAGAAACTTGCCCAAGAACAGCTTGTGAAGTTCCTGCTGCTTCTAGCCACTTCTGCAGCCTCACCTTGGGCCTGTTGGCAATCTTTGAAGTTTTTTCAGGATTGAACCACAGCTGCTGGTCTGTGTATGATCCCTGCTTGCCTAGAGGACTAGACTGTAACTGCTGGTTCATATTTAGTGTTTGCTATGGGACTGAACTCCTGACAAATATGATGAAGCCTGCCCCCAAAGAACTATCACTAAACAGGTCCATTTCTGCCGTATCCTAGTGACTTTACTCTTCCTCTACCTCTGGTGGGTGGTAGGCAAAAAAAGATGTTGAGCATTTTATTAAAAGTAGGTTGCCAAAAATTTATGCCTACATTGCCCTATTGATTTTCATAGTGGCTGTACAAGGTTCTACTCCTAAGAGAGATGGACGATTGCTCTGATTGCTCCATATCCTGGCTAGCATAAACTGTCATTTGTGTCTTGATCTTAGCCATTGGACAGGTATAAAATGGAATCTCAAAATAGTTTGCTTTGCACATCCCTAATTGCTAAGGATGTTTAACACTTCCTAAAGAGAGTCTCAGCCATTTGAGATTCTTCAGTTGAAAATTCTGTGTTTAGATATGTACACAACTTTTTGTATTTAGTTGTTTAATGTCCAGTTTTTTTGAGTTTATTATACATTTTCAATGTTATTTCAATATCATCTATGGAGTATACATAAAAATATTTTGGCATTAAGTGGGCTGTAACTATGTCTGATTGACAGCCCTGATTATGTAAACTTTCCCATTTCAGGAGGATCCATTTACTAATTGTCAATCTTACTGCCTTTCTATCAGTATTGTATTAAGAAAGTGGTGTCTTATGCCAATGTGTTCAAAATTACTCCTCATCTGTTTTGTTGTTATTGTTGTTCACGATGATGAGGTCTTTGGACCACTTGAACATTTTCTCCACCCATGGTGAGAGTTACATGCAGATATTTGTTGAAGATGCTTTTTTTTCTCAATATATATTTTGGCTTCTTTATCAAAATTCAGACATCCATATGTATGTGGATTTATGTCAGGATATTTAATTTAGTTTCATTGGTCAGTGTGTCAAATTTTTTTTGCAAATATCTTTTTTAACTTTTTTGTTCTGGCCCTATAGAACTTGAAATTAGGGTTGATGTGTCCCCAGTAATGATTTTGTCTGATTACTTGTTTGTTTTTTGTTTAGTTTTTTTTTTAATCTTTTGTGTCTTTCTTTCTTCTTCTCTATTGTTATTGTTTAAAAATATTTTAATTAGCCTGGTTTGTTTTGTTATGTATTGTTTTGTTTGTCCATATGAAGTTGAGAATTTTTTCTTTCAAGGTCTGTAAAGAATTGTGTTAATATGCATTGAAACTGTAGGTAGATTGCTTTTGGTAGGATGAGGAATCTTTATCATTTAATATCTTCTTCAATTTCTTTCTTCAAAGACTTGAAGTTTTTATCACACAAGTTTTTCGCCTATTGGTTAGAGTTACACAAAGATATTTTATAATTTTTGATAGTGAAAGTTGTCTTTCCCTTATTTTTTTCTCAGTTTATTTTTCAGTTTATGTATAGTATTGATAATGATTTTTTTAGATAATCTTGTATTCAGACACTTTTTTGAATATTATCAACTGTAGAAGTTCCCTGGTGTGGTTGTTTGGGTTGTTTAGGTATACTATAATACCATCTAGAAACAACAATAATTTGGCTTCTTCCTTTTCAATTTCTATCACCTTGATCTCTTTTAGTTGTCTTATTGCTTAGCTACAGATTCAAGTACTATATATAATAGATGTAGAGAGACTGAATAACCTTGTCTTGTTCCTTATTTTAGTGTGCTTGCTTTAAATTTCTCCCAACTTATTTTGAGCAAGTTGCCTTGTCATAGATATACATTATAATGTTTATGTAGGTCCAATATAACTGTAATCTCTTCAGGTTTTTATCACAAAGATTTTATCAAAGGCCCTTATGAATCTAATCAGTGATTATAATTATGTGCTTTATTTCCTTTTTTCTTTCAGTTTGATAAACGGGCAGGTTAGATCTACTGTTTTTTGTATATTGAACCAACCCTGCAGATCCATGATGAGTCCTACTTGATCATGATGGATAATCTTCTTGTTGTTATGGATTTGGTTTGCAGTCATTTTATTAAGTATTATTGTATCTATGTTCATAAGAAAAATTGGCCTGTAATTCTCTTTGTTGAGTTTTTATGTGGTTTGGTCTCAGGATAAGTGTGGCCTCAAACACTGAATTGTTTGGTGTTCCTTCTGTCTGTATATTGCAGAATAATTTGAGGAGTGTTGATGTTAACTCTTGTTTGAAGTCTGCTAAAATTCTGCACAAAACCTATCTGGGCATGACGGGTTTTTTGTTTGTTTGTTTTTTGCTTTTTGTTTTTGAGAAGTTTTTAATGGCTGCTTCTCTTTCGTTAGAGGTTATAAGTCTATTTAAAAAAGCTTTTCTGATCTGATCTTTCTTTGTATGGAATACTTTTTAAGAAAATCATTTAGTTTGGTGAAGTATATGTTTTTACATTATCTCCTTATGATTCTCTGGAATTCCTCAGTGACTGTCGCTAAGTACCCCTTTTAGTTTCTGATTTTCTCTACTTTTAATATTCTTATCTGCCTTTTTAATTAGTTTGAATAGAGTTTGCCTATCTTGTTGAATTTCCAAATACTTTTTATTTCACTGATTGTTTCTCATTTATTAATTTCAGCCTTCAAGTTGATAATTTCTTGCCATCTATTTCTCTTTGGTGTGATTTGACGTCTATTTTGTTAGATACTAAAATGACTACACCTGTTGGACAATATGGCAGCGGTGGAGGTGGGCGGGTCGCAGGGAAGTCCTTCACGCTGTCCACAAGACAACGGGCCCCCATAGACACGAGACAGTCCGGTTCCAAAGCTTTAGTGTCCATGGCGAATGCAGATGGTGTACACACCCCCTAATTCAAGACAGAGGGGA
This sequence comes from Rhabdomys pumilio, assembly GCA_030674055.1. NCBI lineage: Eukaryota > Metazoa > Chordata > Mammalia > Rodentia > Muridae > Rhabdomys > Rhabdomys pumilio. The sequence goes on from JANHMN010000017.1 coordinate 35,750,820, forward strand.
GCTGGCTTAAATAGGGAGGGGGAAAAGAGGAGGGACTGGTAAAGAATAACTTAATTTAGCTATGACACCCTCACCTTTAGGTAACTCATGAATATGGAAATCTTGAGGCTGACGCCTGTAGCCACACCATCTACCTGTGTCCTACTTGACTAAATGGTGCAGGTTAAATGGAGATGTAGACCACATGTAAGAGCCTAGATTCTGGGGGCGCTGCTGAATGCCTGCCCTTTCTCCCTTGGAGTCTTGGGGTTCCAGGCCCATGCCCAGGCAAATATCAACATACACGAAATATATTTTTAGGTCAATTTGCTTGAAATATCTTTTTCTAATCATTTACTATGAAGCAGGAAGCACAGGGCTTTTGTATGGATTTATTCCAGGTTCTCTGAGTGTATATTGCAGTTATTAGATTAATATTTATATGGTGCTCCTGAGTGTGAGGATCTGTGGGTTTCTGTCTATTCTGCCTGTTATTAGAACCTTTTTCTTCCTGTCGGGTTGCTGTGTCTTACTTTGATATGATAGTGTTTGCTTCGTCTTATTGTATTTTGTTTTGTTAAATTTGTTTTTAAATTTGTTTTTGTTGTAATGTCTTAGAAGCCTGTTCTTTTCTCATTAGAGATAAAAATGGAATAAATTCAGAGTGGAGAGGAAATGGTAAGAAACTTGGAAAAATAGATGGAAGGGAAACTATAATCAGGATACATTTTATGAGAATAGAATCTATTTTGAGTAAATGAAAAAAAAGAAGGCTGAACAAAGCAAATGAAATTTCATAAGGAAAAGTCTATATTTAGCTCTATAGGGAAAAAATGTTCAAAAATTTTTTGTGTGTAGGCTTATCAAACTCTCAACATACATCAAAACATATTTTTAAATTATGTAAATGGTATTATCTTTGCGTAATTTGAACAAATACAAAGATACTTCATCCTTATATGTGATGAAAATATTTTTTACTCTAATGACAAATAATGGTAAAACTGTCCTCTGACTCATTCTAATACTTCAAATGTTACCAGGAAGCTTGAGTTGGCAATTGTAATTGAGAATATCACAGTGATAATATGTTCAGACTTTATATATATTTTAAATAACTTCAATACGAATATTAAGAATATCATTGATAAATAGTTTTCTATTAAATTTTTCTAAGATTTTGTGAAGTGATTATTAATACTGAAATAGGCTTTCAGAATTTAGTAAGCTCTAAGTCTTAGTGTAATGGATGCCAGGATGGAAGTACCATTCAAGTCTTCAAATCCAGGATGTAAGTAGTACCTGATAAAAAGAATACAAAGACAGTTTATCAACATCTATAGTTCTAGGAAAGTTCCTACATGCACTAATAAATTTTTTGTGGCTTCTATAGTTTCACTTCTTCCCAACAGTTTTAGATAACTGAGATGGGTCAACTCAGGATGTGTGGTTTGTGCTTAACATCACACTCTTCGAAAGAATAGGAACTATACTCGTTCTGAAAAACCCAACGGAATTACCAGTGAGATGATCGTTTCTACTGTCTTGAACTCATGTCTGGGTAGTCTTCTTTAGTGAATACACTAAAACAATACCATCTTAGATGAATCAGAATTTCTATACATTTTGTAGAATGAAAAAGCTGAAGAAAAGCTTGATTATGTTCATTGATATATTTAATAAACAAAAATATGAAAGATGAAGAAGTTGGAGAAATTGAATTCTCTTTTATAACCTTCTTAGAAAGATTGGACCAGAATTTCATGGTAAGCCATGTTCCTCTAGAAAGGTCAATTACCTTTCTGGCCTTTTTGCAAAACTGTTGGTAATAGATTCTTTTCAGAGGGTCATCTGTTTGAACTTTTCCTGAGATATATCCAGTTATATTAGATAGTTTTATTGAGACTTCAGGGTACTTCCATGATGAATTGATGAGGATATATTTAAATGAATATGTAACCATAATAAAATTTCTTTGCAGATAAAAGTTCAGGACCACACTATTCTCTGTAAGGTGACTTTGAGTTGGCAAAAATCCAATTTGCTCTAAGCTATTTTAGCACATAGAGCACGGGCTGTTAGATCATCCTTTATGGTCAAAAGTCAACCTGTCTGTGACATATGTGTCTAGTCATTCTTCATGTATATAAATCTGTTATAAATAACATTGAAAGTACCAAGATATGATGGGAGACTTGTATAGGGAAATTTTAAGGATGAACGATCACATTTTACATCAATAACATATAATACATAAGGATACTTCCTTTGCATAGATTCAGAACAATTAATTAAAAATTAAAGAAGTTGTGCATTCTCACATGAAATATACTCTAGAGCAATGTTTGAACTCCAGAGTCAGCTTTCTTTTTTTTCTGTTCTTTTTTTATTAATTTAATTGTGCTAAGGATTAAATACAGTGGTGTGTGTATATCACATAAGCATAACACAAATTACCTATGATACATATCTATTAACTATTTTCTTTTATTAATGAATGTCTGTTACCTATGCAATACAAAAGGATAAAGAACTAGCTGAATTGCTGGGATCTGAAGAATACAATATTTCACAACTCTTCTTGGACATTACTGATAATCAACTCTGAGAATAACCAAGCTTCAGGTCATCTTTGGTCCTCTGTTTTTCTTACAGCTACCATGGGACACCTAGGCGTGATACTGAATCTCATTAAGGCACTGTTCCCTCAAGGAATTTAAACAGGAGACCTGGATTTTCTCTCACTCAGTCATAAAAAACAAAGGTGAGTCTGCTTTCAAATTCTGTCTTGAGTGTCCTTCAGTCACCTTTCAGTCTATCATATATCATGCAACTTTCACATGTTTATTCTTCTATGCTGTAAATCTTAGTTACTGCCCTCTGCAGCAATCTGTTATTGTGCTATACTGTTCTATCAGCATGAATAAGGGTACAGGGATAAAGTTGGTTCTAAATAGAACTCCAAACGAACATTATTCACTTGAGTCTACATAACATTATGTTTAAAATAGACTGAGATTGATTCTCCCCAACACAGTCTATCAGTTATTAAATACCAAGTAGACATTGCCACTGTTATTCTTGCTATTCTCATATATCCCATAGATTACCATGTTAGGTATTTAGTGAAGATGAAATTTTCATCATCTCTCTTGATCAAAATATAGTTTTCTGATATAAATTTCAAAATGCACATTGAATCCAAAAAAACATGGAGAATTGTGGTGACATTTTCTTTAAGTGGAATCATTACATGCTAGGTACATTTAGGAACTGTGATTAAAAAAATAGTACTCCAGAACCCAGGCTGTCATTAGTGTAACAGAAAATACAATTGGAGTGGTGAAAAAAAATGTATTTTGCCCATAAATTCTACAGAAATTTTACCTACATAAAATATAAATTTCTGCACAAGCAAATACTGCTCATGATCAAACTCCATGGTTTTTGTTTGTTTCCTATTTTTATCCATCTCAATAAATAACCTTAGAACATTTTCGAATTTTGCCTAAATATTGGATACATATGGTTTTGGTAGAAAATTTAAGATCACCCATTCTAATAAAACATACACTGAGTTTCAGGTGACCCTGAATGATGAGTACAATGTTTACAACTCTCATATTAAACAGTATGTTTTAAATGTAATAATGAGGTCAACAAGTGGAAAAAATGAGATTTTGAGAATATTTTGTAGGTTCATATTTTCTGATAGACCAATGTTATTCACCAGGAATTAGTAACGATGCCTACGACTCTTAAAGTCTCTTGTCAACTTGATAAACATTTATAATCACCAGGGGTGTGCTTCTGAGAATGCCTTTGTGTGATTACCTTGTTAGTTGATATGAGGAAAGCCATCTTCACTGTGGGCATTACTATTCCCTAGCTGGCGCTCTTGCACTGCATATATTGGGAAGAGCTAATTGAGTACTGTCTTGCATTTATTGATTGGTCCCTGATTTCTCTTTGTGGATGTACCATGTCTACCTGTTTCTAGTTCCTTGACTTCTCCATCATACTAATACTGCACTGTGAATGGTGAGTCAAAGTAAAGACCTCATCCCTTAAGTTGTTTTTGTCAGGGTATTTTATGTTAGTGGGAAAATAAACTTAAATATAACTTATTATGAAGAAGATGGTCTGTGGGTATGATAACTTCTGCAACTCTTAAACTATTAGAAGAATGCTTTGTGGGAATAGTTGGAACTGTGTTCAAGAAAACTGTTGAACAGCATAAATAGAGTTTATAGAATATTCTGGTGGTGCTGCGAAGACAGGGATGATAAGGGAAATGTGTGCAGCAGTAGAGTCCTTAGCCAGTGATGTTTCAGAGGGGAAAAAGTACTCTACCAGGAAATGGGCTGGGTGATAGTAATGGGATATTTATGACAAGAGTTAGGCTTCATTCTGTTCATCTCCTGAAAACCTGGTGATATCTGAAGCACAAAATAAATAAATAAATAAATAAATAAATAAATAAATAAATACCTTCTTGTGCTGCTGGACTTTCAATCTGTTTTAGTGTTACTCTGTTATTCTGTTTTGGAAATATGAAATTTAATACTTTCAATTTTAGGGTTTTTTGTTTTATTTTGTTTTTGCTTTTTCTTGCTGTTAGTATATTTAGTTTTTGTGACATTTGATATGTGGAGATATGTAAAAGATAGTGAAATAGTTTGTTTGGAGAAGAAAAATATTTAAAACAGCAGAACTCTTGGACTGACACTTAAGAGCTAAGTGCTTCTGAAAGAGTTTCTTCTTCTATAGCAGTTCAACAGGGATTCTACCTTCAGAGACCTCCACTGTTCATTGATGACAGAATACCTTATTTGATGGAGTTCCCTGATTTTGAAACCCTATACCTAGAAAAGTGTTTCCTTCGGGTAAGCACACAAGATAAATCAATCATTTTTCAAAGGGACCAGACTACATTTTAAAATATATGCTGACCTATGCAGTGTTTGCTTATGACACTGATATAAGATTTAGAGCCTCTTGTATTCTAGGCCCTAATTTTAGAAATAGCTTCACCCATTTTATGCATATACATATATATGCTATCTTAAAGTCCCTTCAGAGAAGCTCTGAGAGACCAATCTATGAAACTCTGAAGATAAAATCTCAACTAAAGTAGAGAACATAGGATCTTGAAGATAAGAGGATCATGGAACATGGACTTTATCCATTGGGATTTATCTGAACCAGGATAGAAATTACCTGTACTACAGAATGCAGAGCAGGAAATGTAAAGTAAATTATTTTCCTCAGATCTCAGCCAATACTATGGGAAAAAAAAGTAGAAAAGTTTAAGAGCCAGCAAGGATGGAGAACACCAAAGAGACAATGCCCTTTAAGTTGATGATCAATGCACATATAAATTCCAAGACACTGAAGCAGAATTCACAAGGTTTGTACTGGTCTACACCAGATGTGGTCTTGGGGCTGAAAGAAGTGGACACATGTCCCCTTCTCTAACCCAGAAGCTATATACAAGTCACAGCTACTCACAAATAAAATTTTACTATTCTCCAAGGGAGTCGTCCTGGAGACAGAAACTTTTTTTGAGGTTAGGCTGTAGACCCAGCAGCAGATGTCCAACAAAGAATGTATTCAAAGGAATCTTTGGATGTTCATTGTGTCACAGTGCCCTGTCAGGGCTTATTTTTGCTTGCTTGTTTTATATTACTATACTTTATTTATTTATTTTGCAACATGTTTGATTTTTAATGAGTGAGAGAAAGGGGGTTGATTCTGATGAGATAGGAGGAACTAGGATTTGTAGAGGATTGGATACTATAATCAAGGTGTGTTATGTTAGATAAAAATGTATTTTCAATAAAAGAAAAAAATAATATTTTTAATTTTTTAGTAATCTATTCATGTAGAAAATATTCATAATTGATAGATTTAAAAACAGGTTTCTGCTTCCACTGAATTGTTTACCCTTATGTATAGTTATTAATCTTATAAATATAAACACCATTTTATTTAAATTTAAACACCAATATGAAAATAGGGATATTTGTTATTGAAATGGCAAGAGTGTATATTCTTCTTAACTACGGAGTCCTGAAAACATTGTAGGATGTCGGACGCTGAGAAGAAATGTGAAAAAATGACATTCAACTGTAGATGGGGTTAAGATGGGATAGAACACGGAGTTTAAGTTCAGCAAAACAGAAGAAAAATATTTAATCACAAAGAGCATTAATGAAGAGCTGAGTACATTGTATTGTATCTATTAACATTTTAAAAACATAAGGTTATCTCTATATTGTTGGAGAAGTAAAGACTTCTCTTTTTTTCTCCTTGCTTCTTTTTTTTTTTATATTTGTCAGTGACTTTCACTACAACAGAATGTATATGTGGCTCAGTGTGCATTATACTTACTGCCTGTTGTATTCTGTAAATACTTCCTCATTTGCGAGGGTGACTAATGCAAGGAGTCAACTGCAATTAAAGCTCTTATGCAGCTTCTTTAGAAAAAAATACATTATATATTTTTTTCCTTTTATTTCTTTTGAGACAGGGTCTCATGTATCTCAGGCTGGGCTTGAACTTGGTATGAAGCTTTAGGAAGACCTTAAACTTTTAATCATCAGGATTCTAGCTCCGTAGTGCTGGAATCTCAGGCATGTATCACTCTACCCTGTATAATGAGAAGCCAGATACAGAATACTTGTTTTCCACCATGTCTTCATAAAACTGAGCTCATTCTAGACTTCTGTAGATACATTTATTTGCCTCTTTCTTAACTTATGAATAGAGTACATTCCACATATAAGTGACATGCATATACAAATACTCATGGCTTATCTACACTGTATGAGGGACCCGAAGCTCATTCTTTAAGATGGAAGTCTACTGTTGGACTGTTAAAAATGACACACAGTGAGAAGTGCCTCAGTATGGTTATTCTTGTTTTGTGTACATGCTATCTGGAATTCAAATAAACCATGCTCATAGTAGTTGGTTATTTTTACATGTTTTGGTAACATTTTAGGTTTCATATGAGGGAGGAAACATACAGAAAATTTTATGGCATGCATCAGAATATGTTAATTGGCTGGCACAGCTAAGCAGAAGTTGCCAGTGTGATAACCCACAACTCTCTTCAGTTCTCCTAAGTATTTTCTTAAGGATTTATTCCTTAGAGAATCTACTAAGGTTATTTCTAACTCCAGACCCTTTTGTTTTAGTTCATGAATGTCTCTAAATAGGCCTCTTTTCATATCTGCTGTATGCATTATTTTCATTGTTAAATGCAAATGACTTTATGGAATTTTTATAAAGATACTGTCCTCATTTCTTCTCATCAATTTAACTTTTACATTCGAAGCAAAATTTCTATTGCATTGTATCATAAACCTAGTAGTCCTAGGCTATGTTGCTTTATTTTTTCCAGAATTCTAACGTGATATAAAAACGTTATTGTCTAGTCACATTTTCTTGCACTATTCATAAAAGAAATGGTTATTTTTAAGTTCTTTTATTTTCTTCAATGTTTTTGAATAACATGAGAAATATCATTTATTTCAATCATGTTTTCATAAGGCTTGTTGCTGTTTTTCTTGCCATGATGCTTAGACACCAAGCCCTTTACACTTGGAATCAACCCTCCAGCCCCACAGCGCGTACTTTATTTCAAAAAATAAATTTTCATTTCAATATTCTCGGTATCAACCGCCATTCCTGACAAAAATTTCTTTTCTGGATTTGCTGTGTCTCACAGATTACTGAAGATGAATCTTTAGAGAGTTTCTGGTACAGCCAGCCATTGACCTCAGTTTTCAGTGTGTCAGTTTTTTGCGTTAGCATGTAATTCTCACCAGGGAATGAACAAGGGAAACACACTTTGCAGCTCTGGTAGAATGCATATAGATAGCTAAGAGAGGCCAAGAGCCAAATCCTTTCCCAGCCTTTAAATTACTTGGCCCTTCCCATCAGATTGCTGAAGCTTTATGCTCTCCTTGAGTTCCAGCATTTGCCCTATCGTAGAGGCCCAAAGATTTCTTCACGTGATTAAACTTTCAGTCTTATTGTGAATTCTGATAGGCCCTCCGATGCACACTTCCATTTCTTCAGAGCAGTCCTGGGCTTTGTCTGGCACCAGAACCCCTGCTGCCTGAAGCTTGCAGTCAAAGAGCAAGGAGGATTTCACTGGACTGAGGTTTCACCATGCTGCCTTTTAAATGCCAGAATTCTCATGTGCCTGAACTTCATTGGGCATCTGGTTTTGATCATCATTAAAAATGCAATTGTTTCTGGACTGAGTTTCACCTTCCTGTGAGGTTTTTTTCTCTGCTGTGAACAAAAACTTTATCTGTAAAATGTATGTTATCTTACCCTTGTATATTCATTGTATATAATGATGAATTTTATAAACATATTTTTGTATAAGTATACCATGTATATTACTAACACTTCCCATTGTCATTACTGCCTTTCTTTCTCCTGTTTTTGGCATTCATTTCCACAGTCTGTATGTATTCTACAACCATGCCTATGAATTAATAAGATTTCATATAAGTCTATATAATATCCATGATCAACAAATGACAGATAAAATGTGATATTTTCTGCATCTGATATACATTGCTTAGTATGAAGCTGTCTTATTGTCTACATGTTCTGAAAACAACATAATTTTTTTTTAATTATGGCTGAACAAAACTCCACTGAGTATAAACTTTGTATTTTATTCATCCATTATTCAGCAGGCATTTAACTAGACTCTACAATTTTGTTGAAATACACACAGAGATACAAGTATATCTGTGGTAATGACTTAGAATCATTTGTATATAAGCCCATACCAATCATCTAGGTCATGCAGGAGTACTACTTTCTGATACTAACATACTGATTTATCTAGTTATTATACTGACTTACATTTCCATAACCTTTCATAAATATGGTCTTTTCCACATATCATTTTCAGTATTTGCTGTTATTTTATTTTATCTTAGACTATCAATTCTGACTAGGGCAAATTAGAATGTCCATGGAGTTCTGTATGCATTTGCATGAAGGCTAAGGTTGGTGTGTAGAATTTCAGATCTTACAACATGATATTTAACTCATATGAAGCTGATTATTGAACATGGCAACAAATATAGGTCTGGCTTCATTTCTTTGTGTGTAAATACACAGATTCCACATCATCAAGCACGTTTTCAACTTTCATGTACTTTGAAGACCCATAATTGTACACCCTTTGCTATGTATATTCCATAAAAATGTCTTCTGATTTACATTTTATCATTAAAACACACTTGCACATTTTCTATAAAATTACAGAGAAGTCAGTGAAAACAATTAAGAAGTCTAGAATTGTATCACATTGTCTTGCATCTACCTTTGAAGCTTCCTTGAGATTGATTCTGAAGAAACACATTGGAAAGCAAATGTTGTTTTTTTTCATATTATCCCTTTGGCTTAAATTTTATCTTTCTTTTGAAAAAGAAAATTAAGCAGGGAAGAAAAGTTGACAGAGACAACATTCATGATTTCACAGTTGGGATTAGGGCTATTAAGCATTGTTTTGGATATTCACGGAATCACAATCTGAGAATTCATTTAGACCTATATATAGACAAAAAAGAACAGTAGTGCCTGATGTCAACATACTACTTATTTAATATCAATTGAAATTTGACATTGGTTCACTATTATACTCAGTACCATATTTTTTTACATATTGATATGTTATTTTTATTAAAGGTTCCTATCACATATTCCTAGTTACTCATAATGACACACTGTTGTCAAAGACACTCATACAAATTTAATCATCTTGCTTTAGACTCCCAGGTTACCAGATACATAAATGGAAATCAAATTTTAAGCTCTACAAATTTTGAGTTATATTACATTTGATCCCATCTTTTACTGTTACTGGTTTTGTTAATTTATTATACTTTGTGTTTTGTTCTTACCTCATACATGACTCTCTTGCCATCAAATTTAAATTGTGCTTAAAATGATTTTCTATTTTTTTGTCTGATGTTTTGCAGGTTAAAAGCATTTCTATTACATCTCGGTCAAGTAAGCAGACTGAATGAGCTTATGCAAGTCCAAAACCTGGACATGTTCACAACAGAAAAATGTGAAAAGGTGACACTTTCCTGGGGTAAGTCAGCAGTGCATCGTGAGTTATGAAAACCTCTGTCTGCCTCAGCACATTCAAAGTAAAGTTTTGTCTAAATGCTATATGATTTGTAGTCTAAAAATAATAACAATAATATTGACAAAATGGAAATATATAGTGGACATGCCATCTTGTAATTACCAACATCTGTTTGCATTTATATTAGGACTGCTCCCTTTCTAGACTTTTCCGAAATTTTATATGTTGAAATCACGATATGAGGGAATCAGGATAAGGAGCCTTTAGGATCTGAGATCTTGATGTATAGTTTCCTCAGAGACAAACCATTCCTTCATTTCTTTCACTGGGACACGGTGAGGAAAAGAGATGGTCACCTGTGAGCTAGGATGTATATGTCATATTACACTAGAGATGAACGCCTTAGACTTTTAGTCTCTAGAAACTGAGCCTCCCAGGACAAGTTACTACCATTTGTTAGCTCCAACATCCTATTGTAAAGAACGATTAGAATAAAATATTATAAACTTATGGAGACTCTATCAAATAGAGTGTAAAAAAAGGAAACATTGTTTTTCATTCCCTTTTGCCCAGACATATTGAATATATATATATATATATATATATATTCTTTTTTTCTATAGATTGCAAAATCTCAAAAGTAAGAGAGAATCTCAGGCGTAAAATGTACCACAGAAGAAATGTATATATTGGTCAAAGTAAATGCCAATTGTAAAATGTTCCTAATAAAAATTATCTAGGAAATGCAGGGCACTATGAAAACATAAAATCTAAGAATAATGGGAATAGAAGAGGACAAAGATTGCCAGTTCAAAGGGCCAGAAAACATTTTCAACAAACTCATAGAAGAAACTTCCCTAAACTCAAGAATGAGATGGCCATAAACATAAAAGAAGCTTTCAGAACACCAAATAGATTGAACCAGAAAAGAAAATCCTTCTGCTACATAGTAATCAAAAACTAAATGTACAGAACAAAGAAAGAATATTAAAAGTCACAAGGGAAAATGGTTAAGTAATATTTAAGGCATATCTAACAGAATTACACCCTACTTCTCAACAGAGACACTAAAGGCCTGAAGATCCTGGACAGATGCCTTGCAGACCCTAAGAGACCACAGATGCCAACACAGACTATTAGATCCAGGAAAAATTTCAACCACTATAGATAAAAAATCCAAGATACTTTATGAGAAAAACTAATTTAAACAATATCTTTCTACTAATTCAGCCCTAGAGAGGATGCTAAAAGAAAAACTCCCAACACATTGAAGGTAACTACATCCAAGAAAATACACAAAAAGTTAATCATCTTACAGCAGATTGAAAAGAAGAAATTCTCCCCAACACAATGCCATATCCAACATCAAATTAGCAGGAATTTATAGTAATTGATCCTTAATATCTCTCAACATTACTAGACTCAATTCACCTGTAAAAAGACAGGGGTTAACAGAACTATATATGTAAACAGTATCTATCATTCTGCTGTGTACAAGAAACTCAACTCAGTAACAAAGATAGAGACTACCTCATAGGAAAGGGCTGGAAAAGGGTTTTCCAAGCCAATGGACACAAGAAGAAAGCCGGAGTAACCTTTCTAATATCTAATAAAATAAACTCTTAAACAAAAGTAATCAAAAGAGATGGGAAAGGACACTCTATACTCATTAAAGAAAAAATCCACCAAGATGAACTTTCAATTCTGAATATTTATGCCCCAGATACAAGGTCAACCATATTCATAAAAAAACATTATTTATGCTCCAATTACATATTGAAGCTCACACATAATAATGGTGAACTTCAACTCATCACTCTTACATCGAATCAGAAAATAAACAGAGAAACAAAGAGACTATCAGATTTTATGAACTAAATGGATTTAACAGATATCTACTGAATGTTTCCCCACAAAACAAAAGAATATACCTTATTCTCAGGGCCTCAGAGAACTTTCTCTAAAACTGACCATATAATCAAGCACAAAACAAGCATCAACAGATACAAGAAGATTGAAATAACCTCTTGCATTCTATCAGACCATGGATTAAGGGTGGACTTTAACAACAGAAACAACAGAAAGCTCACATACCGATGGAAACTGAAATCTTCTCTATTCAGTGATCAATTGCTCAGGGAAGAAATAAAGAAAGAAATTAAAGACTTTCTAGAATTCAAGGAAAATGACATACTCAGACATATGTGACAAAATGAAAACAGTGTTCAGAGGAAAGTGTATAGTACCAAGTTCCTTCAAATAAGAGATTGGAGAGACATCATGCTAGCAACTTAACAGCACATCTGAAATCCCTAGAATAACAAGAAGCAAACACAGAAAAAGGGAATAGAGGGCAGAAAACAGTCAAACTTGGGTCTGAAAACCATCAATTAGAGACAAGCAGAACAATACAAAGAATACAAAAATAAACAAAAACATAACAAACCAACCAACAAACAAAACCCACCAGTAATTTTGTCTTTAACAGGGAGAAATGAGTTACAATATTTATCATAGGAAATATAAGTTATCTATTATATCATAAATATCTTACCATAGCATTAGTGTTTTGATATGAGAGTAAGTTAATAAAATTTTTATTGAAGTACAACATGTCACAGATACATAGAAAGTGGAAGCAATAATTTTTTTTGCTCTGTTGGGCTTTATTGTATTTATTTATTTTTAATTTTTATTTATTTACACTCCAAATGTTTTCACCCTTCCCTGTCCACCATCCAAGAGTTCTTCATCCTGTCTCCTCTCCCCTTTGCCTCTGTGTGGGTGCTCTCCCATCCAACCACCCCCACTTCAACCCATCTGCATCCTAATTCTGTAGAGATGTAGTAATCTTAAAGGCAGAATATATCAATTTTAAAAAGAACCACTCTCAGTATCATGATCTATAATCAGTTGTTACTGTGCGCTGCACTCCCATTGAGAGTTTTCTCTCAGTAGGAATGATAGTTTGAAACAGTACATCAAATAGAATCTGAGGTCTGCATACCCTTTATCATTACCAGCTTACAAAATTATAAGCCAAACAGAGCTTGCCGGAGATTGCTGTTGTTTATAAAAATTCAAAAGGTACTAAATCAAACTGAGCGCCAGAAAAAAAAAATCACATAGAAAACAAATTTCCTAACTGCCTGGACTTAGGAAATGCACATGCATTCTTATATGTGAACTAAGAGCTGCCAATTGACACTCTCTGTTGTTTTAAGGAAAGCTTTTAAAAATTCATTGCTTGAATAGATCTAACAAAACTATTGTACCGGCTAGAGTTGCTTTTCCTATTTCCGTGTCTTATGAAATTTCATAGGATGAGTTTTAAATTACTCTGGAATAGCTACAGGATATACGATTTACATCATAAACAATATAGTGGAAGGACTCAAATATCTGTGTCAATCTGCAATACTATACATATGCTTTTCTTCAGTATGATGCAGGGTGTATAAGAAGATATTTCTAGCGTGTATAAGAAAAATATAACTTCTATTCTACGTAAATGCATTGTCTATTTGTTTGGAGATTTCATTGCTCTTTCATCAAACCATGAAACCCAGATTTTGGTTTTAGTATTGCTTTTTAAAAATAATTACATAAAAATACCAGAACCTAAGAATGTTGTTTTTGCTGTGTATTTGTAGCTTTGCCACTGCCTACCTGATCATTAGCCTTTGACATTTTCCCAAATAAATATATTAGTGAGAATATTTGCTCTTATGATTTCTTAGCAAATGTTTATTATTTGTGACATGTCATCCTTCTGTCACAAGTTAAAGGACTTGAAACTTGATGAAAATGTCTTTTCTGCCCCATAGTTTGACTAAGAATTCAGACTGAACCATATCTGCAATTGAAAACTTACTAGTTTTCTGATGAAGACTGATTACTCTCTGTCTGTCTGTCTGTCTGTCTATCTACCTATCTATCTATTTATCTTATAAAATATACTGCACATATATAATTATTATATTATTTTACAGATAGATTAATAGATGGAGATATATTCTTTCCATAAAACACTGTCTAATCATTATACTAATTTATATCATCCTTTGTCAATCATAAATCCTAGTTACAATTACCACATTAGCTGCCAAAATTTTCACAAACTGAAATTGTCTCAAAACTTTTAAGTAATTAATTAGAATTTTAGTTGTGCTTTTCATCAACACCAATCTACCTCCCTAAACTCTAGAGAGTTAGATATCTTTACAAATAATAAATATAATATCTCAGTTTTCAACAAGAATTTAAACTGATTGGGTAACTAAAGCTGTACTTTATTTTAAAATTAAATTGTTGACTTAATCTTTTATAAAAGTATTGTTTAAAATAATATAAGAAATAATTAATTCAACATGTATGATAAGATCATGACACCGATACTGTGCAATTAACAAATGCCACTAAATGAAAGGATAAAATTAATTCATGGCTGCTTACAGTCCAAGGTATACATATACACAGCTGAGATTCAACTGTTAAGTTTTTTTCTTTTAAAAGTATTTATTTCTATGTGCTTTTTTCCCTGTATCTATCTGTGCATTTATACTGTGCACACTTGTGTATTGTTAATGAATGCCAGAAGAGGGTACATATCTCCTTGAACTAGAGATATAGAAACTTGTGAGCTGCCATATGTGTAAATGGAATTGAACCCAGTTCCTGTGAAAGAGCAGACAATCATCTTATCCACTGGACTATCTCTCAGCTATAAGTTTATTAATTATTGATGATTGCTCTATTTATGGTTGCAGAGTGGGAATTGCAGTAGTGGAATTGCCCTTGTTTCTGAGCTGAGAATACTAACTGTCATAAAGCACAATAAAAGCAAACAAACAAATAAAAAGACAGTGATTGAAACACAACATAAGATGTGGCTAATTTCATCTTCAAAAATAACTGAAATATTGTAGTATAAACATTGATTAGATAACCCAAAAATAATCCCAAATACATATAACAGTTATATGTCTTAAAATGTAAGTTATGAGGATGATCTGAGCATTCTCATTGGTTTATTGTTCAAATATTCCCAGGTATTATGTATAAAAACTATAATATATTTTTATTATTGATTGTTTTTCTGTAATATTTTTAAGACAAATTTACATTTCCAAAACAATAGGGTTTTTTTGGTGGGTGAGGAACATAAAACCTGAGACAATGATTGTTTACAAGTATTTGCAAGCATTTTTGATACAGGAGTGGTATTCAAAGTAAACAAAGAATTCTTAAACTCTGAAAAATAATAAGGAAGAAAATAACATATATATTATATATATTATATATATATTCAGTGATATATATATATCACTGAAGAAGATGCATATACAGTAAAATTACATATTTGTTTAATAAACAGGTATATTAATTTATTCCAACTTTGAACATAGTATTACTATTAAAGAATACAGAAACTGTATTTGGCAAACAAAAAGAAATCAATGATTCCTAGTTATAATTGAATTTTAGTCATTATATCACTGAGTACATGTCCCAAATATGTTGTATGGTTGTGTTACTTCTAGAATATCTACTGGTCAATATAAGTGCCTACTTTTTTTTTAAAATTGTAACTTGTAACAGACAATATAGCTAGTTTTATTTCAGAGTTTTAAAACACAGATTTAGAAGACATGAATGTGTCTTCTGTATAACACACATAAAAAAATAATCAATAGTCAGCTTAGGCTCCAGAAGCGTTAATAGGTGAGAGACAGATGGCAAGACGGTTAAGAATAGTGATGTTCATCCACAGAAACTGGGTTTGATTTCCCAACACACTCACGCGGGATCACATACAATTGTAACTACAATATCAGAGGATACAATGTCTTTTAGTGTCTTCCTGTACCACATGTATACACATATTGCAAATTATATATAAAAGGAAACACATTCACAGACACACAGAGACAGACAGACAAACACACCAAGAGAGAGATGGAGAGAGAGGGGGGGGCGAGGGGGGAGAAAGAGGAGAAGAAGGAAGACAGGGGGAGACATACAGAGTAAGAGACAGACAGACATTACAGAGAGAGAGAGAGAGACAGTGACAGACAGAGACAGAAACAGAGTCAGAGACAGAGAGGTCTATGATCCTTGCTCTTACAAACATTGTTTATATTTTTGGTTACCTCCTGCATTGCTTATGATTCATGGGTTGTTTTAATACTTAGGTGTTTGGTGTCATTTACCTTATCCAGATGGCTAGCAATCCCTGCCTGTCTGTTCCTAATTAAATCTAAGGTACTACATATGGGATTGGGTGGTGTTGTGTTGTGGATCATGATAGCAGTGAGTCAAGAGAATCCCAAGTGTTTCTATGGAGTTAATATTGTCTTCTCCAAGGAGAAAGGACTGATCCTGCCATGAAAGTGTGAGTCTGAAGGCCCGAGATCTGGGCCCAGTATCTAAAGATAAAGGTATGGACTTTTAACACCCAGTGTGTAGCTCTTCATTATTCAGTGTACTAGCTTTGGCTGCTCACCATTTAGACGTTTTCCATTCTATCCAGAAACCTGCACTACTCAGTAGACCGAATTGTGCTGTTCAGCACACAGACCTATATAGTATTCTGCATGTAGACCATGCAGTCCAGCTTGCAAACCTTCATGGTTCAGTATGTAGCCCCTCAGGATCCCATGTATGCATCTTCATCACCCAGACTTCATCACAGCATCCTATGGAAAAAGTTATTGTGGAAAAAAAATGAGCATTTGATGAATTTCCTTATTTTTTTTTAACGTGGGAGGAAGCTAAAACTTACAAATGCTTACAAAACAGCCAACAAATTCTTTTTCATCACACTGATTTTTCTCATGAAAGTGCATGTTTTGTTTTGTTTAGTTTTTTAGTTATTTTTATTAGAAAAGTTTTAGACTAACGTAAAGACTAGACTCGACTAAAGAAAATCTTGTTATTTTGGTTTAAAGAGTTTAGGCAAATGCAAAAAGGAGAGCAATGCATAGTAACACAAAATAATATAGTATGACCTTTAATATATTTCAAAATTAACAACATTGAATTATAACATTGCTGTATATAATATTTAAATGATAATCAGTATTAACTGTAAAGTACAAAATTAGCATTCAGTCACAGAGTATGAAGAAAAGGAAGAGATAATAGGCCAATTTCTGGAAAAGTGTAACAAAGATGATAAATATATGTTATGACATCTCCCAAACTACTAGGCATCCTGGAGTGAAGATAAATAGCAGTTACTGAAAGATTATTATGAATATTCAGATGTATAGAATCAAGATAGACTAGGATAAATTCTTCACTGTAAAAGTCATCCACATCTTCTTTCACTAAGAGAAAAAGTGGATAAAAGCCACGAGAATACCATCTCCTCTCCTTCTCATCTTCTAATTACAATATAAGGTTAAACTGACAAACTTGTTAGCTTTCAGGAGAAAATTACTGGGACCTTTATAAAGAAAGGTGGGGGAGCAGAAGAGCATCTTGTGCAGAAATATGTCCTTTCTTTTGTTTGCTTTTACCTCTCTCTAAAACTAGAAGCAAAATAATGATAGGAAGAAGAAAGAGCATATCTAAAGAATTTAAAAGTATTGTGCACATTATGGTTTTAGACAGGCCTTGCAAAATTGTCATCGATGATTATATCCAGTTTTCCATACGCTGAACCCATGAGTTTTTAACTTAACCTTTTTATGGTGTTTTCCTCTTCTTTTAAGTAAACAGAAATCCAGGCAAAATTTCATGCTTCATAGCTTCCTGCAATTGCATTTCATCACACTTCATTGTTTTCCAAAGCGTGCAAAAGAAATATAATGGACGTGGTCATTTCCAGTCTAAGACCATAAAAATACACTTAAATGCCAAAAGTTCCATAAAACCTTTCAAATGTCACTTAGCAAAGAAATAAACTCTGCTGATTGGCTTTTAAGTAGGCAACTAAATGTGGAAAGGCATGTATATGCATTTAGTATACATTCATGAAAGTCTAAAATTGACCATTTCTGTACACCTTATTTATAGAGAAAGATCATTAAGTCCTATGTACTGTCATATCTTAACAATCTAATTTGCAGGATTCAGCTACATTTAAGAGTAAACTTTATGACATAATTGAAGTCTATTTTAAAAACATTAAGACTATTCTTTCTTAATCAATAACTTGCTTATGAAAATATAATCAAAGATAAGATTTAAGTAAGATAATTTGCAATATTGTGTTGGTAAAGAATCTATTCTTAATAGTAGTTGTAGCTATTTTATCATAGTTTAAGTTTAAATTATTCCTGAATTTGCAAAAATAGGTAAAGTAAATCTTACAAAACATTTTGAAGAATGATGTCATATTTCTTTATATTGTTTTTAGAGTATTATTTAAAAAGGAATACACAATTCTCCTCTTACTGGTAGGAACCCTCACTGGATTCCTGATACAATGCATAGTATCATACCTAACAGTTCAACATTTTTTTCTAAATACTCTCTATGCACCTTAAATTTCATAGCATAAACACAGAGAAAAGCACATGAATTTCTCACTTTTTCTCCTCTGTCCTTATTGGGGACCCCAGCCTAGGCATGCCATTTTTTTTTAATTATTTAAATAAACAAATTTGGTCTGTTCTCTTAAAGAAGCATCCACCTGTTTTCTTGTTTCTTTGTTCCTTTCCTTTTCTCTTTCTTTTTTTGTTTCTAATGCATTTTTTATTATTATCAATTAAATTGTTTATTTACATGACATCTCAATAGAAGCTTCCCTTCTCTCTTCTCATTCTAGTTCCTCCCTCTCATTCCACCCTTCACTCACCCCTTCTTTTTTTCTCAGAAGAGGAGAGTTCTCCTGTGGATATCAACCAGCCTTTGTGTATTAAGTTGCAGTAAGACTAGGCTTATCTTCTCTTATTGAGGTCAGGCTAGGTACCCCAGTTGGGGGAAAAGGATCCAAAAACAGGCAATAGAGTTAGAGACAGCCCCTGTTCTCACTGTAGGGATTTCACATGAAGAACCAGCTGCACAACTGTTATGTATATATACTGTTATATATATGCAGAAGGTCAAGGTCCCTCTCTACTTTGCCAGGCATGCTCTCTGGTTATCTGTTCAGTTTCTATAGGGTTTTTGGTTTTGGGGTCTTTTTGGTGTTATTGACTCTTCTGGCTCCTATAATTGTTCCTCTCCTCTTTCCCCAGCATTCTCCAAGCTCTCCCTAATATTTCATTATCAGTTTCTGCATCTGTTTCCATCAGTGCTGAGTGAAACCTCTCAGAGGGCAATCATGCTAGGCTGCTGTCTTCAGGTATAGTGGAAAGTCATTAATAGTGTCTGGGATGGGCTTCTTCTCAAGGAATGGGTGTCAAGCAGGGTCAGTCATTTGTTGGTCATCCTCTCAAATTCTGCTCCATCGTTTACACCTGCACATCTTTTGGACACATGCTCAGGAATGGTAATATCAGGGTCTTCAGGAATTATTCCAAATTTTCTGAGAAACCATCATATTAATTACCCAAGTGTTTGTACACGTTTTCACATCCTCCAGCAATGGAAGAGTGTTTCCCTTTCTCTACATCCATACATGCATGAGTTTGTTTTTTTATAACAAGCTAAATTGCCACCCTCACCACACTTACATTACTATGCAATATGTCTCTGTCAGCCTGACAGCTGAGGTTATAATTAAGAACCAATATGGAGTGACATGAATGATAGTTCAGTGGTTTAGAACACTTGTTGCTCTTACTGAAGTCCCAGGTTTGATTCCCAGAACCCACACGTTGTCTCAAAACCATGTGTAATTCCAACTCCACTGGATCGAATGCACTTTTTTGACCTTCACTGGCATCAGGCATTCATGTGGAATATATATATATATATATATATATATATATATATATATATTTCATATATATATATGAAAACAAAATATTCATGCATATAAAATAAATAAATCTCAAAAAATAAAAAGATGATCGTGATGGAGATTATATAGAGCATGGATATAATAGATGAGGCAACTGACTAACAACTTGTGACTATGACACAAGACACATTTGCACAGTGCACACTTTAATACAGTACTTTGAGCATTATGTGATATTATGTAATATAAATTTATGAATTATTTATCTCTGACACATTAATTGATACCTTTGTGATTGCTGGCAATAACTGGTAACTACAAATGTCAACATATAGGCATACAGAAAAATAAGAGCATTGTAGTAATAAAATACAGCTATAGTTTCATATACTTATAATATTTATAAAATTATAATTAATATGAATTGTAAACAGAATAATTAATTTTAAATTGGTAAAATGTGCTAGCATGATGTGACAGATAGCATTACCAACGAAAACTCCCTCTGAAGATGACTATAAATTCATTATTGTGAGGGGGCTCTTATCACAGTCTCCCTACTTCGGTTCCACTATATTTATATAATTCAATTGTTTCACATTTTTGTGTCTTTAAATTGCTGCTAGTCTGGAGTGGTGGTGTATGCTGTTGGCCCTAGCAACTTAGGACCCTGTGGTGAAAAGGTCACTTAGAGTTTCAGTCCTGCCTGGGAAACATGGCAAGACCTCATTCGAAGCATAATTTAATTTAGCACAACACAGCTGTTAATCTTCCTTTTTATGTTCTCAGATAGAAGTAACTTTGACCTGATTCCAAACATGCATTGCAAACTGTGCAAGTTATTTTCCATGAGTAGCATTACTAATGTAGTAACAAAAATTTACATTTAAATCATGATGCTGCTTTAAAAATTGAATGATGAGTATCTGCAAATATTTAGAATGCTCAGAAGTTTGTAGTTATGTTGAGTCTGTCTACAGTTTTAAACTACTATGCAAAACATATTTAATTAATACTCACCACTGTGGCCTATCTGAATTTACACTTAATGCTTAGCATTGTTTACTCTATAGTAGAAAACCACCTTACCATACTATGAAGACAACAGGAAGATACTCAAAGAAAAGTTGGTTCCCTCTGGAAAATAGTCAAACAAATGACAGGAGCCAGCAGTGTGGGGTGGAGCATTGAGGAAGCCTTTAGATAGTCCCAGAGACAGGGGATATGAAAGGCTCTCAGGACTCAATGGAGATGATAGTAGCTGAAATGCCCAACAATGGTGAGATGGAACCATAAGAGACCACCTCCAATAAAACGACATGGCCCCCAGTTGAGGCATAGGTCCATACATCATTCGTCTTCAAAATTTATGACCAGGATTGTTCCTGTTTAAAGGAAATACAGGGACAAATGTGGAGCACAGACTGAATAAAAGACCTTCCAGTGACTCACCCAACTTGAGATCTATTCCACAGGCAGGCACCGAAGCCTGACACTATTACTGATGCCATGTTATGCTTGCAGACAGGAGCTTAGCATGGCTATCCTATGAGAGGCTCTATCAGCAATTGTCTGAGACTGATGCAAATACTTACAGTCAACTATTGGACCGCTATTGAAGAGCTAGAGGAAGTACTAAAGAGCTGAAGGCGATTGCAACCCCATAGCAAGAACAACAGTGTCAACTAACCCAGACCCCTCAGAGTTTCCAGAGACTAAGCAACCAGTCAAAGAACATACATGGGCTCCCAGCTGTGGCTCCCAGCAAATATGTAGCAGAGGACTATCATGTCTGGCCTCAATAGGAAAGGATGGGCTTAATCTTGTAGAAACTTGAAGCCATAGAGAAGGGGAATGATAGTAGGGGTGGGTGTGTGGATGAGGAAACACCCTCATAGAAGCAAACAGGAGAGGGTACAGGATGAAGAAATTAAGGAGGGGGTATCAGGAAGGGGAAAACATGTGAAATGTAAATAAATAAAATCATTTAATTAAAAAACAAATAAGCAAACAAACAACAGAAGTCTTTGATTTAATAACTTGACCCAAGCCTACAATTACACTTAGTTATAATTTACTACTTGTTTTGTCTAAATAATGTATTCAAATGGTTTTCAGATTAAACATTCAAAGTATTAATATGTCCTCACAAATTGATAACTGTGACCTATACAAGGCTGATAACAATGATCTCAAGGGTCACTGATAATAGCACATGAGCATTGTTGAAACACTTGACTGTCATTTATTTATTTATTTATTTATTTATTTATTTATTAATTTTCGGTTTTTCGAGACAGGGTTTTTCTGTGTAGCCCTGACTGTTCTGGAAGACCAGGCTGGCCTCGAACTCAGAAGTCCTCCTGCCTCTGCCTCCCAAGTGCTGGGATTCAAGGCGTGTGCCAGCACTGCCTGGCCTTGACTGTCTTTAGTATTTATGTATCTGATGATTTTGTGTATATTGATATAAGGTTGTAAATTATTTGTTGAAGATGCACCTTTTTCTATAGCAAATCAGATCAAAAATAATTTAAAATTGCTATCAACATTTATATATACACTAAAGTCTATTTAATTAAAATTCAGAAGTAAATATTTCAGTCAACATTAGTATTCAGAAATACAATTTATATCATTTTCTTTTTGCAATTTTAAGGATTTATTTTATTATTTTAATTACCTGTATACATATAAGTTCATATGTGGGAATTAACATCTTAGTGCAAGTTTCCTTTGACTCCCCAACTCTTAGGAAATGGAATTACCAGTAGTTGTGAGCTGTCTGATGTGGGTTCTGAGAATCAGGCATAGATTCCACACAAAAATAATGTGTTCTTGTAGATAAGCCATTCCTTCAACCATTTTATTCTTTCGGGTAAAATAATTAACATAGCATCTGTTATCTTGGTGCTGGGGACATGTCTCTGAAGTTGAAAACACTTAATATATGTACATAGGAACCAGGTGTGGTACTGGCAACCACTTAGGCGGTCTCACCAACCCATACAACTACAGGTTTAGAGTATTTACATATTCTGATTTTTAGTTACAATGACGCCTGCATAACCTAAAACTCCACAAATTCACAGAATTAGAAATAACAAATGAGTTCAACTCTTCCTGGGTGAATCCTAACCAGGTCACTAGTATCTGTCACCTTACAATTACAGATTTAGCAAATGTTATGTACTATACAGAAGCAGAAACAAAGAGAAGTAGAGAGATCAAATGGGTAAATATAATACAAATACTAAGTACAGCCTTGATCAGTAGGAGTTCTTAATAGCAGACTTACTTTAGCTAACAAATAATAAAATTATTGAACTAATTTAAATAATAATGATGGTAATATTAATAACTTATGAATGGTTGGAAGATCAATTGACTGAATTCATCATTAACTAATGTCCATGTCCTAGAAATTAGGTCCCTTAATAAATTTATTTTGCATAGTCATAAAAGTTTCAAATTTAGCGAGTTACTATTTTGAGAAATATTGATTGCTCGAAACTGTTTTTTCAAACTCATGCACACATTATGCCATAAAATAAATGGTAATAACCATTTAGTTATTATGTTAGACAGTTAATCTAACACCTTACTTGGTTAGCCTCTTGGAAGGAAGATATTATACATATATTAGTTTAATGAATTATAAATTTAAAAGTGACTGAAATATTTGTTTATTTTCTATGAATAGTTCTGAGGATTTTTAAGCAGGTTTAACAGTGGTGCCTATGTGGAAGTGAATGAATCCCTTAATCTTCAAATGAATCTTAAAGAAGCAACAGACTTTCCAGGGCTCTAAATCCACAAGCGCTGATTGTCTATTCACACTGCCAACAAGCCAGATGGCACTCCAATGTTTAAAAAGGGAGAACACTCTCAATATCCATATAACACCTGCTTGCTCCAGTTATTACATATTGAACAGAGAGACTAAATAAAGATGCAGTTTAACATGTATAATGTAAAAGTTTTATGATTAAACAAAGTATGTATGTACTTATGATTAAACAAAGAGTATATTGTCTTATTCTTCTACTCAATGAGATTGTCTTAGTATATTGGCATTAAATGACATCACAAGCATGTGAAATCACACAATTAGGAAACAACCACTCAATTTAAAGTTAATTCTGGAAACAAATATGAAAGAAAACTGTATCTGTCTACTTAGTATTATGCAGTATATATTAATATATGATATTTCAAAAGTTTTAAAATAATCACTTAGTCTATAAATTTTATTAGGTTTGAAGTTATTTGGGCACAATTCACTAAGAATTTTTGAGGAATGCTACTTTTTTTTTCCATACACACGTTAAAGTGTAGATGTTGGCACAACAAATTCCTTTCATTCCTTCAGACATGAGACACTTCCTAAGTACTGTTTAATACTCTTTACAGTGAACTCTTTCTGCACATGCATGTTATGCAACGTGAAGTTGACTTTTCCATAATGTTATTTGATTGATCTAAACAATAAATGAGGAGGAAAGTAATCATGTGAGTGATATCCAATTATCAATGAATTTCTGTGAATTCATATAATCCATTTGAAGTTTTCCTTGTTGATTCTTTTTCATTAGTGAGGCTTTTGCACTACCATCTTTAGTGATTAAATTTTTCTTCACAGTTACAATGAACATTTGAACCAATACAGTCCTCCTAGCCTCAAAGAAATGTAGTCATTCTAAAATCCTTGTTCTATTCCTGAATTTTCTGAATAGCTAAGCATTGAATTTTATGTTATTTCTTTTATTTTCAGTGATTATAATATAATCACATCATTTTCCTCTTCCTCTTCGTTCTCTAAACATTCCCATATACCCTTCTATGTTCTCTTTCAAATTTATGAGCCTTTTTCATTGATAATTGTTCCATATATTGCATATATATATATATATATATATATATATGAAAACATAGATATTCTTAAACAGATAAACAGTATGTGTTCAGTGTGTATAATATTGCTCATTTGTAATATATATGTTCTGATACATAACAGAAACCTGTATCATGAACTTTTACTTTCAGTTACTAAATTAAACTCTTTTAGCTGGAAAAAAACCTCATTATCAGTCTTATAGCTCTAGTAGAACTAAAATATGTGTAAGAATTTTATGGTAAAGAACAAATAAATTTATGCTTTTGTGATGTGAGATAAGAGGAGTTTCCAGTTATATAAATTGTTTGTTAATAATTTGCTAAGGAGTCTAAGTTGCTACATGTGTGTAACTTCCCAAGTCTGCAGACAAACAGAAACTCCACTGATAATGGAAAGCAGAGGTAATGTTTGCTTTCGTAGCTGTCCAATGCCTTTGGTGAAATAATACTATCAACTTGGACTACAGCAAATGACATTAAAATTTAAGTCTACAGAGCAGGCAGGCACTGATCACATTTCGGATCCTCCTGTTTGTACAGATGTATGGAACTTTGTAGTGGGTTTGACCTAATGCTATTTATATTATGATAATTTGGGTCCTCAAAATTGTGCCCGAGAATCCACATGCCTGCATATAAGACACAATGGGACCCTATCTCAGTTGATTCTGATTGGTAAATCAATTGCTGCCAGCAATGGCTGGGCAGGGTAAAAAGAGGCAGGACTATGGATTCCCAGGCTAGGGGCTGGAGGAAGAAGAAGCACATAAAAGACCCATCATGCCAGAAGAAGGAAAGGAAAGATGTCATGCCTGAGAAGGTGCAGGAGAGAGAGCATAGCCAGCATGTTGGAGCCTGAGAAGAGCTGCCCCAATAGGGCTGCCTGACTGGGTCCAGAGTAACAAAGAC
Organism: Rhabdomys pumilio; assembly: GCA_030674055.1. Lineage (NCBI taxonomy): Eukaryota > Metazoa > Chordata > Mammalia > Rodentia > Muridae > Rhabdomys > Rhabdomys pumilio. The sequence goes on from JANHMN010000017.1 coordinate 35,776,589, forward strand.
AGAATATAGATCTTAGGAAGTAATAACTTGGGAATATTGGAGGGAGGTGGATTAGCTACATGGAAGTTAGGAAGTGGCCCAACCATTGAGCTGTTTTAGTCATATCAAAATATAAAATATAAAGGCTGTGTGTGTGTGTGTGTGTGTGTGTGTGTGTGTGTGTGTGTGTGTTTCATTTGGAAACCCAGAGCATTAGGAAGGGTACCAAGGAATCGGCTGCCACTGCTCACTGCTGTGATCAATTTAAGTATTTAATTGCGTACTACTACAGAATTTACTGAAAACATGTTGACATCGTTGTAACGAAGTAATGTGTGTGTGAGTCCATGATTTAAAATTACTTTCCCATATTCAATTTTTTTAACCTATATAAGTATTGTAAAATTAGACTGCTTAATCTATAGTTTGTTTCAGTGCATATTTTTTTTTAACTTTTCAATCTTTTTTACTTACTCTCAAGGTTATAGGACAATTCATGCAGAAGTATCACAAAATTATAAAATCTAATAATTTATACTTTAATAAAACTATGGTGCAATATTATTCAATATTTTTACCTCTGCAGTTCTTTTTCAGTTATGCGCAGAATCAAAAAATACTATCATACAAATGAATAGTTTTCAATTTCCATGTTATTAATCAGAATTGTTGCTGAATTTGAAAACTTATGAACAAATATTGGTTTGTACTGTTAAATAGGACCCATTTGAACATATTAATTTTTATGAATTCAAAAGTTAGATTAAGCTTCTGTGATTGATGTATATTTTAATTTAGGACTTTTCAGCTGTGACTCAATATAATAAAAATACATTGTATAAATGTATTATATTCTCAACCAAAATCTAAATTGTGAAAAACGTCTTTGTTGCCACTCTCCATAATCTGACTTAAATAAATTGTTAAATTAATAGATTGTTTTCCCATAATAACCAAGATAAATTTTAACTGTTGCTATTTTAAAAATGAGAAGTAAAGCTTGTCTATCATAATCTCAATTAACTCCAGAACATTTTTAAAATCAATATTTTTAAGTTCAGTCATTAGCTAATAGAATTTTGATGATTCACTCTATGAAGTAAAATAATGCAGTGAGTTTTACATAGAGTAGAGAAAGTGAGAAATATTGTGTGCCACCTGGTTGAGCAGCTTTTGAAAAATAACCTCTATGTATTTGAAAGGCACCAAGAAGAAAATGACAGAAATCACAAAATAAAACAATTAGCAGTAATATTTTAGGTTGAGAAAATTATTTAGGTATGTGTTAGAAACAAAAAATTGTAAGGAAAAAGTTTGTAACTTACATACTTATATAATAAGTATATACATTTTATATTCTTATGCCAATATTTATGGATATATTTATGTCAGAAGTATATAATACTTCTATTCTTATGTCATCCTTATGTCTTCTGTTAGAACTAAGTAGTATATAGTTGATCTAATTGCTAATTATGAGAGAGTATTGATTAAATAGATATCCTGTTCTTATCTAACTCAAGAAAAATCTAACTCTGAACAATCATTACTGATATTTTTTAGCTTGGCATATAATATAATATAATAGAAACAATAATTTAAGTATTATACCAAGAGTTTTATTTAGCATTACCTTATGATTCTTGAGATCCTAAAACTCAAAAACCATTCATTCTTATTGATTCTATTACACCCCTAACAAGACAATGAGGATAGATGGAATTAAACATAAATTTCAACAATTGTAAATAATAGTAGCATAAACTATTTATGTTCCGTTCATGTCAGAAAGTGCAATACGTCCTAAGAGAAACTGAAATAAGCATATGAAATGTTTTAAGAAAACGAAGGAAGTGACAAAGGAGATGCCCATACAGAAGAAAGTCACAGACTGGAATGAGATTCTCAACTACAGGCTGTTGGAACAGAAAGGGAATCTGGAAAGACAATGGCAAGGAGTATAACAGGTGACAAGGCTTTTAATATAATTTTATAAACAACAATAAAATCAGAGTAAAATGTGATTTTTTAAGCTTTGCTTTACACATACACAGTGGCTATGATATGTATCATCTATGTAATGACAAGGACAAAGTTATCTGCAATGTTTTGTGTATCTCTGTAGGCCTCTGCTCTGTGAGTCTAATTTGAATTTTAGTGTAATTTCTACATAGTTTTTATGGTTTAATAAAACTTGCACACATTAAAATGCTATTAAAGTGTTACACATGGTTAATAATACTTATAGACTTCTGAAAGGGGCAATTATTAAACAGCACAGAGTCCTTAATGTCTTTAAACTTTAGACTAAGAAACAAAAGAAAAAATCAGATGAGTATCTGCGTATAGAGAAAGTAGTGATATCTGAATATGTTTATCTTCTGTTTCAATATGCACATTTTAATTTAAATACAGAGTAAGAAATTTAAGAAATAAAATAAATAGATAAGAAAAGCAATGTCTCCTTGATTTGTCTTTCTAACCAATCATGACATTTTTTCTGGTGACTGACACAGTGAATCTTTTGTCTCAGCTTTTTCATATGTGCAATATCTGAGTCACTAAGAGGTCATTTCTGCATCCTTCAACCTTAAAACCCATTGAATCAATATGACCCAGGAGTTACTAACAATTAAATTTTCAAATGTTGTTTGTTTAACCAAAATGAAACGTTCAAATACCTTTAAATAAATTAATGCAATCTATTAAAATATTAACTTAAAAATAAAAGCTAGAGATCTGGAGAGATGGGTGAGTTGCTAAGATCCTTGACTGCTCTTCCGGAGTACCCAGGTTGAATTCTCAGTACCCATTTTTGTTACGACTATCTGTAACTCCAGTACCAGAGGATCTGATACCTTCTTCTGAACACGATGATCACCTAGCACATGTATGGTACACAGATATATGTGCAGACAAAACACTAATATACATAAAATTAAATTAAATTAAATTAAATTAAATTAAATATAAAAGTTAAATGAAATCTGGTATATGTCATCTTCTTGGTGAGGCACAGGAATTGCAGACACAAGCTCATAATCTTTTATAAAATATTTTGAGCATGAATTTTTCCATTCCAAGCTCCTCTTTATCTTCCCAAATTCCTTACCCAACCAATGTAATGTTTTCCTCACCTCGGTTTATTCAAAACAATGCAAAATAAAACAAAACAAAACTAAACATACCAAAATATTAAAAGCAAATAAAAAACCTACAAGCTAAAAAATGAGCAAAAGGCCATTAATAAAACAAACAAACAAACAAACAAACAAAAACAAACAATAACAAAAGTTGAACTCATAGCACTGAGTATGCATAAGAATGTGTACTTCACATTTGGACATGGATAGGCTTGGGTATCTGATGGTCCTACTTCAGTGCTGAATTGTTTGCTATAGACTTAGGTGTGTGGAGAAAGTTCCATCAATAATATACTCACTGGTGACCCCCAAAGCTCCTACAGTTAGTATCAATCCAGTACTCATATAGATGACTGTGATTAAGCTAGTTATGTCATAATATAAAACAGAAATAAACAGTGGAAATAAATGAAATTAAAGGGTGGGAAGACATAAAAATGTGAACAGGAAATGACGGAGATAAAGTAAATACAGTGAACTTTATTCATGCAAACAATTTTCAAATAAACATTAGCAAAACCGTTTTGCTGTATTTTAAACATGATATTCTGTTTTACATATTCATTAGAAAACATAAACTGTGTGTCTTAACTTTCTAAAATATGATTTTGATTCTTACACATTTTTATTGTTAAAATGACTTTTCATTTTTGCCAAAGCCACCTGAAAGGGAATTATATTTATTTGAAAATTTAAAACTATTTATAGGATCTGCAAGATGGCACATTTGCAGTGCCCCAAAATGACACATATGCACATTAAGAACAGTCAACATTTTAAAAACTATTTGTAAGTTATAATTTGAAGTAGTTAACTCATATATTTTGTTATATATTATAGTAGTGCTAATATTTTACAATATATTTTTTTGATTATCAGTTTACATTCAAAGGTATTATGTTTAAGTTTTCCCCTCATACTCACTACATTTGTTTCTTTTCTCTTTTTATTACATTCTTATTGTATTTTTTCATGTTTTATAATAATATCAATGTCTTTCAAAATTAATAATAATGTAAGAAGAGAGTAAAATCATGAAATTTCTGGGTAAATGAGTGGAACTAGAAAATATGCTAATGACAAGATAACTCACACCTAGTAATACAAATGCTACATGTCCTTGCTCATCTCTGGCTGCTAGCTTCATACATTCAGATGTGAGTATATGATCAGGAATTAAAAGGGGCTGTGACAGGAGGATGCAAAGTACACTGGAGAGAAGTAGCAATATATAAGTTACAAATATGAAGCAATGAGAAAACGTGGTAGTAGGCATTTTCTGGTGAGAAAGGAGGGAAGTCAATACAAAATGAGAAGGAGGAAGAAGTAAAGAATATTACTAAGAATGCTTGAGAAGTCATAAGGAACCATATTACTTTTAGTAATCAACAATTACATATGATATGTATTTATATATACATGTATATTTGCAATTTAAATGATGCTATGACATTTGGGCTGAAAATGTTCTCACAAGAGACACAGATTATACAACAAACTTCCATTACCAGGAATTAAAAACGTACTTAAGTGCTATTTATCAAGGGAGCCCAAAAGACTCTCATAACAATATAGGCTATTTTGATGCCCTTTGTTGTCTCCAAAAGTTTGAAGGGCACTCTCTTATTGCTAAAGACTCCATAAATTTTCTCACAGGACTTTGAGGATTTGACCTGCACCTGACCTGAAAGCCCTCTCCTGAAACATGATATGCATGCTATGAAAAATGGAAACTAACCAGCATTTCCACCCACCTGTGTCACCTACAAATCACAACAATGACCTAAATATATAGCACGATATTTCAAAGTTGGCAAAAGTAGAACTAATGAAGGTAATCAACAACGATTTAACTGGTCTTCAAGATCTGATAAATAGAAGGAAAATCCTGCCTGTTATTAAAATTCTGAACAAATACCTGCTCCTACTGAGGTCACAGATTTTAGGAAGAAGGAGAAAAATAAGGAAGAGGAGGAGGAGAAGGAGAAGAAGAGAAGAAGAGAAGAAGAGAAGGGGAAGGGGAAGGGGAAGGGGAAGGGGAAGGGGAA
>JANHMN010000017.1:35781858-35865490 GCA_030674055.1 Rhabdomys pumilio
AAGAAGAAGAAGAAGAAGAAGAAGAAGAAGAAGAAGAAGAAGAAGAAGAAGAAGAAGAAGAAGAAGAAGAAGCAGCAGCAGCAGCCTGTTACTGGCAACTTACTTAATCAGCATGGTTCCTAATTGCACTCTAAATAGTTATTTGTAGATCTATAGGTTAGGTTTTTTTTTTTTCCATCCCTCATCAAAGGAGCTTCACTTTTCAGTTCATAGAGAACATTAAAGGAAACTACAACTAGTCAAAATGCAGAGAGTAACTGATTGTCGGGCACTAGTGTGGAAAAGGGAAGCCTCATGGGATTTTTAGCAATTCACAAAGCTCTGAAGAATGGATGGCTGGCCAGAGATGAAGAACCAACCTATCCTATGGATAATTTTTCTAATTTGTTATTTGGTACCAAGTATCCTGTCTTAAAGTCACATACATTCAAGCAACACTAATTCAATTCAGCATATTGTGTATGTCTGTAATTATATGAAATTATAATTATAAAGAAAAGGAGAGAAGATGAGCTTCACCACCCGCTCCACCACCTTCTCCACCAACTACCGGTCCCTGGGCTTGGTGCGGACTCCCAGCCAGCGGGTCCGGCCTGCCAGCAGTGCAGCCAGTGTCTATGCAGGTGCTGGGGGCTCCGGGTCCGGATATCCGTGTCCCGCTCTGCCTGCGGTGGCTCTGTGGGGTCCGCAGGCCTGGCGGGAATGGGTGGAATCTAGACGGAGAAGAAGACCATGCAAGACTTGAACGACTGCCTGGCCAGCTACTTAGACAAGGTGAAGAGCCTGGAGACTGAGAACAGGAGACTGGAGATCAAAATCCGGGAACATCTGGAGAAGAAGGGGCCCAAGGGCGTCAGAGACTGGAGCCACTACTTCAAGACCATTGAAGACCTGAGAGCTCAGATCTTTGTGAATGCTGTGGATAGTGCCCGCATCGTCCTGCAGATCGACAATGCCCATCTTGCCGCTGATGACTTTAGAGTCAAGTATGAGACAGAACTGGCCATGCTCCAGTCTGTGGAGAATGACATCCATGGACTCTGAAAGGTAGTAGATGACACCAATATCACAAGGCTGCAGCTGGAGACAGAAATAGAAGAGCTCAAGGAGGAACTCCTGTTCATGAAGAAGAATCATGAGGAGGATTCCAAGGTCTGGAAGCCCAGATTGCCAGTTCTGGGTTGACTGTGGAAGTAGATGCTCCCAAATCTCAGGACCTCAGCAAGATCATGGCAGACATCCGCGCCCAGTATGAAGAGCTGGCTCAGAAGAACCGAGAGGAACTGGACAAGTACTGGTCTCAGCAGATTGAGGAGAGTATCACAGTAGTCACCACCAAGTCTGCTGAAATCAGGGACGCTGAGACCACACTCACGGAGCTGAGACACACCATCCAGACCTTGGAGATTGACCTGAACTCCATGAAAAACCAGAACATCAACTTGGAAAACAGCCTTGGGGACGTGGAGGCCCGATACAAAGCACAGATGGAACAGCTCAATGGGGTCCTTCTGCACCTGGAGTCAGAACTGGCACAAACTCGGGCAGAGGGCCAGCGTCAGACCCAGGCATATGAAGCCCTGTTGAACATTAAGGTCAAGCTTGAGGCAGAGATTGCCACTTACCGCCGCTTGATGGAGGATGGGGAAGATTTCAGTCTCAACGATGCCCTGGACTCCAGCAACTCCATGCAAACTGTGCAGAAGACAACTACCGGTAAGATTGTGGATGGCAAAGTGGTTTCTGAGACCAATGACACCAGAGTTCTGAGGCACTGAGGCTGAGAAGGAGGGAACCCCTGGGGACTGAGGAACCAATAAAAGTTGAGAGTAGAGGAAAAAAAAGAAAAGCATAGATGGATTTGAGGAGAGTAGAGGAAATTCAAATTGAACCCAGTGGGTCACAAAGCAAAAAAAATATTAAGACAAAAATGTCATGAAAATAGAACAGGACCTTGGAAAAGGGAGGGATGGTGATGATGAAAGACAAGGGATTAGTGTGATCAAATGTATTATGCACATCTATGAAACTGTCATAGAAGAAATTAAGGAAAGACCAGTTCTGTAGATTATTATTGAAATCACACAGAGTTTAGATATTTTGAGAAAGAGTGAGATCAAATAATTAGAAAATATAAAATTAAAAGTTTGGAGAATTATTAGCATACTTGAAGGCACTAAATCTTTGCATATTGATTAAGTGCTAAATTTGAAATGTGTAATTTTTTTAGGACACTGACTGTAATTATGATTTATCTAAACTTTGGAGCAAAATTAGAATAAAGTGAGATCTTTGTTTGGGATAAATTTAAAAATTAAAAACTAAAGCCCTAAAACAATGTACTTCTTAAGAAAATAAAGAAAATCTGGACATCTTGTGATTTTACATAAATATGAATTAAACTTTATCTCCAATATAATTTCAAATATTTCATTCACAAAGCATGTCCATCTAGATTCTAGATTTCAGAATATGGGTTTTCTTGTCTCAAAACTTTGAAAGATTGTGCCCCTTTGACACTGATGCTGAAGAAACCTTACAGAAGCTACTGTCTTGGGTATTCACCAAGACAATACCAGGCACAGCTATGCCAAATCATGTGAAAAACTATGGAGATAAGTGACTTTTTTTCAAGTGTAAATTTATTAACTTTCAGTTCAAAAAGGCCGTGTTCATACCTGAGGAAAGCACCAGGCAGAGAAGCAGGCATCTTTGCTCTGAATTCTATCAGCTTCATGCTTTAAGGTCAGCCTAACTAGCCTAGGGATATGAGCCCCTAGAAAGAAATGTGTGTGTGTGTGTGTGTGTGTGTGTGTGTGTGTGTGTGTCTGTGTGTGTCTGTGTGTGTGTCTGTGTCTGTGTGTGTCTGACTGTGTGTGTTTGTGTGTGTGATATGTGTTCTTAAATTCTCAGAAATACTGGAATGTTGCAGCCCGAGCTGCCCCACTTTAGGCGCCAAAAATGTTGCAGCCCAAATTGCTCCACTCTTGGGGGCCAAAATGTCAGGGACCACTCTATTAATGTTGGAACCTGCACTGCCAAAAGCCTTGGGGACTAACTTGTTACCCCGCACTGCCCCAAGCAGCTACAGTCTGGTGGTCGGGGTTCAGCAAGAGAGAAAGTGAGGAAAGAATCGAAGAATGGAGACCAGAAAGAGTGTGATTCAATCCCGTTTATTCTTCAGTCTCTCTTCTTACTCTAAATCCCAAGTCTTGAGTTCCTAGTCCCTAGTTCCTAGTCCCTAGTGCCTCCAAGTTCCAAGTTCTTTCTCCAAGTGCCAAGTGCCTAATTCTCTGTTGCAAGTGTCTAACCTAATTCCTAGTTCCAAGTTGTACTGTACTCTTCTGTCTGCCTCTCGCTTTTTATGTGTCTCACTTCTAAGTCACGCCCTTAAGTCTCAGCTCTGAATCACACCTTTAAGTCTCACACAGCCAAGGGAAGATCATGGGTATCTAAAGCAAGATGTTGTCAGAGTGTGCTCAGCTGTTGTAGGCTATTGTTATCAAGTATTTTGTTAGGGTATATGGCTCAAGATGGCTGCAAGTATGATAGCCACCTTCTGCCGGCTCCCCACACTGGAAGATTGTAGCAATCCTCACTTCGGATTTATGCTTACTTCCTCTATAGCATCGTTTGGGTGGAGAAAATAGGTCTCTATGCATAATGCCTGACTCTGCACACCCACCATGAGTGAATTTTACAGTTCAGTGCAGACATAAAAATTCTGACCACTAGGGTGCTTGTCATGGTCATATTTTATTTTATGCTGGTTTCACATCGCTACCATGCTTAGTAGATATATTTATACTGTGTTAGGAAATCGCCAGAGTGAAATAAGCAGAATTTATAAGGAATTTGAAAAAATATGCTAGGATTTTAAATGTATACAAATATAGGTGTCTAAACACAAATGAACACGTTACTGTCTTTAGTAGGTTAACATAAGATGTATAATTAAAATACATGTATCATCAAAATATGTAAAAGAGTACTTTACAAACTCAAAGTTAATTGTATTTAGATGATGTAAAATTGAACTGAACAATCCCCCTGTCTCATTCCCCCTGCTACCATGAAGATGCTCTCCCACCCATAGACCCACTCCTGCCTCACTGCCCTCGAATTACCCTATGCTGAGGCATAGAACCTTCACAGGAACAAGGGCCTCCCCTCCAATTGATGTCAGATAAGGCCATCCTCTGCTACATATGCAGCTGGAGCCATGGTTTCTTCCATGTGTACTCTTTGGTTAGTAGTTTAGTCTCTGGAGCTCTGGGGGGTCTGGTTGGTTGATATTGTTGTTCTTCCTATGTGGTTGCAAACCCCTTCAGCTCCTTCAATTCTTCCCCTAACACCTCCATCGGGTCCTAGTGCTCAGTCCAACACCAGAAGAGGGCATCAGATCCCATTAGAGATGAATGTGAGCCACCATGTGGTTGCTGGGATTTGAAATCAGGATATCTGGAAGAGGAGTCAGTGCTCTGAACTGTGTTATCTTTCCAGCCCAATAATCAATTTTTAAAATATATCTGTCAAAACTGCCATCATTTCAGATACTGTGATAGAAATATAATTATCTAGTGGTTCATGGTCTTTGATGGACACCAGCCTCTCACGAAACAGATGGAACTGGACTTAAGAATGAAAGCATGTTGTTGATAACTAATTTTAATTTGTGTTTCATAAAATTTATCAAGTTGTAACTACAATTTCAAATGGCAACACTCTTACACACAATACAAAATCATAAAGAAAAAGAAAAAAAAATTTTTTCTATAGAATTAAAAGTTGAACCTTAAATCATAATTGGGTCAAAATACAGAAATAATAAATTTGTATTTATGACTTAATTTGAGTTATAAACTAATTTTTATGGCTTAATAAGTTTGTAGAAGACAAGTATTGCAGTGAGTTTATAAGTATTAATTTTATTATAAATAGCATGTACTTATGAATCAGTCATTGACCGGGCAGTGGTAGCGCACACCTTTAATCCCAGCACTTGGGAGGCAGAGACAGATGGATTTCTGAGTTCAAGGTCAGCCTGGTCTACAGAGTGAGTCCCAGGATAGTAAAGAAAACCTGTCTCAAAAATAAATAAATAAATAAATAAATAAATAAATAAATAATAAATAAATAAAACAGTCATTGATGTGATACTTAAGAAATAAAATAAAAGTCTAGGTATCTGAAGGTCTGAAACAATTTCATTTTTGCTGTGATAAAGTACAAAGTAACTGGAATTAGCATGAAGGTAGAAGATACTGAAAGAAATAAATTCTTTTTATGTCAATAATGATTTCAAAGTTGTAATTATATATTTTGAAGTGAATTTACTTGTAAACTTGTAATATTGGTTTACCCATGAATATATTTATATTCACTTAATTATGTAGTCTAAGAGGTGCCTGGGTCCATCAACATAAATCCCTCCTTTTAGGGCGACGGAACTCTCACTTAGGGCTCAGCATGAAAATGGGTAAACTTTTAAAGAATTTGTCATCATATTCAAATGCAAACAAATCCATGTCATTATCACTCATGAAAGAACTTAATTCATGACTCTAATTTAAGACATATGGAACAATTGTGATTAGGAGTAACAAAAACTGTTTAGTCAAGCATTTTTATGTACTTTTGAGCATGAGAGCTTGGTGAATAACAGTTTCTCAATATGTATAACACCTTTCAGCTTGATTCTTAAAACTGCAAAAAATAATGTGTATGTATATTACACATCAACAGACAGACAGACCTATGGTTACAACTGACAAAATAGGTGAAAGACTGGTGAAAACATACGCAATATTTTCTTCTTATAAAAAACAAAACACACGTACACATTTTTGTCAATTGTCTCATTGTTTATCTGAAAATGAAGCAAAAAAATGTTATTAAAATGTGTATGGTGTTAGAATACTGCCTCAGCCTAGTGCTAAAACAAATTTTCTCTATAGACAATCCTAAGTAATCATTGACCCTCAAGATTACCACACAGAGTTAGCCCAGTTTATTTCTCCATACTCTGCTCTTTTAATGGAATTAGGGACTCCATTATCCCTCTAGTGAACTCTAGGAACGTTCCTATACCCCTGTATTAAATCTGAAATAGCTATGATATCTGAAATGTGAACTTGTTAACTTTATGCATGTCAATAACTTAAGTAAGTTATTTGTCTGGTAGTCATAATATCAGCATCTTTATATAAGCCAAATAATACAAAGCACTTCTTACTTTATAGATATATATTGAATGATTCGTACAAACACAAGTTTGAAAATTTTGATTTCTTTTGTCTCAAATTGTTACAACCATAACTATATAGAAAATGTAAAATACACTATATAAGAATTTTACTTTGAAATGGTATAGTTACACAAACATACATACCGTTAATATTTTACTATGGAACTCTCATTAATTGACATGCATACACACAAAGCATTAATGACTTTAAACAGTGTTAACAAGAAAAACTAACATTGAAGCTATTATATTCACATCCTTACATCCAAGGGAGAATTAACAGTTTCTCAAAGAAATTACCAGACAGCTTAATTAGTGTCATCTTTAATAAGAAATAGCTTGTGTTTTTGCATATGAAGTTCAGGGTTGACTGGAGCTCGGGTGGGGGTCTTTTACACTCATTCCAGTGATATGTCTAAATGCCTATTGTTACAAACAAAATCTATTCTGACATTTGTTCTATTATTGCTGAAGATGTGAACTTTGTAAGGGTAAGCAAGGACAATTAGCAGACTGACTAAAGGTTCTGCAGTGACTTTTGCAGAATGCAAATGCAGAAGTCCTCAGGGAGTAGCTTAAAGTATAGTGTTTCCCTCTGAGTCCTGAGGCTAGGTATATATAGAGTGATTTATTAGAAAGTCTTACATAAACTAATTGAATTATTCCTCCCGTGGGAAGAAAGGGAGAGTTTTCAGACTGTTGAGAGTTCTCTATCTAGGGTTTACAAGCAGGTTCTACTAAGTTAATTAGAAGACTTAATGGGAAATACAAAAGCAATTTCTTTTTAGAGAAAATCTAATTGTCACTTAAAGTATTTTTTCATTTTACCAGCTTCAAAAATTAAAGAAGATGACTTTTTGCCCCCTACCATTTATAATAATCTTGATACTCTATTTAATATAATAATGTGTTCCCTCCCCATAACAGTTTAATACTTGAATTTCAGAGAATGAAAATAACAGAGGCCTAGGGTGTTAAGAGAAAGAATTTGAATCATGGAGCAGTACTACTAAATAGGTTATATCAGACTGGGCTAGACTGAAGTACTCTTTCTTAATATGTCCTCAGTTATCCTGACCAGAGTATATATAGAGAGGAGAGGTAAGGTGTCAGAGCTCCATCAGGGGATGCCTCTTTTCAGAAACAAGAGCTTGATTACTAATATAAATCATGTCACTGTCAAGCACAGCAGTCTCCTCTCTGGAAGATATTGTTTCGGCTCCACGTTTGTTTCCTAATCCCCAAATTTTCCAAGGTAATAATCTCTTTTCTAAAGTGATTCTTATTACAGTCTTTATTTCACAGCATAGTGTGTTTCGTTTGTTTTTTGAATTGGTATAGATAAATAGTGGATTACTTTCTTTGAATAGAAGTTCAGAAAAGTAGCAAGTTATAGTTTATATATACACATTTACGTCACATATATGATTATGTGAAATGATAATAATTAAATGACAGATGTCATGGATTTGAAAGGCAGTAAGACATGGAGAAGCTGTTGAGGGAAAGGGTAGGTGAAAAAGGTATAAATATAGTATTCATGCATAACATTTTCTAAATATTAAACAAAAAGAATGGTGTAGATAATGTATCACTCAGTGTACAGTCATTGTAACAATAAAATACATAAATAATCACGGTATGCAGTATCAGAGTGTAATGAACGATATCATCCTCATACTGTTTTTCTCAAGAATGGTGTGGTAGTTTCATCAATGAGAGGCTCTCCGAGGTTCATGTATTTGAATACTTGGTCCTCATTTGGTGAAACTACTTTGGAAGGATTGGAAAGTGTAGCTTTGCTGGAGGATGTACGTCACCAGGGGCAGGCTTTGAGGTTTTAAAGCTGACATCATTCTCAGTTATGTCTCTATGCTTGCCACATACATATAATGACGTAAGCTTCAGCTACTGCTCCAGCATCATGCCTCAGTGCCTGCCTTCATATGCTTCGCCACAGTGGCCATAGACTTCAGTTACCTCCAACTGTGAGTCTCGAATTTAAGTGTTTTATTTTGTGAATTTTCATACTCATGGCACTTTGTCATGGCAATACAAATGCAACAAAAAAATGGGTTTCTAATTTAAGACGATAGATCATTAAATGCTGTGGGTAGTATGAAATAGCTGGCTGTTTGATGGATCATACTCACCCCATAGCTGGAAAAATCATTTGATGTGCTTTCAAGTTAAGTGAAAATGACGTGAAAAATTAGAACATGTTGAGAGTGTTCCTCTCAAAAATCTCACAAGTTATTCAGCAAATATAAATTTAAAAAAATCCTGTTTTCATTGTTAGGATCCAACACGTATTAATAGAAATAAAAGAACAATAGTTATATACACCTGCACCAAGACACTACACAGAACACAAAGTTAAGTTGTCATTTCTGATTTGTTGAAAGAAATTTCTTTAATTTTTCATATTAATTAATTAATTAATATTTACATCAATTTATATTATATCAAATTTATAGAAATTTTAAAATTTAAATTTATGAGAAATTATTTAAATGTTCTTCATATTTATGAATTAATTTATATTGATATTGATATAAATGTATCTTAATTCATATTTATAGAATTAATTCACAGTTCATGAGATCCTAGTTAATTATTCATCATTTCAAATAATATATGAGAATTTAAAGGGAGAAGGATAGCAGGACAAATATAAACAATGTAGGGCCAAAGCTATGGGCAGACAAGTTTGCAAGAAACCCAAGTGTAAATGGTCCTATGTAAAGATGATTTATCTTGTTAGTGATCTGAGAAACTAAATTAGAATAAGGACATGACACATTTTCCTGTGAGTATTAGTCAACAGTTTTTAAAAAATGACTTCATTTAATAGAATCTATGGAATCTGGCCTGCTCATACTCTCATTAAGTAAGTGTGGTTTGGAGGCATTTATTTGGAACACTTACAAGCTATTAAAAATATGAGTCAGGACCCTATGCATTTGAATCAAGTGACACTGAAGATATACTACATGAAATAAAAAGTCAGTCAGTAAGGAGTTACAATAATCCCTTCAACTAATCTTAAAACAAAGGATACTGAAATGTAGTCACTTACACTCATAAAGAATTTGAACTCTTGTTTTTATGACACTGGACATGCATATGTGTATATGTACATACAGAAAGTTATGTAAAGGAAGCATTTTAGTTATAGATACCTTTAAGTCACAAGAAACAATGTAGATTTTATAAAGCCAAGAAATGTTACAAAATAACATCACAGGCAATATTACCACAGGCAATATTTTCAGTACTGCTAATATTTTTTATTACTAATCTATTATTGTTGGATAAATTTACATTTCTTATTTCTCTCAAAGGATAAATTTATTGTATGAAATTGTTGTAATGTTAATCTGTGTGTAATAACTTTCTGTCCCTAATCCAATCCTTAGAAGAACCAGTGTTCTTTATAATAATACCACATGATTCTAGAATAAAAGTACTACAATTATAGAGGTAGATGCAGATGTGAAACATCTGATCTTATATTGATGCTTCACTCCTAGCACTAGGTTTAAGGAATATGTCAAATCATAAGCACAAGGAGAGAAATGCCTAAATGAAACTGAGTTTATTTTTTATTGATTAATTATTTTATTTATCAACCCAAATGTTGCTCCCTCCCATTCCCCCTCGCTGAGTTCTTTCCTCCATCCTCCTCTCCATCACCACTGAGATAGTGCCCCCTAGGTGTCTCCCCACTCTGGGGCATCAAGTCTCTACAGGACTAGGCATGGACAGGCACCAATCCCTGACACTATTACTGATGCTATGATGTGCTTAAAGACAGGAGCCTATCATGGCTGTCCTCTGAGAGGCTCTACCAGCAGCTGGCTGAGACAGATGCAGATACTCACAGCCAAGCATTGGACTGAAGTCAGGGATCACTGTGGATGAGTTAGGGGAAGGATTAAAGCAACTGAAGGAGATGACATCCACATAGGAAGATCAAAAGTGTCAACTTATCTAGACCCTCTGGAAGCTCCCAGAAACTAAGCCACCCACCAAAGAACATAAACAGGCTGGTACAAGGCCCTGGCACATATATAACAGAGTGTTTAGATTTTTTGACAAGTTCATTAGACCAAATACTAAGAGCAGTTTAGTCATTGGTAACTACTGAAGAAATTATGAACACTACAGAAAGTACCATGACCTACCATGACCTATAGTTAAAACTGTTTTGTAGTTTATCTTATTATTATTTTATTTTTTAAATTTTTATTAAAATATTCTTCTACCTTTCAACTCTGGCCATAGGCCTGCTCCTGTCAGATTGCATTTTGCCTTTGTATTATTATTTGTGAAAGATCATTTTCAAAGTATCTCATATTTCAATATATATATATACACATATATGTGGGTGTGTGTATGTATATCTATTTAATGTTATATATAGAATCTGAGCTATTTAATGTATATAGTACATATACCATATTAAATGGTACATATACCATTATACAATAGTGTGTGTGTGTGTGTGTGTGTGTGTGTGTGTGTGTGTGTGTGTGTGTATATATATATATATATATATATGTTTCACAGCTTACTACTTTGAATTAGAAATATAACCTTCATTGTAGATATTAATACAATTATAAAAATAGGTTAATATTTATTTCAAACTTGTACTTAATCCTTTCTGTATTTACACTCAGTAATTAATTCAGTGCATCTGAAACAGGCTTAAATTCTCTCTATATAGACAAAAAATCATAACTTTCACTCCTGTGTTTTTTCTTTTTTTCTTTTCAAGTTCAGTTGGAAAAGATAACACCCTCCCACGAGGAACTGAAAGTAAAGCCTATCTATTCCTGTTTCTTATGCTTGAAGGTGACTTGACTGAAAAGATGGATCAATTTTCATTTGCCATTTTCCCTGTGGCCATGGACAGAAGCTACAGGATGAAAAGTGTGCTGGGGACTGAGATGTGAAACTAAAGTCAGCTATAGCCAAACTTCAGTGTAGTGAGTTAGTCACCTTAATCCTCCTGTTTGTGCTTACAGAGTCAAAGGCAGTGATAAAAAAAACTAAGATTTTGTTGTAGCAGGCAGACAGGGACCTCTATGATAGAATCTTCCTTTTCTTTATGAGTCTTTCATGAGCATCATCATCCTGGGTTTTATAAGAAAAAAAATATATCCACACAGGATATACATTACACAATTCTGCAATAACATGATACCTTCCATGCACAAAGAGTTAAAGGAACCTGCCTAATTATAACATTTATCAAGAAGTATGTGGCATTATCTCTTTACAGAGTAAATCTTGGAAAGGCTCACCATACTACCTGCTCCCTCTACTGCTGCTGTGAGAACTTACCTTGAAGCGTGTTAAAGTCCAATGAATATGCATGTATGAAATTTATTTTATGCTAATGAACAAGAATTAAAGAAAGACTGAGATAATGGATCAGTACATTGTATTAGTTAAAACAAGTAACATCTGTCATTTTAACTGTACTTAGCTTAACTGTTTTATAAAAGAGCGTAATTAAAATAATAATCTTTATCAGATTTCCCCTGACAGTAAGCCTTAAATATTGTGAATTAGACATATTTACATCAAATTAGTAACAGGAAAAAATGACTATAGCCAACTTCTATGTAGATCAGGATTTGATAATAATCATTTGCTTGTGCTTCAGTGTGTGCCCTAAAAACTGCTTTCTATAGTCGCAGACCTAATGGTTGACATCATCAACAAAGCTCCATGCTGCAGAGAGGGTTTTGATACACGTTCATTTTTATTTAACCCACACCCAACAATTACAGCAGAAGAGATAGCACAAAGGCAAGCTTGATTAATCTTAAATACAAAAATTGTTCATTGTTTCACGTATCAACCCCTCCCTAAAATTAATACTACCTGCTCATAATGGCAGCATGGCATCTTGTCAAAGTGGCGAACGATTGTCAAGGTTAGCTGTGTTTAAGTTTACGATATCTCAGACTATTAGTGAAAGTGAAGAAATAAACAGAGACTTAATCTACTTAAAAGATTTGTTTGCAGTGTGAAAAATTATGCCTTGAGAATGCTTGCAGAAAAGCAAAGCAGAAATACTTTGTCACTGTGAATAATAATTCATATTTTTAAATGGCTCCTGTGAGCTGAGTGTTTCTTACCTATAGGAATTAATAAAGAATATGAAGTTTTTGAAGTTGGTTTCATTGAAATCATTACTAGTCTATCTGAGACCTAAGTGTAATCCAAGTTTGGCTAAATACCTGTGGTTTTCAAAGACCAAGTTGTGAATATTCATTAGGCCACTTCTGTGCTCAACTAGGGGTGTTAAGGATTACAAAGTTCGATGTTAATTCAGAAGCACTTTATCAGAAGGCAATGCTTAATGCTAGGAAGATACAGAGCATTTAGGAAACAACACAAGCAGAGCTAAATAAGCAAGCAAGATCAGGTTTCAGGCTGCCTGTGGCTGGCAGACTGGGAAACATGAGGAATCGTGGCAAAATGGTTAGAATGATTCCTTTGCTCATTGCACACAGGTGTATGAACATCTGCTTATAGAAATTGTCTCCGAATACCTACTGATGTGCTAGATCTGAAGCTGAAGGAACACTATCTTAAAGATCTTTAAGCCTGCTAACCTTACTCTCATTCGAAGCACTAGCTAATGACTGAAGAAATGTGACAGTAGATAAAGTTTCATCACCACTTAAGAACAGATGAGAACTGAAATCAAGGTCTTTCTCCTTGAGGATCTCATATTGTTTTACAGTATCTACTTGCTACCACTGATGAGTGTATACAAAATGAGAAAAAAAATCAACAAGGAAGACTATTTTAAAATCACAAGTGTACTAATGATTTGGCATAAAT
Source organism: Rhabdomys pumilio (assembly GCA_030674055.1). Lineage (NCBI taxonomy): Eukaryota > Metazoa > Chordata > Mammalia > Rodentia > Muridae > Rhabdomys > Rhabdomys pumilio. The sequence continues at coordinate 35,794,973 of JANHMN010000017.1, forward strand.
TAAATACACTAGATTATAGATGTTTGTGACAGTTATTTGACACTCCTCTTATATGACTAGAATGAAATGCAGTCTGGTATGAAGGTTTCGGAGCATATTATACCCAACACATTGGTGTCACAATACTCAACCAATCCTTGCTTTCCTTTTTTTGTTGAACTCACTTATTGATTTGCACACAGAATAGGTGGTTCTTTCCTGCCATATTTCCTTGGCCAAACAAATTCCTTTCACTTCTTCCAACACTGCCACAATGTAGGAAATGGCATGGCTGCACTTTTGATAATAACAATAGTTAATACAGTCATATTACAGAATGTATTTGTAAATAAGGGTTGTGTGTTAGCATTTCATACATTTATTGGGACAATAAATCAACAGTGTGTATAGTAAAAACAAGCACTCCTGGACATTTTACATGGTTCACAATTTCAATCACTATATTTTCCTTAGGAAAATACTACTACACAATGCTCAGTAGGTGAGCAAAATGATTTCCAGGACACTGCTCTGCAAACTAAATGTTGAGTAAAATATTTCTTTGTACATCTTTACCCAAGGTTATCAGAAAGCATCAAGATGGCCATGATCTTTTTTACTTTTCCTGAGGTGATTCGGTAAGTGCGGTTGTGATTATAATTTGACTTGCTGAGCAGCATTCACAGAGGGTAGGAACGCAGTTCTCATGTGAGTAAAATGGTGTGATTCCTGTAAATCATCAGGTTCTTGTTTCAACACGACAGTTCTTCAGTCTCAAGCGTGACTCCTTCTGCTTCACTTTCCTGGTCTCTCTTCTTATGCTTGGCTTGGAATGCTACCATCACTTTAATCTCTTTGTGTCTCTTGCCATCAGTCTTTGTGGCTTTTTCCAATTATAAGAATTCTTTTTTTCCAGGTGCTTAAATAGTTTCCTAGCTTCATTTTCTTGAGATACAATTTTCCAAATGAAATCATTTGACTATATTATTTAAAATCACATTCTCTCCCTTACCCACAATTACTATTACCTGTTTTATTCTTTTTCTCAATGATATTAAATAATCTTTGTATAGAATCCCAGAGTACCTTCTATCAATTCAAAATCTTTGGCTATAGCTAGACAGGTGGCTTAGCAGGTAAGGGTGCATGCTAGGTTTCTTACAACCTTTTGAAACTCCCGCTTTCAAGGGATAAGATATTCCCTGGCCTCTAGGAGTGCTTCATTAACATACAATACCCTGACAAAGAAATGCGGACATTTACATAAATTAAAATAATAAAAATAAATCTTTACTAGAATAAAAAAAAAAAAACCTATTTTACTCTGTGTAACCATCATTGCAATCCAAGTTGCACAAATAAATAGATTTTATTCTCACTGATTCATTGTTGCATCCCTTCGGTAATCTGTCAACAGTATATCATAGTTTTCTGTAGATGTGTGGGACTTTATTTCTTATACATCAATTCTGTATTTGGTTTTTTTTTTTTTTTTCTTTTCAGAGTCCCAGTGTGTTCCATACCAAGACTAAGAAAATCATTTAGAACTGGGAAAAACTGATGTTCTTTGAAAAGCCATAAGAACTAGAATCAGGAGTGAGCAGATAATACCCATAAAGCACATGCCTGAGAGGTGTGACCTACCTGTGTAGCCAATGGGAAGAGTTTAATGGAATCACTACTCGTACTCTGCTATAAACTGACAAATCCTCATTAGTAAAAAGAAAAGATGGAAAGATGGGAGGGTATTGAACATTCTTTTATAATTATCTCCTATAGCTACCTACCAAACTAGTCAAAATTTATCAACAACTTACAATGTCAGATTCTTGTCAAGCAGCCCCAAAAGCTTTCCACCTCCCCCCCTTTATTATTTCATAAACAAGACTGAGCCTGTCTTAAGTCATTCTGCCAAAGAGCATGGTGGCTGCCAGAGTGACAGCTGAGACGTGCTGATGCCAGGACAAAGAATGATGCTGACCTCTGAGATTGCTGAGGGCCCTGACAATGGTGACTGGCAAGTTGTATTGGATATATTTTTCTGACCCACCTTTGCTTACCTATACCCCAGATGGGACAAGCTACCTTGCCTCAAGTTTTTAGATCTTGTATAATAGAGAATCAAAAAGAAAAGTTATAATGACTCCTGTATTTTTCTTACTTGTGACCAGTTATTCAGACTCAATCATGGACTTGTCTAGAAGTCAGTCCAATATTGACAATAACAGTCTTCATTTGAAAAGACTGGTTCTGGACATCTTTAGAGACATACTTGGAAGTTAGCTGCAGTTCTCTGTGATGTTATGTTAAGAGATAAAGTTGGGACAGGATCTGAATTTCAAACAAGTGTTAGTGTATGTGTTAAGGTTCTTTTAGTTGTCAAGTTAAAATTACTTTTGTTTCTTCTACAGTATTTAATGTAAGTTGCATTGATTATCTTACATTCTTAGTAACCAAAGACAGATAACTATTGGTGTTCATTTTATATAATTATCACATACAAGATATTTCGCGTTGTCAATGATAAAAAGTTCACTTATGTTATTATAATATTATAATGTATCTAAAGTTATAATAATATTTTATAAAGGCCTATCACATGCATATTACTGTAATAGTTAAAAGTTACTTATACCGGGTAATGGAAGTATGAGACAAATAAATACATATTCAATTAAGGAATACTATCATTGAAAATGGACATTTGTATGTATGTTTGAATTGTAAAATATGCCATAGTAATAAGAAATTTTCTAACCAAAAATAAATAAAGATTTTTCTGTGATGAAGTTCATAGGAACAAATATAGAAAACATATAAAAGCTGTGCTGGTAAACAGTGTAGCAGCTATTTCTAAAGAATAATTGCAGGATTACAATCTTGCTTCCAACAAAGTAAATTCAGGTGAGCAAGCAACTTCACAAACACAGAAATAACATAAAAAATGCAAGTCAACATGGCTTCTCCTCAAAAGTGACTAATCCCATGTTAAAGCCAATAGCATGAGTTAATCAAAATTAAAGGTAAGGAATTCAATATAATTCAATATGTTGCAAATACATTCAAATAATGCAAAATCATCAGCATAAACTTAAAATGAGTTCAAAGATGGTAAAATAATATCCTGAATTAATTCAGAGCATAAACAAAGATTTAAGCCAAATATAGAAAACAGAATTTAACAATGGGACAAAAATAAAAGAGAAAAGAACAACAATGTTAGAAGTGAAAATTTCAATTAGTCTAATTAAAGTCTCAGTGGAAACCTCGCCAAGAGAATGGACTTATGTATAAAACAGAAGATCAGAGCTAGAAGATAAAGCAGAGGAACTGAGTCATTCACATAAAATCACTGATAATTTATTTTTGAAATATAAATGGAATCTGTGAGTTCTTTGAAACACCATGGAAAAAAAAAATCAAACTTACCAACCACAAGCACAGAAGGAAAATAAGAATTTCATGCCAAAAGGATGGAAAATATGTTCAATAAAAAAATTACAGGAGGAAATTTACACAAGCAAGGTAAAGTAATACAAATCCACCCGAGGCATAACAACTAAAAATAGAAAGGACCAGAAAAGAAATTGCAAAAAATAAGAAAGGAAACTCTGAAGTCACATTATTGCCACAGGGCTGGGGAAAGACAGTATTTCTCAGAGGATAAGTGGGACTTCTGTTTGATGAGATACATAACCAGGGCCTTAAAGCAGAAGGAATAACTTGAACCATACTAATCTTGTCAGTGAAGAGGCAATCTGGCATTGATGTGGTAGAAAGGAGTAAGGGGTTCCCACAGATGCAACTTCTGTAGGAATTTTACCTATTCCAAATCCCAATCTATTTCTTCTGGATGCTCTGAAAAGTTCTTTGCCATTGCTACCTGAATATGGTATCTCTCAGTACATTTCTCTGGTCTGCAGTCTTCATGCATTTTGACTTTATTTAGGATCTTGTATTTTCCTAGAAAAAGAAAAAAAGAAAGAAAAAGAATATATATATATATATATATATATATATATATATATATATATATATATATATATATTTACCTTGATCTGAACCTGAGATGTTCTTACAGGCCACAGAAGGTCTTAGGTGTATTCATCAGAGAATATAACTCAATGGGATTAAGTTTAGGTCTCATAGTCAGTCTCTAAGATGCAATTCTTGACATGTAACACAATATCACCATTCCTCTTGTTATCTCTTCATTTAAGACAAGAGTAGCCCTTGAATTAGTTACCAGAGAGTTAGAGACAGTTACCTCCTACTGTTGAAATCCTTCTGCAAGGTGTGGTCCCTACAGCTCACCACCTGTGTTGCCTGTTTAACCTTCGGATAGAGGTTACCATATCTCAACTCAATATGCAGTTTAGCAGAAATGAGAAGGTATCAGCTGTGAAGCCTATGTGGCATTTGCCTAGAACTGACTCACAGGAGGACATGGGGACATTAAGACAGACTGAGGTCTGTAGATGGACAAGAAAAGATATGTAGTCCAGCTGAACAATGTCATTGAGAAGATGTAGCTGTGGGGCATGGGGTTCTCCATAGAGGGTTGAGAATGAAAAATTTTGGGCAAATGCACTACTTTGTGGTGAGGTAGCAAATGAAGACTAGAAAATTTAATCTTAAGCACAGCCTGAATGATGGATATCTAACACCATAACTTTTCCCCAAACACTGCCACCATCTTGTGGCAGTATTTCAAATTCCCAAGACTGTAGGAGACATTTTTCATTCAAAGTACCACAGTACTTTATTAGCCATGTATCAGACATTTTGTGCACTTGATTTCTAGTATGGGATTTTGTGGAACCCATGGAGGTGAAGCTTAGCTAGAAGAACTGTGTCACTAAAGGATATAGAACTGGAAGATATTTAATGCAGTGTCACCAGTTACTTCACTACCAAGCTCTATAGGAAACAAGATTTTCCCACCATTATTGCTTCTTTTGAAAGACTGTGAACAAATAAACCTTTTCTTACTTGAGCTAATACTGATCTGAGATTTGGTTGTATCCATATGAAAATAACCAGGGCACTGGTTATGGTATAGAAGCTGAGCAAAACCACTGTCAGTTCTGATTGGTCAGTTGCTTGTGCTGACATCACAAGGAGTCATTATGAAGAATTCTGGATAGTGATCTATAGTAGGCACTGCCTTCAGTAGGCTCTTGTCCTTGTATCAAGGGATAACTGATGTTGCCTAGGTAGTCAGTCTATAACATTTTTTCAAATAGACTTGGGATCTTCAGTCTACTGGACTTCACTGTAGAGAATATGTTTCCCAGTTTGTTGGTTTTGCTTCCCAGGTTTTATGTATTGTGTTTCATGTTTATTCTACTGTTTCTTTGTTCTAGATTTGGTTTGTGACTGTATTATCACTTTCTTAATTATTTACTAGCTTTCTATTTAAAATGCATTAAATTTTTATTTTAAATGTTTTTCTTTTTATTAAATCACATGTTACACATGTTACTCTATACAATGAAGTTGGTGTCCATGTAAATTACTCAAGTGTAGTCCTGCAGAACAAGGACAGTTAGGAGACAGTTGAAATAAATATGTCAGGCTGTAGAACGTGAATAAGGTGTTTAAATTATTTGCTGTTGTAATCCTGAAAGTAAAGAAAGAAAAACCTCAATAGAGATTGAAACAATGAATAAGAAGAATTACAGGGATAGAAATGTAGAGGAGTCTAAAAAAAGAAGGTCCAGCGACAGGACCATAGTGGGATCTAGCTCAAGGGGAGGCCCCAAAGCCTGACACTATTACTAAGGCTATGGAGAGTTCACAAAATGGGACCTAGCATGACCACACTCCAGAAGATCCAACACACAGCTAAGTCAGATGCAGATATTTGTACTCAACCGATGGTCAGAAGCTGCTGACCCCTGTGGTTGAATTAGGGAAAGGCTGAAAGAAGCTGAGGAGGAGGGTGACCCTGTAGGAAGACCAGCAGTCTCAATTAATCTGGACCCCAGAGGAATATCAAACACTGGACCTCCAACCAGTCAGCATACATCCACTGATGTAAGGCCCCCAACACATATAGAGCAGAGGACTGCTGGGTCTGTGTTCAATCAGAGAAGATGCACCTAACCCTCAAGAGACTGGAGGCCCCAGAAAGTTTGGAGGTCAGGTGGGGTGGAGGGTGAGGGGTGAGGAAAAAAAAAGAAAAAAAGAAAGAGAAAGGAAAAAGGAAAAAACGAGAATTTATGTAAATTAATGGACTCTCAAGCAAGTCCAGACAGCTGCACAAGCTCGTTTTGTACTTGAGGCATGTACCTCAGATGTGATTATTGTATTAAAGATGTTTTCAGGGGAACATATAGTGTGGGCTTACAGAAGGTGAACCACAAATTCAAGTGATCTTACTTGAACACAATTTCCTCACTGCTGGGTGGCGTTTTTATTGCCAGAATATGCAATGCTGGGCAATAAACACATCATTAGTCTTACCAGATGTGAATTATATAATCTATGAGACAAAGTTAGCAGGGATATTGCACATTGCGGTGCTCTTGACATCATTGGTCTTAGGGTATCACAGTGCTCTCTGATTGATTCTAAGACTTTCTCTACCAGAGAGTCCATACCTGGTATTGTAAACTGGATCAAAAGCTCACTGGAGTGCAGATAAAGTTCAAAGATGAGAAATGAATGATTTTAGACTGAACTAACTTAGTAGGTTGCCTTCTAAATATGTTTTTCATATTTATAGACAAGTGCTACTCTCAGGCACATATAGAGTTTCATAGCTGTAAAAGGTGCTGAGTGAGAATAGAGAGAGCTAATTACTCAGATCCAAACAAGTCCCTTACACCACAGCTCAGGAAACATTACAGAACATGGGTTTGAAAGAATGTAAAAATTGGTGGTTAGGGAGAAGGGCTGTGAAATGTCATCTTCTGAGGAAGACACAGCTATTCTTATCACAGATTCACAGTATTTGCAAGTGCCTCCCCCAGGTATACATAGGAATGGGTTTTCAATGGCCAGAAATGGATGGCAGAACAGTTCTGGTGGCCTGAACCCCAACAGTTGATCTGTCATTGACAGACCCAGGGAGAGCAGAACTTAAGACCTTAGTAGTGCACCCACAAGGACTCAGACAGGCTCCAGGCGACAGGTGCAATCCATCCCATGTATAGTCACCAAAGGCAGACACTGATATGGATTTCAGAAGTCTGATATAGCTGTCTCCTTTGAGGTCTGCCAGAGCCTGACACATACAGAGAGTCAGATGCTAGCAACTAGCAACTAACCATTGAACTGATCTTCGAGTTCCCAATGGAAAAGTTAGAGAAAAGACTGAAGGAGCTCAAGGAGTTTGCAACCCCATGGGGAGAGCAACAATACCAATTAACCAGAGCTAAACCACCAGCCTGGGAGTAAATATGGAGGGACCCATGGCTCCATTTTTATATGTAGGGGCAGATGGCCTTGTCCAGCATAGGGTGGAGAGGAAGTCCTCTGTCCAGTGGTCTGGATACCCCAGTGCCAGTGCGGGGGAATTTGAGGGTGGGGAGGAGGTGGTGGTGGGTGGCTGGGTGGGGGCACATCCTCATAGGAGCAGGAGGAGGGAGGATGGTATAGGGGGCTTCTGGGTGGGAGAAGGAGATGGGGAAAGTAGACTTAGAGTTTGGGCAAAAGACATGTATGAATAAATATTTGATGATTAAAAATGATGATGATAATTTTCATTTAAATCTTGCTTTTACTCACCTTTTCATAATACTATTGAAAATTCTAGCTATTAAGTAATTTTTAAACAAGAATTTAGCTCTCTCATATTTTATTAAGACATGAATGTGGTATGATGTTAGAAAAACTTCATACTTCATTGAAAAAGTAATGAAAATAACTACCATGCCAACATAGAAATTTCTAGAAAAAAATGCAAATTAATTTTCTCAAAATTAATATACACAAACAATTCTGATTCATACAAATTGTTTATTGCTTTCATCAATAACACAAATCAATAAAGGTATGCAAAATGAAGTATATACTCAAACAAGTATGTGGAGAGCTTTAGAATAGGAATAGTTTAAAGTCTTAAATTTTCTGTAGTTTATGCTTAAAACCAGCCATATGAATACTGATTAAAATGAAAGATGTAGAAAAAAAGAAAAATATTGACATTTGTAATACAGCTCATGGGCAAGTCAGATTCTTGTTATATTGAATACTTTGTATCTTGGGACCAGTGTATTGATATTTTAAGTATTTTCAGAACTTGCAAATACGATACATATAGGCATATTCATGAATTTGCAAATTACTGACCCATATTACCACTAACAATTTCCTTGGACTCTGCTTCTTATACATTATTAAGACATTGACCTCAAGCTGTATTACAGTGCAATAGTGATAAAAACTGCATGGTACTGGTACACAGAAAGGCAGGTAGATCAGTGGAACAGAATTGAAGACCAAGAAATGAACCCATACACCTATGGTACTTGATCTTTGACAAAGGAGCTAAAAACCATCTAGTGGAAAAAAATGACAGCATTTTCAACAAATCGTTCTGGTTAATCTAGTGGTCAGCATGTAGAAGAATGCAAATGGATCCATTCTTATCTCCTTGTACAAAGCTCAAGTCGAAGTAGATGAAGGACCTCCACATAAAACTAGATACACTAAAACTAATAGAAGAGAAAGTGGGGAAGAGCCTCAAACAGTTTGGCACAGGAAAAAATTCCCTGAACTGAAGACCAATGGTTTATGTTCCTAGATCAAGAATCAGCATTATGGGACCTCATAAAATTGCAAAGCTTTTATAAGGCAAAGGACACTATCACTAGGACAAAATGGCAACCAACAGATTGGGAAAAGTTCTTTACCAATTCCACATCCTATAGAGGGCTAATATCCAATATATACGAAGAACTCAAGAAGTTAAACTCTAGAGAACCAAATAACCCTATTTTAAAATGGGGTACAGAGCTAAACAAAGAGTTCTCAACTGAGGAAACTCGAATGGCCAAGAAGTACCTAAAGAAATATTCAACATCCTTAATCATCAGGAAAATGCAAATCAAAACAACACTGAGATTCCACATCACAACACTCAAAATGGTTAAAATAACAATCTCAAGTGACAGCAGATGCTTACAAGGATATCAAGAAAAAGAACACTTCTCTATTGTTGGCACGATTGTAAGCTGGTACAACCACTCTGGAAATCAGTCTGGTGATTCCTCAGAAAATTGGACATAGTACTACATGAAGACCCAGCTATACCACTCCCAGACATATACTTCAAAGATGCTCCAACATATAAAATGGACAATGCTCTACTATGTTCATAGCAGCCTTATTTATAATAGCCAGAAGCTGGAAAGAACCCAGATGTCCTTCAACAGAGGAATGAATACAGAAAGCATGATACACTTACACAATGGAGCACTACTCAACTATTAAAAACAACGACTTCATAAAATTCTTAGGCAAATGATGGAATTAGAAAATATCATTCTGACAGAGAAATTCTGTCTCAAAAAAACCGACAAAAAAAAAAAAAAGAAAGAAAATATCATTCTGAGTGAAGTAGCCCAGTACAAAAGAAGACTGGGTAGGCACTCACTGATTAGTGGGTATTAGCCCAAAAGCTTGGAATATCCAAGATACAATTCACAGACCACACGAAGCTCAAGAAGAAGGAAGACCAAAATGTGGATGCTTCAGTCCTTCTTAGAAGGGGAAACAAAACACTCACAGGAGAAAATATGGAGACAAAGTGTGGAACAGAGACAGCTCTACCTGGGAATCCATCCAATATACAGACATCAAACCCAGACACTATTGTGGATGCTAAGAAGTGCTTGGTGACAGGAGCCTGATATAGCTGTCTCCTGAGAGGCTCTGCCAGTTCCTGACAAATACCGAGACAGATGCTTGCAGCCTACCATTGGACTGAGCATGAAGTCTCCAATGGAGGTTAGAGAAAGAACTGAAGGAGTTGAAGGGGTTTGTAACCCATAGGAAGAACAACAATATCAACCAGCCAGTCCCCCCTCACAAGATCTCCCAGGGACTATACGACTCACCAATGAGTACATATGGAGGGACCTATGGCTCCAGCTGAATATGTAGCAGAGAATGGCCTTGTTGGACATCAGTGGGAGGAGAGGTCCTTGTTCCTAGGAAGGCTCAATTGCCCAGTGTAGGCGGATGCCAGGAGAGGGAAGCAGGAGTGTGTGGGTGGGTAGAGGAGCACTGTCAGAGAAGCAGGTAGAGGAAGGATGGGATGGGGGGTTCAGGTGGGGAAACCAGGAAAGGAGATAACATCTGAAATGTAAATAATTTAAATACCCAATAAAACAAGTCATTGCCATAGAACAGTGTAATGTATAATTTCACTTGCTTATTGGACATTGTACAGGATTAATACATACTACAACCTAGAACCTAGTTCAGGATACAGTACATTTTGCTTCAAGTATGTAATGAGACTAAAACTTGTGGTAAATGTTCTTACTATAAGAGCGTTATTAGAAAAAGGAACACTGGAATTTTGGTGTTGATGCTTATAACTGTGAGGGCTTCAGGGTATGGACATGTGTTCAAACTCATAGGCAAGCATATATTAAATGTTTGTCATTGTTTCTATATCTAAATCTTTTAAAATTAAAACACTATAAAATATTTTATATCTTTCAGAGCTGTGTAATGATTAAATGGGCCTATGAAAAGTTCCTGTGTTAAACTGTTATTTCATGTGGCTGTTGCTATGAACTAGCTGTTAGGGGTACTGGATGCTCTATCAGAAGACCAGAGCTTAGTTCCCAAAATACACATGGTGGTTCTTAAACATCTGTAACTCTAGTTTCATGGATCCAATGTTATTTTCTGGATTCCACAGGCACGAGGTACACAAGATGTGAGTGGACATGAAGACAAAACATTCACACATACCACATAAATTAAAATAAAAAACTGAATATGGAAATTTGTGTCTTTAGATTACTATGAATGGGTCTAGAATATTCCCATATGTAGTTCCAGTTTTTATGCACTGCTTCAGCTACCAGACCTTTTCACATTTTACCTCCCAATTGATACGTCTGATAGTGCTGTTTAAGATACATTTCATAGCTTAATGAAAATAAAAATACATACAGACAACTCTTTCTTTTAAATGGCATAGGTGTCATTTATTGAAGTTGAGCAACACAGGTTTTTTTTTTTTACCCTAAGTATCCACCTACCAACATGTTAGCAAGAAAAGAACTTGAGTAACACATACTGAAAAGCATTAATGACTAAACTGTTTGCAGAGACTAGAAACAGATGGCCAACCCACTGAGCTCAGTGCCAGTCCGTTAACACTCAAAACAGGACTGTAACAATACAGAAACAATTGCATTCAATGAATGCTTCTACAGAAGAGTGTGGTCACAATGTGGAAACATATAAAAAGCAAAAGAATCCCAAGCCTCTACCACTTTAATCAAGAACAATTTAGAGTTGAGAGAGAATGACTTTCTAAGAAACAAAAATTCTAAACTGAAAAATGAGACATTTTTCATTGAATCAATAACCCTATAAAACAATTGCTGTTCAGGGCTCAGTCTATGTAGTTACTATAGAGGATATGAAGCAGGCACTGATCTCAAGAACAAATATTATACCAATTGTTTTGCTTTCAAAATGATACAGGGTAGCAACAGACTGAATTAGCAGATGAAAGGAAACACATGGGTTCACACTGCTTCTTACTGTATTCCTGCTAATATTTCTACCACTGATTTTTATATAGTCACTGGTTAGTAATCACACAGGTATTTCCGGGAGTTTGGCCACAGCAAAGTAACTGCATCCTATATCCTGAAGCCTTTCATTCAAGGAAGAAAGATAGATCTGTCCAGCCTGGTAGAAAATATAAGAACAACCCTGGACAAAACAGTCAAAAGCCAATTAAGAAAATTTCTATTATTCTAACAGTAAAAGTATCAGTATTTGTGTATTTATAAAAAAAAAAACAACTGGGAAAATCTACTTAGATTTCTGAGAGAAATAAAAGCTAAAACTGTCAGTATCATGACTATTTTTAGAAACAAAATATAAAATAAATCCTTCCAATAAAAAAAAAAGCAGAGGTAATTTGTTTTTTCTTATTATACAATATCTCTAATGGCAGCCCCCATTTCCAGTTTTCCTCCATGGATCTCCGTCTCTCTCTGAGATCCACTACTTCTTCCATTCCCTTCAGAAAGGAGCAGTCCTCCCAGAATTATCAACTGAAGATGGCCTAACAAGATGCAATTAAACTAGGCACAAACATTCACATCAATACTGGACTAAGTAACACAGTAGGAAGAAAAAGTCCCAAGAGCAGGCAAACAAAACAAAACTAAACAAACAAACCAAAAATCTAAACTACAGCATGTATGCAGAGGGTCTAATCCAAGTTCCTATTGTCACTTCAGTCCTTCATGAGCCCTGTGCTTAGTTAATGATTAAATGGCTATAAGGAAACACCATGATCACAACTCTTATATAGGATTTATAATGGTGGCTTATGGTATTCAGACAGACATGTTGCTGGAGATGGATCAGAGAGCTCAACTTGATCTACAGGCAGCAGAAAATTACTTTGAGCCTAGAGTTCAGGTTCTGAGTCCTCAAAGGCCACTTCCTAGTGACACACTTCCTGGAACAAAGTCACACCTACTTTAGTAAGGCTGCACCTTCTAAAAGTACCACTTCCTATGAACTGAGCACTGAATTACATTAGTCTATGGGAGTCATTCTTATTCATACCAGTACACACCACATAGCCCATTCTATGGGCCCTGTGTTCATGGTGTCCTCCACTCCTTGGATTCCTACTATTCTTTCTCTCCCTCTTCTGTTGGATTCTCTGAGATCAATGAATGTTTGACTCTTAGGATGCCTCTGCAGTAGCCAACATAAGCACAACCAAGGTAAACTGCACAGAAATGTTAATACAGCCTATTCAATGAAAGAACTATATTCATAATCAAATTTAGAAAATTTAGTTTTTGTCATGGCAGTGTATGATCTTTATAATATACTCAGATTGTTAAAACCAGAGCTGAAGAAATAGCTCAGAGGTCAAGAGTATTCTCTAGTCTTACAGAAGACTATGGAGTTCAGTTTCTACCAACCACAGGGCAAGTCCTGGTCGTGTGTAACTCCAGTTCTAGGATATTCTATGCCCTTTTCTGGCTTCAAAGGCATGTACATGGTACAGGTACATATATGTAGGCAAACACTGCTACATGCACTGACAAAATTACAGTTGATAGAAAATACTAAATAGGCTATGTAAACTGTATCTTCGGTAAATAAGTAACTATACAGCATAAAAGTCTATAGGTTAATAAAAGGAAGCTACAAATTAGAAGAAGACAGCAAATATCTAGAGTATATGTGTAAAAAATGCAAAACTGTTATTATATTAAAAGTATATTTTATAGGCACAAATAAAACAAATTCATTAGAAATGGAAATAAGAACAATACATGTCAAACTGAAGTAAATAAATGTGCTAATTAGTCATAAAGTTTGAACCCATTAAATTTGCTGCAAATTAGTATTTACTATTTTTAATATAATATCATGGGAATTTGGGAATAATTTTTCAGTATTACAAGAACTTCAATTGTTTCTCATGAATTTGTATAATTTGCTGCTGGATGATGTGCATTTTGAAGAGTTAGTCAAGTTCACTATTTTGCTGCACAGCTGAAATCTCAGGATTCAGAAGGCTAAAGCAGTAGTTTAGGTCATATTCAAATTCCAGGACAGCACAAAATACATAGTTAAAACCTTCTTTAAAGAAAGAAAAAAAAAAGAAAAGAAAAAAGAGTAATATAATGAATTAAAAAAAAATAGGCCAATCATTTCATTGATTTAAGACTTTGTAATTCAAAATACCAAGTGAATATCAGGTTTTTAATCAGCTTTACCTAAGGTGATAAAAGATAAGGGATAGTTCCACCTACTGCCAACAGATCCCCGAGAGTTTTCTTTTCTCTTATGAATACCATTCAAACACTTATGACTGTGAAGAGAAACCATAACTATGTCAATTCTTATATAGAAAAACATTTAATTGAGTCTGACTTACAGTACAGAAGTTTAGTTCATTTTCATCATAGTAGGAAGCATGGTTACTTGTAGGCAGACATTGTGCTGTAGAGATAGTTGAGAGTCTACGTATTGATCAGCAGGTATCAGGAAGCAGCAGTAAGCCACTAGGGCACAGCTTGAGCTTCTGAAACGTCAAAGCCCACTCCCATTGGCACACTTCCTCCAACAAGGTAACACTGACTTGAAAAAGACCACACCTCTTAATAATGCCATTCCCTATGAGCCTATGGGGGACACTTTTATTCAATATACTGTAGTTCTTTATAAAAAGAACATAAAGAATTTTGATGGGTCTCCAGATAAATCTCTAAAGTTGCTAAAATCCTTCATGCATAAACACATTTAGCATTTCTCAGAAATCATTTACATATGAATATTTTCTGTAAAGAAAGTTATAAATTTCTGACCAGAGCAATATTGAGAAGAATGAGCTGAAATATAAATAAATAAATATATAAATAAATATAGATAAACTCTATGAATGATTTTATATGTATTTTAAATGTAATATACATATGAGTAAAGTATATTTACTTATTATATATAAATTTATAAATATTTACTATATATAAGTATATATAAACATAAATAAGTAAATGTATTTATATAAATCATATATACACTTTCTTACATACACATACACCTAAAACATATATACATAAATTATATAAATATGAATATATATTAGATAATTTAAGTCCTATGTAAGCATTATTATATTTAATAGGATATTTTGGAGAAAGTTACATAGTCTCTAAAAGGTGTTTTGGCATAATCAGTGGTTCCTGAAGAGCCCTGACTCTGTGAGCAGGAATTTCAGACCTGGGATGAAAAGCCAATTTTTTACATATATATTTGGACACACATAGAACACACAGTACACACACACACACACACACACACACACACACACACACACACACATCTGTGCATGTGTAGCTACAGTATGCATGTGTATGTATGTTTACATATGTGTGTTTGTTTATGTGTGTGTGTGTGTGTTATATGAAGTCACTTTAATACCAAGTTGGACAACATAGTGATAACTGTCCTCTAAAGAAAAATTTTGGACAATGTGCTGAGCATAAAGATCAACACTCTAGCAATTAACTAATCTTATGAGTCCCTTACTGGAACAACATTTGAAATGCATAATATAATCTTTAAAGCAATGGAAACATATTTTATTTATACTAACTATGTATGTGATGCCTTATGTTCTACAGAAAAATCATAGTTTGGTAAACTACAAAACAGCTTATGGACTGGCAACATTTTCTTTTAAATACTGACATGTATACCCACTAGTGAGTTTTTTTCAGTAGTAGTAATAATAGAAAATGAATTTGTTTACTTATATTTTATAACGTATTCAAATTGTTTATAGTATTTTGCCCAAAATATTTGATAAGATGATGTCATTTTCTGTTTATGCCAAGATCATACGATTTAAAACAAATAGGAACATAAATAAGTAAAATTCATTTGACTACAGTACTTGTTAGATACTGCTAATCTTTAAAAATATTCATCTGTTTGATAAATAATGTTTGCCTGTTTAAATATTCATGTCACTTTCTAATAGAGATAAAAACACTGTTGAGATTAAATATACATTCCTTTAACATAACAAATTCCCCTTGAGGCAACATTTCCGTCCATAATTAGTCATTAATAACTTAGCCCCAACTGTATATAGTGTGTGAGAGCCTAAAGATCATCATTACTTATATTGAAAAAATAGTGAAATAAATGCCCATTATTGTGACAATTCTTGGACAGTATATAGTATTTTAATAAATGAATTAATGGTGTGTGCATTTTATATACGTACATTTTTTCCTGTCTATATTCTTTATAGAAAAGCACATTTATTTGTCATTGACTGAAAATGTGTCTAGTTGATTACATGATTCAGTAAACGGAAAACTCATGCTTTATAATTTACTTACAAATGAGTATGTCTTCACAAAAAAAATGGGGAAGGAAATCATAGGATTTCATGACATCACAAGCAGTGTAGCTATATTTCCAGTGTTCCTTTTTTTTTGTTTGTTTTTTTGTTTTTTGTTTTTCGAGACAGGGTTTTTCTGTGTAGTCCTGGCTGTCCCAGAACTCACTCTGTAGACCAGGCTGGCCTCTAACTCAGAAATCCACCTGCCTCTGCCTCCCAAGTGCTGGGATTAAAGGCGTGCGCCACCACCGCCCGGCTAGTGTTCCTTATTCTTATTCCACCAAGGCCACTCTAATTGAAACTTGTTCATTTAAAACTAGGCTCGAGAAGAAAATGCTGATTGTATTTTTGGGGGAGAGAATACCACAGTGGTCAAGAAGCAGAGCACACCAGTGTTCTAGCATACCTTTCAAAGGCATACATAGCATCCATGGTGTTCCCTAAGTTTCCATAACTTGCTAATGAATTGCCACCATCTGAGGATAGAGTATTCATCAGCACAACATGATGCTGCCAGGCAAATTCATATTCTAATTGTAATATTCTACTGCTAGACTACAAAGGTTCACAGCTGCCTCATAATGAAAAGTATATTTATTTCATCTCTAAGAATTTCCCTGGCTCGACAGCTCCAACATTGTACTAAAGTTCAAGTTATTATCTCTTAGCTCTTACTTGTGATCTTTACTAGAACTAAAAGGAGAATGTTATGTCATTCCATTATGCAAAAGCACAGTGAGAAGAATGGATGAGTGAGAAATCATCACAAAGAGAAATACTTAAAACAAGAAATGACTACAGTTATTTCTATAACTCCGTGTGTAAAATATAGGGCACAGTGTAACACAGAATAAGACCTCACATGCTTGGGAGTTCTACTGTCATGATCAAGCTATTTACAACCCATATAGCCTTTTATGAAATGAATTAACTTAATACCTATGATTTTCCTTGACAGTTATCTCACTTTTTGCCATCTGAACAATACTGGGAATATTACTGTATTAATCCATAAATTTACTAGCATGTATTCTGTACAGGGAGTCTTCTATTAGTTTGATTAACTAGGCCCGAAACTTTTATTTATACATGTAAGAATGCAACAGCACTTAATGAAAAATGAGGCACTGAATCTGAAAGAGAGCTAGGAAAGGTATATGGGAGGGTTTGGCGGGACGAAATGGAAGCCAAAGTGATGTACTTATAATCATAATTTTTAAATGCTAACAAAACTGTCTGTGTCTCTGAAATTCTTACAGTTTGTATACCTACAATACCAACTTCATTTGGATGACGTCAACCAGCTCACTTAGCAGTCAGCATCCTTGAAGTACGGTTGCAGCTGTCTTTGAGAATCTGTGCAAAGGAACCTCAGAAAATTATGCTTTCAGTAGGCCTGTGCAAAAAAAAAAAATAGTTATCTGTGGAACCATTTTCTCTAACAGGAAAGTCTTACTAATGAGTTGACAATTCTATGGTTTTATATCCTAAAACAAGCCCAAGGGAAACATGCTTGAGTATGCTTTATCTTCTTTTCACTTAAAAACATGTTTAACTCCCTCAAACACTTAATTTTTTTTATCTTCTAAAAATAACAGCTTTGTAGTTATTTTAAATTCATGTGTTTTTGAAATGCACTTTGATTTTATCCATATCTTATTACTTTCTTCCCATTCCTCTATCATAATCTAACCTGTCTACCTCCCGTCTTGATATCCAGTTCATCATTTGTAGTAATGTAGTAATGTAGCAGCAGCAGCAGCAGCAGCAGTCAAAGCAATAGCCTCTGGAGTACAGTTAGCTTTAACCATCTATATATGGTGTAGTGTCATTTCGTGGGTTATGGACAACATAGCAGCAGTCACATCCCCAAAGAAAATTGACCCTCCCTCAGCAGCTATCAACTGTTAATATTTCTTCATCTAGAAATGAGGGTCTTGGAAGCTACTCACTTCTGCTTAGTTGTTTTTTTTTTTCCTAGCTTGGTCTTGTGCAGACAACCCCAGCTACTGCAAGAATCAAAATATAAAGCAAAGCCTTAGATGTAGCTCAGTGATGCACCAATTTCTAGCATGCTCTGAATGTTATGTGAGTCCCAGGTAAGTAAAGAAAAAAAATTATTTTTTACGTTATTTTTCTTTAGGCCACTCAAAATGGTGTAGTGATCAAAAGTCTTTTCACCAACCCTGATGAACTAAGTTTGAGTTCCAGGACACACATGGTTGGTAACAGTCATCAGTTGTCCTATGACCTTCACGTGTACACTATGGTATGCATACATTCACAAATACCTAGAAAAAATAAAAATAAATGACTTCAATTTAAACCATTTTCAGTTCACAGTATTGTCAGAGTCTTGAAAAACAAACTATAGACCATGATAATTTGGTTCTAAAGAAATTCTGGGCAGATGATGATAAATTAATCAGTGCTCACATCATAACTACAGGACTTAATAGATGGATGCAGAAGACCTAGAGATTCAAGATATTTCTGGGCTACATAGAGTTCACTCACGAACAGCCCAGGTTTATGAGAGATGCTTTGTGGAAAAATAAAACCAATAAAACCAAAATGAAATAAGCCAAGCCTCATGCAGGCCATTTAGATATGATCTGTTATTATTAACTACACAGTGTTAGAACTAGCTTAGTGCACAGGCATGTCTTTAAGTGGAGTCAAGTATAGAGACATATGCCTTTGCTTAACAGTGCCACTGTTGCTCAGAGTCCTATAAAGTATACAGAGTAAGGGCAATCTTAAAGGTGACATTTTAATTTCCTTGACTAGACATTATTCTCCTTTTGAAATTTCAATGATATGTCTTCAAAGAATAACACACCATGTAATTCTATAGGTTATTAGGCAGTTGTTTCTTACACACACTGTCAGCATGCACACAGGTGTTAGTTGGCAATATGTACTAAATGAACATCCATTTGACTTATTTTCCATGAACTAAGTACCATTCAAGTTCGTAGTCCTCATGTCTCCATGGACTCTCAATAAAGGATAAAATTATCAAAATTCACTCGCCTTATTTTCTTATAATCCACTAAAAGATATCTTTGCTTAATATTTTAATTTTATTTTAAAAATATCCACTGGCAACACACTTTACACATTCAGTTTGCATTTTAAACGCAAGCTCAAAGCAACTAGGCTGAGATGCAGCACCATGGTAACAGGAGTCTGGGCTGAAGAGAGCTTCATCAGTAAAAAGCCATTTATAAAAGAGAAGTTTTATGCACATATTTTAGGGTAGCAGTTATCATTTTACTTGCTTCTCAAGTACTACTACGGGATATTCTACTTACACACAGATACAATCAGTATTCATAATGTTTATCATTGTGTAATTATAATCAACTGATATTACTGTGCATCACAGATTTAGCTCTATTCCTGCTGAACTAATCCAATAAAGTCATAACACATTATTTTTGCATAGTTTGTTCCGTATATGAGAAAACCTATTATTTAATTTTGACTGATTAGACTGATTACATATGTTTAGTTATGAGCATGACTAGTTACCTATCACTTTGTAATTTTTTCCAAGTTAGCATTACAAGATGGCCATTTGGATATTGTATAATGTGATAACTGGTCTTTTTATACAAACATATATCATGTACACATACTTATGCATATGAGTTCATTTATAGTATAAATTTAGAGTGAAAATAGCTTTGTGTGTAAATGTATTGATAATAAGATGATTGTTTTCAATTTCTCTTTAAAAATTAAATGACTTCTTTGGAAAAATCATGAAGGATTTGAGAAGAAAGGGCCATAACAATTGGGGATGCGTGAGAGCAGTTGGTCAGAAAAGGAAAGGAGAAGATCACATTTTCAGGTTCATACAGGAAACAGGAAAAATGCCAAAGGGGTACAAGGTTCTAACTCTCAGAAGCCATTCTCAGTGTTGGGATATTTACTCTTAAACAGGACTCAACATTCAAATATATCCATAGCTTCCTCAAATGATGACATCAAATGGAGAAATAGTATTCAAATAAAAAGTCTATGGGAGATAACGTATTGCTTTTGGAGTTACTAGGGCTACGTGATGAACAACCTATGAGGCAATGTCCACAACTGGGACTGGAGCCTTTTGTTAAAATCCAAAATTCTAGGATGACCATTTCCTGGACTGTATGCTATTTCCTTTAAAACTTACCTTGGTTACGAAAGTATAATTCCATGTGAGTTTTTCCTACTGCCTTAATTGTACTTAAAGCTCTTTCTTATCTCCTTATCTGTCCCCCCAAAATTTGTAAATTGCTATTAGTACTAATAATTTACACAATCTGAATTCTATCAATCCACAATATTGTTGTTTTCTGTCTTCTAGTGTCTTCCTCTATTTCTTTCTATGGGTTTTTAAACTTTTAATTACAGTGGTCTTTTATCTGCCTTGTTAAGTGTATTCTAGAGTACATTTTTTTGAGGAGATGGTAAGTGGGATTACTTTTGACTCAGTGTGCTTGGCACTGGTATACAGAAAGCTACTTATTTTCTATGTGAATTTTCATCCTTTGATTTTGCTGACCATGTCTTTCAATTCTAGGAGGATTGTTGCTTTGTTTTCTGATGGAGTATTTAGGATCTCTCCCATACAGCGTTACACTGGCTACAAAAAGAGATTCTTTGACTTACACATTTCATATTTGTATAGCCTGTGTTGATTTTTTATCATAACTATGAAAAAAGGAATCAAACACACACAGAGAGACAGAGAGAGAGAGAGAGAAAGAGAGAGAGAGAATCAAGCACTATGTTATATAAGAATGAAGACAATAAGCAATTTTGTCTTGTTCTTGTTTAATAATAGAATTTATATTAGTTACTATTCTATTTATGTGACAAAACACCATGACCAATTAAATTTGCCAAAGAAAGTGTTCAATTGGGCTTGCAGTATCACTAAACTAGTGTCCAGTTAATAGAGGAAAGGCATGAACACTATGGTGACAGAAATAGTTTAGAGCTCAAATCTGTAAGCAGGAGTAGGAGAATGGTCAACTGGGAATGTTATGAATCTTTTGAAACCTCAAACCTCAGCTTCAGTGACACACATACTCAAAAAAGGCCATACCCTCTAATCCTTCTTTAATAGCTCTAACAAATGGGAACACAGTTTTTAAAATATGAATGCATGGTGGCCATTCTTATATCAACCACTACAGGACTGTTTTCTCCATTTAGCATGATGCTGGCTACGAGAATTTGTCTACAGCCTTTATTGTGTTAATATATTTTCAGCCCACCATTTTGTTCCCTACTTCTTTTTTCAAGAACAAATTCTTTTGTTGAGGAATATTTCTCTATGTAGGATTTCATATGATTTTTGTTTTATGTATTTTATGATTTTTATTTCATTTCTTGGTGAGCTTATATTGAAGCATCCCTGTACACATGGGACAAAATTAATTAGGTCATGCAGATCTAATTATTATTAACATGATCTGTATCTATCATAGGTTTGCATGTATATTGTTCTGAATATTTTGCACCAGCGTTCACTAATATTATCATTCTGCAATTCTGTTTTTTGTTTATTTGATTTTGATCTTATAATTCATTGGCTTTGTAGAAGTTTGAAATTTTGTGATTGCCTTGGAAGATTTATTTTTAAAATGTATTGGTTGTAGATCAAAAAACATTTTGTAGAATTTTTTCTTAAGTTCATCTAGACCTAACACTTTTATTGATTGAATGATATTTTTCTTCCTATATTTTTAAAATTACTGCCTCAACTTCCTTAAGTTTTAAGTTAAAGTTATATACATTTAAGTTATTACTCAGTATATGGTGAAAATTTGCTTGGGTCACATATACTTGGAAATTTATCTGTTTCTTTTAGGGTTTTCAACTGAATGAAATATAGGTTTTTAAAATAAACCTGTATAGTTTTCTGTATTTCTTTTGTATCTTGTGATATCTCCCTGTTCAATTATATTTCTATTAATTTGGATCTTTTTGTTTATTTTATAATTAATTTGGTTAATAATTCACTTTTCTGGTCTCTTTCTCTTCCTTGATTTTTTTTATTATCTACTCTTATGTATTGCTTTGGTATACTTAGTAATTTTTAGAGATTGGTTTTTATTTTCTAATTATTTTTTATTATTCTGGTAATTGATCACAATAAAATATTACTATTTTATTATAAATAATAAAATATAAAATAATCCCATTCTTATGGTAATTACCATCCTTTCTTCTTCTAGAAATGGCTCATAGGCACCAAGAAGTGAGTTATTTATTATATATACAGAAGAGCCAAAGGAAATGTTTTCTTGCAAAATGTTTATTTTAAAATAGTGATATTGGGTAAGGTTGTGATTAATATTTTAATATTTTAATCCCCAATCATGAGCTTTTTCTGCAAAAAAAATTCAAAAAAAAATTCATGCATAAAAATAAAGCAATGTCTGGGCCTGACTAACATCACTTCACTGTGGTGGGTTGGCCTGGTGTTGCTATGTGTTCGAATGCAAAATACTGTGTATCCCAAGAGATGTTTGCTCCAAGAAGAGCAGATCCTCATGTATACCACCTTTGATTGTGTGAACCTTGCCCCCAAGTTATTTGTGGTGAATAAAGATGCCTACAGCCTAGAGCTGGGTAGAAGAGACGTAGGTGGGAATTTAGGTCCCTGACTTGGGCTCTCTGGCAGAGGCCACGAGGGGAGCTTGGAAGGAGCAAGACAGAAGAAATTGCTATGAGGTAGGTGGATCCTGAACATTTAGCATGAGGTCTGGTCTGTTTAAGTAGGAGTAGCTCAGGTGGAAAACGGCAAGTGATATCTCAGGGATATTGACAGGGAAATAGAAAAAAATAGCATAGACATTGATACCTTCCAAACTCTAGTGCTTTAAGCCTTATGATAAATATAAGTATTTTTATGTCCTTCATTTGGGAACTATATTGTCAAATTAAAACAAAGCCCAAATAATAATTACCCCATTACTTCACAAAAGCCAAGCACTATATATTAAAAAATAAAACTGTGTGACTCTATTGAGATCACACAGCCACCTGCATGCTGTTTCACTAAGAGCATCTTCGCCTGAGAAATTAATACAGGCTGTGTGTCAAGTATTGAACCTGTGCTTCTGCGAGAAGATTCTTAAAAACTGACAAACACGTCACAGTCGAACTGTTTTCAAAATTAAAAAAACAAAACAAAATCTTTCCCTTCCAGTTACCCTATTTCCCAAGACCTCTATTAAGCTTCCTAGAATAACGAAATTGATTAAATAAGCAACAAACTCTATTTCTGCCCCTAAATCAGGAATCAATAAAGATAAGACAAGTTGGAGAAGGTCAGTATTTAACAGCATTTGTCAATACACATCATCTGTGACTGCATCCACTGATTATCAGTAGAACTACAAGTATGTTAAGAACATTTGTTTTGCAATGAACCCTGAGCAATCCTTGGTTAAAATAAACAGTGTTGAAAGTAGCACCTTGCTTATATGAAGACTGGTTTTTTGTTTGTTTGTTTGTTTGTTTGTTTTTGGTTGAGACATAGAGTCATAGAGTCAAAAAGCAGTCATAGGAAACGGCTTGACATGACATCAAATTATTTTCTGTGTTTTGTTTAACTAGTGTCCCAGTAAGATTGTATGTAATCATACTATATTATACACATCAGCGAACACCTCAAGGTAGGATACAGGCTTTGCATTCATCACACAATACTTCCTTAAGTTCAGTGAACTAACCTGATATGATTTGAGTACTAACACTAACATGTACAGTACTGTCTTTATATTTTTACCTTCCTCCTTTGGAGTGAAATAAGAGGTTGAATGTTAAATACCACAAAACGGACCATTTCCACAATATTAAAAAATGCAAATAACAGATAATTTCTGATTTTTTTCTGATAATACTAGATTTGGATTTTCTGAGTCAGAAAATGTCTCCCATCCACTTGAAACATTTCTTTTAGATATTTTTTTTAAAAAATCTAGGGCATTTTATAGGTCTTCTGAGTTTTAATCTGAGAACAGCAATTTAATGAAAGTCTTTACTATACTTTAAATAGAAATCCTTCTTTTGGAGAAACTCAAAGGTTTGAGAGGACTAGCACAATTCCTGCCTCCTCTAGAGATTTGCTATAACACAGCTCTCTTATATTCTATTCCGTAAAACCACACTACTGCCTGCCAATTCGCTCTCATGGGTCTTTCAACCACAATTATTTAGGATGGCTGCCAATCAAATTCGAAGGTTTTTTGTATTTCAAAGAGATTTTATAAGACTGTCTATTGTAACTATTTACCTGCCATGTAGTACAGAAAGACGTAAACCCTTTGAACCGATAACACAAAGTGTTCTTTCTACATTTCTGATTATATCATTATGATTCTAACACTGTTTTGCCTCTTGATTCTTCCTGCTTTTCTACCTTAATATGTCCTTAAAGCTGAGGTTTACATATTGGTCTCAGAATATTTCTTGTCTATGCACTGCACAGGAACTAATTGTTCTATATAACTGGTGAGGCTTGAAGTTTGTTGAAATAATCTTTATTTTACACAAGGTTTTTTAAACAGGTTCTCTTGTTTTATACGTTATCCATTCCCTAGGTCCTCTTCCCTCCTTCATTCTTCCCATTCAATCTCTTTAGAAATAATTCAAGTTCACATGCTTTCTATATAATTAACACAAAGTCATTTCTCTGGATACATATTTTTATTTTCAGGCTTCAGACTCATTTTTAAAATATCTGATTCAAAATTACTATGTAATCATATTATTTCAAGTTAAAATACCATTCCTTATAAGCATCACGTTTTGTGCCAACATCTCACAATCTCCTTTTCCAAATTATCTATTCTAACTATTCCAATTCAAAACTTTAGAAGTAAGTGCAAGATTTAATGCCTCTTTGTTTAGTTTAGTGTTTCTTGATTTTCATTTCTACAGTGACAGATCTATATCATATCCTTGTTTATCTAAAACCGTGAGAGAAAACTTGTTTTTTGTCTCCTATGGTTCCCATAACTTCCACATCTGTCATCATCCAGAGGAAACTCAGGTAAGAGCATGACTTTGCTCAAAGGTTTTCAGTTATTTCCTTCTTGCTGAAGACAGAGTAGAATCTATATTTACTTCTGAATAATATTGTAAGAATAAATCAAAACATGCCCTACCAATAATACATGCTGTGAAGAAAAAACAACAAAGGCACCTAGAAGTTATCTGTAAAGTTTCTTTAAAATATTGCAGTATAAGGGAAGAGCTATGTACCACAAAATGATTAAAGGTTGGAAGATTCATTTAGTATTCCATCTGTGCCTGGAATATGACTACACTTCAGAAATTATAGAAAAGCCCCGGCTGTATCATTCACAGTATACAGAGGAGAGCAAGGTAGTAGGATACAGAGAAACCAGCAGAAGTTGTGACCCACAGAAGTATATGGTTAAATCATTTTAATTTAGTTAGATGAGTATAGGACAACAATTAAGGGACAAAATTTTACAAGAATAAACAGAAAATGTTTAGGTTTACAAGGGCTTTAGCAATTAAATACACTAACTCATATATATATACATATATATACATGTACATTATATTATACATGTATGTTAGTGTTTCTATCTATGTATATACATGTATATATATGTATATATATATGAAAGTAAACCATTGTTATAAAATTAATCATAGCCTTTTGTTAATCATCCTATCAGATTTGTCTGTTACATACTCTCAGGTGACACATCTGAGGAACCATTTTTGTGAAATCTCATTTCTAGATTGAAGACAAAATTTAGGATGGTGGCTTGATGTTTTTGAACAATCAACACACAGGGATATAAATAGAACCATTTCCTTTTTGCTTTTATACAATTTTTTAAAAATGTTAACCAAAGGCATTATAAGTTTGGTAATGCTCAATCAGAAGTGCAATCCAATACCCAACCTAGATATATCAACTATCTTTGACTGGTGGAGACATGTTAACATCTGCCTCCATGCCCCCCTCTTTCTCTCTCTTTCTCTCTCTCATCACCTAGCTTCTCCTCTCCTTCTTCTCCACTTCTCCTTACTCCTTCTCTTCTTCTCCATACTCCTCCCACCTTAGCTCCTCCTACATATCACCCTTCCTGTTAAAATAAAACTTTTCTCTCAAAATACAATTAGAGCATAATTATACCAGTTTGTACCAGTGAGGTGCAAGATAGTCCTGATACCCAGTCTATCATTTTGTTGACTAACCAGAACCTCTGTCATCTGTCCTAACTAGGGGGCATGGGATAGGGGTTTTCTAGGGAGGAGAAATGGGGAAAAGGGATGGCATGTGAAATGTAAATAAAATATCCAATAAAAAATAAATAAAAAATAAAAATAAATCATATATATATGTGTGTGTGTGTGTGTGTGTGTGTGTGTGTGTGTGTGTGTGTGTAACCATTTCATTCAAAAGAGATTAAAATGGTAGTTTCTTAGGATTTTATTTCTGTGATAAAACATTATGACCAAAAGCAACTTGGGAGGAAAATTTTATTTAATCTTTCAATTATCTGGTCATATTTCATTAAGGAAAGAATGCAGAGCAAGAATGCAAGAATGCAATTCAAGACACAGAAAGTAGGACTTCCTTTGAGGAATACTGCATACTAGCTTGTTACATTGACATTACTCATCTTAAATTTATTTATTTGATATATATATATATATATATATATATATATATGCATCTCTGTATCTACCTATGTATCTACCTATGTATCTATATGTCCATCTATCTGTTTCTATCTATGTATATCTTTATGTATCTATGTTTTTCTATCTACATATCTATGTATCTGTCTACATATCTATCCATCTATCTATCTATCATCTATCATCTATCATCATCATCTATCCATTATTTAATTTTCTCTCATATAGTACTTCCTGACCACAGTTTCTCACCCTCCTCTCCTTCCCTTTCTTTTCCTTCACCTCACCTCTTCCCAAGATACACTCTTCATTTTCCCTTCAGAAAAGAGTAGGGCTCCTAGGGATATCAGTCAATCATGGCATAACAACTTAAAAATATGTTTTGACACATACCTCATATCAAGGCAGGATAAGGCAACTCAGAAAGAGAAAAAGTGTCCCAAAACAGGCAGAAGATTTAGAGTCAGCCCCCAGTCTCACTGTTAAGGGTCCCACAAGAACTTCAAGCTACAAAACCATAATATATATGCAGAGAGCCAGGTGAGACCCATGTAGGCTCCCTGATTATCACTTTACTCTCTGTAAAACTGTAGGAGGCCTGGCTAGTTAAATCTGTGGGCTCTGTTCTTGTTAGTCTGATGTTTTTAACCATCCATGACAACCTTTCCACAGTGGGACCACTCACAATAAACAATACATCCCATGTCAACCAGTGATCAACACAACATCTCAGAGGTTTGACTGCAGCCCAATTTTAAAGTCATTTTCTCAAAATTTCCTTTTTCCAGGTATGTCTAGTCTGTGTTAAGTTGACATAAATAAATAAGGTAATTAATTAAGATAGCAAAGGAAATCAGGTACATAAATTGGACAATAGATAGTTAAGTTGTGTTGACCAAGTGACTATAACTGGTATCAGAAGTATGGACTAGGAAACATAAATAAAATTATAGAAATAATGCTAAATCAAGAGAGGATCATAACAAACTGTATCAAAAATTGAGAATTTGAGGACTTAAACATATATACATGCATACACATAAATACACACCTATACACATAGAACACACACATATCTGATAGACCAGCAATTGCATATAAATATAAAATAATAAGAAAAAATTTTAAATAATTCCTTCATATTACTTTGCTGAATTTCATTTACCATTGAAATACAACGGCCATCCATATTACATGAAGTGTATGATGAACTTGAGTGTCACTTTTTAAATGTTTTATTTAATTGTATTTGAAACCTGTTAAAGATGTGGTTCAAAAACTCTTTATAGGTCCATAGTTCTGTCCTTAAACCCATATTGAACTTTTCACAGTCATCTGTAAACTCTAGCTTTAGATGATCTAAAATCGTTTCTTGCTTCTGTTAGCAACTTCACACACATAGCATATATTAACATATACACTAACTTCATCTTTCAGTATACAGTAATTAACACAAAGACCCACAATTAATCAATATGCAGATTGAGAGGTCTTTTGGAAATTCCACCTTGAATAAATGGAATTAATGGGATGTCTTTAGAACAACTCTCTTCCTAAGGTTCATGGATCTATGCATAGGAGAGGGCAGAAAGATTGTTAGAGACAAAGGTGGTAGACAATTTTTTTCTTTTTTTTTTTATTGGATATTTTATTTACATTTCAGATGTCATCCCCTTTTCCCAATTCCCCTCCCTACAAAACCCCTATCCCATGCTCCCTTTTCCTTTTTGCTTTTATACAATTTTTTTTAA
The DNA here is from genome assembly GCA_030674055.1 of Rhabdomys pumilio. Taxonomy (NCBI): domain Eukaryota; kingdom Metazoa; phylum Chordata; class Mammalia; order Rodentia; family Muridae; genus Rhabdomys; species Rhabdomys pumilio. The sequence continues at coordinate 35,823,491 of JANHMN010000017.1, forward strand.
ATGTTAATCAAAGACTTTATAAATTTGGTAATGCTCAATCAGAAGTGTAAGGAAACACCATTTTTTTTAGGCACACACACACACAAAACTGATGCATGTATGTGCATCAAACTCTAGAGAAATGACTAACTGAGGTACACATTTGCATACAGTGTTCTCCAGTCTCTCTCAGTACCTGTTAAAGAGACATCCTGGCTCATTTACTACCCCTCACTCCAAATTCCAGTACAAATACTGGGCAGAGATTCCCTTCTAGTAGCTGTTCTTCTCTGTATAACTCGGCCATTCTATAAGATCCTTGGTCTCTTGGTCACCTGGTATACTGGCTTGCTTCTGACCTCCTGACTCCTGGCTCCTGGCTCTTCCGTCTTCCCTTCTTTCTCTCATATGGCCATTTTGGATCATTACAGATTCCTCCAACTCTACTCTCATCTACAATAAAAACTACACTTCCATCAGACCTTGAAACAATCACAATGTCTTCTATTTCTCTCTCTCTCTCTCTCTCTCTCTCTCTCTCTCTCTCTCTCTCTTCTTTCTCAGTATGATTGCACAGAAACTCAGCAAAAACACAAGACTTACATGTACAGATGGGGAATCAGTATAGAGGAGGAAAAGTGGGCAAAGCATCCCAAAATTCAGCAACAAGCCATTTGTAAGTGATAGATGCTGAAAGGAAAAGTCATTGCTTAAATTGAATGACATTATATATATATATGTCCACATCAGTCCAGGGCAGAAGGTCTCATGCTCATGAGTAGCTGATGAACACAAATCTGACTCCATGGGTTTATAATCTCTCTCTCTCTCTCTCTCTCTCTCTCTCTCTCTCTCTCTCTCTCTCTCTCTCTCTCTCCTCTCTTTCTCTTTCTCTCTTTCTCTCATTATTTTTGAGAGGAAAGGAATAGTTTTGTGGGCAAGGAGCAGATATCTGGTAATAGGTGATTTTAAAATATAAAAATGTACTGTATAAAATTCTCAAAAATTAAATACATAGGAATGTGTTCATATTTAAATAGCCAGTATAATCCTGTTATGATCATTAGCATATTTCTATTATTCTTATTTTATGCTTGATAGTTAAGAAATTTCAATTCTTATAATCATGAAAACTTCAAAGTTCTTTAAAAAGTCAAGTTTGTCATAACAAGATCTCTAATAAAATATATGAAGCAGTATTTTACTGGCCTTATTAGGTAATGAAGTAAAAATATAAGTGGAACATAGCACAAATATATCAATCACTATGCTACCTCCTTCTAACTTACTTTTTAAAATAAAGGAAAAATGAAAAAATTAGAGACTTGAAGAGGTCCATGGTAGCTCTTTCATTAAACCTTTCTACTGTATCTATCATTAATACAGATAATGGCAGTGAGACATATGTCTTGCAATATATCTCATAAGAGAGCCCTCATAAGTCAAGTGTAGCCTCAGAGATGCTCCCAACTCAAAGGTGTATTTTATCACCTTTTCTACTCTTTGGTTCAGACACCTGAAGGGAAAATAGTAAAGAAAGAAAAGCACTCTAGAACGATGGAGACAAGCTATATATTAAAAGTCAGCTGTAAGCTGGATACCTTATGACAATAAATAAATAAATGAGTAAATAAGTAAATAATTTAATATACCACCGAATAATTCTCACACCCAAATTGATCTTCTTCAAAGATAAGAAACAGGAAATCAGAGAGATTACTGAAAAGTTAAGAGGGCACACTCCTCTTGTAGAAGACTCAAGCTCAAGTCCAACTTCTGTCGTGGCTGGCTCAACATCACATGTAACTAACTCTATCTCCTCAGAGTACCCAAAGTTGCCCTCGGTCTTCTATGGGCATGGACACTAATATTATAAAGAGTTTAACATTTTATGCTAAAACACCACAATCTGCTGGGATTTATTACTAGGGTGTAGGAATAGGTCAGTATCTTAAAATCAACAATTCATTATAACACATATCCCAAATGCCAAGTAAATATTTCATGATTAATTACATCTACCTTGAAAAGTGGATGAAATCCAAAGGTCTTTTCTAATATAGATATCAAAATATTGGGAGCAAAGGGATTTTTACTCAGTAATGGCCAGAGAAAAGTAAATCATAGCTAATAATCTCATTTGTGAAAATTTGAAAAAAATTTCTCTCCGAATCAGTAAGGAGACCTGCATAGCCACTGTTACTGCTCCTTTTTACTGTATTATTGTTGGCTGGTCAGGACATTTAGTTATGAGATGAAAATAAAAGGACCTGAGAAGAAACAAATGTTTCATTTTCTGACCAAGTTATCTTATAACTGCTCACCAAAGCCTGCAAGGACCGAGTACTTTAGGAAAATTGAGGAGACAAAATTAATGTAAAATTAATAGCATTTTAGATGCCAATACCAAACTAACTCAGAATCTAAGGGAAAAATTCTACTTATAGTAGCCATAACAAAACTACATGCGTGTTGAGTTTAAGTGTGAGTACAAAGAATTATACTTGGAAAACTAAGAGGCACTGGTAAAAGAAGTGTAAAGGAACTGAAGAAAAATTGTGAGCACGTCCCAGGAGCATGAACTATCAGGAGGAATATTGACAATGATCATATCAGCCCCCACTAGAAAGATCTGCAAATTCTGTTAAATTTCTTTGGGTTAGTGTTGCCATTTTGTGTCTATTTTACTTCTCAGTCTGACTAGTTTTAAACTGGCTTCTACTGGGGCAGTATATAACCTGTATACCATAAAGATATACAACCAGAAGTGCTGCATTTTAAGTGGACTTTAAGACTCAGTAAAGTACAATGGCAGACTAGACTGAATTACTGACAAAAGAAGAAGGTGTACTGATTTAGATCATATGGTAATGTGACTTTGTGAATCGTTATATATATTTAACATTTTATATATGTATATATATACATATATACATATACATATACATATATATATATATATATATATATATATAAAATGAATAAGTAATAGGTCATAGAGCACTGTGGCCTATATTTGTATGCTAAGAGAAAAGAAAACCCAAGGAGTTCTTCATTTCTTATCTTTACCTGATTTAAATGATGGTCAAATAATTCTGGTGACTGAATCGAATCCCAGGTTATAAAAAAGACTATATATATATATATATATATATATATATATATATATATATATGAATGACATATTGACCAGTGGTTTAAGGATAATGTAAATGAAGGGACATTTTATAAATGTAGACAGAATAATATTTAAATCTCAGTGAAGATAGATAGTTTAATTCTAAGGTTAAAAATAGAATTGAAGGTATTATAAACTAAGGGACCATAGTTTGTAGAGAGAAAGTAGTTTATTTTATTCTTATATTGGATATTTTTCTCATATTTCTATTGCAATGCTATGTGTATCAAGCATTTTGTCTTTGAATGTTCATGGTAGTTCATTCTATCAGTCTGGAGATATCATAAAATTTAATCAAATCTCCCTCATGCATAGTTATGATTTAAGATGGGCACTTTGGAGAGCTTGCCTTTCTCTTTTAGGGGCCTATTAATTATAAAATGTCTCCTGTTGATTAATTACTTCTTGGGGGCATCAAAAAATTTAATGTCTTTTTTATAACCTGGGATTCGATTCAGTCACCAGAATTATTTGACCATCATTTAAATCAGGTAAAGATAAGAAATGAAGAACTCCTTGGGTTTTCTTTTCTTTTAGCATACAAATATAGGCCACGGTGCTCTATGGCCTATTACTTATTCAGTAACCATTAAATTATTTAAAGCAATGGAATCTTCTATCCTCCATTGCACAAATATTAAACAAGCTAAAAGCTATATGATAAATTATAATTTCTATAATTCTCATCTTTATCTTTTTGCTTATTTTTCAGGTATTAATATTACTATCTCTAATTATTTTTAGGTTTGCTTAAAATGCTACATTCAATGAATATCCTCATATAGCTTTTGAAATTTGTGGCTTTCCGAAGGACAAGGTCTGCTACATAATAAATACAGTGGGTATACGGTACTGAAAATATTGATCTTATTTAAATAGAATGAAATACTGATTACCATCCATAGTGAAGAACTAATAAAGAGAAGTGGCTTCTAATTAAGAAGAAAAATATCATATAACTAAGGAATAGTTGTATAGTTGAGATCCTTCAGCTATAAATATTCATATGTCTAAAAGAATGTAAATTTACTTTCTTGGTGTAGAAGACAGGAAATCTTTGAAAATGAGATTACTTTTAAAAAGGAAAGAACTAGATACCAAGTAATTAATTCAGCATATAATTATCAATCAGTCAGGGCCAGTCAAGTCCATACAGTTCACTCCAGGCTTAACACTGTTTGTAACAATATTACAAGACAGTCTCTTTCCGGCACTGCCCACTGGAGGCATTCACAGACACTGCTTTCTTCTCTAGATCTCTTGAATAATGTATTAATAAGCTCTGTTTATGATAAGCAGATTAAACATCTGAGGAACTTCTCAAGCTCAAGATCAAAATCAAGGATCAGAGTCATTCGAAGCATAGGTCAAGTGCTGAGTACGTACTAGCACCTTGTGTCTTTGATATTAATATTATTTCATCTGTATTGTTGTGTACCTCACTTATTAAACCAACACATTTGTATCTTTGGAATTCCAGCAACTCTGAGCTTGCTCTTTGAATGTCAAACAAAATTTAGTTCTCTTTCTGAAAGCAAGTCTTTAGACTAAGTGGAGTGTGATTTTTTTTTGTTTATATTTCCTAGTCTTTTATGTCCAATTAACATTTGTTTTACAATGTACTCTCCTTGACTTCAATAGGCAAGCTTCACTGAAAGCATCATTAATTTGCATTTTATTTCTTTAGTGAAAAATCCTGTGGGTAATTAAAACACTTTTGTACATTTTAGAATATCTCTAATTCCACAGACTATTTAAAACTTCAGAGAATACATAGCCAAAAAGAAAATATGGTACACTTCTTTATTTTTTTGAGGATTCTTTTATTACTATGTCTGCATATTATTTTATTTTGATTACATGTTTACATTTTACTGAATATTCTAAAGTGGATGATACTAATACTTTTTTATGAATTACTTTTGAGCCTTTTTAACGTGTTTGAGACAGATTCAAATACACAGAATAAAAACACAAATATTTTCATTCTACTCGAACATCACACTCGCTTTCCTGATTGTCATTATAAGAATATGTTGTAAACTATTGGGCACAGAAATATACATCAAAAATATTTATAAATGGCCATAAATACATTCAAATAATATAAGTTTAAACTATTTGTTTTTTATTCCATTATTAAACTTAAATAGAAAGCCAGTCTTTGCATATGAAATATAATTACAAGGAAACTCATCATATTCTTTCTACAAACTTAAATACATGATTTATCATATTAGAAAAATACATTTGACACATTCTTTTCTCTTAAAATTAACAAATATTATCTTTACTTAAATGATAAAGTTCTGCTGTATTACATGTTTTCAAGAATTATAAAGAAAAATATTAAGGTTCCTAATGGAAGTAGGTAATTTGAAAAGTTCACAATCTGTAAGCATCATTGTTTTCTAGGAAAATTAAAGGTTTCCTTACTTTATAACTTATACTAAGCAAAAAACCTTGAAGATATTAATGAGACTTGATCAAATACTTGTTTCTGATGATGATGGTTAAATCATACACATAAGTATTTTAGCTTAAAGGTAATATAGTACTAAAAGCACCTAAGGGAGTCCTCTGAAATTCTCATCTCTAGATAACTACTTTGCTACAAATGGAACTTCCAGTTACTTCTTTTATTCATTATTTTGCCTCTCATTAATTATTATATTTTTTCTATTTAATATCTAAATTAACTTGATAATCATGGTCTGCTTAGATTTTAAATGTAATTCATTTTTAAAAGTTTATCTATTTTATATTTTATATGTATTGTCAATTTGTGAATGTATGTATCATGTGGATGCCTTGTGCACAAGGACACCAAGAAAAGTCAAATCAGCTTGAAGAAGAGTTACAGGCTCTTGTAAACAATGCAATGAGAGTGTTGGAGACAAATATAACATCTATTGCAAAAGTGGCAAGTCTTCCTAATTGTTGATATATCTCCCCAGCCTCTTAAGCTTACGAGCCAGAAGATCAAAGATTTTGGTGTGTGATTTTCTCATAATGTCTTTAGCTATATCCATAAAATCTCACAAATATGACTGCCTAAAAGTGAGCTGAATAAAATAACAACAGAAGTGCAAACTTGGATGGGGAAAAATTCATGAGGCTTTAAACTGACACAGAGAAATACAAGCAACTAAGGACTAGCAAAAAGTGAAGTAAAAGTCTTCTTTTTCTAACACTACCTAACTAAACTAACGCACATAGCAGGTTTGTACATTTTATTTGGGCATCAGTTTGGTACATCCAATTCATCTCAGTAGATATAGAAGAGTATACCTACTAGCCATTCGATGGCAAATGCCTCAAATTATATGCATGCAAATAACATTATACAAACAGATTAAATTAAATTTATATATTTAAAAATATATATCATGGCCACTATATATTGTATATAATTATATTTATAATATAATCTTAATATATATTAATGAATAAAAGAAGGTGTGAATTTGAAAGAAATCTGAAATTTGAAAGAAAGTTGGGTATATGGTAGAATCTAGAGGAAGGAACAGGAATGGGAAAATGTTGTAGTTATGATCTCAAAAATATGAAAGGTATTAAACAGTAAATGAAAATATATAGCCACAAATATTTATATGTAAACCAAAGAGTTGAAATATTCTGAACAAATTCCATTTATAATCCTTTGTTTGGTGATTTAGGCATATTCACTTATATGTTTTGCCTTGATACTCATGTAGAGCAAACTGCTGGTTCTCCTGCAAGAAGACATGATGCATGAGAGAGATCCGTATTGAGCTGAGATCTCTTAGTATCCACAATAAGAGCCTAGCAAGAACATGTGGCCTGGGTACATTGAAGGCATTGCTTTGTCTATTGTAGGAATTGTGATGTCCTATTTTAGGATTTTTTTTTTTTTTTTTTTTTTTAGGAATTTTTAGGAACTTGAAGCCTTCTATTCCAGATATTTTCAGAAGTTCATCATGGACCAGAGCCTACCCTGCCAATACAAACTAACAATATAGCAGATTTGTAGATTTTATTTGGAGGTCCTTTATGTTCATCCAATCCATTACTCAGCTAGATCCAAATTAGTCTATTATATTGTCAGTAGCCAACATTAGAAGATGGCACTGCCTGCCTGCCTGCCTGCCTCTGGTAAAAAATTTTTTTTGATTTCAGATTTTTCTGGTAAACAGGTATACTGCACATGCGTCTGTATGATTCTGGTGTGTGCCCCTCCCGAGTGGGCATATGCTAACGAAGTATTGTAGCCTTAACCAATCCTTGCATTGGCAACATCTACTCCTCTATATAAGCAGCACCCTCCGGCTACACGGGGTCCCCCATAGTATTATTATTAGTTCCTACAATGAAGGCTGATGAGAAGAATCCAACTGTGTTGTGTCTGCTTGCTGGCCAAGTTGGACGCGACATTATATGAATAATATTCATATTTAAAAATTGTCACTGGGGCATAAGTCATGGATACATTCCTTATACTGGCTTTTCTAGAATAAACTGCCCTTCATATTTTGCTCACCATTTGGAAGAACACTGATTGCTAGAAAATAAACCTGTATAAGTGTTCAACATTTGATAATTATTATATAATCACGATTTTCATTTGTACCAATCACATGAATATATTTCCTAAAATTAAAATAAAAACCTATGTTTTAGTTGTATAGATATGTATTGTCTGTAATTATATTACTATAAAATATGAGACATTGAAATTTATGGCATGAATGGTACTAGTTTTGAAAGCTAAATATTACTGGATAATAATCACATAATTGATGAGTTTTTAATAGACAGTACTTCACCTCAAATCATTATTTTTAGCATTTTATTTTTAGGATATAAAAAGCTAATGGCTTCAAAATTGTTATATATTACATGAATGACCAGCAATGATAAGGTCACTTGGTTTAATTTCCTATTGGATTTATTTTACAATGATTTATTGTAGGTTAATGACTGATAGAAATGATCTACAAGTTTGCATTTTATGTTGCTTTGAGATTTACTGCAAAAAAATGATTTTAAATTGTAATATCATGTTTGAGTCTAGAACTGATATTGTGTATTCATATAGATATAATTTTAATTAAGAATGGACCTGATTTAAAAAACTATAAGAACCTTTCATAGTATTCATGAAATCCAATGCCATCTTGAAATTTCTTTTAGGTGCCTAACAGTTAAGAAAAATAAAGCATCTTGGAAAGAAAAGTCACAGGAGGAATCTGTTAATAAATATATAGCGTTACTGAGTGACATAATGAACAGAAATATAAAATCAATTATAATTAACAAGAAAAATGTATGATACATAAAACATTATGTCATTTATAAAATATCTATGTGCTTTATCCTTCTAGATATTTTTGAAGACACTGACATGTAAAAGAAAGAAATGAGAAATTACTGCTTTTGAGGAGGTCTGACCCTGATAGTCAATAGGTAGAGATGGTTGGCAAAAAATTGGACTCAGAAGCTGGGAACAAGGTAATAATATAACTAAATTTGAAACCAAATAAGTCTGGACCAAAAAAGATTGTCAATGAAAATTCAAGATATGTTTGGGAGGAGAACTAGACAATTGGATGATAGGAATGGATTATATCTGAGTTATTCGCCAAAGAGGCTCCACAGAAACCCAAACAACTCAGGTCATTATCAAGGCTATTGGTTTCTCTCCAAAAAATTACAGTAAGACCAGATTGTTGAAGAATCCTATGCTATGAGAACCATCTATACATATCTCAGTGAACAAGGAGAAGTCAAGCTGGAGCATAACTAGAACCTTCACATCTTCTGAGCAATGTTCATGGTGGTGGAATTTACTTTACATGCTACCAGAGAAGAAAGGCAAACAAAAAGCCAAATCCTTTGATCTCCAATGGAAACTTGACTGCATGATACTAGAGAGAAATTTTAATCCAACCACAGGGCTGCAAGGGGCCCCATCCAAAGACCTTCTAAGTCTGAGTGATCTGGCTGGAAAACAGACACACCTTTAATTCCTGGAGACAGGATCTCTGGGTTCAAGGCAAGCCTGTTATAGAACAGGTTTTAGGTGAAGAAAAGCTTAGGTACAGGCTTGGTGACCTTTAATCCAAGCAATCAAGAGACAGAAGAATGCAGGTCTCTGAGTGCTAGTCAGTCAGTTCTGTTTAGTCTGTTGAGTTCAATGTAGTGAAGTTCTTCTCTGTCAGTCAGTTGGGAGTCAGTGCAGTGAGTGTTGTGCAGTGAAGTTTAGTTCATGAATTTCGGGGTAGATAAGCAGAAGCCACTGAAGCCAGAGAATAAGGATCCAGAAGATTAGAGCAAAGCGATTGTTAGTTTGAGGCCAAGTAGAACCATTTAGTGAGAAGCTGAGAGAAGCCAGATTGAATCAGTTAGCTTGGAGAGAAGTTTGAGCCACAACTGAGTTGAACCAGCTAGTCAGAATTCAGAAAAAACTAGAAAGAATGAGTTCATTCAGCAGTAAGCCTCCGAGACAAGCACACCTGTTGACTAAATGTTCCTTTTACATGATAACACTCTTTAATACTGGAACAAACACATGAGTAACCTGTCATTAGCTGATTGGATTTAAGGCCTACTCTATGAGAACCCTTATCTGACACTGCTCTAGTAGCATAAAATCTGAGACTAGTTAGGCCATATACTACTGTTCTGCTAAATGAACATAGCAATTCAATGATGCCTAATGACATCCTGCTCTATCTATATATGAGTATTTTACTAATCATCATTAGAAAACCTTTCTCCGGCAATACAAGGGAACTAATACAGAAACCCAAGACCCACAACTGGACAATTTGCAAAGAATGAGAACTTGAAACTGTTGGCCCAAAATGCAATGTATTCATCAATCCCCCCAATCCCACCAACCATGGTTCATGCTACTATATGCAAAATGCAGAGGAAAGATTGTAAGAGCCACGGGGCCTGGATGATACCCAGGAAAAAAATGTCTTTCAGACACAATGACACTGAGGCACAAACACTGACAAGCAACTATAGTGCTTGCACAGTGCAAACTAGACAGAACTCCAGGTCACAGATGAAGAAGACAGAAGCTCTCATCCTGAACTAAGAAGCTGTTTCTGATTAACAAAGGAAAAATAAGTCTCTCCAAGGGAATGTCACTTGGTATAAAAACAACCTTAAAGGCAGCACAAAATGAACTCAATTAGACATTATTTAAACTTAGTGGTCTTTGCCTGTATATCATGGTTTCTAATTTTGTATTTTATAGGTTTTGTGTGTGTGTGTGTGTGTCTTTGTGTGTTTCTTTTTTCTCTTTTTTCTTTATTTTTTCTTTCTTTTTTTCATTCCTTTTTTTGACTTGTTACATTTTTTCTTTTGTTTTATCTTTGTTTGTTTACTTTTTTATTGGGCTGTCAGTTTTCTGAAGTCAGAGAGAAAGGAGGCATGGCATAGGAAGAATAAGAACATAAGGGAAAATGAGGAAAGGGAAACAATAATCAGAATATATTTTATGACAATACTTTTACTTTCAATTTTTAAAAAATGTAAAGCCAGGTGCATACCATGCTAGGATCCCAGTGATGAATGAAATTCCCTGTTTTATAAGATAAAATTTTCTTTTCATTATATAACAAACTTGAGTATTTCATGACTGATAAATTCATCTGACAAATTATGTGAAAATTGGGACTGTACTTGTATAATTAGAAATTGTGTAAACAAATTAATCAAAATAAGGCTTTAGATACTAATTTTCACCACTATTGTTTTTCTCCTCTTTTGTCTCTGAAGATTTGTTAATAAAAAGCCGTAATCCTAGAACCATGTTAGCTTCATTATCAAAGAGTTTCAAGTTTTCCAAATAAAAGGATTGGTAGATTAGGCAATTGCTTTCTTAATTAATGATAGATGTGATGGCTAAACATGGTTGTTGACCTGACACCTGGAACAAAGAAACATCAAGTAATTGTAGCCATCACATTGGCCCATAAGCATGTTCTCTTGATTCTTACTAGATGTAGAAAGACCCAGCACACAGTGGGTAGTATTATTCCTGGGCAGGTAGATCAAGGCTGTATCAGAAATTGATCTGTGCCTTCCAGAAATGCATGTCTGTGAGCAACATTCCTCAGTAGTCTCTGCTTCAGTCACACTGCCAGGTTTCTGCCTGAATTCCTGACTTAGCATCCCTCCATAGTAGGATATAATCAGTAAACCAGAAAAATTATTCATTTCCAAAGTTATTTTCTATCTGTATTCTGTCATATAAGTAGAAAAACAAGCCAAGATAACAACATATACACATTTAACATTTAATATGTTCTGATAATCCATTGAATCAGAGAAGGAAGAGCAATGATGTCTTTCCTCAATCCTGAATCAGGACAGGCATCCTTAATAATAAAGTGAATGTATTGATAGATAAAATCAAAGTGAAAATTTTATTGTTACTATTTGTTTTATTATTTAAAGGCTTGGTCTCTTATTTGGTGTTATTTGAAGGTCATAAAATTCTAAAAGATGTAGCCTAATGGGAGGTTGTAGGTCATTGGCAGCATGAATTTAAAAGGGAGGTATATGGTCCCTTTTTATCACCCATTTTGTTTCTCAGTCACCATGAGAGAAATTAGTTTGTTTTTATCTGTTGTAATGTGACCAAAAGAATGATGAGCATGGAGAACGATATCTTGTGGGACTCTGAGTCTCCAGGATAAACAGCAGAAGGCCTTTTACTTCAAGTGTGTTTTGTTCCTTTGATTGCTCTGGGGTGTCATTTCATACCTCCTGAGACAAAGATTTATATTAAGTCTATAATATATGTTTATTCTTGTTCGATGTTTGAACATAGTTATAGAACCCAATCTGATGAAAGACTACTGTCCTCGTGGTTCCCTCCATCTGTACATTGCCTTCTGACTTACTCTGATGCTTCCCCAGATACAATCTATAATACTTGCCATGGGATTGTGTTAAAATTTGTCTACCCTGATGTTCTAGGAAATGGCTACTCTGTTAATATTTAGTATGTGCTTTCTGGAGGTTTTATTTTTCACGTTTTTTTTTTCACATTTTATGATCATGTGTTTGAATTCAGACAATCTTACTGGGATCATTGCTTTTTTTGTTATATTTGCATATAAAAGTAAAATAAAACTAGAGTAAAATTGTACTATAGAATATATTTTACTCCATTCTTTATGGTCTTCAAATCTCATGTCTCACAGGAATATCTGTACAGGTCAATGAAAGTCAACACTAACCATACTCACCATCATGATATGCTCTTTTAGCATGGGCCCCAGAGCATTAAAACGAGCCATGGTCCAAAACCTGTAGCCTCCCCACAGCCACAAGTCAACTGGGTTCACCTGAAAGGGAAGATGGGAATGAAAGGGGGACAGAGGGCGAGAAGAGATAAAACCAAGACAAAGTTCTCTGATCAAGGCTCAAAGATTTAATGTTCAGCTCTCAATTTAAGAGAGAAGGCCCAACCCACAACCCCTCCTGGTTTCAGCCGGAAATGGATGGGATAATCCATAATCCATTCTAGGTCATGGCCAGAAATGTCTGAAGGCAAGCCCAGAGTCAGTTCTGCTTCTGTGTTCTGTGCATCCAAGATAGTTAACTCCACCTAGATCCTTATCACTTGGTCTGTTGTGGTAAACAAGGTCTCTCAGGCCTGCTCAAGGCTGGGGGAAGGGCACAAAAACCTAAAACCAAAACAAAACAAAACCATTCCCTCCAAAATTTTCTATGATTCTCTCAGTTATTTTGTTACAATATTGGAAAGAATATGGCTTGTATAGAAATTTTAATCCAGCAACATAGCTGCTCTGGCAAGGGATCATATCTAAAGAAATTCTCTGTCAGTGTGATCCAGTTGGAATGAGACACCTTTAATCCCTCTGGCTGGAATACAGACACATGCTTAATACACACTTTTAATTCCAAACAATAAAGGTTAAAATTATTCTCTAGAAGGAAGCAGCCATATTTGAAAGTGATGTTGTAAGGCCCGCCAGAGAGGAAGAAACTCCCTCTAAACCCTTGGGAATTCACGGCCACCCCAATAACTGCAAGACACCAAACTTGATGCAATTAGCAAGAGTTATATTTAATTCAACGAGTTGAGGTTGCACTTCTAGCCTGTCCTACGCAGAGGCAAGCAATGAAGTATGACCCCCACTTAGAGAAGAGGTAGACGTTTTAAAGGAAGAACCACAACCCAAGGAGACAAGGGGGGAAATCATGATTAAGTATCTATAGAAAGCACCTGTCCAGTGTTCAGCTTCCGTGACAGGTTCAAGAAACTATCAAGGGGGAAATATCTCATATAAGCTTTTCCTGGTATCCAGGGTGCACGGGCACAATGATGTGAACTCTTATCTATTTTGTTTTGTGGATAGCTGATTTCCTAGGACCCAGAGCACAGAACAAGCTGATCTGCACTCTTGACTCCATCTGTGGAAAGTTTAAAAATTTTTAACTCTTTCAATATCTAATTGAGGTGTAGACAAAGTAACTAATCAGGAAAGATTTGACTGAGTCAGAGATAGGTTATACCTAACTTTCAGGAGAACAGACAGGAAACAAAGGCTACTTAAGAGCACTTCAGAGTGAGTCTAGAGTGGGGGATAGTTCAGTGAATGCAATTCAGTTGGGTTCAGGTAATTCAGTTCAAGTTATTCGAGTTCAATTCATTCAGTTCTTGTAGTCAGAAGTCGGTACAGTCAGTGGATTTCAGTTCATGGAATTCAGAGGCATTTATTTTTAGCAGAGAAATTCAGTTAAAAGCCAAGAGAAGCCAGTTGGAATCAGTGAGCCTTGAGAAGAGTTTGGCCCAGAACAGCTGAGTTGAATCTTCTAGCCAGGGCTCAGAAAGAGCTAGAAAAGGTGATCATATTTAGCAGTAAGCCTTTGAGATGACAATTAATTTAGTGGATAAAAATTACAGGTACATCTGGTCCCAATCCCATCATCTGAAAAAATAAATTTAAATAAATAATAATAAACAATTTAGATGGATTAATTTATTAGATTACACACTTAAACAATTCAATTTTTTACTTAATGTTTTTCTTTCTTATCTCTATCCTGCTTTAGTCATTCTACATAAATTTTATTTTTTAAGTAGACATAAAAGTGGAAATAAAATAGATGTGCATTGTGAGCCTAACTTTGAGAGTATTGGATTGATGATTTTTAAATATGTGCCTTAAATTTACAATCTTCTAAGTGAACTATTAGAAGGCCTTGAGTTCTTGCAAATGGAAAACATGTCATCTGGTTTTCACATAGCCTTAGACATTTAGAGAACTAGAATCGAGAACTCTAGTCGAGTTTAAGGCTAAACAAAGCCTTGTAGGTGAGACTAACAAAGATTTTATCATGTCCTTGAATTATCTCAAAAGTCAGTTCTTCGGTCAGAGAGCATGTACTGGGAAATAAGTTCATCTTACTCTCCTTGCAGAATTAACTCCTTTTGAATAGCTCATGCTAACTGTAAAAATAGACAGGAATGTAATCTCCATAACTGATTTTTTTCTTTATTATCTTCAGTAGTAAATTTTGGAGAATGTATATTTTTAATTTCTTTCTTGTTGTGATGGAAACTATTAAACAGCCATATGCTCTATGCCTGGTCAATGAGACATTAACAGAAAAATTTATTAGTATTGAGGGTAGATTCTCCTGAGAGGTAGGGTCAATGTCATTGACATCACTCTTCTATTTCCTGACTATGTAATGCTGACAGAGAGCACAGCAGCACTTCTGAATATACTGCTCTAACAATGTGAACTCAACATCAAAAAAAAAAAAAACAACAACAACAATAACAATCTAATCCACCCTAGTCTCTAGCTGCCTCTATTCAGAGATTGTATGTGATAAAAATTTATTAATGACAATTACGAACTGAGTGGATTTCTAATTATTTTTGACTCAATATGAAAATTTTTACCATTCTTACATTTACAACTGGCAGTCATTATTAGCCAATAATACCTCAGACAATTCTAATCTCTATATTTTATAATGAAAACAAAGAAGCCACGGAGAGAAAAGGATTACTTTTTAAATACATAGATGAATTTAAGAAAAGAGTGAAAATGGTTTATAACATATTTGCAGCCCCATTGAGCTTAGTACTTCATTTCAACACCATTAGCAGCAGTGAGAGCAGCAAGTGTAACCACTCAGTAACTGTTACTGGTTCTTGCATTTTTAGGGATCCAAGTGGAAATCTCAGAATCTGGAGTATCAAGCAATATGAAAATCAGAAAATACACTAATAGTATAGTACACATTTAAATGCTTTTATTTGTATAATGGAGACATGCAAGTAGTCACAATTAAAATGATTTAAAGACACTGTTTATGCATCAATTGTTTCCAAGGTTGTATTCCCGAAAACCACTGTCATTCTTCAGGAGAGACACACATTGGTTTGGGTAACTTCCTTGTGTCTTTTGATATCTTACTCTCTTGAAGTGTTTCTACTTCTTTGTTACATTCTTGCCAATCTTGATTCCTTTCTCTGGTGTTTTTTTTTTTTTTTTTTTTTCTGTTATAAATTATAGAGATTAGCACTCCTGCCAGCAAAGAGGTTAATATTGAATTAACTTTATGTATCCACCCTCAGGCTAGGAGCTCACATTACTTCAAATCAGACAATAAGTGAGATTTGGAATTTCAACACTTTTATACTCACATTAGCATACTGATATGCTAAAACAATAGGACTTTTGTATTTCATTAATTAATTTCTCACCACATATTAAGAGATGCTTGAATTCATGAATTTTGGTTTGTATGCTAAAAAAACAGATATTCTGTATAGAAATGGTTTTAAATGAGCAAATGGAACTGAGGTTTATGTTTGAACTACAAATTCATAAAAGTGTTTAATGATTTGAAGCATATAAAGCTTAAACACCTAAGCTTCTTATATATTTTTAAAATTCTGTATTTTTAACTAATGTTATTTCTCTTATTCATTTTATTGTATTCATGTAATCATACTCTATATTGAGACCATTTTTAAACATATAATATATATTATATACATTAAAATGTAATCATAGAAAGTTTTTACTAAAATATTTTTCTATTATGTTCTATATTGTAAAATTTTTTGATCATTGTACTCCTTATAAATTTCTTATTTCAGAAACAAGAATATACATATAAGGTCATCACATATGTAAACACAGAAATATGTTGACCTAGATTGAAAGCTTGAAATTTATCTGTGTAACAAGGGGCACAGAAAAAGTTCTGTCACCAGTATTATTAACATTTTTTTTTTGTCTAGACAAGGCAGGGTTCTTCTTTTATACAATTTATTAAGGGATCTAACTTCACAATTGCACACACACCCCAAAAATTAAAAAGGTGAAAAAGAGATGATAAAAAAGCAATGATCACTTAACTTATTACTTAACTTATTTGTGAGAAACACACAAAAACCTATATGTCCTATAGATATGTAAATATTTCTTTGATGGTGAATTAATTTAATATTCAGTTTGTAAAACCTTCTTTACTCTTTAGTCTACATAATTTTGAGTAGTTGCTGAAGTTTTTTTTTTTAGCATCTTTCGGTTTTGTCACTAGATATTTTCTGTTTAAAACATCTTTCTCTTTTGAAATATAGATATTTTCTACCAAAGACAAACTGGTGTAGAGATTTATCTATTTATTTATTTATTTTATTGTTATGAAGTTTCAATATTCCTGACTCAGTCATGAGCATACTGGGACTTTAGTTATGTACCATCATACAAAGGCAAAGAATATTATTTGGAAAACAAGTTAACAGTTATGTGCATGTATGTGCATGCAATGTGTGCTCATATGCATATGTTTTTGTTTCATTGAATGGATAAGTATGTGTGTGTGTCTGCCTGTGTGTGGCTACATGTCTCTCTCTCTCTCTCTCTCTCTCTCACTCACTGTGTGTGTGTGTGTGTGTGTGTGTGTGTGTGTATGTGTGCTTAATTTTATTGTATAAATATCTTGAAACACATTTTAGTGCTTTAGATTTACTCACATGCTCAAAATTCTCTTTCAGTTAAAATTTTCTAACAAATTTTAACTTTTTGTATATTTTATAGCTTTATCAATATATTTACTTTGGCTTATTATTTCTTCAACTATGCAGACACTTAACCTCAGTAAGATATGGATTGTCTAAGGCTCTGTGCTTTTACTCTGCTATATGTTTCATGTAATTTACTTTAACAATTTCAAAATAGTGTAGGTAAGTGAAAAATACCTTATAAAAGTAAAATAAAGGTTAGCAGTCTAGCATATGTGAGGTCTGTAGGTTGCATCCTATTAAATATTGACCCAGAGACTTATTTATTTTTATAAAAGCTTCAGCCTTTAGCTTGGACTACCACACAGCTAGCTCATCTAACTTAGTTTTATTATCCTAGAATCTCAGCTAGAGTACATTCAGCCAGCTCTGTTTCCTACTGGCGAATCCCACTACCTCTGATTCTTCTTAAACTGCCTCCCTCCATTTTATGCCTAGCTACTAATATTTATTAAGACAATCAACAGGTGAGGGAGAAAAAGTATTTACAAACTACTTCAGCAGGTGATGATCCATATAAATAACAACACCAGAATTCAGCCAGTGTTCAGCTCTCTGCCAGTACAGCAATCAACAGTTGAATATACAGGGAAAAAAACATACAGTGCACCCCTACAAGAAGTTACCTTGATGGTATGAACATAGGCACACATTAAATGCAATCTCTAAAATTTTGTAACTTTAATTATAAAAGCATTCGATGTACTTAACTCAGTATACAGGCGCATATCGAGAATATATGCACTGTTTGAGGCAGAGACTGGATGATCTCAGTTCAAGACTATTGTGGGGAACATAGAAAGAGCAGGTTAAACATGCTGACATACAAGTATACATACCACAGAATATACACAATGAACCCAAAGGATAAAACTAATAAATTATATTAAGTATATAGAATTGTAAAAATTAATAAATTAGTATAAAGACATTAAATTTTGTTTCTTTTTATTATAAAGGAAAAAATTATTTAGTAGTAAATAATATATATATATATATGAATAAAAAGTCATTAATAATCATATATAAGGATGATTATTAGTTTAAAGATATCAGTTTATAAAATAGTGTTGACAGCTAACATAATTAGGTATTTCTGGAAAGAACATATTAAAGATTACAGTATTGTAAAATAAAACTGCACCTTATTATGGGAATGCATTGAAAATCTATATTGAGGTATGATTTCACACATGGTAAATAGGACAAAATCATACACATATATTTGCTTGTAAGTGTGAGGTTAGTCTAACTTTAAATAAAAATTTTTAACATATATACTACATTTACTATCCTTTTTTGAACTCTGAATGTCAGTCATTCTGACCCAGGATCATTACTCTAATATTGGTAGTTTTTTTTTTATCTATAATTATTTGATGGCTGTTGAGGAAGAAATGCTCAGATTTTTGGAGGGTCAAAACTATTTCGAAAGAAGCAAACTTTCAATGAAAAAGAAAAATGTCGATAGAGGTTAGACTCCCTCCCAGTATCCATGCGCCACCCATCTTGCCTGCATGCTGGGTCTTGTTAGGCTCCCAGCTGCCCTGGGCTACTCGCTATCCCCCACAGTGGACCTCCATTATCCCACCACCTCTCCAACCACCTTCATCAAACCTGCTGCTCCAGAAGCATACAGGTTAGGTTCCCTTCTCACATCCATTTTTCCTTCCTTGCGAGTTCTCAGGGCCACCCCTAGCTACTCTGACACACCTACTGTCACCACTAGACACCTGGTCTCCCATCACCTCTCAGCCCAACTTCATTAGACCTGCTGATGTGGAACCACAGAGCATAAGGATACCCTTTAGAGGCCTGGCACATTGAGGTCATTGCCATCATTGAGGATCATTGAGGATAGGGTCTCTCCCTTTAAATATTAGAACTGGAACTTCCAGAGACTAAAGCCACACAGATGGCTAAAGGTGCTTGAATGAACATGATCAACAAAATGACAATATGACACGTTCAGAGCACAACTACTGTACCCAAGCCCTGGAAATCCTAACACAACTGAAGAACTAGAAAATGACCTTAAAAATCCAATCTTATAAAGATGATAGATGCCTTTAAAGAAGGAATGAATAAATCCCTTAAAGAAATACAGAAAACTACAAATAAACAGGTTAAGGAGATAAATGAAACTGTTCAAAAACTGAACATGGAAATAGAAACAGCAAAGAAAACACAAACTGAGGGAAGCCCGAAGCCGGAAAACCTAGGGAACAGAGCAGGAGAACCAGTAGTGGCTCCTGCTACATGTGTGGTAGAGGACTGTTATTGTTGGCCAGAGGGAACACAGAGCAATCCTAAACAACCAAGAGTGTTGTTAAGGTTATATGCTGTTTTCTACTAAATAACAATAAGACTCCATTGCTGAAAATAACATCACCACAATTCGTTTAAGAAGGAGAACTTGAAATGGTGCCTGATGATAGAGATAATGCCTTCTATAATAACCAAACTGGCAAGTATTGTTGATATGGCTTGTTTTCTGTGTGCTACTAAAGGAGAAACATGAACGGTAACCCAACTACAAACCCTAAAATTTGTAATAGTGTCCTGCCTGCAAGATATATTAGAGTAGGTAGGACTCCCTTGATTATCCGCCTACCATGTTACTTTAAGTCTCTACAAGACTAGGCACTTACTCTCCTAGTGAAGCCAGACAAGGTAGCCAAGATAGATCATATCCCAGTAAGCAGAAAGAAGAATAGTAGATAGGAGAGCCAAGGGTGAGTGTTTGCCAAGAGTACGGTCATGCCATGGCTTCCTACCCCCCTCCCTTTTGCTTTTATATCATTTTAATTACATGTGTGTATTAAGGTCAGTTCTATGTTAAGGATCTAGCAACACAATAGATGCAAATAGTCAATTAACAAGCAAGACAATAAACACAAATAGTAAAAGAACAAGGCTGGAGAGATGGCTCAGCCATTAAAGGCTAGGCTCAAAACCAAAATTTTCCTTTCTTCAAGGGCCTGCTTTTGAAAGTAGTTTGCTCATCCAGAAGTAGATGGCAAACAGAAACATACTTAGCAGCATCTTTGGAGATTCCCTGTCTCACAATGTCATGTCAGGGATTTTTGTTTGGTTTGATTTTGTTTCATTTATTTTTACTTTACTTTACTTTTATTTTATTTTACTTTTCTATTATTTACTCTACAGGTTTTGTGAAATTGCTATGGTTTCTGGTTTTGTGTTTAAATGGGATTCCTATATGTGTAAACAAATATGCCTTTGCATCTACATCCGTGTCTTACGGCTTTTCCTAATCTATCTTCCTCTGGTTTGCTTTGTCCTAATCAAATTTATTTTCTTATTTTACAGTCTTATTTTATTCTACTCTATTTTATTTTATTTTACTATTATCCCTTAAATGTCTGTTTGTTTTCTAATGAGAGACAGATAAGGAGTATATCCAAATGGGAGGGGAGGATATGAGGAACTGAGAATAGCAAAGATAGGCACTGCTGTAATCAGAATATAGTATTCGAAAATAAAATCTCCTTTAATGCAAAATAGAAAAATGTAACAACAAACAAAAGCAACACCAAATGGTTGGAATTATGCCAAGTTCCAGATAAGTAGAATCAATTGGAATAACTGAGGGAGAAAATGGACTGTATCTCCTAGAGATATGGTTACTGCTGATGACAGGGTTGTTTGCAAAGTTTTTAAATATTTGAATAAAATCCTGTTTAAATGATCTGGAGAGCAAATGAATTAATGTGATAAAAATCTTAAAGTAAATTGGAGCTTTCAGGATCAAGTTTATTCAAGACAGCAGAAGTGGAAAATTATTTAATGGCTTTTCATGTCCAATGATTCAAAGAAAACAAATTATTTCAATTTGTGACTACAAAGTCAACCATCTATTTAAACACAGCCAGTTTTATTAAAAATGCAAGTTACATGGTCTGATAAAAAGTCAATCATAATGGTTTCAACATATTTGCACCAGAAAAAAATCCACATGGGTTTCTTTTCTCAAATACGGTGGATTATTCTAGTATTTGCAATTATCAAAGATGTGTATCCCAGGTTATATACTTAGCACTTGAATATAACAAATGCATTCTTATTATCTATTTTTGTCAATATATTTCTACACTTATTTCTTTGAAACGAAAGAAAAATTGACCTTTATTTTTCTTGGTTTTTATAAGGTAAATCTAAGAACAAATAAGAGTAACATTATTTAATATCGATGCAGAATTCTGTAGTTCTGTTACTTGGGAAACAGAAAATAATGTGATGTCAAATATACATAGCCAGTTACAGCTTAGTCTAGGCTATATAATGAAATTCTGCCTCAAAAAAACAAATAAAAAGAGGAAGGAAGCTGGGAAGGAAGCAGAAAGGAAGGGAAGCCCAGATGAAAGAGAGCATGTCACAAATGTTTTCTGCATCTGGGTGATCTTGTGCAATGTAGTCTTTACAAGTTCTAGTCTTTTGTTACAAATTTCATGATTATATTTTTCTTTACTGATAAATTCTATCCCATCACACACACACACACACACACACACACACACACACACACACACACCCCACATTATTATTATCCATTCCTATATGAAAGAAATATTTAGGTTGTTTCTATTTTACAGATATTGTAAATAGAGTAACACTGGACAAAAATAAACAACTGCCTCTGATAGGAAGTAAGACCTTTAGGCATATGTGAGAATTCATAGAGGTGGTTTTATAGTTGGTTTATATTTTGTGTCTTGAATATTCTGTACACTGGTTTCCAGAGTGGCTGTACCACTGTACCACTTTACATTCTGCCAACAGTAAATGAGGGTTCCCTTTTCTAGAAAATCTTCCTAGCACTTGTAATCAGTTGTGTTGATCTTAGCTATTCTGACAGGGTTGAGATAAAATCTTGATTTTTTTTTTAAATTTTCATTTTCCCAGTTGCTTAGGATGATAAATCTTTTAAAAGATATTTTTTAGCCATTTCTTAATTTTTTTCTTATTTAAAAAATCTGTTTAGATCATGGGCAATTTTTTTTAGTTTGTCATTTGTTTCTATAACTCCTTTTTAGAAATATCTTTATATATTTTGGATATTAATCCTTCCTCTGTTTGATGTATAGTTAGCACAGGTTTTCTCCTATTCTGTGTGTTTCTTCTTAACTCAGTTATTTCCTAGTTGTAGGAATGCTTTCTTATTTTTATGGAATCACATTTGTCAACTGTTTGTCTTATATTCTATACAAATGTTATAATCTTTTCCTATATTTTTAATTTGTAGAGTACTATCTACACTTCTTGCAGTTTCAGCTTTTCATGTTTTAGTTGACATCTTTAATATTTTTGGAACTGACATTTTTTTAGGATCATAGGTAAGATTATAATTATATTCTGCATATTTTCAAATTTTGGTTTATATCATTGAATGTTAGTTCAGAAACTAGGAAAGTATAAAATGATCATGGGGAGGGGTTGAGAATAGCAGAATACATGTTACAGGAATACAGATACATGAATCAGGAAACAGATAAGTGCAGAAGGGCTATCCATCTGCAAATGGAGGAAAAAGGTCAACAGAGAAAGAGAAAGAAGGAAAAAGTAACACCAAAATTGTTTGATAAAGCCTTAAGGAAACTTATTCTTTTATATTTAATTAATATCATAAAAATAGACATGTATGTATATAACTTAAAAGGAGTTATGCTTATAAGGGTGATAATATATTACACATAGATTAACAGAGCTCCAGTACCAAGCATGAATGATTGCATTTAGAATTCTGGCTTGGATCATCTCCCCCAAAATATAAATTACTGATGGTGCCCTTGGTTGCTTTTCAGAGTAATAAGTCCCTACTGCTGTAGTAACTCCATATATAGGATACAGGGCATAGTTTGAACTGGACCTACCATGAAAGCCTTCTTCCTGATGTCTAGTTTCTATAGTACTAGAAAATATTATGCAAGTTGTCTGGGGAGAGAGTGAATGGATATTCCTAGCTTGCTGTGACACCTATAAACAACAATTACCAGCATGAAAACATATCTTTAAAGATTAAAAATTTGGAATTTATATTTTGGAGATAAACAGTAGTGTCTAATTGGACATAAACCTTATTTTAGAAAAGAGTCTAGTATCGCTAATTTGCTAGAATCCTAGCTACTTTCTAAGTCTTACCTTCTCGTTGCTTGTCTAAAGCAAAGTGGTCAACCATGAAACCATATACATACAAAACAAAAGAAGGAACCCACCATGATGTATTTATATTAATTTACATAGGCACATATGTGCAAACACACACACACACACACACACACACACATGAATAATATAAAATAATGGAATGAAAGGCTATTCATTTGAATATATATATACATTTTAGTAATGTAAAAATGTGAATAACCATGACATAAAAGGCTGTTAGACACCATATATGTGTGTGTGTATACACACACAGAGATATACATAACACACACATGTATGAATAAGGTAGAAACACAGATAAATATAGAATAAAAGGCTATTAATTTAACAGTGACCATGAATGGACACGAAATGAGGGAGGGGACTAGAGATGATGTGGTGTTCAGAAAAGGAAGAGGAAAGTGAAGAGGAAAAGTGTTGGAATTACATTTCAATGAGCACTATATTTAAAAATGATAAAGAAAAGAAATAAAAAAGAAAGTGAATGGATTTTCAAAAGAACAAACATGTAGCAGTGTAGAGGAAGTTTGAACTCGACCATCCAGTGCAGAAGATGTCCCAGCTACACAGGAATGGCAGTCTTTCTCATATCGTGCCTTTAAGTGTTCCTTCTCAGAGTCTTGCCTCTGTAATATACACGTCTTTGTGCTCAGTTTCATTTGTGTGCAGTAATAGCACATTAATGGCACAGAACAGCTTTCTAGACAGTCTTTACAACTTGACCTTTTGGCTCTGACAGCTACAGCTTAGTCTTACATTTTCCCCATATTCCTGTGGCAGAATATGGGTTGCCTATTGTGCCCCGTCCCATAGCACACCACTAACCATTGCCATCTGTTCTGATAACTTTCAGACAAATCCCCAAACTCCCTTTATTGGAATCTTTCAGGAAGGCTGATGCTGGTGTCTTATCAAATCTGCCTGCTAGTCTGGCAGCAAAAAAAAAAAAAGTACGAAAAGCTAAAATACTGTTTGCTCATTCTCAACAACTAAAAGAAAAGGAGTATAAATACAAAGTAATAGAAAGAAATAAGATGCTTGAAGACACATAGATTGGCAGTTACATTAACTGGGATTTGAAAACACTTTAATTAAAAGACAAATTACGGTGTTAAGGGTGATGATTTAGTGATTAGGAACATATGTTGTAATTGCAGAGTTACTAGATTCACTTTCTAGCCACCACATCATGTACTCACAAGTGTCTGTAATCTCATTTCAAAGATGTCCAGCCCCTACTGGCATCAGTGGGCATATACGAGTACAGAAGTACAGATAAACTCATGCAGACACACACGTATCTGCACAAAAATAAGTAAATAAGTAGTTTTCTTGATGACAGACTAAATAAAATAGCCAAAAATTTGATGTTGAAAGAACACTTGAGGGCTGGTGAGATGGCTCAGCAGTCAAGAGCACAAACCGCTCTTAAAGAGGTCATGAATTTAAATCCCAGCAACCACATGGTGACTCACAACCATCTTAATGAGATCTGATACCCTCATATATAGTGTACTTTGGACGGGAGTGAACAGAGTCAGAGCAAGCATAGCCTGGAGCGAGCAGAGTTATATGGGTTCAGTGTATTGAACTTAGGTTATGAGGCCAGCATCGCAAGCGATTTTATTGCTGAGCCATTTTCTTGACCAGTACATTTATTTCCTTGTATTCAGTACTCAGAGTTTTTAATTAATTTCTTGAATGATACTTTTGAATTCTTCAATCCTTTAGGTGATTTATCTTAAGCATTAAGGTAAAAGTGAGTTATTTACAAGGTAATATAGTTTTCTTGTCTTGGGTAGGCAACACATTCTGACCCATTTCCACGGCGTTAAGTTGCCATTTCTATTTATATAGTGGAGTGGTAAAAGTCATAGTGTTGCGAAGTCTTTCTACTTCAAAGAACTTTCCATTCTTTAAATATTTCATTGTTTTCAACTTTCTGCAAGTTAAAGATTTAGAAAGTTGGATGTACTTCAATATTCTTGCTTTCAACATGATTAGTTTTCTCAGCAAGGCAGGACATTTTGACACTAGGATATTTCTTCACAGTGTGTTTTTAAGGGACTGCCTCTCAGGGGCCCTGCTTGGCTCCGAAGTCCCAAGAATCCTCCATGATTAATCTGAGCTGATGAACCAGGACACTGAGGTCCACAGAAACGAGATAGCTCACAGGATAACTGGGTTTTCTGTCATTTTTTCCCTATTCATTAAATTTGACATTTCTGAGATGGAGTGTGATTTACAACTACTAACTTCACAGGCTAAGGGAAATGAGATTGCAGAAATGCATCAGATAGCTGCAGAGAAGTGAACTGAACCTAAAAGGCATACAGGCCAAACCAAATCTTTATTGAGAAAATAGTTTTGAGAAAGGAAAGTGAAATTATAATCTTCAATGGTATATTCTATTGTCCTGATAATTAGAATCGTATATACATTTGGTTCAAATACAAAAGCGGTTCAAATAGAAAAATGTGGTAAATTTATTGTTTGGTGTTAGTGTTTTATTTACTCCCATGTAGAACTCTCACTGGCCTTACAATGCTGACTATAGTATAGCAATTTACAGGCAAAAATAGTGGGGTATTTGGGTGCTCTCTCAATCCTTCTCTTACTGGCTTCTATGTTTCCTGCTACACCAAAAGACTGAATGGCTTCTATGATCCTATTCTAGTATAAATATAACTATTTGATAATTATGGAAATCTAGATTATATAGTAAATTTGATTAAATGGATCACTTTAACTTCCATGTGTTTATCAAATTTATACTGTTTGAACTTGATTCTTTAGAGGTACATTATATGGACAAGTAAATTAACACTGGAGACTGTTTCACTAAAAAAAAAAAAAATAAGTTACCAAAGATGAAGCATTGATCTTTATGAGCGACCTCTTGTATATTCTGACATTAGAATGACTTCTGTTAAAGTAATTAGAAATGAAACTCCATAGAGAAAAAGAAATGAATACAACAAAAGTATATTATAATGAGGGAGGTAAATTATGTATTTCAAAATAGGAAGAGAGTAATCTCACCTAGCCAAAGCAATCTTTAGTGAATCAATGGTGGAGGAATAACAATAGCTAATCTCAAATTATATCACAGAGACAGAGTAACTCAACAGCATTTTATTGGCAAAATAGGCATAATAAAAGAATGAGATAAAACAATTAATATAGAAGTAAGTCTGCAGGGCTATAGGTGTGTCATTTTTGACAAAGATACCAAAAATATATAATGAAAAGAAAACTGTCTTCAACACATGATGCTGAGGAAAATGGAGAAGCACACACAGAAGAGTGGCACTAGATCCCTGTCTATGACCTGCATTGACTCAACTCAAAATGGTGGCCAAATCTAAAACTGGAAAAGAGAGAAAATACAGCAAGCCATAGGTACAGACAAGGACTTTCTGTAAAGAAATATCATGCCAAGAATTACCAAATGGGATGGAAGGAATGTTAAAATACTCTGGACCAAAATGTAATCAATTAAGTGAATGAAGTAATAGTCTATATATATGCCTAGGAACTACGTGGAAACTCTTTGGGCAGGATTAATATTTATAATACATAAAGAACTCAAAAATTTTAAAGTAAGCAACATAACAATCAACAATAGGCCAGTAGACTGAAAATACAGTTCTAAAAAGACAGAGGAGAGATAGACATGAACATGAAAATTATTCAGCCACCTTAGCAATTATGATAATAAAAATTAAAACTATTACAATTCTATCTCACTGAAGACAGAATGAATATTATTATGGAAACCAAAGTAAGCTTAATAATACTGTGAAGAATTACTTATACACTGCTGGAGAAACAAAATTGATCCAGGTACTATGGAAATTATTATGGTGGTTCCTCATAAAAACAAAAATTGATCCAGACACTCTGGAAATCAGTATGAAGATTCCTCATAAAGATACAGGACAGCTATATATCCATTTGAGCAGTTATGAGAAGAGTATTGAGATTCATATAGAAAAGAGATAAGTGCATGTTTATGTTTATTGAAGCCAAGTAATTTCTTAGCCAAATTGTAATATCATCTCTGGTGCTTGTCCACAGAAGAACAGTTAAAGAAAATGTGGCTTCATCTATTCTTCCTCCAGTCTTCCACAAGACTCCCCAAGCTCTGCCTAATGTTTGGCTGTTGTCCTCTGCATCTATTTCCTTTAGCTGCTGGATGATGCCTCTCAGAGGACAATTATGCTAGCCTCCTCTCTGCAAGCATAACAGAGTATCATAAAGAGTCTCATGGATTGACTCTCTCCCATGGGAGACCCATGGGGCTTACAGGGCTTACAGAAACTGAACCACCAACCAGGTAGTATGCTTGAGCTTGATGTAGGCCCCTACACATATGTAGAAGATGTACAGCATGGTCTCCCTGGGGGTTCCCCAATAAGTGGAATCGGGGCTGAGTCTGACTCTGTTGCCTTCTTTGGATTGCTTTGGACAGCCTAGCTGGGATGCCATGTCTGGACTCAGTGGGAGAAGGTACACCTAGTCCTGTTCCTACTTGATGTACCAAGGTATGTTGGTACCCATGGGGATGCCTTCTTTTTTCAGAGGAGAAGGGAAAGATGGAAAGGTGCATGAGAGTGGGACTGGAAGAAGAGGAGGGAGGGGGAGCTGCATTAAGGAAGTAAAGTGAATATGTAAATATACTATTAAAAGTGATAGTTATTGTTTCTAAGTGGTGCAAGACTGAAAGCTACAATGGAACAAGCTTTGTTGGAGAATGTGATCAGGATTTAGGACAGGCACACAACCAAGTTCATTCAAAAATAAAAGAAGATTTAAGTACGAGAAGGAAGGGTGAGGAGGGGAAGAAAGAAGAGGAGAAGAAGGAGAAGGAGGAAGAGGAGGAGAAGAAAGAGGAAAAAGAAGGAGAAGAGGGGGAAGCAAAAGGGGAAAGGGAAAGGAAAGAGGAAGGAGTATAAGGAGGAGAAGAAAATGAGAAGGGGAAAGAATGAAGAAGAGGAGAAGGAGAAGGGGAAGAAGGAGAAGAAGGGGGAGGGAAAAGGAGAGGAGGAGGAAGAAGAGGAGGATGGAGAAGAGGAGGGAGAAGAGGAGGAGGAGGAGGGTGTATTTTGCCTGGTGAGAATTTCTTTCTCCTACTGTTATTGTCCCTGTCAGAATCTCCACCTTTTTACTACTTTTTAATACTGTTGTTTAGGGGTACTAAAGATTCTTTCAGGTTTGTTCTTCAGCTCAATGACTATTCTCCACTCTGGAAGGAAATGTTTCAATTTTGAAGGAATGTTGCAAACTGAGAAACATGCTAAACAACAACAACAACAAAACATCTATTTGGGAATATATGTATGTATATACAGATGCCCATAGACTTCAGAACAGGCATTGAATCCCCTAGATTAAGATCGGGTTACCTGGGACTGGGTGCTGCCTGATGAAGATGCTTGAACTCAGGCCCTCTGCAAGAGCTGTAAGCACTGCTTATTGTTGAGTCAGTTCCCAACAAAAAATTTTATTTAATTGAAAAAAAGAATAAAATTACTTAAAAATTAATAAAATAAAATTATGTCATTTCCTGAAAAAATTTGTAATATTTTAGCAAAATAGGTCAGGGATAGAAAAAGAAATGTCTTAATTTTTCTTATTTAAAACACACGCACACATGCATACATGCAACACATACACACATGCACACACACACACATGCACACACACACACACACACACACACACACACACACACACACACACAGAGGTTCACAGGAAGAAAATAGAAGAGACTGGGTAGAAGTAAAATAAATGCTAAATGTTATACTTGAAAATAAATTATTTGAATTTCAACATTAAATACAATTAATAGACTAATAAAGCATTGGAAAATAAATGACTCAATATAAAACTTGAATATTAAAAATTATTTTCAAAAGCAGTAAAAGGCATTATTTTAATTTCTTATTAATTAAAATGTTTAATTTCCTTATATGGAATATTAATGCATTTTCTAATGAAATATTTTTAATCATGTGCTATTTTTTAGAAATATAGCTAAGATGTTAATGTTTTCCTAATAATTAGGTTATATTAGAAAAAAAGACGTAGATTTAAACCACTAAGTACGTGGGAAGTCAAGTATTCAGTATACATGAGTGACATTTTTAAAACTAGTCTAAAACTGACTTTAAAAGCAGGTAGAAAAATTTATCAATTTTAAATACTATAAATGTTTACTATATTATAATTTTAATAGTCTATATTAGTTTATGATATTTAATATAAGTTTTACTAACACTTAAAGCTGATACATGGTATGACTTTTTGGGGAAATGCATTATGTTAAAAAAAAAGACTAGTGCCAAATTTAGACATTGTAATTAAAGCACTGTTTCCTGTAATTAGAAATCTTAGGAAGATTAGTGATAGCACACTTACTGCAATAACAGATACATTTATCTATCTATCTATCTATCTATCTATCTATCTATCTATCTATCTATCTATCATCTATCTATCTATTTTACATCCCAAATACTGGCCCAACCTTGTCCCCTCTTACAGAGGCCCTCTCCGCATGCCCCTCACATTCTCCTCTGAGAGGGTAGGACCCCCATTGGTATCATTCCACCCTGGCCCATAAAGTCTCTGCCAGATTAAACACATTCTCTTCCACTGAGATCAGAAAAGGCAGCTCTGTTGAGGCATGAGTACAAACACACTTTTAAATGAAACTTTGTCCCCCCTGATACTTATACTTCTCCCGTATTAATATTCTACTTGTAAACCAATAACACAGGAAAATGATCTGATTCTGTTTTCAATGATAGCACTATACAAGGCACCTAGTCTTCTACATTTTACTTCTTAGTAAAGTTTCCTTTTATGAAATATTTTCTCAACTCCCCCTAGAGACACATGGATAGGACAGGGGCATTGGGAAGCTAAATTTTGTGCAGTGAATAAAAATATTTGATATGTGATTGTTGGGCCTTGTAAATGAGCCATATTTTAAAATAGAAAGTTGCAGATATCACCCTTTAAAAATAATGGATAGTGAGTATATTTCAAGAATTAAATGGCTTTAAGCTGGATATGTACAGCATTTGTTAATACAGTAAAACTACTACATGTTCCTAATAAACACATTCGCAATCTTCTTCCTAAAAGTCTTTTTTACATACTTAAGTCTCATGTGGTAGTTGTATAGTTTTTTTGAAAATTAGAATTTGAACTCAGATTATTCGATCTTTACAGTTTATCGTGTTCTCTTGAAAATGTGTGAAACATGCTGCGCTTCTGAGTGTTATACAATATTAAAGTATTTTACTAAAAGAAACATTTGCGTCTAGCCTTGCTGGGAGGAATATCAAAAGTTCACATGATTGAATAAACAGTAACAACAACAACTGAAAACTAAAAAATAAAACAAGTTAAAACAAAGCATTAACAAAAAATTAAAAAGTCCTCAGTGCCAGGCATTTAATTTGTTGCTGAAGATAGCTCACACAACACTCTCAAACAGTAGCGATTCTTGCCATTATCCTTAGTTCCCTCCCAGAATTTAAATGTAAAACTCTATTTCTAAGGTAATAAAAGACTCCAGAGACAGGATTTAAAGTAATAGAGCTAGATTTGACAAAACATATCCTTCCCTGGTGACACATTTTATATTACCTGAAGAACATATAGAAGCTTCCAAGAGAGAAAAACAAACAAACAAACAGCAAAAAAAAAAAAAAACAAAAAAACAAAAAAAACGGTTCTGATGAACTGTAACACCTATAAACTACAACAATAACCAGAAGAACAACACATTTGTAAAGGTAGTACAATATATATATATATATATATATATATATTGAACAGACTCACTGAGGTATATTATAATTTCGTATGTTTATATCTGTTTTTCTTTCTTAGCAGTATATTTATATGAAACAATGCTAAAGAATGAGGCCAAAAATGATAAAGGGATTAAAAGGACAGAATAGGTGTTGGAGGAAAGAAAGAGCAATTATAAATTATGTAGACACTTCTTTTTAAAGCATTTCTTCTGCATACAAATCTTTGTTGTGAAAAGTGGACATGGTGATTGACCACGCTAAATCTACAAGATAAAGAAATGCTTTCTCAAGTTCAATTCCAAAGAATTCTGAATTCCATTCTTTCAGTTACATAATCAAACATTGAGGAACCACAATATTCAGTTGGATGGAAATCACTGTACACCATATATTGGTAGCTTCCAAGAATTAGTTGTGATTACTAATTTACACAAAGGTAATATTTGAGAGGATATTAGTTTAGGAGTAGGACTATTTTATGACAAATTAGGTTCAACTTGTAAAAAAAACCTCATGGAAATAATGTGAAATATAATAGGATGCTTTTTGCTAATGTCACAAAATACCTGAAACCATGTAGAGTGCTTAGGAGTACTTATGGAAGATGAGAAATCTATTATATGGCTTGGTCTTTTAACTGAATTAACCCTTAACAAGAGAATATTTGTATATACATGAAAATAAATATTGTGTGTACATGCGTATGTGTGCATGTGCATGTCTGTGTCAGAGAAAGATACAAAGACAAAAAGACAAAAACACACATGAATATACACATAAATCCACACACAGTGATAGAGATAGAGATCGATAGATAGAGAGGGGGGAAGGGAGAGAGAAAATTTATCTAATAAACTTTTCAAGATCCCATCTTTTAAAACCTTAAAGTGAAATAATTTCACAGCAGAATAACTTTGTGGAACCCATATAAATGGAAAAAAAATCCCGTCATGAAAACTGACATACTCTATGAAATAAATGACTAAGCACCAGCCCAACTGTTTTTATGGTTTGGAAAACAAAGTAAACCAATCTGTCTGTCTTTTTATTAGAAAATACTATATAAATATCAAAGTGATTTTGAGTGACTTAATATAAAATAAAATTCAGGGTTTTGTTGTCTTCTCCCAGTGTGTAATTGCAGGGCAGATGTGTGTGTATGTAGTTTTAGTGGTATAAGAAATTATAAAGACTATAAAATAAAACTTTAGATGCATAAACTTATTATACACTAAATAAATAAAGCTCATTTGCTTTCAGGAAGCTAGCGAAACTGTATGCTTTACTATGCACTATATTTCTTTTGTAGAGCAATGATTTTTTTTCAATCACAGAAATGTCCTCAAACAAATAAGGTTATATAAAAAACAGACTTGTATTGAATTATTGTGATTATATGCATTTTTCTCTCTACTTTCCACTCACTAATATTTGATATTTATATAGAGAAAATGAAATTAGGTATTTTCAAATAAAAAGAAAAGCAGTTTGGCTTACTTTGTTTTCCAAACCATGAACACAATTTGACTAGTGCTTAGATATATCTGTGATTATTAGTAGCTAACATTGCATCAAGATGGATTATATTATTTTCTCTGAAATTGGCAATCATTCTAATCAAAATAGTTTATATGTGTGCTGATTAATAAACTAGGCAGGGATTCAAAGAAAGTGTACTTGCTGGTCCTCAAGGTAAACTTGAATGTCGCTTACATTGCCCAGGAAGGTAGTTTCCTTGTTAGTCATCTCTGACATTTTGCTTGTATTCATTCACATTTGAGTGGTGTGAGACTGGCTAAAGCAATGTAACACCCTGAACAAACATTCAGAAGTAGGCTCTAAACCTACTGCACTCCTCCCATGACTCCATATTTACTCAGCGGGGAACACTGACAATTTACAGCAACATCCAGCAGAACAGAGATACTGTCTTTGTGACAGGGAGAGCTCAAGGGCCAAAGGAACAGAAAGTTTGCTGTGAGATTGTGCTTCTCTGAAATTTCAGAACTCTCACCAATATTGTTGCCTAATAAAGTAGGATAAATGGCATTTTTTTTGATGCTGTCCTAACTAGGGCTATTATTGGTGTAATAAAACAGGGACTAAAATCAAGTTGGGGAATAAAGCATTCATTTGGCTTATTCTTTCACATCCATGGTGGTTCACTGAAGGAAATCAGGAGAGGAACTCAAATGGAGAGGTGTCCTGAAAACAGAAGCCGATGAAGAGACTATAGAGGAGTTTTGCTTACTACCTTGCTTTTTATAATTTACTGAGTCTGCTTTCTCTTAGCTGCTAGGACCACCAGTCCAGCCTTAGCACCATTCACAATCCACTGACCTTCTCCAATCAATTACTAATACTTAAATAACTCCTTTAAGGAATAGCCTATAGCCTGACCTTAAGAAAGCATGCTCTTAATCAAGTTAACTCTTGCCAGATGACTACATTTCTATCAAGTTGACATGAAAACAGTCAACAGAAATATACAGCTAAAACTGTTTAATTTCTAAATTTAATTTAAATAAGCATTTTTGTAATAGCTGTATGATTGAAAACCACGCTTTGAGCTATTAACACTTAAAAATACATGAATAAAAACATTTTTATTGTGAATAAATTTTTCTCTCATACAATACGTCCCAGTCATGGTTGCCTTTCCCTCAAATTCTTCCAGCACCCCTCTAACTCCTCTCTCTATTAGATCCACTACCACTCTATCTCCCTTCAGAAAAATCAGGCCTCCAAGAGGTGACATCCAAACAGGGAAACAAGATATAACAATAAAGGCAAAAGGCCTCCTGTCAAGGATGGATAAGGCAACTCAATAGAAGAAAGAGACTCTAGAGTAGCCAAAAGATTCAGAGAAACACCAGCTCCCACTGTTAGGAGTACCACAATAACATCAAGGTAAGAGTCATAATATAAATACAGAGGACCAGGGACAAACATATGCAAACCCTATGGTAACACTTCAGTCTCTGTGAAGCTATATGAATCTTGATTAGTTGATTATTGGGCCATGTTCTGTTAGTGTCCTCCATCCCCTATAACTGCTACAATCTTTCCTCACCTTCCTCTAGGGGTTCCCTAATCTCTCAGTGGAGGATTCTGATAAAGATTTTCAATTTAGAATCTCTACATAATGTCTGGTTATATGTTTCTGCACCCTTTCCAATGTAAGGTACTCTGAAGGCTACATAAAGAGAAACTAGGACACCAAGACAGCTTCGGATCCCTCCATCTATAGTCTATTCTGCTTGAAAGATGTTCTGGGACAATGGCACAGAACGTGTGGGAGAGGTCATCCAGTGTTTGCTCTAATTTGAAGTCCAGGACATGAGTAGGAGCCCAGGTCCTACACAGCCTGGATGGCCAGGAACCGGAGATTGGATAACCCAGAGACTTAAGAAAGAACCACAAATAATAAATGAATTAATAAATTAATAGCCAGTGAAATTCCTAATGTCATTCTGCTTTGCTCATAGATTGGTGCCTTTTCCAGTCATTATCAGAGTAAATGGTTTTAAAATAACACATTTTCACCTAAGGTCCTTCCCTTTGAGTCCTGAGAGTCTCTTGCCTCCCAGGTCTTTGGTATATTCTGAAGATGAAGTGCCCTACAGTGGGGAGAAGGAACTTGTAGAGCCCACTTCCAGCAGAAAGACAGGGCATCAAGTGAAGGATGGGACTGCCATTCCACAGTCAGAAACTCTGACCCATAATTGTTCCTGTCTGAAAGAACAGGGACAAAAATGAGGAGAAAATGAGGAAAATGGAAGTCCAGAGACAGGCCCAAATTGGGATCTACCTCAATAGTCTGGAGGCCCCAGGATGTGGGAAGTTATGGTGGGGGTTGGGGGTGAGGGGAAGCAGGGTGGGGTCATCTTTGTAGAAACTGGGGGTGATGGTATGGGATGTGGAACAGTCGGATGGTAGACCTGGAAGGGGATACAATCTGGAATGTAAAAAAAAAAAGATTAAATAAAATTTTAAAAATAATAATGCATTTTTCCTAATCTCTGTATCAAGTAAAAACTTGGAAAATGATCAATGCACTATTAAGAAATCTAACAAATAATGTTTTGTTATGATAGTCTGTTAGACCTAAATATAATAATGAAATTTCAGGCTCAAATCAACAATTTCTTCTTATGATCCTTGTGAATCCTCAAGTCATAGGCATTTCTGTGGTTCAGCACACAAAAAGAAGGTCTCAGAATACCTCCAATTCAGTCTACTTCTTTATTCACTAAGGAAAAAAATCTCACTAATTATAAAAGGTATTATATAGAATGATGAATTGCAAATTGTAAATATAGTAAGAATCAAGAAATAGTTTGCTTATTTGGTAGGAAATTATAAATAGTAAAATTATGGACAGGTTTACTTAAAGTCATTAATTATAAAGTGGAAAGTTAAAATATTTAACTAGAATTTGAAATCTATGAAAGAAAGATAGTAGGGTGCGTACTGAACTATAGAATAATTCTCCACAGTAAACTGGATCCTCTATTGATATTGAATATTTCTCAAAATATAACCTCAGCTAAGTAAAAGAAATTACTTCTTTTTATTATGATCTTCATAACAGAGGGTTATTGTGTACTAAGCATTCCATTTATTTTCTTCTGTCTCTTGGTTTTCTTGCCTCAATCTAAAAACCAGCTTTCTGAATTGTGTACAAACCCTTTTTGTACTTCTTGCAGAAACAATTTCCAATAGCTCTTCTGTTTCCTTTTACAAATCTCATTAGATGTCAAAGTTTCTGTCATTTTGGAAATGTCAAGAACTACCCCAAATATACTTAAGATTACATAAAAATATTCCTGTTTTCCAAAACAAATTGCAATAGCTATTAATAAGGTAATTTATTGGTTAGTATAGTCTAACCTGGACTTTGTGACCACAAAAATAAATAACAACTCTAAAAGCCAGTGACGAGGAGAAAGGAAAAATTCATCACAAGTAATAACAAAATAGTTTCATTTATAAGATTCTAAATAGTATATTTAAAGTTGACTTTACATTGTCTTATGACACATTTGAGATACACCGAAAATCATTAAGGCACTAATTACTTACAAAGCATCCCCATTGACAGGGGTGTGTGTCTCAATAGAAGTCTGCCTCAGCTATGGCTGCCATTGAGAGTGCCAGTAATGTTCCTGGTTCTGTTCATTATTTTTTACATGTCATCTCTCTTTGAGATAAACTTACCTTATGATATTAAGACCATAACCATGAAACTTAAGCAGATATACATAGCATTTCTAGATAACTCCAGAGATATACTAGAGCCAAGCATTTGACTAAGGATCCTCATGCTTAACCCCACTTTTTATTAAATTCTGTTGTTAAGAATGCTACACAGAAAACTTCAGGGAAAACACCCTCTACTAAATAAGGATAATTACTAAATGAAAGAAAAGTGGCCAAATGCTACCAATTTTTCCATGCTTTCCTCCCATCAATGCTACTTTAATTTGTTATAAATTTAAATCTAAAGATAAATTTGGCTTCATACAATATACTCTGACCAAGATTTCCCATCTTCATAATCTGGACACTATCTAAAACTGGAGTTGTGTGAAGAGAATTGTGAATGCTTCTGAGAAAACTCCAAGAAAATAAGAAGGCATCTTGTAACCTCACTTTCTTAAAAACAGAATTGTTGGAATGTGTTTTTATGCTCCTTCCAGGTTAAGTGTATAGGAGTGAGTTTATTAAATATTATGTATTACAGTATGCTAGTGTTATTTGTTTATATGTCTTGATCAAAAAACATGTTTTTGCCATGTGTGTCTTGCTCATCATGTGAGGCTTGTCTGCCACATATGGCTTTTCTTATCAGTCTCTCCTTACAAAGCAGTTAAGCCAAAAGAAAAAGGAAAAGATTATGGCTAAGATATACAAATACAAAGAGAAATAAAACCTATAAAACCACAAAATTGAAAAATATAATATATAAGCAAAGGGGCAGTAAGTAAACTAAAATGAACAAACAAACAAACACACTCAAACAAGGTAATATGAGTCAAAAAGTCTAAAAAATACCCACTGAGGTTTTTTTTTTTTTTTCTGTTGGTATTCTTCTTCTGAGCATGGCATCCTATATTTAAGTGTGGTTTATATACACAATGATATTCTACCGGGAAAAACTAATTGTTTCCTTGAAAATGGATAGCCCTTATAGGCAACCTCTTGAGTAGGAACGGCAGATTGTGTCACTTCCTTCCTCAGCTCTGGCACCTCAACTAGGCAAACTTGTGCATCCTGCCATAGTCTTTTTTGTGTTCACATATGAGTTCTGTTGTGTCTGGAAGACATTTTCCTTTGTGACATCTATTCCTTCTGACTCTTGGAACTTTTCTACTATTTCTTCCACAGAGCTCTCTGAACCCTGAGAAGAAGGGTTTCCTTAAAACAACTTACTTAGGACTGAGTGTCAAAGTGTCTCAAACACCACACATTGTCCAGATGTGGGTGTCTGTATTAGTTCCCATCTGCTGCAAGAGGAACCTTCTCTGATTATGGCTCAGTGAGACACTGATCTGTGGATACAGAAGATTGTCATTGTAGTCAGCTGACTGCTATGTTTCCTTAGGAGAGCAATAGTATTTGAGTATTCCCTAAGCACAAGACCTAATAAATCATAGGGTTCTGGCCACTGGAGCAGAATCAGACATAAGTTAGTTCTCATGGAATGGGTCTTAAATGCAATCAGAGAGTAGTTGCTCTCTCCCACATTTGTGACACCATTGTATCAGCATATCATACAGGCAGGATACTACTGTAGATTGAAAGTTCTGGTTTCTGACTCCTCCTGTCATATATAGGATAGGTTGTAGTACAATGAACACTACTCGTTGCAATGGGGGTGAGGAGAAGAGTCTAGTAAGAAACTAGCTGATCTCCTTGTTTAATGAGATAAATAATTGTTCTCTTTAGAATAAGGCTTTCCTATGAGTTTGTGGAAAGAAATTAATAGCCTTGGTAACAGCCTGTATTGTTTTGGGATTTCTATGGTTCTCCTTTTGGCTAAAACCACAATCATTTAACCTATTTCTGCCACTAGAAGTTTCACTTCTTGATGAAATATATCTATTAGGGCATTTTCTCCCTAACTATTAAATGACTCCATCTGACCTATATACTTTCAGAAGCTTCTACAATAGTAGATTTTGATCTACTATGATCCTCAAAGAGACCTAAATATTAATTGACCTTTCCCTTGTTTTCTCCATCACCCCTCTTTTCCTTTTTCCTTCTTGTTGTTTAATTCTCCAGCTATAATGTCCTCCATGTCTCTCTATAGTTCTATATTTGATTGCCCGTTCTATGGTATGTTTTCTTCTTCTCTCTATCAAAGACTTAAATGTTAACATCATATAATAGAGAATATAAATTGTATTTGTATTATGACGTCTGTGTTAGTTCACTCAGGATGATTTTTTGGAAGATTCATCATTCACCTGTGAAAACTGTTTTATTTTTATGGTTTAGTTTTGGTTTTACCATGTGAATAATATTCTATTGCACAAATGTACATTTTTCTTTATCCATTTTTCAGGGGTCAATTAGGCTATTTCAAATTTCCAACTATAATGAATAGAGCTGCAATGACTTGAATAATCAAATATCACTATGTAGTAACATGTAGACTACTTTGGTTATATGCCCAAGAATGGTATAGTTGTATCCTGAGGGAGCTTTACTTCCAGCTTTCTGAGAAACTACTCTTGGATTCCTTAGTGGCTGTACAAATTTGCAACTCCACCAGCAATGGAGGAGTGTTCCTTGCCTTCCACATTCTTGGTTACTTGGGCTGTCATTTGTTTTATTGATCTTAGCCATTCAGATGGGCACAGAGTAAAATCTCAAAGTATTTTCAACTTTGAATTTATAGAATGACTCAGTATTTTTTTTAACATTTCTTTAAGTGCTACTCAGTCATTTATGTTTCTTCTTTTCATAATTTGTTGTTTAGAAATGTAGCCCATTTTTAGATGAGTTATTTGTTTTGTTTCCTTGCTATGCATTTTTTGAGGCCTTTATATAGTTTGCATATCAACCCTCTATTGGACATGCAATTGAGAGAACAAAAGAACAAAACAAAAAAGAAAGAAGATTTTTTTCTACTGTGTCATGCCATTTTTCAAAGACAATGGTGTCTTTACCATTTCAGTTTGATAAGATCTCACTTATTATTTTGTTGACCTTACAGCCTGTACTACTATTGCCATGTTAGAAAGTCTTTTTCTTTTCCTATGATTTTAAGATCATTCTTCACTTTCCCTTCTATAAGATTCAGGGTAACTGAACATATAGTGAGGACCTTGATCCACTCAAAGTTGAGTTTTGTGAAGTAATAAAAGAAAAGATCTATTTGCTTTTTTTCTAGATATGGACATACAATTTTACCAGCACCCTTTGCTGAATATCTTGTTTTGAAAAAAATGTGTATATGTGTTTTTGTATGTGACAATTAGGATGCTCATGTGCTATGACTTGTTTATGGGGGTCATAGGAAAACCTCAATTTTCAATCTCTCTATTTTGTCTTTTTTCTGACTTTTACAATGTCTTACTCCTTGAAAGAATATTAGTCACTTTACATTAGAACGTTTTCTCATAGACACATTTTATCCTGTTTATTTCTGTAAGGATACTGTTTTTACTCCTAATTGTTTTTTAAATACATTTTTCCATATGTGTGTGTGTGTGTGTGTGTGTGTGTGTGTGTGTGTGTGTGTGTTTGCCACTGAATATAACATGGTGGCTGGTCCATAAGGTTTTAAAGACTGCTTTGTCTCCTCCCATCTTACTGAGGGAGTAATGGCATTATTAATGCATTTTACAACTTCTAGCTTAACAAGTGTTCTAAGGATCTTAACTCAGGTCAGCAAGCACCTTGGCATGTACTTTATACCATGAATCCTCTCTCAAGTCTAGAATACTCTTTTAAACTTGAACTTAAAATAAAGAACTCTCCTAATGATCAATGTATACAAGGATTTCTTGATCATCCTTAATTGACCATCATCTCATGGGGACAATAGCAAAGAAACAGTAAAACAAATATAAGTTCTTACCTTCTCTACAAACAAAATAATGGCTTCCATCTGCCAGTGTCAAGCATATTGACTTGTTTTTGCAAGGCTCATTGAATAGATCACAGGGGTTGTTAGTACTGATGGCAAAACCTTAGTGTAGAAGAGCAAGTTCAGAGATATGAATTGCTCAGAGGTAGGAAACTCAAGATAGAGAGTTATATTCATGCATGAACTAGAGACAATTTCATTTATTTATTCATTGCTGTTTTTTTCTATATATTCAGATGGACATTAACAACTGCAATATATTTTATAAAGAAAAAAATAACAATGCATTTTATGCTTATTCCTTATTGCATTGAAATATAATATCAGGCTATTTACATTAGAGCAGGATTAATAAACTGCAAATAATTGAATTTATTTTATATCTAATTTTCTCAAATCTTTTCATTTATATTTACACATGACTCTCTGCAGTGATTAAATTAAAAATTTGGATGTATTTTGTTAAACTTACAGTGAAATCAGGCCACTTAGACATATCAGACTTTAGGTATTATACTGAATGACCATAAACAAGATTTCCACATTCTTTAATGAAAGTTTGCTTTGCAGATATCAGTGTTTACAAGCCTGAGATGATTTTTAGTGAACCATCCTTAGAAATATATGGTTCTTTTAGTCAAAAAGCCTTTTAATAAAGTGGACTTTGTATTAAGCATGTTTCTGACTTCAATTTTGCATGCTTATTAGTTATGACATTTGAAATATTTTTGATGTGTTCATATTTTCATGACAAAAACTTAAAAAAGCTAATGAACAAGAAACATAAAAATACTTTGATTCAGTGTTGATGAAATATGATGCAATATACTTTAGTGCATAGTGTTTGTGGTTTTCAAAGACAATTTTAATGAATACCACTTTAATGAAAACAGGTTTGTTATGTTCCAAAGGGTAAGGAACTTCCAAGAAAGAGGACATGCAAATGAATTTTCTACACATGGG
This sequence comes from Rhabdomys pumilio, assembly GCA_030674055.1. Lineage (NCBI taxonomy): Eukaryota > Metazoa > Chordata > Mammalia > Rodentia > Muridae > Rhabdomys > Rhabdomys pumilio. The sequence goes on from JANHMN010000017.1 coordinate 35,864,818, forward strand.
CTTATTATCCATGTGAGTATCCAATTGAATGCAACATAATGAAGTCTGCAGATAGAGAGAATAAAGGAATGAATCCATCAATTCCTTTAGTGGAAGTCTTGCCATCAATAAGTTCAGGGCAAAGACAACATTTAAATCAATTTCTATACAAACCAGATTTCTACATCTAGAAGATATATATTTGTTAGTCATAGGCATTATCAAAACTAAATGATATTACAAAAAATTCATATAGAGACAAATTATGCCTTAAGATAACATTATATAATCTTATGGTATTGAAACTCATTCATATGTTACATGAACCTCAGTATTACCCTGTCAGCATATTAGTCCTTATTTTGTAAATAAATCCTAAGCTTCAAGGAAAAAATCATGGGCCTGGAACCAAGTCTGGAGCCAGATCTCTGTGTGTTATCTAGGCCTCTTCTATTTTTTTTCAAGTATAGAGATTTATTCTGTTTTAGAAACATTATGTCCTTTTTACTCTTTGCAGACCCTGGAAGGTGAGCTCATTCCTGGAGTACCTGGTGGCCAGGTAGTCCCCATCGGCTTGGACTTTGTGCATAAGGTGCTATATCCCAGGGTTCCAAACATATGTGTGTGTGTGTGTGTGTGTGTGTGTGTGTATATATATATATATATATATATATATATATATATATATATATAT